>OX451737.1:76306584-77506584 GCA_948472305.1 Vicia faba | reverse complement strand
CCTAGGAGTGCACATGTGCGAATGATTCAATTTCAGTTTATTTATCTTTGCACATTTAGGGTGATCTAACTGTTTTAAAATTAATCATACATTCTTGTCATGCATCCTATTATCATACATCTAACAGTTAATAATTTGCGTAATTTAAAATGCTGAATTTAAACTACGCTATTACAAGGCTTCGGGTATTTACATAGCCAAAAACAAACCCTTTGAAAATAAAGCGATAAATATAGATAAACGTCCTAATTAAACTATTACAAACTGTAGGCAGTTACATCAATATGGTAAATAATAAAAATAAAGCGCGCGAGAAGAATTAAGATCGACGAGAATTTAAGGTTTTGACCCTTCTAACCTAATTAAAAGAAAAATTGTTTTTTTGTTGTTTTTAACAAAAGAAATAAGTTTTCTAAATTAAATATGCAATTAATTAGTTAATTAAATAAAAATAATTACATGATCTATTTTGGTTTCTTTGGTTATTTTAGGAAAAAATATAATATAATTAAGTTAGTAATAAAACCTATTTATTCTAATTATTTTTAAGTTATTTACAAAAAGAAATTAAAGTTTTACCTAAAATTAAAATTTAATTAAGAAAAAATCCTAAATCTATTTTTATGTGATTTTTATAATTGTTTATTGATAAAAATAAAAAAGGGATTAAAAGAAATAAATGAACCGAATAAAACGAGAAAATAAAGATGGGCCTAGTAGCAAAAGTAAACAGGGGGTGCGATCATCAGAAATCCCTAGGCCCGAATCTTCGAAAGCTTCACGCTCTAACAATGGTGTTTTTTTAATTCTTGCGTGGAATCTATGATTCAACCATCCATAAATGTTCTATATAAACTCAAACAAACGTTAGCATACCATAAAATGTGATTAAAATTAGAGATTCAAAGTTTAAAATTTTACCAAACCGGTGTTGTCAAATGGGGGCGTGCTAGGCGTGTGATGGATTGCTCTTGGGCCTTGTAAGAATCTTGAGGACTTCAAGAGGATGGTTTGAGGCTTGATGTCAATTGAGAGAGACCAGAACCTCGAGATATGACTTGCACCAATTCTTTGATTTCTGGAGAGTTTTTTAAAGAGCTTTTAGAGATATTTTTTGAAGAGCTTTTTAGAGAGGATTTTCGTGTCTCTCAAGCTTTTATGGCTCTATATTTATAGATGAGAATGAGGAGACAAGAAATCATGGAAAGAATCTCCCTCATAATGTTGTGTTTTAAGACCATGATCAAAACTTGAAAAAAAATGCCATATTTGATGATTTTATGCCATTTTCACACGTGGATGAACCTGGACATATTTGAAAAGTTATTGCACGAAATCAATTGACATAAACCAGCATAAAACTTGCCCAAAATAGATTCACATCAAAATTTACATTATTTCTATTATTTATTTATTTAATTTTGAATTTTAATGAATAAAATATCAAAATAAATAGCATAAATAGTAGAAAAATGTATGGGTGGTCTTAGAGCTCGTGGACTATGTTACAAACTCAATGCAAGCATAAAACATTGGGCCTATTTGGCAAAAATTGCAATTTTGGACATATTTGACTTTTGGCAATTTTGCAAAAAAGGGTCAACTTCACCAATGCATAACTTCCTCAATTTTGACTCTTTAGAGGTGTTATTGGACTTTTTAGAAAGATTGAGATGTCCTATAATCAACCCTTTTGGCCCCATCTCAATTTTATATTCCATACTCATGCATGAAACTTTGACAAAAAAGTGTTTTTGTTGACTTTTCAAAATGATCTATAATGTCCAAATTCATAATTTCTTGTGAGTGCATATTTTGAACTTTGGAGATGAATATGGATTGTAGGGAATTTCATCCTATTCAAAATGAGCTTTGGATTGGTCATTTCTCATAAAGTATGAGAAAGTTATGCTTGGTCAAAGTTGAGTTGACTTTTCCTACAAAACCCTAATTTAGCAACTTTTGAGCCTTGATGAATTATGAGCAATCCTTGATGAATCATGATCAATCATTGATCAAATGATTAAATATACTTCAAAATGAGTATGTTGACCAAAAATCTTGAAATTTGACTGTATGTAGATCACAATTGACTTTTGCCCTAACACAGTCGATTTTTGGACCTTTGAGCAATTGACTGAGCAAACTTCCTCTGCAAGGCTTGAAACTTGACATGGATGATTTTGAGAACATATTAGGACAATGTTGGGCATTTGAGACCACTTGGACTCAAGTATCTTGATGCAACATGAAACCCTAATTTGGGGTAGACTACCTTAGGAGAGAGCTTGTCTGGCCAACCCTTGGACTTCCTTGAGCAACTTGAGGATCTTTCTTGAAATGTTTTGAGAAATATGGGAGGGCAAATTTTGGGGTACAACACACACAAACACCCCTAGGGTTATACCACTTGGGTGCCTTACACAAAAATGGTCATATTACACATTGTGATACGGTGGGAGAACTGACTAGTGTTTGCGTTTGTCTTCGCACTTGTGCGGTTGAGCAAGAGTCGCCACCGACTTTTTATTTTATCCTAAAGGAAAGGTTTAAAAAGCACAGCAAAAACCTTTTGAGATGTTTCGTGGGTTCGGGGGGTAGATTATGAAAAGGGAAGGTATTATCACCCTTTTCATCCATGGTTATCCATGGGCTCTTAGTTACTTGGTTTTTTTAGATCACTTGCCTTGATTTTTGATTGCTTGAAAATGGTGTGTGTGTGAGTGCTTTTGAAAATCTTTTGGAAGAAGATGCCTTGTCTTAGGCTAACCTTGTAACAATTCTTTACTCGAATATTTTACAAAGGCGTGTATCTTTTCGAAAAGATGTTTCAAAATGTTTTGAGAGTTTGTTTGAAAGTGTTGTGGATTGTGGTTTTTTTTTAAAAGAAGGCAAGTGTTTTTGCAAGTTGATCTCAAGTAACTAAGAGTTTTGTCTACCCTATTGTACTCAAAGGTTTTTGTTATGTTTTAACCCCTTTTAACAATTTTGTTCCACCATTGAATTTGGTGGACAATCTTGCGTTTAGGAAGTTTATTCGGGACGGGCGCGGGTCGTCGTATGGACCATGAATGCAATGATGCCAAGTGTCTTTGGCAATTTGCTTTGAAGGGACTATGATCATTCCGTTTAGGCAACATTTTGAGGGACTTATGATCATTTGATTTTGTTTTGCCAAAGAAACTCGACGTGCAAGCATGGCCCATTTTTGAAGGCAACAGGTGGGATTACCCTAGAGGGTGCAAGTGTGATTGTGTATTGATTACATGTATTGTCTTGTATTAGGTTGTCTAGCGTTTGATTTTATGTACATGCAAACCCTAGGTCTAACCATGGTATAATTGAAAGCGGTAAATTGCGAAAATGTAAAATCTACGCTATTACAAAGTTAGTATCCGGGAGTGGGGGTACAAGTTTATGAATGGGGATGAGACTTATGGTATCCAATAAGTTACAACCAAATCAAATTTGCGATCAAATGTAAATATCGAATATACAAATATAGGATAAACAAATGTGTATAGGGCCATGTGAATGTATTTGTGTAAGTGTACATGTATATGAGTATGTGATTATTTACAGGTGCGATAAGGTGACATTAATGTGGATTAGGGTATTTATTTAACCTAAGGAATGATTAAGCGTTTATTTAATTATTGATCTTGTATTTCTTTTAATATGCACAAAAGAAAATGTTTTAATTGTATGTTCAAGTTCTAATTGAATTATGTATGAAATGATGTTTTAAGAAAAGAAAATATTTCTAGGTTTTCATTATGTATATAAAAAAAGTATTTTCATTTGTTATGTACAAAAATGTTTTAAGAAATTAAATTATGCAAAAAATGTATATTTACTTAGTATGTACAAAATATATTTTAATTAAAAGAATGGAAATGTATTTTCAATTTTAAATATATGATGTAGAAAAAATGTATTTTTATATGTTATGTACAAATATATATTAAAAAGTATTTTTAACTTTAATTATAAGATTAAAAAAAAGTATATCTTTATTGCTTATGTACAAAAGAAAATAATGTTTTAATTAAATGAAAAGAAGAACGTTTTTTCAAATATATTGTATATTAAAAATGTAAAAAAAAATGTATTTTATTATTAATATAATTTTTATAAGGAATAAATAAAAGGAATATAGAATATATTGTTTATATAATATAAAAAGAAGATTAGTGTTAAATAAAATGTTTTATTAAAAGGGTAAACATCTTAATGGGCTTTGGGCAATGCAGAACGGGCAAGGCCTGTTTGGATTCAAAAACAATTTAGGGTTTCATGTTTTGTTGGTCAGTTGGGACAAGGCGTTTAGGGTTTGCACAGCGGCGCGTCTTGGGGTTTCGTTGTCTTCTCCGTTCATCTTTGGCCGTTCTGAATGCTGAAACATAAGCCTCCGCCCAGAGCCACCAGCGACCTCCACCTCTTTCTCCTCCCAACGACATCATCATGGCGATCGATCTGAGGTACAAGTCGTCTCCTAATTTCGTTAGGGTTTCTTTTTACGATTTTGCGTGTTTGTGATTTTTTTTTATTATTGATTCTTACTCCAATTTGTTGTTGTGTTTTGAAGCGTATGGTAGAATCAAGAGAGGAGGGAAAACTACCTGGATGGAGGGAAGGAAGAGGAGGAGGGTGCTCAGGAGGCTCAGTGATGGAGGACTTGCACGATGAAGCTGGCTTTGGACTTGGTACTTCTGTATCTTTTCTCCTTTTCTTATGGTTTCGTGATGATCTGAACTGAAAACCTAACTTTGATATTCCTCTCTTTCTTCTTCTTCTATGCCACTGTATACTTGTTGCCTTGAGTATTCGTATGCTTTTGAATATGCTGAGCTTGTTGCCTTGAATTGTTGCTTTGAGATGCCTATGATGAAGAGCTTCTTCTGAGGCCTAGGGTTTAGTTGCCCCTGTTGCCTATTATTTTTCCTCTTCTTCTGACTTATGTTGCCTTGAGTATTCGTATGCTCGCCTTGAATGTTTATGGCCTATGATGAAGAATTTCTGAGGCCTTTTCTGTATTGTTGCCTTGAGACGCTTCTTCTGCTTGTCTTGAATGTGTTTTTTATTGCCCAATGATGAGCACTTCCTCTGAGGGCCTTGATGCTTGGATTGAATGGTTTTGGCCAGGTTTCAGTATTAGGCACGTTTAGTGTTTGACAGGGTAAGCAGGTTTGTACATTGGTATGGCTTATTGCAGGTTCAAGTTTGACAGTAGGTTTGGTGTTTGACAGGTGAGGCTTCAGGCTGGATGAGGGTTTACTGGTTTATTTTGTTAAGGTTCTGCTGGCCTTTTGAGGTAGGACTTATGCAGGTTGTGATTTTAAGGTTATGACAGCAGGTTGGATTCTTTAGGCTCAGCAGGTTTTAGTTTTATGGTTGAGGCTCTTTGGATTTAGGCAGGTTGTGATGGTTTGAGCAGATGTAAGGGTTTTGTATATTTGCTTGTGTTTTTCTTGTGGTTAGGCTTCTGCTTGACAGTAGGGTCGTTTAGCAGGTCATATAGATGGCTGGTATATGCTTTTTAGGTTATGTCTGCTGGTTTTTAGCTAATGCAGGTTTGGGTGTTGACAGTAGGTAAGGGTTTCATGTGTTTCTTTTTTTTTTACAGGATGAGGCTTTGAGGCTTCAGTTTGTATGCTCTTCAGCAGGTTTTGCTTCTGGTTAGGACTTGGTTGTGTTCTTGAGGCTCAGCAGGTTCTGAGTTTTGTATATTTTCTTTTGGCTTAGGACTTGGTTTTTGTTCTTGAGGCTCAGCAGGTTCTGAGTTTGTATATTTTCTGTCCCTCTCCTTTGCTGAACTGTGTTATTCTTTTGTATATTTTTTCTTCCTATCTATCCTGCCTAAGCCTAAAGCATGAACCCTGCTTACTTTATCTCCCTTCTTTCTCTCTCTTTGTACAGTTAAAAGAATTTTAAAATGTTTTCTGCTGTACTTTCTGAAGGGGCCACTGATGGGAAATGATGAAAAAAGAAAGCTTGCTTGCATATAAGATTTCCTCTGCATCTTTATCTTTCTTTGACAGCTTGTACTTTTTTGTCTTCTTTGATATCCTTGTGCAGTAACTTGACAGCTTTGGTATTTGACAGAAAGTTGTACTTTGATTTTTCAGTTTGGTTGAACTTGAACTATGCAATTTGACATTTTAAAATTATGCATTTTGACATTTTGCATTCATGATAAAATTCTTCCCTCTTTGTGAACCGGGAGAAATCCCGTGATTTGCAGAGAGGGTTAACTGATCCCAGTCAGTGGCCCTTAATGATGATTGCAAATTTTATCTGTCTTTTCAATTCAACTGCTTTTGACTTTTCCTTTTCTTTTTGCAGATGAATAATGGAGCACCGGAGCAAAGTGAAGAATGAAGAATTAGAAATAAAAAGGATAGTTTTTTTTCTTTTTATTTTAATATTTGAATTAATGTAAACCATTGTTTGTAATTAAATTATAACAATAATTGTACAAATAATTCAAATATCAATAAAAGTCTTTATTATCCAACCAATTTTATTTCCTCTTTCTTTATTGTTTATTTATTCATTTAAAACTCTTTGAATTAAAATGATTGAAAAAATAAATTTCAATCACTTAATTTAGAATAATAAATAATTTAACTAAAACAATGTTTTAGTAATTGACCAATTAAACCTGTCCTTTCCAATATCCAAAGCAAAGCAGCAGTTAACTGATCAAGCGCATTCCCTTTTCACTGATTCTTTTGCCAAGCACTGTAATTCCAAACTGCATATTTCTTTTGACTGGCTCAAACAAAACAACATGAATTCAACCCAACTGTCTCTTTTACTGATTAAATCAAAACAATGCGAATTTAACCCGAATCTCGGAATAACCTGCAAAGTGCTATGGAACTTTAATTTGCTGAGAATATGCCCATAAAACCTTAATTCCTGATTCAATGCCAAAGAACGTCCACCTGATCAAAATTGAGCCAGAATCAACCAAAACCCTAAGCCAATTATTTGAAGCAATCCAGAGTCCTAAAAATCAATAAAATCCTAATTTTTGTTTGACTGACGAGAAAAGTCCGTTTGTCCGATTCTTGAGCCAATTTGAAAAAATCAAGAAATGCTTGAAGTTGTTATCTTTTTTGTGAAAAATGCGAGGGCAAATTTTGGGGTACAACAGTTGCCCCTGTTCAATCTTCTTGGACCTGAAGAGTTAGATTGGCAAGTTTGCCTTTCGCGACTTGAAGGTAAAAGAAGATTGGACACTAAAGTGCCCAGAAAATTTGCACTCGGCGATATGATGGTAGAGGTGAATGGGCTTAAAGATGCCATTTGGTGATGGGCTTAAAGATGCCATCTGGTGCGATAGAATCTTGTCGGGGAATGGGCTTAGAGATGCCATTTGGTGATGGGCTTAAAGATGCCATCTGGTGACTGCTGGTAGGAGGATGGGCTTATAGATGCCATCTGGACATGTTGAACTGTATGTCAAAAGTGAGTGGACAAGTGTCAGAAGGGCCTCCATGTTTCGGAACATCTCTGAATTGGGGTCCGAACAAGCAACAGATTGACGTCCTTGTCTGGAGAATCCGTAAACTATTTTCAAGAGTCGGGATTGAATAAGCAATAGAGCAACGTCCGTTGTTGGGAAGCGTCCGTAAACTGTTTTCAAAAGTTGAGAAGAGTCTGAACAAGTTGGTAGATTGACATCCGTTGTAGGGAAGAATCCGTAAACTGTTTTCAAAAATTGCACCTGAACAAGTTGGTAGATTGACATCCGTTGTAGGGAAGAATCCGTAAACTATTTTCAGAAGTCTTGAAGTTGAAGAGGAACCGGTGTAGGGTTTCCTGATGATGCGTCTGAATGAATCTGAAATAAGTATCAGAATGTCGCCGTGTCCGGGTCATATCTGAACTATTTCTGGATGAATCTTGGGAGATGATCTGTGTCTGTCGACTGCTCTTACCTGAAATGTAAAGGGTTAGCCGGATGCAATGTTATGATGCATGATGCAATGTATGTGACATCAATGTTTATGACATGAATGTGATGAATGCGCATGTAGGCTGATGAGCTATCTTGCTGAGGATAAATGAATCCGAGATGGCTGAAGATAAAAGCATCTTGACTGCTGCCGGGGAAAATAAATCCTTGGTTGTTGCTGGGGGAAGAGAATTCCTGATGACCTCTACTGGGGAGTTCCAAATTAGTAGACTCCTGCTGGGGAGGTAAGATTGAGAATCTTCAGCTCGGTGGGAAGTAACTCTGGCGACTTCACTGGGGAACTCAAGATTTGTCCTCCCAAAACTCTGTGGGGAGAAGATTCAATGGTCTGGCTCCGCTGGGGATTGATAATTTGAAGTTTTAGCTTCACTGGGGATAATGAAACTTGACTCTGAGTGGAGTTAGCTTCTGGAAGAATCTGAACAAGCGATAGGTTAACCTTCGTTACTTGGAGAACCCGTGAACTGTTTTCAAAAATCTTGAGATTGAATCAGCAATAGAGCCGCATCCTTTGTTGGGAAGCGTCCGTAAACTGTTTTCAAAGGCTGCATCTGAACAAGTTGATAGATTAACATCCGTTGTTGGGAAGAATCCATAAACTGTTTTCAGAAGTCTTGAAGAAGAATCTGAACAAGTGATAGGTTAACATCCGTTTACTTGGAGAACCCGTGAACTGTTTTCAGAAATCTTGAAGTTGAATCAGCAATAGAGCCGCATCCGTTGTTGGGAAGCGTCCGTAAACTAATTTCAAAGGTTGCTTCTGAACAAGCTGATAGATTAACATCCGTTGTTGGGAAGAATCCATAAACTGTTTTCAGAAGTCTTGAAGAAGAATCTGAACAAGTGATAGGTTAACATCCGTTTACTTGGAGAACCCGTGAACTGTTTTCAGAAATCTTGAGGTTGAATAAGCAATAGAGCCGCATCCGTTGTTGGGAAGCGTCCGTAAACTGTATTCAAAGGTTGAGAAGAGTCTGAACAAGTTGGTAGATTAACATCCGTTGTTGGGAAGAATCTGTAAACTTGTTTCAGAAGTCTTGAAGAGGAACCGGTGTAGGGCTTCCTGAAGATGAGCTTGTGTAAAACTGCATCGGTTTTGAACACTTTTGACATTCGAATGCCCCAAGTGGTGATGTAGATAAATTCCTGGCTTATTACAGGTGTTGGTCTACAATCGGTCGTTCACAGATGTTTCCTGGGTTGTTACAGGTGTTGATCTGGAATTCTTCAGACATGCCCTGGCTGGATACAGGAATCGAATCTGGAAAGGTGATAGTTGATAGATATGCCCTGGCTGGATACAGGAATCGAATCTTCAAACTCTTCAGACGTGCCCTGGCTAGATACAGGAATCGAGTCTGGAAATGTGATAGTTGATTTGTTGAACACTTTTGACATTCGAATGCCCCAAGTGGTGAAGAAGGAGTCTTGAATCAGATTACTCTGCATATTGAGAGATATCTCAAAATCTTGACTGGACTGCCCCAGGTTAACTGGATTTTGAAAGACCTGCTGGACCTTGACTGGACTACCCCAGGTTAACTGGATTGTGATATGTCATGCCCCTTGTTGATAGGAGATTTGATGGAAGTGTTACCCTCTTGAAGTGATTTTGACTTATTGAGAGAGTTTTCGTTCCTCCGAACATTCGCTGTATGAATTTCTTCGCTGTCAAACAAAAGGGTCAAATGCAGACAGTGATATTCGAATAATGCAAAGTTTATGTTTGTCTCGAAGTTTTGAAAAATGCGTTTTTAGCAGAAAACTTTTTATAAGACAAATCAACACAAGATTTAGAGCAAAGCCCTACAGGAGTCAGGATACCTTTTGTAACAATATGCTTTCGAACTACCCATGCTTCAATTAGGACTTTTGAAGGGTTGTAACGCGGCTTGGTTCACGGTTTAAGAAACAAAGGATATAGGCTCAAAGTATATTTGTACCCACCCGCTCTTCGTGATGTTCTTCAACCTAAGCTCAGTTAATTGTGCGTCACACTCTGTTTTGAGTTTGGAACGACTTTTGTGCGATGGTTCACCAGTTAAATTTGGGGAGACATTCGTCATCTCTTTTTTCTTTTTCAACACTTTTCATGTTGTTGAGGATGACCTCACTATTTTGATTTTGATTTGTTATCCCTAACTTTTGCCTGACTGTTACCGTTTTCCGGGATTACTGTCAGCGGGATGCCCCAGCTTTCTTAAACCTCCTTTATAGGTTTTGGCTCAGTGGGCTTTTCTCTTTTGAGAGATTGACTGTCTATGTGATAGGGAACCACCCTTGTCTTTTGATTCCAAAGGAATGCTTTCTTTTTCGATGTCGTTTGTTGGATTACGAATTTGAGAGTTTGCGACTTCAATGCGCATTTTCTCTTGAATTAACTGAGATACTACCCTGCCACGGGTTTATATCAAAGGTTTTGATTGTTTAGAACAGAAAACTCCTACTTCTTTGGATCGAAGGGGTTGACTAGGGATTAACTTCCTTATAACTCCAGTGTTTGGGATTTGAAAGAAATGCCTGTACATCATCAGCAAGGTCTGTTCAAAAGCATACTGTATAAGATCATGGTATTGTTTCGTCATCCTCCCTCTAAAGGCTTTACATCTTTTTATCAAGAGTCAAATATCATAAAGAAAAGCATAAGAGTAGTGAAACGAATGGATGAATTCAAGACAAACATATGCAATGCATTAATGAAAACAAAGTTTAACATCAACAGATAATTGTTTGACAGCAAAAGAAATTACAACTTTGAAAATTCAAAAAGAAGCAAAAGTCTTTCAGCTCGAGCTTCGTCACTTCAAGTGGAGAACCCTTTAACGAAAGATTTTCATCTCGCCGTCTGGCATGAATTCCAGCACCCCAATGTCGATCAGATCTTGAATCTTGTTCTTCAAGGCCCAACAGTTGTTAGTGTCGTGTCCCGGGCTGTAGGAGTGGTAAACACAGAATGCGTCGGGATTATAGTGAGGAGAGGAGATATTGAGCTTCTGAGGAGGGTCCTTTACAGTAAGTAAGTTGACCTCCAACAGGCGCTTCAGTATGAAGAATGATGGTATTTCAGTCTCCGTGAACTGTCTTCCCGACTTTTCTTGCTTACACCGATTACCTCGTTGATGCTGGCGAGGTTGTTGATGGGTTTGTGATCCTGAAGCTAGCAAAGGAGCTTTCCCCTTGTCTTCTTGAGTGGATGGAGGCTGAGCGGTGACTTGCTCTTCGACCTCAGATGTTTGCCCCAGTTGGTTGTTTGGAAGCAGTTGGCGGACAAGAACTCTGAGTTCCTCTTGTCTTTGGGATAGGTCTTGGATGAGAGCCATCTGGCCCACCAACTGTCCCATCACTTGAGTCCTCAAGGTGGTTAGATCAAACTGCAGCTCCGCAAGCTGGTCACTCCTGGCGTTGTTGGAATTCCCCAAGCCCTTGGTGAGGAGAGCTTTCATCTCTTCTTGCCCCAGAGACAAGTTCAGGAACATCTCCTGCAGCTGAGTAGTCTGGTCTTGGATGTCTTTGACAGACCTCTCTAGAGCCATCTCTTGCTTAAATAAACAGCAGGAGAGTAAGGAAACCTGAAAAAGGAAATATTGTCAAAATGCAATGCATGATATGTGGATGCAATGCTTTCAAGGATCTCTTGGGGTAAACACATTAAAATGTTAGAGGTTGAACTCTGCTCTTGGATTGGAGATCCCTGCACCGGTGGATGTCTTTCCACGAGAATCAAGCTCACCATGTCAAGTGGGTCATAGCCACTGATTCAAGTTGTTGTACTTGATTTTTGTTTGGAGAACTTTGTATCGGTGGATGTCTTTCCACGAGAATCAAGCTCACCATGTCAAGTGGGTCATAGCCACTGATTCAAGTTGTTGCACTTGAACTTTGATTGATATTGGTTAGAGGAGAAACCTCTTGCCCCTTGGTAGACGTCTGGTTCAACGTAACCCTGCATCAACAGAACCCTCGAGATCCTTGAAATGGTTATTGAAAATGCTATGGTATGATGTCATGATGTCATGTAGATGTATGCACAAACAAATGAGTGTACATATTCACACAAAGCAGACAAGTCCTTAGGTTAAGGCTTGCATGAGGTTCAGGTACTACCCTCTTTCAGTTTGTTGGTTAAAACCTGTCCTATCAAAAGTAACCGGGTTCTAAGGAGCTCAATATCATTGGATTGTTTTCTGTGTTCATTGTTTTGGTTTAGCCACTTACTGGCGACCAAAATATTCCAAGAAAACAATCCTCAAAAGAGTGTAGTACCGAGGATCTACCGACTTCGGACTGCACCAAAGTCAGTCATCTCACTACCCCTAAAAAGGCTAAGATGGTCGATTAAGGTTCTAAGAGTTCGTTAGTGCTTCATGACATCACACAGCGGCCCCGTACTCTCCTTGACTACTCAAGGGTTACCGGTACTCACAAATATGTCACACTAACATAGCTTACTGCTTCAACCATGTCGGTATACCCCGCACAGTTCCCTCACAGTTTTTTGCTATTTACCTAAAAAGGTGCCCCAAATCCGGGTGTAGGATTTACAACAAACCCAAACAAGAATCCAAAAGATAAAGCAATCAAGTCAATCAAAGCAAGAACGTAAAGGTGATCTAAACCCTAAGGTAACCCCACTTCTAAATATATCCCCAGCAGAGTCGCCAGTTCTGTGATACGGTGGGAGAACTGACTAGTGTTTGCGTTTGTCTTCGCACTTGTACGGTTGAGCAAGAGTCGCCACCGACTTTTTATTTTATCCTAAAGGAAAGGTTTAAAGAGCACAGCAAAAACCTTTTGAGATATTTCGTGGGTTCGGGGGGTAGATTATGAAAAGGGAAGGTATTAGCACCCTTTTCATCCATGGTTATCCATGGGCTCTTAGTTACTTGGTTTTTTTAGATCACTTGCCTTGATTTTTGATTGCTTGAAAATGGTGTGTGTGTGAGTGCTTTTGAAAATGTTTTGGAAGAAGATGCCTTGTCTTAGGCTAACCTTGTAACAATTCTTTACTCGAATATTTTACAAAGGCGTGTATCTTTACGAAAAGATGTTTCAAAATGTTTTGAGAGTTTGTTTGAAAGTGTTGTGGATTGTGGTTTTTTTTAAAAAGAAGGCAAGTGTTTTTGCAAGTTGATCTCAAGTAACTAAGAGTTTTGTCTACCCTATTGTACTCAAAGGTTTTTGTTATGTTTTAACCCCTTTTAACAATTTTGTTCCACCATTGAATTTTGTGGACAATCTTGCGTTTAGGAAGTTTATTCGGGACGGGCGCGGGTCGTCGTATGGACCATGAATGCAATGATGCCAAGTGTCTTTGGCAATTTGCTTTGAAGGGACTATGATCATTCCGTTTAGGCAACATTTTGAGGGACTTATGATCATTGGATTTTGTTTTGCCAAAGAAACTCGACGTGCAAGCATGGCCCATTTTTGAAGGCAACAGGTGGGATTACCCTAGAGGGTGCAAGTGTGATTGTGTATTGATTACATGTATTTGTCTTGTATTAGGTTGTCTAGCGTTTGATTTTATGTACATGCAAACCCTAGGTCTAACCATGGTATAATTGAAAGCGGTAAATTGTGAAAATGTAAAATCTACGCTATTACAAAGTTAGTATCCGGGAGTGGGGGTACAAGTTTATGAATGGGGATGAGACTTATGGTATCCAATAAGTTACAACCAAATCGAATTTGCGATCAAATGTAAATATCGAATATACAAATATAGGATAAACAAATGTGTATAGGGCCATGTGAATGTATTTGTGTAAGTGTACATGTATATGAGTATGTGATTATTTACAGGTGCGATAAGGTGACATTAATGTGGATTAGGGTATTTATTTAACCTAAGGAATGATTAAGCGTTTATTTAATTATTGATCTTGTATTTCTTTTAATATGCACAAAAGAAAATGTTTTAATTGTATGTTCAAGTTCTAATTGAATTATGTATAAAATGATGTTTTAAGAAAAGAAAATATTTCTAGGTTTTCATTATGTATATAAAAAAAGTATTTTCATTTGCTATGTACAAAAATGTTTTAAGAAATTAAATTATGCAAAAAATGTATATTTACTTAGTATGTACAAAATATATTTTAATTAAAAGAATGGAAAGGTATTTTCAATTTTAAATATATGATGTAGAAAAAATGTATTTTTATATGTTATGTACAAATATATATTAAAAAGTATTTTTAACTTTAATTATAAGATTAAAAAAAAAAGTATATCTTTATTGCTTATGTACAAAAGAAAATAATGTTTTAATTAAATGAAAAGAAGAACGTTTTTTCAAATATATTGTATATTAAAAATGTAAAAAAAATGTATTTTATTATTAACATAATTTTTATAAGGAATAAATAAAAGGAATATAGAATATATTGTTTATATAATATAAAAAGAAGATTAGTGTTAAATAAAATGTTTTATTAAAAGGGTAAACATCTTAATGGGCTTTGGGTAATGCAGAACGGGCAAGGCCTGTTTGGATTCAAAAACAATTTAGGGTTTCATGTTTTGTTGGTCAGTTGGGACAAGGCGTTTAGGGTTTGCACAGCGGCGCGTCTTGGGGTTTCGTTGTCTTCTCCGTTCATCTTTGGCCGTTCTGAATTCTGAAACGTAAGCCTCCGCCCAGAGCCACCAGCGACCTCCACCTCTTTCTCCTCCCAACGACATCATCGTGGCGATCGATCTGAGGTACAAGTCGTCTCCTAATTTCGTTAGGGTTTCTTTTTACGATTTTGTGTGTTTGTGATTTTTTTTTATTATTGATTCTTACTCCAATTTGTTGTTGTGTTTTGAAGCGTATGGTAGAATCAAGAGAGGAGGGAAAACTACCTGGATGGAGGGAAGGAAGAGGAGGAGGGTGCTCAGGAGGCTCAGTGATGGAGGACTTGCACGATGAAGCTGGCTTTGGACGATACTTGGTACTTCTGTATCTTTTCTCCTTTGCTTATGGTT
This sequence comes from Vicia faba, assembly GCA_948472305.1. Taxonomy (NCBI): domain Eukaryota; kingdom Viridiplantae; phylum Streptophyta; class Magnoliopsida; order Fabales; family Fabaceae; genus Vicia; species Vicia faba. The sequence continues at coordinate 77,491,631 of OX451737.1, read as the reverse complement.
TCGTGATGATCTGAACTGAAAACCTAACTTTGATATTCCTCTCTTTCTTCTTCTTCTATGCCACTGTATACTTGTTGCCTTGAGTATTCGTATGCTTTTGAATATGCTGAGCTTGTTGCCTTGAATTGTTGCTTTGAGATGCCTATGATGAAGAGCTTCTTCTGAGGCCTAGGGTTTAGTTGCCCCTGTTGCCTATTATTTTTCCTCTTCTTCTGACTTATGTTGCCTTGAGTATTCGTATGCTCGCCTTGAATGTTTATGGCCTATGATGAAGAATTTCTGAGGCCTTTTCTGTATTGTTGCCTTGAGACGCTTCTTCTGCTTGTCTTGAATGTGTTTTTTATTGCCCAATGATGAGCACTTCCTCTGAGGGCCTTGATGCTTGGATTGAATGGTTTTGGCCAGGTTTCAGTATTAGGCACGTTTAGTGTTTGACAGGGTAAGCAGGTTTGTACATTGGTATGGCTTATTGCAGGTTCAAGTTTGACAGTAGGTTTGGTGTTTGACAGGTGAGGCTTCAGGCTGGATGAGGGTTTACTGGTTTATTTTGTTAAGGTTCTGCTGGCCTTTTGAGGTAGGACTTATGCAGGTTGTGATTTTAAGGTTATGACAGCAGGTTGGATTCTTTAGGCTCAGCAGGTTTTAGTTTTATGGTTGAGGCTCTTTGGATTTAGGCAGGTTGTGATGGTTTGAGCAGATGTAAGGGTTTTGTATATTTGCTTGTGTTTTTCTTGTGGTTAGGCTTCTGCTTGACAGTAGGGTCGTTTAGCAGGTCATATAGATGGCTGGTATATGCTTTTTAGGTTATGTCTGCTGGTTTTTAGCTAATGCAGGTTTGGGTGTTGACAGTAGGTAAGGGTTTCATGTGTTTCTTTTTTTTTACAGGATGAGGCTTTGAGGCTTCAGTTTGTATGCTCTTCAGCAGGTTTTGCTTCTGGTTAGGACTTGGTTGTGTTCTTGAGGCTCAGCAGGTTCTGAGTTTTGTATATTTTCTTTTGGCTTAGGACTTGGTTTTTGTTCTTGAGGCTCAGCAGGTTCTGAGTTTGTATATTTTCTGTCCCTCTCCTTTGCTGAACTGTGTTGTTCTTTTGTATATTTTTTCTTCCTATCTATCCTGCCTAAGCCTAAAGTCTGAACCCTGCTTACTTTATCTCCCTTCTTTCTCTCTCTTTGTACAGTTAAAAGAATTTTAAAATGTTTTCTGCTGTACTTTCTGAAGGGGCCACTGATGGGAAATGATGAAAAAAGAAAGCTTGCTTGCATATAAGATTTCCTCTGCATCTTTATCTTTCTTTGACAGCTTGTACTTTTTTGTCTTCTTTGATATCCTTGTGCAGTAACTTGACAGCTTTGGTATTTGACAGAAAGTTGTACTTTGATTTTTCAGTTTGGTTGAACTTGAACTATGCAATTTGACATTTTAAAATTATGCATTTTGACATTTTGCATTCATGATAAAATTCTTCCCTCTTTGTGAACCGGGAGAAATCCCGTGATTTGCAGAGAGGGTTAACTGATCCCAGTCAGTGGCCCTTAATGATGATTGCAAATTTTATCTGTCTTTTCAATTCAACTGCTTTTGACTTTTCCTTTTCTTTTTGCAGATGAATAATGGAGCACCGGAGCGAAGTGAAGAATGAAGAATTAGAAATAAAAAGGATAGTTTTTTTTCTTTTTATTTTAATATTTGAATTAATGTAAACCATTGTTTGTAATTAAATTATAACAATAATTGTACAAATAATTCAAATATCAATAAAAGTCTTTATTATCCAACCAATTTTATTTCCTCTTTCTTTATTGTTTATTTATTCATTTAAAACTCTTTGAATTAAAATGATTGAAAAAATAAATTTCAATCACTTAATTTAGAATAATAAATAATTTAACTAAAACAATGTTTTAGTAATTGACCAATTAAACCTGTCCTTTCCAATATCCAAAGCAAAGCAGCAGTTAACTGATCAAGCGCATTCCCTTTTCACTGATTCTTTTGCCAAGCACTGTAATTCCAAACTGCATATTTCTTTTGACTGGCTCAAACAAAACAACATGAATTCAACCCAACTGTCTCTTTTACTGATTAAATCAAAACAATGCGAATTTAACCCGAATCTCGGAATAACCTGCAAAGTGCTATGGAACTTTAATTTGCTGAGAATATGCCCATAAAACCTTAATTCCTGATTCAATGCCAAAGAACGTCCACCTGATCAAAATTGAGCCAGAATCAACCAAAACCCTAAGCCAATTATTTGAAGCAATCCAGAGTCCTAAAAATCAATAAAATCCTAATTTTTGTTTGACTGACGAGAAAAGTCCGTTTGTCCGATTCTTGAGCCAGTTTGAAAAAATCAAGAAATGCTTGAAGTTGTTATCTTTTTTGTGAAAAATGCGAGGGCAAATTTTGGGGTACAACACACATGTAAGGTGTCTTAGCAAAAACAAGCAAATACAAGATCATAGTCCCTCGATGACGCTATTCAAAGTTGCCTTACAAAAATGATCTTAGTCCCTCAAAAATGCTAAGATACCTTGCAACATTGCTAATCATGGCTATACGATGACCCACACCCGTCCCGTTTACATCCAAAGATAGGGTTTCTTACCAAATCAATGGTAAGACAACAATATCAAAGGAAAAGAAAATGAACAAGAAAGACATTTGAGTAGGTAGATTGCTCTTAATTACTACTCCATTTCAAGACAAATATCCTTGCTATTTTCAAAGCAAACACACACATTTCCAAACTTCTTACAAAATTGAATTTTTTTTTCAAAAAGATCAACATCTTTGTATACATTCTTATGAACTAGAATCATTACAAAGATTGCCTAAACAATGGCCTCTTTTTTACAAAAATACTTTCAAAAACCATACAAAGCATAATTTCAAACAAAAGCAAGTGATCTAGAAAGTAACTAAGAGCCCATGGAAAACCATGGATAAAAAGGGTGTTAATACCTTCCCTTTTTATAATCTACCCCCCGAACCCAAGAAACAATCTCAAAGGTCTTTCTTGTGCTTTTTCACCTTTCCTTTTGGATAAAAGAAAAGTCGGTGGCGACTCTTACTAACCGCAACATTTGCGATAAAATGCAAACGACCCAAGTCAGTTCTCCCACCGTATCACACTTCTGCATATAGATATGTTTGGACCAGTAAAAACTGCATCCATTAGTGACAAGAAGTATGGATTAGTGATCGTAGATGATTATAGAAGATGGACATGAGTAAAGTTCTTAAGACACAAGGATGAGTCACACTCTGTGTTCTGTACCTTCTGTAACCAAGTTCAAAACGAAAAAAGATCTTAAAATTGTTAAAGTCAAAAGTGATCATGGTGGGGAATTTGAAAACAAAAAATTTGAATTATTTTTTTAATGATAATGGCATCTCTCATGATTTCTCTTGTCCTAGAAATCCTCAAAAAAATAGAGTTGTAGAATGAAAGAATAGAACTTTACAAGAAACGGCCAGAACCATGATCAACGAGACTAACATTGCTAAGAACTTCTGGGCAGAAGCAATTAACACATCATGTTATATTCAGAATAAAATCTCCATAAGACCTATTCTGGATAAGACTCCTTATGAACTGTGGAAGAACACCAGAGAAGACGGTTTGCAGACCTGGGTGAACGGGAGATGTGTCCTACTATATATGCAGATGATCATGCTATGGCTACCCTTGGCATTCGTGAGAGTGTCATGTACTTGCTGCACCAGATTGGTTGGGATACTGCTCCTATCCGTCGAAGGTTCTGTACCTACAAAAGGCTGACCCTGGAGTTTCTCAGCACCTTGAGTTTCATTCCAAATCATGGAATGGGATTCAACCGTGGGTTAATTACATTCAGAATGTTTAACATGGATTACACTTACAACCTGCGGGAGTTTAGCCAGCTGCTTGGGTTCCCTTTTGGACCTGATGTTATCAGTATGACACAGGAGAACCTTTTGCCCGTATCTGAGCTTGACTATTTCTAGGGGAGCATTGCCAGTATGAACCATCCTGAGCTGTCAGATCTGTACTCTGAATGCATTCATAACCCGACTATCAGGTATTTCCACAAGATCATAGCCCACACTATCTTTGGCAAACAGCAAAATGTCACCTCTGTATCCCGCGATGAGCTGTTTATTATGTATTGTGCATCTCAAAACCGTCCGGTGAACGGTGCAGCTTATATGCTCGCTAATATGGAGCGGATCATCGAAACTCCAAATGCACCTATCTTGTTGGGTGGGTTAGTTACCATGCTGTCTAATGCCATTGGACTCCACCGGCCTATGCTCGGTTCTGCTCCGCTTTATGGCATAAAGTCGATGGACATTGCCTTTTGTTTCAACACTAGCATGATCGGAAACCTTGGACCAGATTCATTTGACCTGCTAGTTAATCATCAGATCGTCCATCATTTTAAGCTTCTGGACCCAAGAACCAGTGTGCACAACCGGGATAACTGGCTATTTGACCTTCACTACCCTGCTTCACCACCCTCTTCACCATCTACAGTTAACATTTATGAGGTTCCAAACACTGCTAATGCTGAAGAAGATCCTGCTACACCGCCAGGATACCATGATCTCCCTGATCCTTGGGAACAGGAGGCTACTTCCGCCGAGACCGCGCCCCAGGTTCCTGAGACTACTCCACCTCCACCTGCTGATACCTTAGACTCCCTACATGAGGCCATTACGGACATGCGGGGCGAGCTGACTTCTCTCAGGGTGGACTTCATAACATTCATGGACTTGGTGACTGATCAGTTGGACTACATGCATCAGCATTTGTTTCCACCTCCCCGTGGCTAGAGTTGCCATCGTTATTTCATTTCCTTCTCTCTTGCATTTTTACATACAGTGAGGACACTGTAAAGTTTCAGTGTGGGAGGGATTTTTAGTGTAGTTATTATTTCAACATTATCATTTTCTTTTATTTTTAGTTACTTTGAAACAATTTGTCATGAATTTATTCATTTATTCAATTAAAGTTTATTTTAATTTCATTCCCAGTTTACTGTTTTATTTACTGTCTATGTTTTATTTACTGTTGTTATTTACTGTCTATTTCGTTACATTTATAAATTCTTCAAATTAATTAAAACATTTCAAATAAACCAAAAAAATATAAAATCCAATTACCAAGAAAAATAATAAACTCATCACCCTCCAACGGTCCTGTAACGGATCTCTTCTTTATGACTCTGTCTGCGTTACGACCGTCACACCCCTGTAACGAGCGTAACGCGCCTCTTTACTTCGTGACGAGGGTCACACCCTTGTGACGACCGTCACGCAGACAGAAACCACAACGGCTGTTGCAGGGAACCGTTCCAAATTTCCTCCTTATAAACCCATTTTTCCTTCCTCCATTATCACCACACCACACGAAAAACCACCCATTCACTCCATTTTTATTCTAATTTCTAAACTCCCAACACCAAATTACCATCCTTACAACCTCCCATTCTCGCATTCACAAATCAAATCCTACCTCCACCATGGCAAACAACCCAAACGCTCAAGCTATCAATTTCAGAATCGGCGAACCTGGGGAGAATCAACGAGCAAAGTTTCAAAAATTCCAACATCGAGGTCTCCAACCCACAAGGTACGTTGACATCGACTGCCTACGGAGTTTGGGACTACTCGACAGTGTCCGCCAATTATTACAAAGCATGGATTTGTGGAACCTCTGTCGTGAACCAAGACCAATCTATGAAACTCTTACTCTTGAGTTCTTGAGTTCGTTTGCTTACCTCACTCCGCCGGGTGTCACAAACCAACTGTCAGGCGTGGAAAAATTTCGCATGTTTGGCGTTGAGCACCAGTTGCCTCAATCCGACATCGCGAGGCTTATGGGATTTTGTTCGGATGAAGGTGCTCATTTTCGGGTACCGGATAGTTTTAGTGAGGAGGCTTTCAACTTGTGGCACAGTTTAACGAACATCCGTGCCGGGTCCTATTATCACCTCAATGCCACCCACATTCACAATCCGGCCATCCGGTACTTCCATCGCATTCTTAGTAACACCATATTCACCCGCGACAGCAACCACAAGCTCAACTCCAAGGAGCTCTTCTTTCTACATTGCGCGTTCACTGGGAAAAAGATAAATGTCGCTCTGTTCCTACTTGCTCACATCCACTCCATTTGTGCTAGAGGTGGAAAACCTTTCTATTTCAGAGGGCTGGTTACTTCAATTGCCATTGGTCTAAATTACGGTGCTGCTCTTGCAACCTTGCCTTCTATGGCACCGACTTTGCTAACCTTGGATCACTTCAAAGCCGCACACCTCATCTACGAGCGGGAAGACGACAAATTCCACCCCGTAATCAGGAATACTGTCTATCAGAATATCATTTTGCCGAACAGGGACCGAATCGATCCAAGTAACCGAGCCAACTGGTTGTTCGACCCTGAAGTTCCCGCAGAGCCTGCACCTGCCCACGAAGACCAAGTTGCGGCCGCCGCAAACGATATACAAGAAGAGTTGGATAGTGCTCCACCTGTCCACGATATCCCTAGATCCTCATCTGCACCTCCTCCTATCAATCTTGAAGACATCCTCCGTGCCCTCCACATGCAAAATCAAATGAATGCGGTGCTTGAAAGGAGGCAAGCCGAGCAATTTGAGTCTCTGTGCACCCAAAACGCTCAGATCTTGACTGGGCAGCGCAACATGAATGAGAGGTTGGATGAGGCGCTGTCAGAACTTAACGCCTTGAGGATAGATATGAACACCTATGGCTTCCAAGACACCGACGCTGAAGCCACTCCTACCAGAAGCTCTCGCACCAGGAGCAGAGGACGTGGTCACCAGTAGTTTCTCTTTCTTTAATTTCTATGTAATTTGTTATTTTTCTGTTTCATTTCTTTTCCTTTTGTTTTTGTAATTATACTTCCCCGCATATATACCGCAACATTGAGGACAATGTCGGATTTTGTGTGGGAGAGGTACCTTTCAATCTTTAATAAAACTAGTAAATTCTTACGATATGTCTCAATTCAAATTCTTCGCTTTATTTTGCCATACCGAAAATTTTTTATTTTCGCATTAGCCCGACATACCTATTTTTAACGAAATCCCAGTTGAGGAAGCCGAAAATGACATAACAAGATCGATACGATTCTGTCACCGTAGACTTCCTACTTACGCGATCTGTTTCAATAACCATTATACCGATATCTAGAGTTTCAAGTCCTAGAAGTAACCCCTAGTAGTTTATACTAGCAATGAGCACCGTCTTGACACAAACCACGTGGAGAATCGATGAATATAAGTGTTTGACACCTGATTCTAAAAATATCCTTCCTATCTCGCTGCTAAAAGAAAAGAAAACTTGTGTACCAAAATATACGGGCACATATAAGAGCTGAGCAAATAATGAAGGAATCCAGTGTTGGTTGGTTCAGAGGTATCTGGTTCTGAACTCGGTAGGGCGTGCTACGGCCCGATCCCCCACAACCTCCAGTTTGGATAACATATGTAGGGTTGCCACATTCATGTACCAGACCCCGTGCTAAAGGATCAAAGTCACTAACCGGTTACTCCACTACGTGTGTGCTAAGGCAAAGGGCTTAATGTGATTGCGCCAGAACGAAACCGGGTGAAATAGATACGAGGAACTCCGGGCAGAGTTATAACATAACTGTTGGATAACTCGTTTAAAATGGAAGTCTACGAGTAAGCTCATTGCTTGCGTCATTAGCGTATCTTTAGTGTTTTACTCAAGTATTGGCCGAACCAACGAGGATTTCCCGAAACCACTTTAAAAATCCAAGGTATGTCATGCTTATACGCTTGACGAAAACTTGTCCGACCTTTCGAATGACTATTTGCTTGAGGACAAGCAAAGGTTTAAGTATGGGGGAATTTGATAACGAGAAAACATATCGTATAATTAACATACTTTTTACCGATTTTATATTTCATTAAGTCATCTAACCCCCGATTATTCCAAGAATTATTTGTCTTTTTGCAGGTATAACACTTGTCGACTCAAACCGATGAAAAAGGACAACATGAAGAAGGCTAGACGAAAAACAAAGAGAAAAAGAATAAAAAAACACAAAGTTGGGACTTCTGGATAGGTGACGGTCGTCATGTCCCTGTGACGGGCGTAACACCCCACAACATAAGGAAACGCTCGTCACACACACTTGACGAGCGTAAGGCACCACTTCAGCGTGTGACGACCGTCACCCACCTGTGACGACCGTCACGCGCGTGAAGGAGGACGTTACGCATGGATTGAAGACGTGGGCGTGAAGGGCAGACTAGTTCTCCCTGTTTCTACTGAATCTCCTATTTTATTGCCACCACTATTACTGCTCCTACAATTTCTCCATGAAGACTTCATCAAGAATTCAAAATTAAACTGCTGATTTCTCCTGCTATATATATGAGTACCAAGGCACAGTCCAAAGGTCGAAGAATTTTACTCAGAGCAAAGCATTTATTTTATTTTACAGTTATTTCCAATTTGTTTGTTTTGGAATTCTGTTTTCATTTTCTTGTAATTTTCATTCAAAGCCTTAGTTTCCATTTTTAAGTGTTAATTCTTCTTTCAAGAATTAACACGAATTTCTACTGCAAGTCAAGCTCGAAGATTGGATTACTATATTACCTCAAGATTACTATAGCATCTTTAATTCCAGGTTTTTTATATTGCAATTATTATTTATTCAATTTTCATAATATGCCAATTATTGCCATGAATTATATTTTAAACTTTATTGCTGTTAAGTTAATTATGTCTGGCTAAATTATTAATACCGGTATGTGACCGTAAGAACAGAAAGAATTCAATGATACCTTGGCCAAAAATATTTATAAAACAATTTCTGGTTTCCAATTTCCAATATTAATTTAACTATCCTTGTCACGAGAGTGAGAGGTTAATTAACACGATTTTGCCACGAGAGTGGGAAATTAATTAAGGCAAGAACCTGCATGCGAGAGCTGGGGTTCAACCCAGATAGTGGTAACGAAGCATTGATTTTTAAATACACGAGAGTGTTTTAATAAATTAATTAAATTCAAATTGTTTTCAAAAAGTGTTATTAAATTTAAAGTGCATCCACTAGGTTTAGTAGCATGACTTATTTCATAAACACGAGAGTGTATGTCTCAGGTTTTTAAACAATTAGCTTTTACCGAAATACTTTATAGGCCAAGCGATTCATCGAATTCCCTAAGTCTGATTATCACATACCGGTATAATTAGTACTATTACTTTTAATTAAACTATTTTCCCCCAAAAATCGAATATTCATCGCTTAGTTAGACAAACTGTAGCATTAGATCGTATGCGATTGATCCTCAGTCTCTGTGAGTTCGATAATATTTTAAAACTAGAACGACTGAACTGTATACTTGCAGTTAGTATCCCGACAGACTTATAAAGTCCCGATCAAGTTTTTGGCGTCGTTGCCGGGGACTGGTAGTCAATTAATTACGATTCTTCTGTTGCGCGTTTAGACTAAGCAACAGACACCCTTTGTCGATTTGTATGCCAAGGACTCGCTCACAAGGCGAACCACTTGACAAATCGACGGACGAACCTGAGCGCATTCTTTCCGTAAGACGTGCAGTCAGGGATTACTGTTTAAATCACGCTATTCCTTTACCCAAACCGGAAATCAAGATTGATTCTGAAACCGATTCTAATTCTTCCTCTGAAACCGAAATCAATCCAGAATTAGACATGGCCGACGAACAAAGGACCCGTCCACTGAAGGAGTACGCAGCTCCATCACAACAAGAGCCCCATAACAGCATTGCTGCTCCAGCAATAAACCGAAATGATTTCGAGTTAAAGCCGTCATTGATATCAGCTATCCAACAACGCCAATTCTCTGGAGATCCTTCTGAGGATCCGAATGAACACCTTACAAAATTCGTTTAATTTGTCGACACAGTTATAGCAAATGGTGTTAGTAAAGATGCTATAAGATTACGTCTTTTCCCTTTATCACTAAGAGATAGAGCTTGGGCTTGGTTGCAATCCTTGCCATCAAATTTCGTCACTACGTGGGAAGGACTGAAGATCGTATTCTTAGCACGATACTTTCCCCCAAGCAAAACCGCTGCACTAAGAGCCCAAATCAACGGATTTAGGCAGAAGGATACTGAATCACTATTTGATGCATGGGAGCACTACAAAGATATGATGCGAATGTGCCCACATCACGGACTAGAAAAATGGCTGATAATCCACACGTTTTATAATGGACTCTTATACAACACAAGACTATCTATAGATGCCGCCGCAGGTGGTACACTGATGGACAAGCCTTATGACGAAGCTAACCAACTCATTGAAAACATGGCTCAAAACCACTATCAGTGGGGAGGAGAAAGAACATCTATGGAAAAGACTCAAGCCAAAGGCGGGATGTACGAGATTAGTAGCCTAGATAAAGTTAATGCTAAGGTAGATGCTCTTACCCAAAAGATAGAAAGCTTGACCTTACCTCCTGCAGCTACCGTAGTTGCAGTTACCCCAAGCTGCGAAGTTTGTGGAGTACCTGGTCATGTTGGAATCGAATGTCAAATCTTAGCAGGAATAACGGCTGATCAGGTAAATTACGCTCAAGGAAATCCTTATGCCAATACCTATAATCCTGGTTGGAAGAACCATCCTAACTTCTCGTACAAGAACAATAACGTTTTATATGCACCTGGCCAAGCACCTGTTGTACCTCCAGGGTATCAAAAACCCGCTGGTAATGTTCCTAACATTCCTAAGAAATCTAACCTTGAAATCCTAATGGAAATTTTTATCGCTAATCAAGCCCAACAAAACAAAGAATTCCTCAATCAAAACATTCACACCGGTGAACAATTGAAGCTATTAGCAAACAAGGTAGATGCCCTAGCTACTCACAACAAAATGTTAGAAACCCAAATCTCCCAAGTAGCACAACACCAAGCTAGTTCTGCCACACCTGCTGGTACATTTCCTGGACAGCCACAGCCCAATCCTAAAGGACATGCAAATGCTATTACATTACGAAGTGGGACAACCCTTGATGGACCAGTAGATCCTAGACTCCAAAACCCGACCATGTATCAAAAGCCCGAAAAGGAAGTAGAAAAGTCGAAAGAACAATCTGAAAATGTAAAGGAAGACGCGAATGAGAACAAAGAGGCCTCAGAAAAACCTTATGTGCCTCCACCACCATACAAACCACCAATTCCATACCCTCAAAGACTTGCAAAATCCAAGAACGAGGGACAATTCAAGAAATTTGTAGAACTTCTGAAACAACTAAACGTCATTATTCCGTTTACAGAAGCTATAACCCAAATGCCGTCATATGCTAAATTCCTAAAAGAAATATTGGCTAATAAGAAAAAAATCGTTGATAACGAAACCGTTATGCTAACTGTCGAGTGTAGTGCCATAATTCAAAATAACATGCCTCCGAAGCTAAAAGATCCTGGTAGTTTCTCCATACCATGTGTAATTGGAAAATCTGTCATAGACAAAGCTCTATGCGATTTAGGAGCCAGTGTCAGTCTAATGCCCTTATCTATTTGCGAAAAGCTCAAATTAGGCGACATGAGACCTACCAAGATGTCCTTACAACTAGCCGATAGATCAGTCAAATTTCCTGTTGGTATGCTAGAAAACATTCCTGTCCGAATAGGACAATTTTACATACCGACTGACTTTATAATAATGGACATCAAGGAAGATTCAAACATTCCCATCATACTAGGAAGACCATTTTTAGCTACTGCAGGAGCCATCATTGACGTCAAGAAAGTAAAACTTACCTTTGAGGTAGGAGAAGAAAAAGTAGAATTCATTCTTTCCCAATTCTTTAAAGCCCCTGCTATAGATGACTCATGTTGTCTCCTAGATATCATTGATGAATGTGTCAAAGAACTTGAATGCCAAGAGGACACCTACTCTGAGATGCTAAAAATTCAGACACCGACTATCCTAAAGAACGAAGACTGGAAACAAGAACACTTAGATGCCAACCTAAGCGAATGTTTAGCTTTAACACCCGATCCTGACTCAACTAATAAGAAACCCGGTATAAAACTTAAAACATTACCTGAAGATCTTAGGTATGAATTCTTAGATAAATGTTGTACCCCAAAATTTTCCCTCCCATAATCTTCAAAGTTTTGACTAGAATCATCCACAATTGGTTCAAGTTTACTCAAGGGCCACACAGTCAAACCATCCTCCTAAGACAGTCAAACTAGGGTTTTGGTTCTCACAAGGAAGCTGAAATTTTCAAGGGCTCAATCAAGTCTCCCATGCTCATACACATTGTCAAGTACCTACATGTCAAGTTTCAAGGCTCACAAGGTCAAGTTGCACAGTCAAAAACCCTAATTGCACTACAGTCAACTGTAGGGGCAAAATGGTCATTTGGCAGTCAAAAGTTCAAATTTTTGGTCAACATCTCATTTTGAAGCCACAAACATCATTGGATCAATGCTTGATCATGATTCTCAAAGTATGGCTCAAAAATCATCAAGATGCAAAAGTTTCTATTTTTGGACAGCTGAAAAGTCAACTGTAACTTGACCAAGGCATAACTTTTTCAGGGTTCATCAGAAAAATTCCATCCAAAGCTCATTTTGAAGAGAAAGACATTTCCTACAACTCACCTTCATACTTCAAGTCCAAGAAATGCTCTCACAAAAAGTTATCAATTTCAACATTATAGGTCATTTTCAAAAGTCAACAAAAAGGGACTTTAAGTCAAAGGCCATAACTTGAGATTGATAAATCAAAATGACATGGGACCAAAGACATTGTTTAGAGGACTTCAAGACCTTTCTAAAATGTCCAAGAACATGATCAAAGCTTAAAATTTGAGCAAGATATGCATTGGAGAAGTTGGGAAATTTTTGTGAAATGACCAAAATCATTTATCCTTGAAATTTCATTTTTGACAAAAGGGGCCCACTTTTTCCACTTGAATTAACTTGGCCATGCTTCCCACGTGTCCCACCTTTTATTTCATATTTTTTAATTAATTTTTTCATTTTTTATTGATTTTATTGGATTTAATTAATTTTAAATCTTTTAAAATCAAAAGAAAATCAAAAAGCTTAATTAAATGGAATATTTGGCCTTAACTAACTTTGATTTATCATTATGCAACCTACCAAATTCGTGCAAAGGGCCAAAAGAGCAAGAATTCAAAAATGAGTCAAAAAAGGAAATTTGGTTATGGAGGTTTATGGAGAATCATGAAATTGAATGTGTTGCATTAAGAGGCCATAATTCCTTTTGATTCACATTGCCTAATGCTTATACAAGTGAGACAAAACGAAATTGAGACCTAGGCTACACCAGAACACAAAGAGCAAACTCATACTTTTGGCAAAAAATCTCAAAACTGAAAACACTTCTAGAGCCCGTTTCAACCTCTCATTCTCATCCAAACAGGTTACTGACACCTTAAGGAAACTATAGCCATCAAATTCAGACCTTCAAACGCCAAGAACAGGTATAACCAAGTCCAACTTTCCTTGAAATTTTTGGTATTCGCATTTCAATTTTCATGCCATATTTATCATTTTTGATCATGGATTTGGACTAATATGATTGTTCTGAAGCTGTTAGCATGATTCAATTGGGTTTTCCAAGCCTGTGCACGATTTCACCATGAACAAAAACTAGGGTTCTTGAAACTTAGAATTAGGGCTTTGGTTATGAGGTAAAATTGGACTTTGACACCAGCATGAACGAAATCGTGGCAACCTGAGGATCCCAATTTGCTTGTCGCGCTCAATTTATGTTTAGGCATGGCCTATTCGCTATTTTCAAATAGCCTGAGTCTTGGGGGGGGGTTTAAAACCCCCGCTATTTCATTTTCATTACAGGTGCATTGGGGAAGATGATTGTGTGTCACGCTGTGAATGGCTGGTTTGAATCCAGCGCGCGCTTTTTTTTATTTTATAACACTAATATGTATTTTCTTTTATATTGTTTATTTCTTAAATTATATATAACTAACGCACGCAGCTCCAGTGGTTAAGGCGTATAGGCAATGATCATTGGGACCTGGGTTCGAGCCCCAGGTCCTCACCCCCTTTCATATTTTTCTCCATTTGATATTCACATGCAGTGGCAACGTAGTGGAGCACCATGCGTCTCTCAAATCAAGCCGTCCACGCATTCAATATCATCAATCCAAGGGCACAGAGTTGAGGAACATGATGCACTCTAGTCAACGCTTGGGTACGCATCCTGGAAAAGTCAACAAGGCCTCCAGTAGTGGGCCAGAATTACTTGGGCTGCACCCCCTTGGTTTGCTATCTCCTACTCCTTTTCTTTTTTATTATTTATTTTTATTTGTTTGCTTAATTTCCATTTAATTCTTCAAATCAATATTTTCATAATAAATAAAAATAATAATAATAATAATCAGAAAATCATAAAAAATCAAAAACATGTTTTATTTTAATTCACCAATGACTTTTTTTTTGTAAATAAATCTCATAATAAATTTAGTTTTAATTTTAGGTTTTTTAATTTAAATTCTTTTTTCTCAATAACCAAAAAATAATAAAAAAATAGACCTTTAGCACTTTTTATCTTTTTTTAATTAATTAAATATTTTTATTATAAGTATCATTAACCATTAATTTTGTAAATAAATTTTATAATTAATTAGTTTTAATTCTAGGTTTTAACTTTAATGCATTTTCTTTAATAAATTGAAAAATAGTTAGAATTAGAATTATTTGACTTTTAATTCCAATTTAATTTTTTCTTTAATGTCATAAATACAAAAACATAAAAAATAAGTTCTTTCTTTTTATTTAACTTAATTATTTTAATAATTTTATTTTAACTCCTTTTAAGGGTTCAACGCCCTCGCATTCGATTACATTTTTGTTTCGCGCGTTTTATTTATTTCTTTGTTGTAAATATAATGTATTTGTTCCAAAGCCCTGTAATAGTTAATTAGGCATTTATTTTCTATACTTTATTTTAAATCGGGTCTGGATTAATTTGGCGATGTAGACCCGCGCCTTTGTAATAGCGTAGGACATTTATCTTTTCCGCACTTTAAATTCCCGCACCTTTAACTGTTAAACAATAACATGAAAGAATGAATGCCCAAAAATAAAATCAAAACGTAGATCACCAATGTATGACAAGACAAACAATAAACTGAAAATGACACACAATTCACACACCACCCCTAGGGTACGCCTCACTGTTGCCTTGCCTCGAAAGGTGATCGTCGAGTAGAGGATGTCTTAGTAAGTCCTCATGATCCGGGAACCTGGCATGAGGGTAGCTTCTAAGGTGTCTTCCTATTGCTCTGGTGATCACCATGTCCCGAACCTCGAATTGACCCGAACACCTCCAACGGTGGTGCTACCTACCTCTCAATGGTGGGATGGCACTACTTTAAGGACATTTACACAGACGAATTCCTTAGGGTAGGTAGATTCTCATAGATACTTGCTCTTTTCAAAAACAAACAAAATACTTTTCACACCTACACTTTCTAAAAGTTTTCAAACAAATTTTTCATACACTCTTGAGGACAAATACAAGAGTTACTTAGAAATTTTTTCAAACGAAACTTTTTCAAACCCACTCACACTTTGAAAAGCAAACAAACATTTTGAAAACACAATGAGCAAGTATCTAAGAGCCCATGGATAACCATGGATAGAAAGGGTGTTAACACCTTCCCTTTCTATAATCTACCTCCCGAACCGAGAAACATATCTCTATAAGGAATTTTTCTGTGCTTTTGTTCTTTCCATTTGGAGAAAATAAAAGACGGTGGCGACTCTTGCTTCCGCGACATTTCGCGAACCAGCGTTAAACAGTCAGTTCCAGATCCACCGATCACAGAACTGGCGACTCTGCTGGGGACACTTATAAAGTGAGGTGTACCTTAGGACTAAGATCACTGTGTTTTCAATTGCTTTGATTTGTTTGCTTTAAATTGTGGGACTGTCTTGGGAGTTCTATAGATCCTAACCCGGATCTGGGGATACCTTCTTAGAAAGTAGCAACAAGGCTGTGAGGGAACTGTGCGGGGTATACCGACATGGTTGAAGCAGTCTGCTACGTTGATGTGGCACTTTGGTGTGTACCGGTAACCCTTGAGTTCAATCAAGGAGAGTACGGGGCCTCCGCGTGGTGTCGTGAAGCATCAACAGACCTTAGGAACCTTAATTGAACCATCTTGGCCTCTTTAGGGTAGTGAGATAACTACTTTGGTGTACTCCAAAGTCGGTTGATACTCGATACTACACTCGATTGTGGGTTGTTTTCTTGGGATATTTTGATCGCCAGTCAGTGGCTAAATCGAAACGATGAACAATGAAAGCAATCCAATGATATTGAGATCCTTAGAACCCGGTTACTTCTAATAGGACAGGTTGAGCCCACCAACTTCAAGAGGGTAATACCCAGACCCCATGCTGGCCTGAACTCTAAGGGTTTCCCTTGTGTGACTTGTGTGCCTTCCAACTTGACTACTTGCATGCTTGTTATCTGACATTTAAGTTTCTTACAGGTTTTGTTTATAGTCCTTAATTGGGACTCATAACAGGGTTTACTAAGTTTCTCGCAAGTTTTGTTTACAGTCCTTAAATGGGACTCATAACAGGGTTTACCTACATTACCCCACGCATAGCATAACATCATGACATCATGCCATTGCATGCATCCTACATAAGGACTAATCCATTTTAAGGATCTCAAGGGTCTGTGGTGCAGGTCACGATGGACCAAACTGCCTAGCCAGGGGCAAAGGGGATTTATTTTCCTCTAAGCCAAGGTTGTCAGAGGCTATGACCCACTGGATATGGTGAGCCTTTGACCCTTGAAGAAGGACTCTCAACAACATGCAGTTCCTTCAACCAAGCTACGAAATTCAACTCTAACAATTTTTCTTGTCTACCCCGCGAGATCCTTGAAAACATCGCATGCATATCATACATATCATTTCATTACAGGTACACTTATTGCAGGTCACTTACCTTCTTCGCTGTTTATTACAGCCGTCATCATGAATCCTGAATCATCCGATGGACAAGCTATCAAGGCCCTCCAGGCCCAGAATGCCCAGTTCCAGGAGTTGATTATGAGCCTAGCCCAGAGTCAAAAGGAATTGAAGACTCTGATTCAGAAGAAGAAGAAGAAGAGGACTGTTTTGTTCAACCTTAGACGCAGATCTGGGAACACACTGCAGAATGAAGCTGAGAGGACTACTCCATCTGTGGGGGAAGGCAGTCACCAAGGGAGAGAGGTTCCTAGCCCTATGGTCTCTGACACCGAGACAGACTTCAATGATGAACAGTACCCCCCTGCTGAGGACCGGTACAAGCAACTAGAGGATCGTCTGAATGCCATGGAAATTCAACAAGTGCCTGGGTTGGATTTCGGGGACCTGGGTCTATCTTCTGGTGTGGTGATCCCACACAAATTCAAGGTTCCTTCTTTTGCTAAGTATGATGGGGTATCCTGTCCCAAGCTGCATCTCAGATCTTATGTGCGGAAGATTCAACCATACACTATGGACAAGAACTTGTGGATCCACTTCTTCCAGGAGAGTCTTTCAGGGACTCACCTCGAATGGTTCTATCAGCTGGATGGGACCAAGGTTCGTAACTGGGAGGAGTTGGCTACTGCTTTTTACAAGCAGTATCAGTATAATGCCGACCTCGCTCCTACACGTACCCAACTCCAGGGTATGTCGTTAGGATCGGGAGAAGGTTTCAAAGAATATGCGCAGAGATGGAGGGACCTTGTTGGGAGGGTACAACCACCTTTGGCCGACCGGGAACTCGTTGATATGTTCTTAGGGACCCTATACGGGCCGTTCTTCAATTATCTCATTGGTAATTCATCTGCAGGGATTACCGACCTCATTCTGACTGGGGAAAGAATCGAAGCTGGTATCAAGAGTGGGAAGATTCAGGAGGCCACACCTTCGGATACTCACCAAAAGCCTTACATGGGCAAGAAAGAGTCTAATGCTGCATACGGTCAAAAGAGTCGTCGTGACCAACAGGCAGGGGCAGTCATGATCTCTGGTTCTGCACCATGCCGCCAACCACAAAAGGGAAATCAGCGAAGGTCGGACGAGCCTAAAAGACAATTCACCAACATCAACATGTCATGGTCACAAGCATTGCAGCACATGTTGAAAATGAACCTGATTGCGGTGATCAACCCTCCTGCAAATCCCAAGACCTCCTCTCCAAACTACAATCCAGAAGCGAGGTGTGCTTATCATTCTGATAGCCCGGGGCACGATATTGAGGACTGTTGGGCGCTGAAGTATAAGATCCAGAATATGATCGACGCTAAGGAGATCGAGTTCGAGCCTGCTGAGACTCCCGTTGTGACCACTGCTCCTTTGCCAAAACATGGCTAGGATTGAGAGATTTTTGTTCATTTGAATTCAAGTTGTATTTTTCTTTTCTTGTTCAAACAAACAATTATCATGTTAAACTCTTTTATTTCATGAATGCATTACACATGTCTGTCTTGAATTAATTATGTTTACTGTACTTAAAACTGCTTTCATATTTTTGTGATGATCAACTCTTGACTGAAAATTCTAAGCCTCTTGAGGGAGGATGACGAAAACGATACCACGATCTTTACAATATGCTTTTGAACAGACCCCGCTGATGAGGTACAAGCATTGTTTCAATCCCTAAACACTGGAGTAATAAGGAAGATAATCCCTCATCGACCCCTTTGAGCCAAAGAAGTAGGAGTTTTTCTTTTCGAAAATTAAAACCCTTAATCATAACCTGGGGCAGGGTAGTTCTCTCAGCTGATCCAAGTGCACAACGAATGGCATCAAAAGAAGTCCTTCTGAAACAAAAGACAGTGATGGTTCTAAATAACCATAAAAATAGGAAGTCATTATATCTCAAAAATAAAAAACCAATAAGTCAAAACCTATGAAGGAGACTTACAAAACTGGGGCATCCCGCTGACTGTAATCACAAAAGAAACAGTTCAGGCAAAATTTAGGGATAGCAAAATCAAAAAGAAAGAGGTCGCACAAACCCTCAACAAAAAAAAAAAAAGACTGCCTATTCAGAATGAATCATCAATATCTGAATCATCATTGGAACATCAAGGCAAAGACTCAAACAAAGTCTAGCGCACGATCGGCTGAGTTTAGGATTGAAGAACATCACGAAGAGCGGGTGGGTACAAATAATTTGAGCCTTTATCCTTTGTTTCTTGAACCATGAACCAGGCCACGTTATAACCCTTAAAAGTCCTAGCTGAAGCATGGGTTAGTTCGAAAGCATACTGTTACAAAAAGTATCCTGACTCCTTAAGGCTTGCCGTAAAATAACGAGTTGACATCACATTTTACAAAATTTGCTGTTTTTACTGAAAAAATGCATTTTTCAAAAAACTTCAAGACAGACATAAGCCTTTGCATTCTTAAAATAACCTTGTTTGCATATGACTATTTGTTTGAACAACAGAGAAATTCGCACGACGAACATCTAATGAACAAAAGTCCTCTCAACAAAGAGATCACCTCAAGTGGAAGAAACACTTCCAATCAAGGGGCATGGCATGATCAGTGTCTATCATCTGGGGCAGTCCAGTCAAGATTCGAGGAATCTCTCAAGGCCAACTAGCTTGGGGCAAACCTCCGCCCGAGTCACTGGTGGCATTCCAACAACGAATCTTGCACGATCGGACATCTTCTGGTAACAGGGCAACACAACACTATCAACAGGGGCACCCCCCCTACACCCTGAGAGTGTGGACATAATCGAAAAAGAATACTACGCGTAATCAAAGACCCGCTAGGTTGACACACCTAGGCAAAAATAAGGGCTTCCTGGCGAACCAAAAGGGTTCGGGCAAAATAAGGGATGAAAAAGAAAAATTTGTACACCCGGCAAGTCGAAAACCTGAAAAGGCGGCTTGGGCAAAAATGGGTATCCCGGTGGACTGAAAACCCGAAAGGGCGGTCCAGGCAAAAGTTAGGGATCAAAGCGTACGACTATGTCCCGGCATCTCGTCACTTGCCTACCAAAAGGAAGATTTGTCAATCGGCAGTCATCCAGCACCTCCACAAGATATCTTTTCCCCTCACCTCAGAAACAGGGGCAATAATGAGTCGTCCAGGCGATCCAGTTGCTCTGTCAACCAAAGTACCAAGGAAAGGTTAATACAAAGATGATTACCATCTACCTTTACAAATTCCAGATCAAGGGTTAACATCCGAAACCAAACAGGACAATCATCCACTTGATCATCATCAGGCAACCCTACACCGGTTCCTTCTCAACTTTCAGACAAAGTCTTACACGGACTCATCCACAAGTAACCCTACACCGGTTCCTTTTCTTTCAGAAAAAGTCTTACACGGACTTATCATCAAAGTAACCCTACACCGGTTCCTTCTCAACTTTCAGACAAAGTCTTACACGGACTCATCCACAAGTAACCCTACACCGGTTCCTTTTCTTTCGAAAAAGTCTTACACGGACTTATCATCAAAGTAACCCTACACCGGTTCCTTCTCAATTTTCAGATGAAGTCTCACACGGACTCATCTTAAGATAACCTTACCCCGGTTCATCACGAAGTCTTACACGGACTCACCCTCCACAAGTAACCTTACCCCGGTTTCCTCCAGAAGTCTTACACGGACTTACCTCAAAGATAACCTTACCCCGGTTCATCCGGAAGTCTTACACGGACTTACCTCAAAGATAACCTTACCCCGGTTCATCAAGAAGTTTTATAAGGACTTATCCTGAAATAACCCTACACAGGTTATCTCTTTCCAGACGTAGTTTTACACGGACTCGTCATCAGTAAACCCTACATAGGTTTCCTTCTCAAAACTCCAGATGTAGTTTTACACGGACTCGTCACCCAGAAACCCTACACAGGTTCTCTATTTTTAAGGATGCAGTTTACACGGACTCGTCATCATTAAACCCTACACAGGTTTCCTTCTCAGCTCTAGATACAGTCTTATACGGACTCATTGTCAGTAAACCCTACACAGGTTTCCTCCCTCCAAAGATGCAGTTTTACACGAACTTGCCATCAAGAAACCCTACACAGGTCCTCTCTTTCCAAAGATGAAGTTTTACACGAACTCGTCATCAAGAAACCCTACACAGGTTTCCTTCAACTCCAAATGCAGCTTCACGCGAGCCCAACCTCAAAGTAACCCTACATAGGTTCCCTCTTTCAACTTACAAAAAATACATCTCAAAAATTTCCCCAGTAGATTCTGGAAGCTTCTTCCCCGCAGAGCACGAACGCGTCTCCCGGCTTTCTTCAAAGGTTATTTCCCTACCAGGATATAACTGGGTTATCCTCAGCCAAAAGCCACGGAAAGATTGTCCTCGGCGAAGTCTCCCCATCCCCAGCGGAGTTCATCACACTTCCAACATAACAATGGCATCCCCAGCGGAGTTCATCACACTTCCAACATAACAATGGTATCCCCAGCGAAGTTACCATAAATATCCGAGCAAAGTACCTCTCTCCCCACAGAGTATTGTTCCCCAGCAAGATCGTCAGAGTGATTTTCTCCCCGCAGAGTAATCCATTCGCCAAGTTTATCCCCAAACGGAGTTATCTTCTCCTACCGGTATTCTTGCAACCATTATCCCCAGCGGAAACAAGAAGCTCTTTTCTTCCACATCAGCCCAGGATTCAACTTCCCGGCATCCGTCAAGGATTTATTTTCCTAAGACGAAAACATACATTCATAAACAACACATCTTCATACATTATAGCATGCATATACGCATCATGAACATACAATCCCATTCATTCTGAGAACACCTCGCATGTCATACATCATGACATCACATACAACTAACGTTTTGTCTTTTCAGGACAAAAGTTAATACAAAGATAATTGCTATCAACTGTCGTGATTCCAGATCCGATTCCTGAATCTTGCCAGGGAGTATCTGTTGACGACTACAGTACCAGACTCGATTCCTGTATCTTGACAGGGAACGTCTGAAGAGTTCGAAGATCCGATTCCTGAATCTTGCCAGGGAGTATCTGTTGACGACTACAGTACCAGACTCGATTCCTGTATCTTGACAGGGCACGTCTGAAGAGTTCGAAGATCCGATTCCTGTATCTTGCCAGGGAGTATCTGTTGACGACTACAGTACCATACTCGATTCCTGTATCTTGACAGGGCACGTCTGAAGAGTTCGAAGATCCGATTCCTGTATCTTGCCAGGGAGTATCTGTTGACGACTACAGTACCAGACTCGATT
Source organism: Vicia faba (assembly GCA_948472305.1). Lineage (NCBI taxonomy): Eukaryota > Viridiplantae > Streptophyta > Magnoliopsida > Fabales > Fabaceae > Vicia > Vicia faba. Next base: position 77,469,356 of record OX451737.1, on the reverse strand, counting down.
CCTGTATCTTGACAGGGCACGTCTGAAGAGTTCAAAGATCCGATTCTTGTATCTTGCCAGGGAGTATCTATTGACGACTATATTACCAGACTCGATTCCTGTATGTTGACAGGGCACGTCTGAAGAGTTTAAAGATTCGTTTCCTGTATCCATCCAGGGCACGTCTACATAAAGAGTTTGAAAGTCAACTCCGGTAACAGACCAGGTAATTTTCTTTCCTTCTCAGGTACGCAAGTTCTCGCTAAGGAATCTCTTACGCGATCGACACCTTGAGATGGCATCTATAAGCCCATCCTCCTATCCACCACCTCTCTGAATGGCATCTGTAAGCCCATTCCCGCTATCACACTGCTGATACTCTGCTATGCGAGTGCAAATTTCTGGGCACTCTAGTGTTCAATCATCTTCCACCTTCGGATCATGAAAGGCACACACGCCAATCTACATCCTCAGGTCTAAGAAGATTGAACAGGGGCAACTGTTGTACCCCAAAATTTTCCCTCCCATAATCTTCAAAGTTTTGACTAGAATCATCCACAATTGGTTCAAGTTTACTCAAGGGCCACACAGTCAAACCATCCTCCTAAGACAGTCAAACTAGGGTTTTGGTTCTCACAAGGAAGCTGAAATTTTCAAGGGCTCAATCAAGTCTCCCATGCTCATACACATTGTCAAGTACCTACATGTCAAGTTTCAAGGCTCACAAGGTCAAGTTGCACAGTCAAAAACCCTAATTGCACTACAGTCAACTGTAGGGGCAAAATGGTCATTTGGCAGTCAAAAGTTCAAATTTTTGGTCAACATCTCATTTTGAAGCCACAAACATCATTGGATCAATGCTTGATCATGATTCTCAAAGTATGGCTCAAAAATCATCAAGATGCAAAAGTTTCTATTTTTGGACAGCTGAAAAGTCAACTGTAACTTGACCAAGGCATAACTTTTTCAGGGTTCATCAGAAAAATTCCATCCAAAGCTCATTTTGAAGAGAAAGACATTTCCTACAACTCATATTCATACTTCAAGTCCAAGAAATGCTCTCACAAAAAGTTATCAATTTCAACATTATAGGTCATTTTCAAAAGTCAACAAAAAGGGACTTTAAGTCAAAGGCCATAACTTGAGATTGATAAATCAAAATGACATGGGACCAAAGACATTGTTTAGAGGACTTCAAGACCTTTCTAAAATGTCCAAGAACATGATCAAAGCTTAAAAATTGAGCAAGATATGCATTGGAGAAGTTGGGAAATTTTTGTGAAATGGCCAAAATCATTTATCCTTGAAATTTCATTTTTGACAAAAGGGCCCCACTTTTTCCACTTGAATTAACTTGGCCATGCTTCCCACGTGTCCCACCTTTTATTTCATATTTTTTAATTAATTTTTCCATTTTTTATTGATTTTATTGGATTTAATTAATTTTAAATCTTTTAAAATCAAAATAAAATCAAAAAGCTTAATTAAATGGAATATTTGGCCTTAACTAACTTTGATTTATCATTATGCAACCTACCAAATTCGTGCAAAGGTCCAAAAGAGCAAGAATTCAAAAATGAGTCAAAAAAGGAAATTTGGTTATGGAGGTTTATGGAGAATCATGAAATTGAATGTGTTGCATTAAGAGGCCATAATTCCTTTTGATTCACATTGCCTAATGCTTATACAAGTGAGACAAAACGAAATTGAGACCTAGGCTACACCAGAACACAAAGAGCAAACTCATACTTTTGGAAAAAAATCTCAAAACTGAAAACACTTCTAGAGCCCGTTTCAACCTCTCATTCTCATCCAAACAGGTTACTGACACCTTAAGGAAACTATAGCCATCAAATTCAGACCTTCAAACGCCAAGAACAGGTATAACCAAGTCCAACTTTCCTTGAAATTTTTGGTATTCGCATTTCAATTTTCATGCCATATTTATCATTTTTGATCATGGATTTGGACTAATATGATTGTTCTGAAGTTGTTAGCATGATTCAATTGGGTTTTCCAAGCCTGTGCACGATTTCACCATGAACAAAAACTAGGGTTCTTGAAACTTAGAATTAAGGCTTTGGTTATGAGGTAAAATTGGACTTTGACACCAGCATGAACGAAATCGTGGCAACCTGAGGATCCCAATTTGCTTGTCGCGCTCAATTTATGTTTAGGCATGGCCTATTCGCTATTTTCAAATAGCCTGAGTCTTGGGGGGGTTTAAAACCCCCGCTATTTCATTTTCATTACAGGTGCATTGGGGAAGATGATTGTGTGTCACGCTGTGAATGGCTGGTTTGAATCCAGCGCGCGCTTTTTTTTTATTTTATAACACTAATATGTATTTTCTTTTATATTGTTTATTTCTTATATTATATATAACTAACGCACGCAGCTCCAGTGGTTAAGGCGTATAGGCAATGATCATTGGGACCTGGGTTCGAGCCCCAGGTCCTCACCCCCTTTCATATTTTTCTCCATTTGATATTCACATGCAGTGGCAACGTAGTGGAGCACCATGCGTCTCTCAAATCAAGCCGTCCACGCATTCAATATCATCAATCTAAGGGCACAGAGTTGAGGAACATGATGCACTCTAGTCAACGCTTGGGTACGCGTCCTGGAAAAGTCAACAAGGCCTCCAGTAGTGGGCCAGAATTACTTGGGCTGCACCCCCTTGGTTTGCTATCTCCTACTCCTTTTCTTTTTTATTATTTATTTTTATTTGTTTGCTTAATTTCCATTTAATTCTTCAAATCAATATTTTCATAATAAATAAAAATAATAATAATAATAATCAGAAAATCATAAAAAAATCAAAAACATGTTTTATTTTAATTCACCAATGACTTTTTTTTTTGTAAATAAATCTCATAATAAATTTAGTTTTAATTTTAGGTTTTTTAATTTAAATTCTTTTTTCTCAATAACCAAAAAATAATAAAAAAATAGACCTTTAGCACTTTTTATCTTTTTTTAATTAATTAAATATTTTTATTATAAGTATCATTAACCATTAATTTTGTAAATAAATTTTATAATTAATTAGTTTTAATTCTAGGTTTTAACTTTAATGAATTTTCTTTAATAAATTGAAAAATAGTTAGAATTAGAATTATTTGATTTTTAATTCCAATTTAATTTTTTCTTTAATGTCATAAATACAAAAACATAAAAAATAAGTTCTTTCTTTTTATTTAACTTAATTATTTTAATAATTTTATTTTAACTCCTTTAAAGGGTTCAACGCCCTCGCATTCGATTACATTTTTGTTTCGCGCGTTTTATTTATTTCTTTGTTGTAAATATAATGTATTTGTTCCAAAGCCCTGTAATAGTTAATTAGGCATTTATTTTCTATATTTTATTTTAAATCGGGTCTGGATTAATTTGGCGATGTAGACCCGCGCCTTTGTAATAGCGTAGGACATTTATCTTTTCCGCACTTTAAATTCCCGCACCTTTAACTGTTAAACAATAACATGAAAGAATGAATGCCCAAAAATAAAATCAAAACGTAGATCACCAATGTATGACAAGACAAACAATAAACTGAAAATGACACACAATTCACACACCACCCCTAGGGTACGCCTCACTGTTGCCTTGCCTCGAAAGGTGATCGTCGAGTAGAGGATGTCTTAGTAAGTCCTCATGATCCGGGAACCTGGCATGAGGGTAGCTTCTAAGGTGTCTTCCTATTGCTCCGGTGATCACCATGTCCCGAACCTCGAATTGACCCGAACACCTCCAACGGTGGTGCTACCTACCTCTCAATGGTGGGATGGCACTACTTTAAGGACATTTACACAGACGAATTCCTTAGGGTAGGTAGATTCTCATAGATACTTGCTCTTTTCAAAAACAAACAAAATACTTTTCACACCTACACTTTCTAAAAGTTTTCAAACAAATTTTTCATACACTCTTGAGGACAAATACAAGAGTTACTTAGAAATTTTTTCAAACGGAACTTTTTCAAACCCACTCACACTTTGAAAAGCAAACAAACATTTTGAAAACACAATGAGCAAGTATCTAAGAGCCCATGGATAACCATGGATAGAAAGGGTGCTAACACCTTCCCTTTCTATAATCTACCTCCCGAACCGAGAAACATATCTCTATAAGGAATTTTTCTGTGCTTTTGTCCTTTCCATTTGGAGAAAATAAAAGAGGGTGGCGACTCTTGCTTCTGCGACATTTCGCGAACCAGCGTTAAACAGTCAGTTCCAGATCCACCGATCACAATAAAGAACTCGAACGACCAGCTATAGTCAATGCCGAATTAGGAGAGATCGAAACCGAAAAACTACTTCGTGTGTTAAGGAAACATCCAGCCGCATTAGGATATAATATATCAGACCTAAAAGGAATAAGCCCTTCTCTCTGTATGCACCGCATTATGCTGGAGGAGGACTGCAAGACTTCTAGAGAACATCAAAGACGAATAAATCCTATCCTAAGTGAAGTCGTTAAGAAGGAAGTGCAAAAACTACTAGAGGCAGGCATCATATACCCAATATCAGATAGCAACTGGGTCAGTCCAGTTCATGTGGTGCCTAAGAAAGGAGGTGTTACAGTTATAACAAATACAAAAGGCGAATCGGTAGCACAACATACGCAAACAGGATGGAGAATGTGTATCGATTATAGGAAACTAAACAAAGCTACGCGCAAAGACCATTTCCCATTACCATTCATTGATCAAATGCTCGAGCGTTTAGCAAAACATTCCCATTTCTGCTATCTTGATGGATATTCAGGATTCTTTCAAATTCCAATTCATCTTGACGATCAAGAGAAAACTACGTTCACATGTCCCTATGGTACCTTTGCATACCGGAGAATGCACCTGCAACTTTCCAACGATGCATGATGGCGATCTTCGCAGACTTTTTAGACGGAATCATGGAAGTATTCATGGAAGATTTCTCTGTCTGTGGAGAGAGTTTCGACGAATGTTTAACAAATCTTGAATTGGTACTGAAACGCTGTGTTAATGTCAACCTAGTGCTCAACTGGGAAAAATGTCACTTCATGGTGAGACAAGGAATTGTGTTGGGTCACATTGTATCAAACAGAGGGATTGAAGTTGACAAAGCAAAGATCGAAATTATCAAAAACCTTCAACCACCCAAAACAGTTAGAGAAATAAGAAGCTTTCTAGGACACGCTGGTTTTTACTGACGTTTTATAAAAGATATCTCTAAAATCACCAAGCCACTAACTGAGTTATTAATGAAAGAGGCTGAGTTTATTTTCGACGATAAATGCTTGAACGTATTCGAGACACTTAAAGAGGCCTTAATATCGACACCTATTATGCAACCTCCTGATTGGAATTTACCATTTGAAATAATGTGCGATGCGAGCGACTATGCTGTAGGCGCAGTCCTAGGACAACACAAAGAAAAAAAGCTTCACGCTATCTAATACGCAAGCAGAACGCTTGATCCCGCACAAATGAATTACGCCACTACAAAGAAGGAACTCTTAGTTGTGGTATTCGTGTTGGACAAATTTCGTTCCTACTTAGTAGGCGCTAAAATCATTATTTATACGGATCATGCTGCAATCCGATACTTACTAAGCAAGAAGGACGCTAAACCGCGATTACTCAGATGGATCTTACTCCTACAAGAGTTTGACTTAGAAATAAAAGACAAAAGAGGAACTGAAAACGTGGTAGCTGACCATTTATCGAGATTAGATGGAATCCAAACCGAGAGTGTTCCCATAAATGAAGATTTCCCTTATGAACGCCTCATTGCCAAGCTAGAGACACACCATACCGACAATTTAGATCCACACAATGAAACTTTCACAACTGCGGTAGTAAAATCCATTTGTACTAATACCACATTACCATGGTATGCTGACTTCGTCAACTATTTAGCTGCCGGTGTTTTACCACCTGATTTGACGTACCAACAACGGAAGAAATTTTTCCATGACCTTAAACACTACTTTTGGGATGAACCATTACTCTTTAAAAGAGGCGCCGATGGTATCTACCGTCGATGTGTTCCCAATGATGAAATAAACAACGTCATTTCCCATTGCCATTCCGCCCCTTATGGTGGACACGCTAGTACATCGAAGACCTGTGCAAAAATACTTCAAGCTGGCTTCTTTTGGCCTACCTTATGGAAAGACGTCCACGTAGCAATTATGAACTGCGATAGATGTCAACGCACAGGAAATATATCTAGACGTGACGAAATGCCGCAAAAAGGAATCCTAGAAGTAGAAGTTTTCGATGTGTGGGGAATTGATTTCATGGGACCTTTCCCCGCATCCTTTGGAAATAAATATATTTTGGTAGCCGTCGACTATGTATCAAAATGGATTGAAGCCATCGCCGCACCCACAAACGATACACGTGTGGTACTAAAACTATTCAAGAATATTATCTTCCCACGATTCGGTGTACCAAGACTAGTGATCAACGATGGTGGCTCACATTTTATCTCCAGAATCTTCGAAAGGTTACTTTCCAAATATGGTGTTAAACACCACATAGCCACACCATACCATCCTCAAACAAGTGGACAAGTGGAAGTGTCAAATAGGGAGATCAAACAGATACTTGAGAAAACCGTAGCCACATCTAGAAAAGACTGGTCCTCCAAGCTCAACGATGCTCTTTGGGCATACCGGACAACCTTCAAAACTCCTATCGGAACAACGCCGTTCAAGTTAGTTTATGGAAAATCTTGTCATTTGCCAGTAGAATTAGAACATAAAGCTTATTGGGCGATAAAAACCCTTAACTTAAATTATAAGAGTGCTGGCGAGAAACGAGTGTTAGATATCCATGAACTAGAAGAATTGCGTCTAGACGCTTATGAAAATGCTAAAATTTATAAAGAACGAACAAAAAATTGGCATGATAAGCGTATATCGCAGAAAGACTTTAAGGAAGGAGACATCGTACTCCTATTCAACTCTAGACTGAAACTTTTCCCGGGTAAATTACGTTCCAGATGGTCCGGACCGTTCGAAATTAACAAAGTTTTCCCAAGTGGTTCGATAGAAATTAAAGGTAGTTCTATCGAACCATTCATAGTTAATGGCCAGCGCTTAAAGCACTATTTTAACGTTGGAAATATCGACTTCTCGGCTTATCTTTAGTTAAGTGAGCCGCCTACCCCGCTACCTAACTGAATAGGTATTTATTGTCGAGCCGTCGACATAAAATAAAGACGCTTCGTGGGAGGCAACCCATGTTTTACTTTAATTATTTTTTCTGCTTTAACATGCTTTTCTTTTTCTTTTCTTTTTCTTAATCTTTAAAACATTTTCATTATTGCATTTCTAACTCCTTTCTATTTTTCTTCTGTTTTTATTTCTCCCTTTCATCTTTCTTTTTCTTTTTAACTTTGGCAAATTTCTTAACCCGAAAATACTTACTTAATTTCCTTTTCTTTCAAACATTTATCAAATATTTTCAGGGGGGTATTTCTTTTTCTTTCACATCTCGCGCTATGGATTGTGCTAACTTCATGAATGTCAAATTGCGAAGCCGACACCAGAGAAGACGGTTTGCAGACCTGGGTGAATGGGAGATGTGTCCTACTATATATGCAGATGATCATGCTATGGCTGCCCTTGGCATTCGTGAGAGTGTCATGTACTTGCTGCACCAGATTGGTTGGGATACTGCTCCTATCCGTCGAAGGTTTTGTACCTACAAAAGGCTGACCCTGGAGTTTCTCAGCACCTTGAGTTTCATTCCAAATCATGGAATGGGATTCAACTGTGGGTTAATTACATTCAGAATGTTTAACATGGATTACACTTACAACCTGCGGGAGTTTAGCCAGCTGCTTGGGTTCCCTTTTGGACCCGATGTTATCAGTATGACACAAGAGAACCTTTTGCCCGTATTTGAGTTTGACTATTTCTGGGGGAGCATTGCCGATATGAACCATCCTGAGCCGTCAGATCTGTACTCTGAATGCATTCATAACTCGGCTATCAGGTATTTCCACAAGATCATAACCCACACTATCTTTGGCAAACAGCAAAATGTCACCTCTGTATCCTGCGATGAGTTGTTTATTATGTATTGTGCATCTTAAAACCGTCCGGTGAACGGTGCAGCTTATATGCTCGCTAATATGGAGCGGATCATCGAAACTCCAAATGCACCTATCTTGTTGGGTGGGTTAGTTACCATGCTGTCTAATGCCATTGGACTCCGCCAGCCTATGCTCGGTTCTGCTCCGCTTTATGGCATAAAGCCGATGGACATTGCCTTTTGTTTCAACACTAGCATGATCGGAAACCTTGGACCAGATTCATTTGACCTGCTAGTTAATCATCAGATCATCCATCATTTTAAGCTTCCGGACCCAAGAACCAGTGTGCACAACCGGGATAACTGGCTATTTGACCTTCACTACCCTGCTTCACCACCCTCTTCACCATCTACAGTTGACATTTATGAGGTTCCAAACACTGCTAATGGTGAAGAAGATCCTGCTACACCGCCAGGATACCATGATCTCCCTGATCCTTGGGAACAGGAGGCTACTTCCGCCGAGACCGCGCCCCAGGTTCTTGAGACTACTCCACCTCCACCTGTTGTTACCTTAGACTCCCTACATGAGGCCATTACGGACATGCGGGGTGAGCTGACTTCTCTCAGGGTGGACTTCATAACATTCATGGACTTGGTGACTGATCAGTTGGACTACATGCATCAACATTTGTTTCCACCTCCCCGTGGCTAGAGTTGCCATCGTTATTTCATTTCCTTCTCTCTTGCATTTTTACGTACAGTGAGGACACTGTAAAGTTTCAGTGTGGGAGGGATTTTTAGTTTAGTTATTATTTCAACATTATCATTTTCTTTTATTTTTAGTTACTTTGAAACAATTTGTCATGAATTTATTCATTTATTCAATTAAAGTTTATTTTAATTTCATTACCAGTTTACTGTTTTATTTACTGTCTATGTTTTATTTACTGTTGTTATTAACTGTCTATTTCGTTACATTTATAAATTCTTCAAATTAATTAAAACATTTCAAATAAACCAAAAAAATATAAAATCCAATTACCAAGAAAAATAATAAACTCATCACCCTCCAACAGTCCTGTAACAGATCTCTTCTTTATGACTGTCTGCGTTACGACCGTCACACCCCTGTGACGAGCGTAACGCACCTCTTTACTTCGTGATGAGCGTCACACCCTTGTGACGACCGTCACGCAGACAGAAACCACAACGGCTGTTGCAGGGAACCGTTCCAAATTTCCTCCTTATAAACCCATTTTTCCTTCCTCCATTATCACCACACCACACGAAAAACCACCCATTCACTCCATTTTTCTTCTAATTTCTAAACTCCCAACACCAAATTACCATCCTTACAACCTCCCATTCTCGCATTCACAAATCAAACCCTACCTCCACCATGGAAAACAACCCAAACGCTCAAGCTATCAATTTCAGAATCGGCGAACCTGGGGAGAATCAACGAGCAAAGTTTCAAAAATTCCAACGTCGAGGTCTCCAACCCACAAGGTACGTTGACATCGACTGCCTATGGAGTTTGGGACTACTCGACAGTGTCCGCCGATTATTACAAAGCATGGATTTGTGGAACCTCTGTCGCGAACCAAGACCAATCTACGGAACTCTTACTCTTGAGTTCTTGAGTTTGTTTGCTTACCTCACTCCGCCGGGTGTCACAAACCAACTGTCAGGCGTGGCAAAATTTCGCATGTTTGGCGTTGAGCACCAGTTGCCTCAATCCGACATCGCGAGGCTTATGGGATTTTGTTCGGACGAAGGTGCTCATTTTCGGGTACCGGATAGTTTTAGTAAGGAGGCTTTCAACTTGTGGCACAGTTTAACGAACATCCGTGTCGGGTCCTACGATCACCCCAATGCCACCCACATTCACAATCCGGCCATCTGGTACTTCCATCACATTCTTAGTAACACCATCTTCGCCCACGATAGCAACCACAAGCTCAACTCCAAGGAGCTCTTCTTTCTACATTGCGCGTTCACTGGGAAAAAGATAAATGCCGCCCCGTTCCTACTTGCTCACATCCACTCTATTTATGCTAGAGGTGGAAAACCTTTCTATTTCGGAGGGCTGGTTACTTCAATTGCCATTGGTCTAAATTACGGTGCTGCTCTTGCAACCTTGCCTTCTATGGCACCGAATTTGCTAACCTTGGATCACTACAAAGCCGCACACCTCATCTACGAGCGGGAAGACGGCAGATTCCACCCCGTAATCAGGAATACTGTCTATCAGAATATCATTTTGCCGAACAGGGACCGAATCGATCCAAGTAACCGAGCCAACTGGTTGTTCGACCCTGAAGTTCCCGCAGAGCCTGCACCTGCCCACGAAGACCAAGCTGCGGCCGCCGCAGACGATATACAAGAAGAGTTGGATAGTGCTCCGCCTGTCCACGACATCCCTGGATCCTCATCTGCACCTCCTCTTATCAATCTTGAAGACATCCTCCGCGCCCTCCACATGCAAAATCAAATGAATACGGCGCTTGAAAGGAGGCACGCCGAGCAATTTGAGTCTCTGTGCGCCCAAAATGCTCAGATCTTGACTGGGCAGCGCAACATGAATGAGAGGTTGGATGAGGCGCTGTCAGAACTTAACACCTTGAGGATAGATATGAACACCTATGGCTTCCAAGACACCGACGCTGAAGCCACTCCTACCAGACGCTCTCGCACCAGGAGCAGAGGACGTGGTCACCAGTAGTTTCTCTTTCTTTAATTTCTATGTAATTTGTTATTTTTCAGTTTCATTTCTTTTCCTTTTGTTTTTGTAATTATACTTCCCTGCATATATACCGCAACATTGAGGACAATGTCGGATTTTGTGTGGGAGAGGTACCTTTCAATCTTTAATAAAACTAGTAAATTCTTACGATATGTCTCGATTCAAATTCTTCGCTTTATTTTGCCATACCGAAAATTTTTTATTTTCGCATTAGCCCGACATACCTATTTTTAACGAAATCCTAGTTGAGGAAGCCGAAAACGACATAACAAGATCGATACGGTTCTGTCACCGTAGACTTCCTACTTACGTGATCTGTTTCAATAACCATTATACCGATATCTAGAGTTTCAAGTCCTAGAAGTAACCCCTAGTAGTTTATAGCAGTCAGCACCGTCTTGACACAAACCACGTGGAGAATCGATGAATATAAGTGTTTGACGCCTGATTCTAAAAATATCCTTCCTATCTCGCTGCTAAAAGAAAAGAAAACTTGTGTACCAAAATATACGGGCACATATAAGAGCTGAGCAGATAATGAAGGAATCCAATGTTGGTTGGTTCAGAGGTATCTGGTTCTGAACTCGGTAGGGCGTGCTACGACCCGATCCCCCACAACCTCCAGTTTGGATAACATGTGTAGGGTTGCCACATTCATGTACCATACCCCGTGCTAAAGGATCAAAGTCACTAACCGGTTACTCCATTACATGCGTGCTAAGGCAAAGGGCTTAATGTGATTACGCCAGAACGAAACCAGGTGAAATAGATACGAGGAACTCCGGGCAGAGTTATAACGGAACTGTTGGATAACTCGTTTAAAATGGAAGTCTACGAGTAAGCTTATTGCTTGCGTCATTAGCGTATCTTTAGTGTTTTACTCAAGTATTGGCCGAACCAACGAGGATTTCCCGAAACCACTTTAAAAATCCAAGGTATGTCATGCTTATGCGCTTGACGAAAACTTGTCCGACCTTTCGAATGACTATTTGCTTGAGGACAAGCAAAGGTTTAAGTATGGGGGAATTTGATAACGAGAAAACATATCGTATAATTAACATACTTTTTACCGATTTTATATTTCATTAAGTCGTCTAACCCCCGATTATTCCAAGAATTATTTGTCTTTTTGCAGGTATAACACTTGTCGACTCAAACCGATGAAAAAGGACAACATGAAGAAGGCTAGACGAAAAACAAAGAGAAAAAGAATAAAAAAACACAAAGTTGGGACTTCTGGATAGGTGACGGTCGTCACGTCCCTGTGACGGGCGTAACACCCTACAACATAAGGAAACGCTCGTCACACACACCTGACGAGCGTAAGGCACCACTTCAGCGTGTGACGACCGTCACGCGCGTGAAGGAGGACGTTACGCATGGATTGAAGACGTGGGCATGAAGGGAAGACTAGTTCTCCCTGTTTCTACTGAATCTCCTATTTTATTGCCACCACTATTACTGCTCCTACAATTTCTCCATGAAGACTTCATCAAGAATTCAAAATTAAACTGTTGATTTTTCCTGCTATATATATGAGTACCAAGGCACAGTCCAAGGGTCGAAGAATTTTACTCAGAGCAAAGCATTTATTTTATTTTACAGTTATTTCCAATTTGTTTGTTTTGGAATTCTGTTTTCATTTTCTTGTAATTTTCATTTAAAGCCTTAGTTTCCATTTTTAAGTGTTAATTCTTCTTTCAAGAATTAACACGAATTTCTACTGCAAGTCAAGCTCAAAGATTGGATTACTATATTACCTCAAGATTACTATAGCATCTTTAATTCCAGGTTTTTTATATTGCAATTATTATTTATTCAGTTTTCATAATATGCCAATTATTGCCATGAATTATATTTTAAATTTTATTGCTGTTAAGTTAATTATGTCTGGCTAAATTATTAATACCGGTATGTGACCGTAAGAACTGAAAGAATTCAATGATACATTGGCCAAAAATATTTATAAAACAATTTCTGGTTTCCAATTTCCAATATTAATTTAACTATCCTTGTCACGATAGGGAGAGGTTAATTAACACGATTTTGCCACGAGAGTGGGAAATTAATTAAGGCAAGAACCTGCATGCGAGAGCTGGGGTTCAACCCAGATAGTGGTAACGAAGCATTGATTTTTAAATACACGAGAGTGTTTAAATAAATTAATTAAATTCAAATTGTTTTCAAAAAGTGTTATTAAATTTAAAGTGTATCCACTAGGTTTAGTAGCATGACTTATTTCATAAACATGAGAGTGTATGTCTCAGGTTTTTAAACAATTAGCTTTTACCAAAATACTTTATAGGCCAAGCGATTCATCGAATTCCCTAAGTCCGATTATCACATACCGGTATAATTCGTACTATTACTTTTAATTAAATTGTTCTCCCCCAAAAATCGAATATTCATCGCTTAGTTAGACAAACTGTAGCATTAGATCGTATGCGATTGATCCTCAGTCTCTGTGGGTTCGATAATCTTTTAAAACTAGAACGACTGAACTGTATACTTGCAGTTAGTATCCCGACAGACTTATAAAGTCCCGATCAGTTTCTCCCTAGGTCCCCAACAAGGTTCATGTCAAGTTTCAAATCATGCATCACAAGTTTGCTCAGTCAATGACTCAGATGATTGAAAATTAACTATATTGATCAAAAAAGTCAACTATGCTCAACATACATTCAAACTTCAAGATTTTTGGTCAACATCAACATTTTTAAGTGATATTCATCATTTGATCAAGGGTTGATCATGATTCCCCAAGGAAAACTCTCAAATCATCAAAAGTCAAGAATTGCCAAATTAGGGTTTCCTTAGGAGAAGTCAACTGAACTTTGACAAAGCATAACTTTCACATATTTCATCAAATTTTCTCCAACTAAAGCTCATTTTGAAGAAAATTTAATTCTCTACAACTTTTCTTTCATTCTTAAGTCCAAAAAATGTTTCATTTGGAAGATATGAGCTAAAACATTATAGGTCATTTTCAAAAATCAACAAAAGACACTTTTTGTCAAGGCAACTTACATCAAGATAATATCTTCAAAAGAAAAAATGACCAACATAGAGATTGTAGAGGACATCTTGAGATTTCCAAAAAGTCCACGATCATCTTCAAAAGATGAAAATTGAGAAAGTTATGAGTTGCACAAGTTAAGAGATTTTGAAGGAATTCATAAAATGCAAATTGAGCAAAATTGCAATTTTGAACCAATGAGCCTAGTTTTTGATGTTCAAACACACTCATAACACCTTAGATGGCCTATAAAAGGAATTCCCACATTTTTTTATTTTCATTATTTTTATTTGAATTTTATTCATTTAAAAAATAAATAAAATACAATAAAAATGGAGATAATGAGTAAGGTTTGGGCTTGTTGAATTCAACCCTTTTGCAAGCTCATTACATCATTAAGTCTTATTAGGACCATTAAGTCTTGATCCATTGCCTGTAAAAACGTTACTAGGTTCATGCAAACTCAAAAGAGCAATGAAACATGCAAAAGGAAGGTTTTTAAGTTGTTTGATTTTGGTTTTATTAGGACCATTAAGTCTTGATCCATTGCCTTGTTTATCAACTCATCTCTCCCTCTATAAATACCGAGTCAAAGCAAGCCAAAAGGACCACGCATAACCACCATACAAACTCTCCCAAAATTCTCAAAAATTTTTTCTCAAAGTTGCAAAATTTGTAGCTATCTTTCCAGGCGCTGTCAATCTAAACCATCAACCAAATCATATTCCCGAGGCTTCCAAGAATTGAACCAAACTCATAACCAAGCCCGTTCACGTCCAGAACTCCCATATCCATTCACCACCGGCTTGGTACATTTTTTGAACTCAATCTGTTAAAATATACATTGTTAATCAATCTAACGCATGCAAACATGTTCATAGCAATGTATAGAATAAGTTGGACGTAACACAAGTGAGCTTTAGGCCTTAAATCACAAGATGCCATTTTTAACTCCAATCAGAAATTTTATTTCGAAGCGCATAACCATGAAATTTTAGCTAAAAATAACACCAGATTTGAACTCAGGGCACGGTTTTACATAGGATAAGCCTTTTGGTTGGTCATGAATCTTTCAAATTTGTAGGTTTTCATTTTGATATGGTCGGAGAAGACGAACGAAGTTTGACTCCGGCGTCCCTGAGTCAGGTTGACTCCGTCCAAGACCTGTGTGGTAGATAGCTGCACAATGAGTGGCTAATTCAAATTCCAAGGACCCACTGAACGCGCGCGTATTTGATGATCTGGCATTAACTGGCATTTGTTTTTATATTATTATTGTTTTATTGTACTAACAGATGAAACACGCTACCCCAGTGGCAACACACACGCAGTTAAGGCATTCATGCGCCTTGTCCCGGGTTCGATCCAGGTATACGACGTTTTATATTTTTCTTGTTTTATCCTTTCAGATCTAGTACCAAGCAGAGCCATACGTGCATCATGCACCTTCGCTTCCTGACCACCAGATTTCATCAAGCCTGATCCAAAACCTCAAAGGCGCGTACCCATGATGCGCCCCAAGAAGCAGTCCCACACTGGATCTAGCTGACTCCCGCGCTCATTCGTTTTTGGGCCTAAGGATTTCAATCATTGCACCCCCCCCCCACCCACCCCTCACCCATTTCCTTTTGCAGCGCCTGGCCCATTCCTCTTTTTTTTATTATTATTTTTTTTTTAAATTTATTTATTTAACTTTCTTTAATCTTTTTTTTTATAATCATAAAATCAGAAAACCACAAAAACATTAAATTTAAGTTAATTAACTTTTATAAGGTCCTATCATAAAGACGCGTAATTTTCACTTTGAATAAAAAAGAAATATCATTCTAGTCACTTCTTTACTTTCTATTTAATTTGATATTATAAACCATCACAATATTATTTTCATAAATATTAACTAAATTAAATTCAAATATCGGACTTTTCTAGTTTAGGTAATAACATGGTCATAAAAAAACTATAAATAATATAAATTGAAACGAAAAATGAAATAAGAATAAGAAAACGAAATGTAATGAAAACTCACATCCATATCCACCTTTGAAAACAGAAGAGAAACACACAAAACGAAAACAGCACAGTTCAAATTGAGTCCCGCTAAATAATTCAACTGCAACCTCGCAACCTCTTTCTTCTTCATTTCGTCTACTTGCATCAACCACACTCGATCCGCTTTCAGAAACCTCGGATTTAGGGTTAGGGTTAGGGTTTCGGTTCTTCATCCTCAAAGCCATGGAAGCTGCAGTTATCGACGCCGGCTCCAGTCTCCTCAAAGCCGGTTTCGCAATTCCCGATCAAACTCCCGCCATGGTAATAACAATAACACTAACACCTTTCTATTCTGATTTTCGTTTTATCAAAACATCAACGCGAGTTTCTTAGTTATGGCTGTGTTTGTTTTGATTCAGATTATTCCTAGTCAGATGAAACGAATGGTTGATGATAAAGGATCGGTGAGTGATAACGGTAATGGTCAGTTAGTGGTGGATGATGTTGCGGTGGAGCCGGTGGTGAGAGGTTATGTTAGAGATTGGGATGCTATGGAGGATTTGTTGAATTATGTTTTGTACTCTGGTCTTGGATGGGAGATTGGGAATGAAGGTCAAATTCTGTTTACTGATCCACTTTGTACTCCTAAGGTATTTGAATTTAGAAGCTTGTTCTTTTATTTTTAGTTTAATGGTTTTTGAAAGGTTTATTTATCTGTTACTATCATGTTTTCAGCTTGGTAGAAAAATCTGGTAACTGCAATGTCAACTTGCAAACTGTTTTGTTCAATGAAGCACATACACTGACACTGACACGTAGACTCTGATACAAGTTTGAGAAAATAAAAGTGATTGAAAGTTATCACGCGATGGTGCTGTATCATTTCAGACATCCATATGTTTCTGACAGACGCGTTGGGCTTTAGTGACATGCTACAAAATTAAGGTTGTGAAAATAAGTATTTGTGGCAACTAACTGTTTATATACACTCAAACATTAAACAGTGTCTGATCGTGTTTCACCATCTTGCAACCATAGTAATATTACTTAAAAGTTAAAATCTGTTTATAAATATTGAAATATGATGCAATATCTATGAAAAATCTGTTAACATAGTCAGTGTAATAGTTATCATTTTTATTTAACAATAATTTCTGACTAGAGCTAACCAACTTGATTCAAATTAGTACTTATTTACACCTTTTATCCAAACAGGGTTTTGAGATGCATCATGAGATTGTGTGTGTGTTCTTGTGTAGTATATACCATTTGCTTCCTTGGTTATCTTACTGTATTATGGTGATCCTAGATAATTTTGATATCATATTTGTGTATGTTTTCTTCTTTGGAATGTTAATGTTTATGATCTATGATTAATATTTATCCAACCAGGCATTGAGTTGTTTGTGCGGTCTTTCCTTGAAAATTAAATTGGGGGTGGAGATAGTTTTCTTTTGATGTGTATTTTTATATATATAATATGTATGTTTTATTGATTTATCTTTTAACAGATGTATTTTTATTATTGTATTCCAGGCTAACAAAGAACAGTTAGTGCAACTGATGTTTGAAACATTCAACATATCAGGGTTTTATGCCTCGGAGCAGGCAGTGTTGTCACTCTATGCTGTGGGAAGGATCTCTGGATGCACGGTTGATATTGGTCATGGAAAAATAGGTATCCATATTTGGAGGAACGGGGATTTCATGATTTTTAGAATTTAAGAATAAGTATTGCATTTAACTGTTGGTTTGTTTGATGTGCTGTATGTCAATCATAAAATTGGCCCATTGCTTGCAATTGCATATTCATTTACCTTGCACATTGTATATGGTATACCCCATCATTTATTATTATTTATTTATTTGTTTGTTTGCAATTAAACTAACTGTTTCAAGATTTTTAGAATTTCTGAATTTGTTAAGTAAACAAGAAAGTTATAGTGAAAGGGTTTTAAAAAAAGAAAAGTAAACTAGTTTAGGTTTCATATTTCAATTGTATCTTTTCTGGTATTTTCTATTTATCAATCTAAATGACAGATACAACACTCTTATCATAGATATTGTTTATGATATAAAATTATCTTCACATGGTGGTAACTTGTAAGACAAACAGTTCTGATATGCTTTCTTTATACCGTGGTTCAAGTAGCCATTCTAACGAAGTTCTAATACCTAATGCTTGTTAAATGAATGGGTGACTGAGTGTTTTTCTTTTAGTTTTAGTATGCTCTTGATATTACTGGTTGTTCTGTCTAACTTTATCTTATTTGGATTTTGTAACCAGATATTGCTCCAGTAATTGAGGGTGCGGTTAACCACATTGCCTCGAGAAGATTTGAGTTTGGAGGTACTGATCTAACTAATTATCTGGCTCAAGAACTAGGCAAATCTAATCCGCAAGTGAATATCAGTCTGTCTGATGTTGAGAAAATAAAACAGCTATACTCATGTTGTGCTGAAGACGACTTCGCTTATCTGAAGACCAAAGATTATTGTCCTGTGGAGACACATACCCTTCCTGATGGACAGGTCTGCCTTTTGATTCATTTTTTTAATAGTTATGACTTAATATGACAATTGCTCATTTACTTGTTCCTGATTTTATATTTGGTTGGTTCTAAAATCAAGTTTATGCTCATCTAGATCTTACAATTGGTAATTTAACACTGGTTATGGTAGTGAGAAGCAAATAAAAAGGGAAGTGATGATGAGTTGAATAATTAAGGCAAGAGCAGGGTTTGTTTTTTATTGCTGATCTTGATTTAAACGATGTGTGAACATAAGAGAGGAGGCGGTTGATTTTGTTACTTTGGATTGTATTTTTTGTATTCCTTATCAACGTCAAACTTTACGTTTTTGGCTGGTTATGAAGATTTTTCTTTCATTCTAACGTGTCTGAACAAGATTTAGGTTATTTAAGATTCTATTTTAGTTATTTGAGTTGTAATATGAAGCAAAAAGTTGCAACACGCAAGCTCTTTTTTTTCTTTTCCATCTAGATGTGTTGAGGAAATTATCATTTGGGAAAATAAATTGAAGATTGCTTCAGGTCTAAATCTGTTTCTTTACATGGAATTAACTAAATATTGATGGATAGTTGTATCGTAGTTCTTAAAGATTTGATGGGCTCTAGTAGGTTTGTGACCATAGCCATTCCAAAGGAAGAATATGGTTAATCCAACCTGAAACATGTATTTTTTTATTTGATCAATTATAGCAAGTTATTGGTTTCATACAGGTTGAACAATATGATCATAGAGATGACAGACCTTTGCCTAACTTTCTTGTGCAGATGATAACAATTGGAAGAGAAAGATATACAGTTGGTGAAGCTTTATTCCAGCCAAGTCTATTGGGTTTAGAAGCTCATGGCATTGTAGAGCAGCTTGTCCGTACTATTTCAACAGTGACATCTGATAATCATCGGCAACTTCTGGAAAATACTGTGGTTTGTGGTGGCACTTCTTCTATGACCGGTAAACAATCATTTTTGTTAGTTCTGATCTATCAAGTGCAAGTATGATCAAAGCTTATATATATGCATATAAATTCATATATATGCATATAAAATAGCATTAGTAAGACAAATAGAATCTTAAATCACTTGAAATACTTGTGTGAATTTAAATTCTTAAGCATAGCTCACAAGTAAGATCATAAAAACCAAATACTTACATAAACTTAAATTCTTTCACAATCTCATAGACATTTTAAAGATTAAAGATTTAATGATTCCACAATTAACAGGGGAGATTCCACCCTGTTCCACCAAAAATGGATTCTGCATATACTCTTAATCACTGAGGGAAAGCATAATCCCAAAATTGTGGGATTTTATGATTCAAATCAGGATTTTAACTACCATGTCTAAGGATCAATTCCTATTTTTCTGGTTTAACTGGCTGATGTAGTTTGGTTATGAAAACTAGGTTATGGTCTATATATTAATGATCCATTGATCATTAAAGATTACAGAGAATACTCATTTGTCTCGGCCAGAGTTATCGATAGCGTCTGAAAGCGGCGCTATCCCGGGATAGTGGCCCAGAGTGGTGACCCTCCGTTATTTGATGTTTAGTGGGAGTGGGGCGCTTCCCCGCCCGAGTGGGTTTGAACTGATTTGAACACAAAAATCCAGATTTACCCTTAAAATAAATATGTCTGGTTTGATTTTACTTCCGTTTTTCATTACCTCTTTTTTTTAAGTAAGTCATTTGATAACTCGATTCCTCTTTTTTCTCTTTTATTTGTTTGGTTTTACATTCAATATAGGTTTTATAGATTATTCATATAATTAGTCTAAAAAATAGTCAAATAGCGGTTATCTCGCTATCCGCATCCCACTATTCCATTTTTGGGGTTGGCCGTTTCGCTTCGCTATCTGAGAATGAGATTGATAACTCTGATCTCGGCATATCCATTCAATCCTAATGCCACAAGCTATTCAGATGGAAAAAAATAGAAATAGGGGAATATAGTCAAATGTATACCTTTTCCGTCGCATGTAGTTATCAAGAGACAATTATTCTGTTTTCACTTTATTCTTGATTACCTTACAGTGATGTTAATTGTCTTTAACCATTGTTTAATGTTGATTTTGTGTGTTCTATTCATATTTGAAGTCTGTTCTGGTTTACAATAATAAAATAAATCTGTATCTAAAGGTGGAATATAGTGGTGATCTGTATGATGATGTTTGAACTTTGATGCTACTCATATCTCAGATAGACAAAATTTACTATTCTCCTGTCAGCAATTATTCACATTTAGTTTATGTTTTTTCTCTCTAGCAAGTAGATCTCTATTGTCTAATCCATCAAATGATTCAATATGGTCATGATAAGACGAGGGCCATCTCAAATCAATTTAACCTCTTTCTTCATGAGGATGCAGGATGCTGTTGTTTTACTTGTACATTCTAACGTGCTAATGTTTCTTCTTGCTGCAGGTTTTGAAGATAGATTTCAAAAGGAATCTTTGCTAAGTTCATCTGCTGTTCGACCTACCTTGGTTAAGGTAATTTGATCTAGTTTCAATTATCTTCTACCTTGTGACTGAACTTCTCAATTAAATAAGTTTGTGGTTTTTCATCTTATATGACAAACCATCTTATACAAATTTGAAATTATTGCAAGATATTTTAACGTTGTTTTCATAAATGCTTATGAATAAGTTTATCTAAAGTGACTCTTAATCTTGTAAAGTAAATCACGTCTCATATGCATCAGTCTTTGTAATTGCTCAGTATTTTCATTGTCATGTACTTCTATGTGCATAATCTTCATCATTTTTCATAGACTAATTTTTGTTTTTTCCGGTGGATAATCTCTGGTTCATTACAGCCTCCAGAATATATGCCTGAAAATTTAACCATGTATTCTGCATGGGTGGGAGGTGCTATACTCGCTAAAGTAGTTTTTCCTCAAAATCAGCATGTAACCAAGGCAGATTATGACGAAAATGGACCTTCCATTGTTCACCGGAAATGCTTCTGAAAGAACGCTTCTGCACAATATCATCATCGAACAACGAGTTCATACACACTTGTGTTAGATTAGATCATGTGGTAGGCTTTCTGTTGACTTTAGATTCTAAATGCTAGTCTTGCTAGATGTCCAGGTACTTGTATTGTATGAACTTCAACCCTATGTGTATCTCCATTAATTAAACTTAATTTATTTCAGAGTACAAGTGTTTGGTCACCAAATCTAAAGACGATTTCAGTAAAATCTGGGTTTGAAAAACGTGTACAACAAAAGCAACTTGTTTATCTTGTAATGAGTAGAGCCTGCAGGAGATTTTGTTCGGTCTTCTAACATCTATTTGTACAGTTTATACAATTTTACTTCAACATACATGTAAGTGTTTGTTGGCAGCAATTTTGGTAAAACAATGACCTGATAATGTTTTGCAAAATGTCTTGACATTTGAAGCAAATTATTTTGAATGATGTCAGAGCAGATGTCTTGACATCTGCCTCCTGAGCTGAATGAAACTTCATATCTAGTTTAAGTTTTCTGTTTCCTATTTTTATGCACACCATTATTCTGGATTTGAAACTCATAGCTTGTGAAAAATATGGAGGAATATTTTTCGATATGCTTTATCTTTATGAATTATGTCTTGGCCTGTTTTCATGGAAATATTCAAAAGATTGGAATATTTGTTTTTCAGCCCAAATCCACTGTTGTGCTTTTATAAAGACCTGCATCCTTATTCATTTGATTGAAACTTTTGAAGATTATATTCCTTCTGTTTTAGAAGTCTAAGTCTTTTAATTGTAATACACTGTAGTATTGATTTAATACTTGAGTTGGTATTTGAGTTGTTAATTGTGAATCATTCATAAGCTTTTAAGTATTGAATGATTGAAGTCTTTATAAATTAGTAATTTTGTTGTTCTTTACTGTTAGTGATTTAAAGGGTTTGAGGAGGGTTTCATACCTAGGTGTCTTAGGTAAAAGTATAGTACAAGTAGTGATTAAGTGATTAGATCGTAAACTGGTTGTTTATTGAGGGTATATGAATTGATACTATTTAGTGGACTTGTCCTTGTGTTAACAATCCTTTGTGTTGTTACTACTTTTGTGTTGCACTTTACATTGTCTTCAGATATTTGTGTCGTGACATCTCCTTCGACATCACATATCTAATATCAGAATTTCAATTGGTATCAAAGCAGTCACCATGTTCTATATCTGAGTGAGATCTAGGGAATATATTTTCTGGTACTATGGACAAGAAAGCAGGATTTGTGAACAGACCACCCATTCTGGATGGAAGTAATTATGACTATTGGAAATCACGTATGGTGGCCTTTCTAAAGTCTCTGGACAACAAAGCTTGGAAAGCTGTCTTAAAAGGATGGAAACACCCTGTCAAATTGAGAGAAAATGAAGAACCTACTTTTGAATTAAAACCAGAAGAAGATTGGTCTAAAGAAGAAGATGAAATTGCTCTTGGAAATTCTAAAGTCTTGAATGCTATATTCAATGGAATTGACAAGAACATTTTTAGATTAGTGAACACATGTGAAGTAGCTAAGGATGCATGGGGAATTCTTCAATCTACTCATGAAGGCACATCCAAAGTTAAGATGTCAAGATTTGAGTTGCTCACCACAAAATTTGAGAATCTGAGAAAGAAGGATGATGAAAGTATTAATGACTTCTATATGAACATTTTTGAGATTGCTAATGCATCCAGTGCCTTAGGAGAGAAAATACATGAAGACAAATTGGTGAGAAAGATGCTCAGGTCTCTTCCTAAGAGATTTAATATGAAAGTGACTGCTATAGAAGAAGTTCAAGACATTGACAAAATGAAAGTGAATGAACTTGTTGGATCCCTTCTGACATTTGAATTAAGCATCAATGAAAGATCTGAAAAAGAAGAACAAAAGCATAGCCTTTGTATCAAATACTGAAGATGAAGAGAAGAAATGTGATCTGTCTACAGATGGAGGAATATCAAATGCCTTAGTTATGCTTGGAAGACAGTTTAACAAAGTGATAAAAAGAATGAGTAGGAACCCAAAATCAAATGTCAAGAATATCTCATCTGACATCCATAAGTCAAATGAGTTTCGAAGAAAAAGGGCTGAAGAAAAATCCACTAAAGGGATGGGAATACAATGTCATGAATGTGAAGACTTTGGTCACATTAGAGTTGAATGTCCTACATATATTAAGAAACAGAAGAAGAATCTATCTGTTACTTGGTCTGAAGAGCACTCAGAGAGTGATCTTGAAGAATCTGCCAAATATGTTAAAGCATTAACAGACAAGTATGTCTCTGATGAAGAGTCTAGTGATGGGGAACTAACCTTTGATGAGCTAGCTGCTTCATACAAAGAATTATGTCTCAGAAGTGCAGAAGTGTGCCAAGAAGGGGAGAAACAAAAAACCCTCATAACTCAGCTGAAGGCAGAAAGGAAAGAGCATCTAAAAACTATTTCTAATCTGGAAAGTGAAGTGACTTCTCTGAATTCAAACCTTGATAGAATGGTCAAATCTCTCAAGATGCTGAATAATGGGTCTGACATATTAGATGAAATTCTTCAAGCAGGAAAAGTGACAGGAGACAAGAGTGGTCTAGGATTTAATGAGAAAAAGGAACTAAATTCAGAAGAACCTTCATCAGATTCCACTAAAGCCAAGTCTAAACCAAAGATGCAGAATCAAATGTCTAAACATCATGGCAAGAAAGGACATCATGACAAACATCATGGCAAGAAAAAGTTTAATCACACTAGAGAGAATTTCCAGCCCTGGAGATGTCATCACTGTGGAAGGCTTGGTCACATAAGGCCATTCTGTTTCAAGTTATATGGGTATCCTAAAGCTATTCCTCTTCCCAAAACTGATCAGATTTCCCAAAATAGCAAAAAAGAAGAAACAATGGGTTCCCAAGTCTAATGTTGCTAGTTTCATAGCTCATACCTCTCTCAGAGTATCAACCAAAGATGACTGGTACTTTGACAGTGGCTGTTCTAGACACGTGACAGGTGTCAAGAATCTGTTGATAGATATCAAATCTCATTCCACCAGTTATGTGACTTTTGGTGATGGAGCCAAATCTGAAATCAAAGGAGTTGACAAGCTGAAATGTTTAGGAGTCCCTAAGCTTGACGATGTGTTACTTGTTAAAGAGTTAACAACCAACCTGATAAGTATAAGCCAATTGTGTGATCAAGGATTCAAAGTTAACTTCACCAAGGAAGAATGTCTTGTTTGCAATGAAAAGAATGAAGTTATTATGAAAGAAATCAGATCTAAAGACAACTGTTATTTATGGGTTTCCCAAGAGTTGAACTTCTCCTCAACATGTGTTTTAGCCAAAGAAAATAAAGTTAAACCATGACATCAAAAATTGGGACACTTGCATCTGAAAGGAATGAAAAGAATTATATTTGAAGAAGTCGTGAGAGGGATTCCTAAGCTCAAGATAGAAGAAGGAAGAATATGTGGTGACTGCCAGATTGGAAAGCAAACTAAGATGTCACATCAGAAGATCCAACATCTTACTACATCGAAAATTTTGGAACTTCTTCACATGGACTTGATGGGACCTATGATGGTGGAAAGAAGTATGCATATGTTGTTGTAGATGACTTCTCTAGGTACACATGGATAAGTTTTATCAGAGAAAAATCAGAAACTTTTGAAGTGTTTAAAGATCTTTGTCAAAAAATTCAAAGAGAAAAAGATAGTCATGTCATCAAAATCAGAAGTGATCATGGAAAGGAATTTGAAAATAATAAATTTGTTGATTTTTGCTCTTCTGAAGGAATCAGTCATGAATTTTCCTCTCCTATTACTCCTCAGCAAAATGAGATCGTGGAACGCAAAAGCAGAACCCTTCAAGAATCTGCCAGAGCCATGATTCATGCTAAAGAAGTTACCCTACCACTTTTGGGCTGAAGCTATGAATACTGCGTGCTATATCCATAACAAAGTCACTTTAAGGAAAGACACTTCAGTCACCTTGTATGAAATATGGAGGGGAAGAAAACCTAATGTCAAATACTTTCATGTTTTTGGAAGTAAATGCTACATCTTAGCTGATCGTGATCAAAGGAGGAAGATTGATCCCAAGAGTGATGAAGGAATATTCCCGGGTTACTCTACAAATAACAGAGCTTACTGAGTTTTTAACTCCAGAACCAAGGTTATGATGAAATCCATAAATGTTATTATTGATGTGATGGAATGATGAAGAAGATGTCTTAGAAGATGTTGGAACATCTCTATCTGATATTCCAACAGAATCCAATGACAGAAGTATTGATTCTAATCTCTCTCAAGAAGACCCTAAGCCCAGTCATCTCAATAAAGGGCCTTCAATTAGAATTCAGAAAGATCATCCCAAGGAGTTTATCATAGGAGATCTAAATCAAGGAGTTACTACCAGATCAAGAGAAGGAATATCAAACTCTTGCTTTGTGTCAAAAATTGAGCCTAAGAATGTCAAAGAGGCCCTAACTGATGAGTTCTGGATTAATGCTATGCAGGAAGAGCTAGAACAATTCAGTAGAAATGAAGTTTGGGATCTAGTTCCAAGACCCGAAGGGACAAATATGATTGGCACTAAATATGTGTACAAGAATAAATCTGATGAAAAAGGGGTGGTCACTAGAAATAAGGCAAGGTTAGTTGCACAAGGATACACTCAAATTGAAGGAGTTGACTTTGATGAAACCTTTGCCCCTGTGGCCAGACTTGAATCAATCAGACTACTCTTGGGAGTTGCTTGCATACTGAAATTTAAATTGTTTCAAATGGATGTAAAGAGTGCCTTCTTAAATGGCTATCTGAATGAAGAAGTTTATGTGGAACAACCTAAGAGATTTGTTGATCTAAGTTTTCCTAAACATGTGTACAAACTAAAGAAAACTCTGTATGGATTAAAGTAGGCTCTAAGAGCTTGGTATGAGAGATTGACAAAATTTCTTGGTGAGAACGGATATAGGAAAGGTGGCATAGACAAAACTCTTTTTGTCAAGGAAGAAGAAGGGAAGATCATGATTGCACAGATTTATGTTAATGATATTGTGTTTGGTGGGATGTCAAATGAGATGGTTCAACATTTTGTCAAGTAAATGCAGTCAGAATTTGAGATGAGCCTTGTTAGTGAATTAACCTACTTTCTTGGTCTGCAAGTTAAACAAATGGAAGATTCCATATTTTTATCTCAGAGCAAGTATGCTAAGAATATAGTAAAAAAAATTGGGATGGAAAATGTCAATCACAAAAGAACTCATGCTCTCACACATTTGAAGTTGTCTAAAGATGAAAAAGGAGTAAGTGTGGATCAAAGTCTTTACAGAAGTATGATAGGCAGTCTCCTATATCTCACAGCTAGCAGACCTGACATTGCCTTTGCTGTAAGGGTGTGTGCTAGATATCAAGCTGATCCTAAAGTTAGCCATACCAACCATGTGAAGAGAATCCTTAAATATGTGAATGGGACAAGTGACTATGATATGCTATACTCTCATGGATCTAGTTCTGCCTTAATTGGTTATCGTGATGCTGATTGAGAAGGAAATGCTGATGATAGAAAAAGTACATCAGGATGATGCTTCTTTCTGGGAAATAATCTCATATCTTGGTTCAGTAAGAAGCAAAATTGTGTGTCTCTGTCCACTGCTGAGACTGAGTATATTGCTGCAGGAAGCAGTTGTTCTCAATTGGTTTGGATGAAACAAATGTTAACAAAATATAATATCAAACAGGATGTCATGACATTATTCTGTGACAATCTAAGTGCCATAAATATATCAAAAAATCCTATTCAACACAGCAGGACCAAACACATTGATATCCGTCATCACTTCATAAGAGAGCTTGTTGAAGAAAAGATTGTTGCCTTAGAACATGTAGCTACTGAATTACAACTGGATGACATTTTCACTAAGGCTTTGGATGCTAATCAGTTTGAGAACTTAAGAGGAAAATTAGGGATTTTCTTATATGAGGATTTGTAGCAATTAAGGGCGTGTGAGAATATCATTAAAGTGATATTATATTACTTATGTTTCCAACAAATCAAATTTCGAAAGCAATCATTTCAAGATTGTCTTAAAGTTTTTCCCACACGCTACGACATCACTTCCTTCTACTTTTACAAACTATTCATTCTCCCTTACAGAAAAAGAACCATTGTCATTCTTCATCTCTTTGCTCAAAAATCTTCAAAGATGTCTCAACATCATGCATCGTCTTCCTCAAAATCTGTCAACCATCCTGAGAAACTCTCCCTTGACAGAGTACTTGACGTTACTCCTCTAACAACTATCCCACCTATTGAGAAGAAGGTCAAGAAACCCAAATTGTCACTTGCAAAGAAATCCAAAGACGATAAATGTAATGCTTCTACTGCTACTGATGATAGGACAGAAGAAGAGATTGTTAATATTGATAGAAGCATTAGAAGGCTTGTAGATAAAGTATTAAATGAAGGTTTTGTTGTGCCTGGGATTTCTACTTCTATTGCTCGTATGCCTGCTCCGGTTGATAAAGGAAATGACCCTAAAAGTCCTGCTGAACCATCCATCTTCAAGAAAGATGCTGCTGAAAGCAGACTTGACAAGCTTGCTATTTTTGCTCTAAAAGAAGTGGAAGCTAATGTTGAACAAGATGTTAAGAAGAACTCTCCTACTAAGGAAGATGCTGCTGGCTTCAAAACTATAGAAAATCAAAATGCAGAGAATGTGGTCAATGTTGATGAGTTGTCTGACAATGAGCTCATTTCTAATGTGTTGCAGGGAATTGCTAAAAAGCTCAAATCCAGGAAAGTGAAGGATGTGAATATCACACCCCCTGTCAAGATAATCAAGAAGAAAACTATGTATAGTCCCCCAAAGTCTGGAAGTAAAGTGGTTCCTCCCTTTAGCAAAAGAAAAGCTAGACCTGATAGCTCCACAGATGATGATGATGCTGCTGTAAAGAGATCCAAAGGTAAGAAGAAAGCTGAATTGATATAAGAGGATGACTCTGATTATGATGTCGAGGGAGATGTCCAGGACATCTCTCCTGTGAAAAAGTCTGCAAGCAAGAAGCTTTCTGTTAGGGTACCTGATGCCCCTCTTGACAACATTTCCTTCCATTATGTTGAGAATGCTGAAAAGTGGAAATATGTATTTCTGAGAAGAATTTCTCTTGAAAGAGAATTAGGAGCTGGTGCACTGGAGTGCAAAGAAATTATGGAGCTGATATCTTCTGCTGGATTGATGAAAAATGTTACCAGGTTTGCAAAATGCTATGAGACTCTTGTTAAGGAATTTATTGTTAATATTCCTATTGACTGTGCTGATCATAAAAGTAAGGAGTATAGAAAGGTTTTTGTTAGAGGTAGGTGTGTATAGTTTTCCCCTGCCATCATCAATAGATTTCTGGATAGATTT
Source organism: Vicia faba (assembly GCA_948472305.1). Taxonomy (NCBI): domain Eukaryota; kingdom Viridiplantae; phylum Streptophyta; class Magnoliopsida; order Fabales; family Fabaceae; genus Vicia; species Vicia faba. Next base: position 77,440,684 of record OX451737.1, on the reverse strand, counting down.
GAAGATGATTATTGTGAGCTGGAAGTAACTGATAATCAAGTGTGTAAAGCCATCACTGCTAACCAAGTGAGTGAGTGGCCCATGAAGAATAAGTTTCCTGTTAGCAAGCTAAGTGTGAAATATGCTATCTTGCATCTGCTAACTGGGTTCTTACCAATCATACCTCAACCATCACTATTGGCTTAGGAAAGTTTATTTATGTTGTTGGAAACAAGAAACTGTTTGATTGTGGTACTTACATTTTTTATCAGACTATTAAGCATGCAGGAACATGTGCCATCAAGATGCCTATTGCCTTTTCATCCCTCATTTGTGGAATTATTCTTAATCAACATCCTGGAATTCTGAGTGGTAATGATGTAGCTTGTAAGAGGGAGTCTGCTCTGACCCTTCACCTCAAACTATTTTCAGGAAAACATGTCCCAGACATTGTTTTGACATCTGCATCTGCTGAAAATAAGTCCTCAACCAAGGATGACATGATTACTGAATTAAGGGAAGCCTGCAAAGAACTTGATGATGTCATCAGAGTTAGCTCAGCAAGAAAGCTAACTTTTGAAAATATGATCAATGAGCTGCAGAAGGACAACAACTTTGATGATGGATTGAGCTCTGAAGGAGGAGATTCTAGTGAGGAAGGAAGTTCTGGCTCTGCCAAGTCTACTGGTCTTGAAGACAGATAGACTATTTGCTGCTTACTTGTTTGATCCCTTTGTTTCTTTTTGGCACTTGTATGTGCTTGACTTTTGAATTCTATGGTCTGTAACTATATTACTGATACTCTCTTGACTGTATCTTTTTATTTGGCATATTATGACTAAAAAGGGGTAGAGAAACTGATTGACCATTGACTGAGAGGGAGCTTAATATTTGAGGGGGAGCCTCATGTCTCAGAAGATGTTCTGACATCTTCCCATGCTAATAACTAACTGCTAACTGAGTTTTTGTTTTGCTTATGCTGCTGCTCTGATAATGTGCTCAAATAACGTTTTAGTCAAAATTTGCCAAAGGGGAAGTTTGTAAGTGTTTGTAGGTAACAATTTTGGTAAAACAATGACTTGATAATGTTTTGCTAAATGTCGTGATATTTAAAACAAACTGTTTTGAATGATGTCAAAGCAGATGTCTTGACATTTGCCTCCTGAGCTGAACGAAACTTCATATCTAGTTTAAGTTTTCTGTTTCCTGTTTTTATGCGCACCATCATTTAGGATTTGGAACTCATAACTTGCGAAAAATATGGAGGAATATTTTTCGATATACTTTATCTTTATGAATTATATCTTGGCCTGTTTTCATGAAAATATTTAAAAGATTGGAATATTTGTTTTTCAGCCCAAACCCACTGCTGTGCCTTTATAAAGACCTGCATCCTTATTCATTTGACTGAAACTTTTGAAGAAGAATATATTCCTTATGTTTTAGAAGTCTAAGTCTTTTAATTGTAATACACTTTAATATTGATTTAATACTTGAGTTGGTATTTGAGTTGTTAATTGTGGATCATTCATAAGCTTTTAAGTATTGAATGATTGAAGTCTTTATAAATTAATAATTCTGTTGTTCTTCACTGTTAGTGATTAAAGGGATTTGAGGAGGGCCTCATACCTAGGTGTGTCTTAGGTAGAAGTATAGCACGGGTAGTGATTAAGTGATTAGATCATAAACTGGTTGTTTACTGAGGGTCTATGAATTGATACTATTTAGTGGACTTGTCCCTGACTTGATAGTCCTAGAGTAAGTGTTGTTGTACAATGAACTGAGTTAACAATCTTTTATGTTTTTACTGTTTTTATTATTATTACACTTTACATTGTCTTCAAATATTTGTGTCGTAACATATCCTTCGACATCACTTATCTGTAATCGTAATTTCAATACACCTCTTTGCTTGCAGCTTAATAAAGATGATATAGTTTATAAAGTTACTAGTATATTTTAAAATCTACTAACATGAAGTTACAAGTTTACAAAACTGTATAAAAATGTGGATCATAATAGTGGTCATGAATTTTACCTCAACATACACCTCTTTGTTCATGTACTTTTGTGAGCTTTAATTTAGTCGAATTATTTTAAATAGTGGTCAAATGAAAACCTTTTTATTGCAATTTACCATTCAATATATATTTTTTTTGACTAAGTGACTAACTTGAATATTTATGCCTTTGTGCCTAAATCTGAATAACTGATTTGTATATACACAAATCCTAATAATTTGATCCCTCATTTTTTCCTTCAAGGTTGGCATTTAGGAAAAAACTTTCCACTATTTGTGTATCTAACATTTTCACATTTTGCAATGGCGCCATCATTGCCTTCTGGTGTTAAAATCACATCTTGCAAATGAATTCCTTTGCATGGAACAGCCTTGCTGCATTCAAGTTTGATTGCCACTTCTGAGGCACTTGTTCCTCTTATATTTTGATACACCACATTGCTCAATTGCACTGCAGAGTCCTGAAATTACACAAATCATAATCAATCATATGCATGTGTGGATTACAAATAACTTTCATTAAAGTTAAATATTTGTATAAATTAATTCATTAAAAATTACCTGCTCTTCACATTCTGTTTTTCGGTCACAATAATTTTGATCTATGATTATGGGATTAGTCACATTGTGCATAACGATGTTGAGAAATTTGATGTTTTTTGCATAGCCAGAGCCTCCCTATTGAGATATATAGATGAAAAACACTGACATTAGAACTAAAATACTTCTTATCTTCTAAAATAAAAAAAATACTCGGTAACAATTCACACCATTGCAGTTATGAAGTATTGTCTGTTTTAGAAGTGAGAACTCTTACGATTTTGTCTTTTAAATAATATTTTTTTATAGTTGATGAGTATGAATGTTGTATATGAATTACATTTAATTTCAATTTTTAAATAATGCGAGACTATTTTGACCAATACAAAACATTTGTCCTTGACCAGTTTAGAACTGATGTCCCCACACTGTAGGTACGAACTTCCGATTCTCACATACAATGTTAATGTTCTAATCGACCTTAAAAAATTATTATTTCCCAAACAAAAGAATTTACCGAAGCTAAATTCTAAAAACACTATAATGGATGGAACTAAAACCATACTTTAAACAATATATTATAATAAATGGTAAATGTATTTTTCACCAATTATTCATAAAAAATGATACCATCCCAAATGTGATGCCGTTGCATGAAAAATCAAAGTATTTTGTTGGTTGAAATTAGTTAAGAAGAAGGACTAAAGAAAGTTGACCAACATAGTTTTTAAAATGTAAAATGTTGTTGACATGTTTGAAGTAATAAGGTTAGGAATTGGTGGACTATGTAAACTTGCCAAACTTGGTCAGTTAAAGTATCTCAACTCAAACTTTATGTTTATTTTAATTTAATTGAGTTGATAATTGCAAACATTGTATTATAGAATATTAAACTAAGTGGGTAACTTTAATTCCACAATTTATACTTTTATATTTTAAAAATGACCCTTAATTTATTATATTAAACCATTTCAAAGTTGAAAAGTGGTTAATTAATTTACCTGCCAAGTCTTAATTCTAACCCCATTAGTGCTTCCTTTTAGAGTAGCTCTATTCACTTCCACATTGGACACTTGAGCTTCAGACTTATCTTGTCCTAAGCTTCCAATGCTACAAAATAAAAAATAAAAAATAAAAAACAAAAAAGTAATAATAATACATCAATATTTTTAACCATTCAATATAAAATTAAATTAGAAAAAAAAATTAATTAAGAGAATTATGAACCTTATTCCATGTCCTGGTCCACATATGATATCTGTAGCTCTAATGTTTTTGGACCCACTTACTATTGAAATACAATCATCACCTTCAATAAAATAGTGAGAAAGAAAATTAGATAATTTTATATTTCTAAAAAATTAATTTTATAATATAATATATTTTAAATACTAATATTATATTATAATATTATCTTCTTTTTATAAGAGATATTTGAATCAAAAAAGATTAATATTTTTTTTTACCTGTCCCAATGATGCTGTTGGTTATGAAAACATTTTGTGAGTGAGTGACATGAAATCCATCAGTGTTGGGGCTATCTCCTGGTGCTCTGATGATAAGATTTGAAGCCCAAACATTGTTACAATTCTGAACCCTTATATGCATTTGTTGTGCATTTTTGAATTTTAGGTTATTCAATTTCAAGTTGTTGCATTCAATGAATGTCACAGCCTATATATGTAAAACATTAATTAAATAAAATAATATGAAAACAAAGCATGTAATAAAGTTTACAAAAGTATGCTTATTTAACTTACAGTTGGTGCCCCTTTGCATGGCTGTGAAACAAAAGGAGAGTAAAGAAATTAAGGTCAGTATTGGAAATATCAATCAAATTAAAATGATAAATATTTAGATATGGATTCCATATATGTATTTTCCTAGTGGAAGACAAAAGAATATATATATATATATATATATATATATATATATATATATATATATATATATATATATATATATATATATATATATATATATATATATATATATATATATATATATATATATATATATATATATATATATATATATATATATATATATATATATATATATATATATATATCAACCCATGGATTAAATGTTGGCTTGTTTCAATTTTCATATTATTATTATTTTATAAATTTTAAATATAAAATTGGTTTAAATAGTTTATAAAAATATTATTGAGATAATTCACCTTTTTGTTGTAATTTTTTCATGGATATTAAAATTTTAAAAATTATTTAAATTTAGATATTTCAAAAATATTGTTTTGAAAAACTATTTAGAATAGCTTTAAATTTAAAGCTATTTTAAATAATTTTTTAAAAAACTATTTTGAATAGTTTTAAATTTAAAACTATTTTAAATAATTTTTAAAAAAACTATTTAGAATAGTTTTAAATTTAAAAATATTTTAAATAATTTTTTTAAAAACTATTTAGAATAGTTTTAATTTAAAGCTATTTTAAATAATTAAATTTTTTTTTTGATATATTTAATTAAAAAAAATTATATATATTGAAAAATTATGTGATTTTACTGATATTGTAATCTTAAATAATGTATTTTTATGTTATTGTATGTCAAAATTAATATTTTAGTTAATAAAATGAGAGTTTAAAATAATTTTTACTATTTTAAAAAAGTTATATACAATGAAAGTATATTTTTTTAAAGCTAAAGCAAAATACAGAAATTTTATTTAAAAAAATCCCATATGCATTTTTTAAATGGAAAAAATAAAGTTTAAAATGGTAAAGGATTTTTGTAATAATTAAAGTTAAAAAAAAATCAATCCAAGGATTAAAAAAAATGAAGAGGAATTTGATAGAATATCATACAAGGCTTTCATTGACTTTGCAAGATTTCTTCCACCATATTTGTCCATTTCCATTAATGGTTCCACCACCATTAACTATTAGATTTGTGACATTCTCAAACTTAATCCATAGCGTCCTATCTTCTTCATATGCTGATATTTTAGGCCATGCTTTGATTGTTCCATAAATCTACCATAATGAAACAATTATTAATCACAAAACCGTTACAACTAGGGTTATAAAAGTTGCTATAAAGTCCGATTTATTGCAATTACAATTTCCATATATTTCGATCGTCTGAACTCAATTCAACTATAGTTGATTCAGACGAGTGTATGGAAATTATAACTGCAATAAATATATTATCATACCTTTACTGCAGTATTGTGTTGGCATGGCCCTGAAAATATTATTGGCTTTAGATGATAGACACTATTTCCAGGTACCACAAGAACTCTTCCATTAGAACATGCCTCATTCCATGCCTTTTCAAAGGCCTATAATGCAAAATTGTGACACATGATTTTAAAAATCGACACATATCTATAATTGTGACCATAATATTGTACCACAATATTAATGTATGTGTGAAAGTGACGACTAGAATTTAATCACATACATATAAATATATTTCATTTTTTGTATGTGCAAGTTATACCTTATTATCGATTTGTCCGTCATTAGCTCTAGCTCCATAATCGTTGACATTAATCATTTTTTGAGATCGCGAAGGTGCGATAGATGGATGATAAGTCCTTGCCATGACACCAAATTGTTCATATTTTGTTTGAAAATGTGTTTGTTCTAAGTAAGAGGCAAAACACAAGCTAAACGAGACCAAAATGGTGAAAATTTGTGGAAACATTATTCTAATGTTTTTTCACTTGATGGAAAAAGAAAGAACAAACAAGCTCAAAGAATTGAAGCAAATGAAAAAAGTTGATTAGAAGATGATAGAGATATTTGAGGTAAATGACAAAGAGGCATCATGTATTTATAGGAAGATTTGTAGCTTGGTTTTAAGAGAGAGAAAATGAGAATTGAATAGAGAGAGAGAGTGAGAGTTGATTGTAGAAAAGAAACAAAGTTTTCTTAGGATTGAGATGCTTGAGACTTGGAAGAAAAACTAATGATGGGGTGTTACCAGAATTTAGGACACAAAATCAATTTTGGGTTAGTTATTTTCTTGTTCTATCACTATGTGCTTGTTTACCAATAATTCAAGCATTTTGTGTGTCTCCCTGTTGACCAGATTTAATACATCAAACATGATTTCTTTTTGTTTTGAAAAATCCGTATCCCGCCTTAGGACCGATTAATTTAAGGGAGAAAAATTTCACCATCCTTATGCAGCGCCATATATGAACTGCTTCAATATAGGAATTATTAACACTTAATATAATTCGAGTCTGAAACTAAGAGCACGCTCTTTGAACTTAAACCTTCATTAACAGATCAACTTTTAGGGAGTAGACCAGATACATTTGATTGAAGAAGCGCAGATAGAATATGTGCTAATTAATATTCATTTTAAATGATGACATTTTTCCCATAGTTATTATTACATACTTTAACTGAGGGATTGAGTTCGAATAGTTGGTGAGATTTGCGGATGATAACAAAAATAAAAATTTGAATTTTATTCATGATTCAAAAGTATTTGTTTTTTGATGGAGAGTTTTGGATTAGTATTTAATAGTTTTATTTTGTTGAGTGAGAACTTCTGCTTCATTTTAGAAGGAGTTTAAATTTAAGATTTGGTTGTATAATTTTGGTAATAGAAGTTACTCCTTTTGATTAACGGAGATTTTTTTTCCAGTCAGAAAAATGAAATAAATGATGAAATTTGTAACATTGAGTCATTAATTTATAACAATTAAATTGGCAAAACTGATTGATATAAAATGTAGTTTTTAATAAGGTAAGATATATATATATATATATATATATATATATATATATATATATATATATATATATATATATATATATATATATATATATATATATATATATATATATATATATATATATATATATATATAATTCAATGTGTTTAATAACTTGTTGGAGGAAGAGGTAGCAACTGCATCCAATAGGTTGATATTGTAAAGAGCACACTCTTAATGAGTTGACACCAATAGTTTGATATTGCAAAGAGTACACTCTTAATGAGTTGATACTCCCTGTATAACTCAGAAGTCTTGCTGACATCCAATTAATTTAATAATTATGTTACTATGTTTTTAATTTCTAAGTCATTTTTGTGTATGAGGTTGACCTATTGTATCGAAGGCAATAGGGGTCTAAATAAATAAGGGGATCAAAGTATTAATAAGAGACGATGCGTTTAGTTTTAAGCCCATCAAGGTTTGTGATTAATCTTCAATAATGAAGGAGTTTACGTTTTTACATGCCCTTTCAGTCGGCCCAATTGTTTGATGGTAAAAAAAAATAAAGAGGGGTATACATTTTTTTGTTTGATCAGATCAATCCATTTCATTTTTTGGAAGACCCATATCGAATATTTTTAGAGAGCCTAATTGATCTCTTCATCTGATTATTTAAACAAATTATATTGTCATTCTTTTTTTTATATTACGATCAAATAACTTTATTATTAGTTTTTTAACATTATTATTAATCATATCATTAATGCTATGTCATTATTATTAATTATTATTATCAGAATTATTATTATTTTGATTTAATTAAGATTATGATTATTTTATTACATGGACCGATAAACTTAAAGAAAGGCCTTCTAAATCACATTCCAAGCCCAAAAACAAACATGCACTGTTCACCTTGAAGAAGAGACACGCACGTTTTAATGTTATAAACACATACGGTTCAAATCAATTGGAATCAAATCCTTCATATTGTGATTATCCGGAACTAAAGCAAACTTAATAAATAGAATCAAATCTCATAAATTATCAAATCTGTAACAAAAAAAAATCAGAATCGTATCCATTACAATGAATTTACAATCAATCTGTAACCTAATTTACATCAATTTAAACTAAAATGCTAAAACCTTCCTAATCTAAAAAATCTAAACACTATAAATGAGAATCCCAAAGAAGTTGAGAAGGGGGAAGAATTTTGACGAAGAAATCAAAAGAAGAAGGAGGTTACAGAAAGAGAAGGATCAGACGAATTCTTGATCCACTAGCGCCGCCTTTAGAAGCCACCGCTCCAGTCTAGGGTTTCAATATCTAAAACCCTAGCTCCCCTCAAACTGCTGCCGCCCGATTCGTCATCACCGCCGTGCCTCTCACCTGTAACTGAAACAGAGAGAAGATTGAGAACCGAGATCAGAGACAATCATCAGTTCAAGATGCAAAGGTACATAAACACTTAGCTTTTTTTTTGCGATGTTGATTTTTTTTGGATTATTGGAAGATTTGGGGATTTGAGGTGGAAATTTGGGGTTAGGGTTTGCAAGATCACATTTGGGGTTGTTCCTTTTTTTCGCTGTCATCGAGCTGGGTAGGTCGGGTGTTGATAGATTTTGTTGTTGGTAAGAAGGAGAAGAGAGGATAGGGGAAGGAACGAGAGAGAGAGAGAGAGGATTTTTTTTTACAAAATAAAATGAAATGAAAATATGAAATAATCTTAGTTTATTCCCTTCCTGCATTATTTAATGTCAATATACGGCCTGTTATCATACTCCCTCGCTAGAATGCAATCCTGATCGTCTGTTTTGCCCACCTTGATCGGACACCTCTGAGTTAATCTCAGGGGGTCTCATGATCACCATCGAACGATGGCGATTTCGCGAGTCCACTGTAATTCCGTGCATGAATGCACACGTAGCCTGGTGGACCTCTGTGCACAATTGGGCTTAGATCCAATATCTGGATCTAAGGCCCTTAATATCAGCACCCCCTGTTTTACTCCGTTACATAAAAATACACCCCTGCGCTATGTTTAAATTTATCAATTAATTATTTTGTTTTTCTTATTTTTATTCATTTGTTTTTTTTTATAATTTGTTATATAAAGTTATTTTTTTTCAGAATTAATAAATAATTATAATATTTTTTATTATAAAAAATATGTATTTTGGAATATATTTTTTAATAAAATTATAGAGTAATGATTTTTTATTTAATCTTTTTTTCTTCAAAATACTAATCCCTTTTCATTTGCATTAAATTCTTTTTTTTTTCATTCAAACTTTTTTTATATTATACCATATAAATTGAAAATAGCTAACCAACAAACACTAACATTTTTCCACTAACATAATCAAATTTATATTTATTTTCAAAAAGGGTTGTATTAATATCTCTTATAAACTGCGAGCCACATCTACGATTCCGCTATTCACAAACTCAGACTTGGTTCAAGGAGAATTCAATATATTTTTTACAACCCATAAAAAATACTAACCAAACAACCGCGAACTACGAAATGAGACTCTGATTTCTCCTAAGAGGATACATAGACATTCGATTAAAATCGTGGCGAGTTCCCCTATTAAAAATTAAAACCCTTTTTCTCCAAAAACGCGCTTCTAAACCTAGTATCCTTGTGAACAAGGTAGATGAGGGGTGCCTAACACCTTCCTTTCATATAAAACCGAGTCAGACCTAGAATCTCTAAACTTTTTAGGGTTATTCCTTTATACTCCCTTCCTTAGGATAAAAATTAAGGACGGCGACTATGTATCAAAAACCAGTTGCAACAGCTGGCGACTCTATTGGGGACTCAACCCTAGGTTTATAAGCCTCCTCTTTTGGTTTTAGGGTTTTTCTTGTTTATTGGGTTTTTATTTCTTGCTTACTTAATTATCTATTTATTTTCTGATTATTTTTTATTATTTCATTATATTATTATATCTGTAGTGAGATTTAGTTTTCGCAAAAAAATATTTTCAAAAACCCTTAGAAAGAAGGTTCGTCTATTAGCCAATGGGATACATCAACCCTATGAGTTTATGTGATGATTTCGCCTAGAGTCGGTGGAATTCCGTAAAATGAATGCCTCTCGAGAGATATCCTCTTGGGAAGTAGGACTTTGGAATGACACATATGACTCTTTGTACGACCTTTAAACCAAAAACTCATGATGAAACCTTTCATGACCTAGAGACGAAAGTTTAGATCTCTAAAGAGGCTCCGATTAAGGGAGGAGCTTGTGTCTTTTCCTCTAGTGTTATCCATGATACCCTTAAGGAAACCACATTATGGGGAGGGTAGAATATCCGTAGGCCAATACTAAGAACCTACCTTCTGAGGATACCTTTCACAAATCCTACTACAATCTGTAAACCCGCAAGGGTTATCTTTTTCTTCTACTATCATCTCTAGGCTGTAGGGCTTCCCTATTTGTTGTAATCCCTATCCTGTAGGGAATCCTCGTCGTCTTTCATTTTCCATAACCCTTAAGGAATTCCTTCCTGTCTCAATCTCTAAGACAATGTAGGATATCATCAAATATATGTCTATTATCATCTTCGTCTGTAAGGAGTCCCTACCTGTCTCAATCTCTGAGTCAGAGTAGGATATCGTCATGTCTATCACTAAACCTATATAGGGTACCCCCTACGTCTACCCTCATACTACGTCTGCATCGCATTTCCTCTCCATGAAAACATTTTCATATCCTAGAGAGCAAAGAAAAAATAATATATTTTTTTCATATCCACACATTTGCATATCTCTCATTCATATATTTTCACAAAGTTCATATCATTTACACTTCCACCCTTATCCAACTGTGATCAGCTAGAAAGATTCTCGATACTCATAAGAAAACTCAAAGCATGTCTCAAGAAGCCATGGAGGAACTCTAAAGTGGCCAGGAACTATTGAATGAGGAGGTCCACCAGTTGAAGACTCAAATGAACTTAATCATGCAATTATTGCTGAGGAGTGAAGGTAACCCTTCGTCATCCCAGCCACATGCCTATTCAGCACCGGAGATTCTATCACCGTGGGAAGTTCCACCACCTCAACAGTAACTACAACAACCTTATCAACATAAGGGAAATGGCCAACAAAGGGGAAAACTACCACCAAGGAGATTTGATCCACTATGTAATACAGTGGGAGAACTGACTTTTGGTTTTGCGATTTATCGTAAATATTGTGGATAGCAAGAGTCGCCACCGTTTTATCCAATAAAGGAAAGGGTGAAAAGAATAGGAAAGACCTTTGATAATTTTATGAGTAAGGGGGATATGTTATGAAAAGAGAAGGTGTTAGCACCCTTTTTATCCGTAGTTATCTACAAGCTCTTAATCGCTAGCTCACTTTTGAAAATGAATTGTGAATGCCCAAGTTTGAAAGTATTTTTAAAATGCCTAAGTTCGGAAACTTTGTAATGGTTCTCGTATCGTTGGGAATGCATACAAAGTGTTTGTTTTGATAATATTTCAGAAAAGTGTTTGTGTGAAAAATGTTTTGAAATGTTTGTGAGCAAGCGATTAAGAACTACATACCTACTCAAAAATCTTTTGTTCTTTTCCTCCTCCTTTAGATAATGCTATCCTACCATTGGTTAGTAGAAATCCCTATCATTGGATGTATGAGGGACAGGCGCGGATCGTCGTACAATATTAAAGGCAACATATAGGGATACCTTTATCAATTCGAAGGGACTATCATCATGTATTCATCGACAACATCGAAGGACAAGATCATTTACGGAAGGAAGCATCGAAGGGTCATCGAGGGACTATGATCTTTATGATGATTTTTAATTGAGGGTCTTTGCTAATGATATCCCTACTGTTGTACCCCAAAATTTTCCCTCCCATTTCCTCAACATTTTCTCATCACAAGACCTTTGAAGATCAAGATCCAGTTAGGGTTTCCTCTGCTCAAGACTTCTCCTTGCACTGTGGACTCAAATTAGGGTTTGTGTTTGCCTGAGGATGTTTTGACCTAAAATGCCTAAGATGACTTTCATGCTTCATGTTGGACTCCCAAGTTTACCCATACCAAGTTTCAAGTCTTGATTCCAAGTTTTGCCCAGTCAATTGGACAGTTGACCTAGAAATCAGCTGTATTGGGGAAAAAGTCAACTGTGGCCAATTGACAGTCAAACCTCATGAAATTTGATCCACATCAACATTATGAACTCACATGAACCATTTGATCAAGTTTGGATCACAATTCCACAAGAAATTTGATCAGATCACCAAAAGGGCAAAATGGTCATTTTTAGGGTTTTGACTGCACAAAGGCAATTTTTGACTGTTTGACCTAACCAATGGCAAACCAAGTTCACATATGGGCTCAAGGACTCAATGAAATGGTCTTGACACATTCATCAAGCTCAAAAGATCCCAAGTGCACCAGATTGACAGTTGAATTTCCCAGTCAATTGATCAATTTTGACTGTATACTGAAAAGTCAAACTTTGACTTTTTGGTCAAAATCAAGAGTCAAGATTCATTTTTCATCAAAACATGCCAAATCATGAAACTTGTTCACCAAGAAATCACAAAATGCAAATTAGGGTTTGAAAATGGAATTTTCCATAACTTAGAATTTTTCTAAGTTATGGAAAACCCTAATTTTTCCCCAACTTTGCCCCATCTTTTCACCAAGATCCATTTGTATTCAAACAAAAGTCAAAACATGAAAGTTGTAGCTTGTTGCATAATCTACAACTTTGATTCACAAAGTTTTCTCATTTGAAGCTTGTATCTCAAGTTACAATTTTTTGAATAAGGGCACTAAACCATTTTTAACTTAGTGAAATTTTAACCTATTTTGACAAGGTTTTCTACCCCACTTCAAGGCCACTTTTCATACCCTTCCACTTGGAATTTTGATTTTCACTTCAAAGATGGATTGTAGTACACATTCCAAGCTTTCCAAAATGTCCAAGAACTCATCAAACAACCTCATAACTTGAGAGTTTCGAATTTCACAAGTTGGCAAAAATTCACTTTTGTTCTTCATCAAAACATGTTCATAACTTTGCAAATCTGAACTTAGCTTGCTTTATGCTTGATTACAGGTCCTTGAACCATTCCATACTCAATAATTTAATGCATATTCAATGTGTTAAGGCCATGTTCTTTGTGTTCTAACATTGCATAGTGGATTAATCCTAAACTAGATAAAGTGAACTTTCCATTTTTGAAAAGATTAGCTTTATGTCAAATTGAAATCCAAGAAGGTACAAGCAAAATCCTTTTGGCACAAGATTATGGGCAAATTGCTCTGATCAAGAGAGGCTTATGCAGCAGGATTAGAGGCCCCTACTGACCAAAAACACAAAGTGACCATTGCTTGCTTCATTTTCAAGTAACATTGCATAACTTATCACAACTCTCATCTCAGCAGAGGAACACAACACAAAAGCTATCAAACACATTCCAAATTACCCAACCAAGCTTTTGCACGAGCCATTTGCCTCTCAAGCACTCTCCATCTCAGAAACACCACAAAACTGCTCAAACAGAGCAAGCCCTGCAGATAGAGTGCTATCTCTCAATCCCTTCGAGCATTCTTGTCCAAACTTGTTCCTCTACCTTCCTTACAACATATGCAAGCTAACCATGTCCTGAAACCTGACCTGTAACACCTCCAAGCCACTTCACCATTTTTAAATTTCTGTTTTGCAGTTGGAGTTCACTAGCTCGATTCAGGGAGTTTCAAGACAAAGTAGGACTTGGAAAAGCATCCTTACACTTCAAGGAAGCTATACAAGTCATCATTTCACTCTGAAACATCCTCCATTGCAAAGCTCGATTCCAACTGAACAGGTATATTCATGGAGTTCTATCTCCCTTATTAGGCATTGTTAGCTTTAGGTTTTTGAAGAAAACATGTCACAATCATAGCCCTGAACATGCTCATATGATTAGATTTCATTTATATTTCATGTGCTTAGAGAATTTCATGTCTGAACATTGATGAAAAGTTAGGTCAAAAATTGGGGGAGGAGAAATTCTCCCTCATCTTAGAGAGATAGGTCAAGTTCTTTATATGGTTGAAACCGTCTCTTAATGCTCTACACTTTTCATGTTATGAGTTTTGCTTGAAAGTCCAGGAATCCAGAGATAAAAAACGCGTGTTTTGCTTGAAGGATGTTGTACAGAGGTTGAAGAAGAAGTGGTCTGGGCTGGGCCTGGAACTATTTTCTTTTCACACCCTATTTCCATGTTTACACCCCCTGAGCCCATTTGCTTCATTTTTGACTCTTTTTGACTTTTTCTTTTTTGATTGACTTTGTTTATTTTTTCTCATGGCATTAAAAAATTAAAAATATTTTTTCCATCATTTTTTGAATATATGGCATATTTATTTGATTTATTTCTTTTGTTTGCATATAAATATTATATATATACTATTATTAGAATAAATAGAAAAATAGTGTAAATGCATTTTTTATTTTTATTTACCTTCTGAAAATATTTCACATAAAAAATACTCTTTTTATTTGTCTTATTAAAATACTCAATAAATATTTATTTTGTGTATAATGCATATTTAAGAAATTAATATATGTATATACATATGTTTATTAATATATTTAAGATAAAATATAAAAATACTTGAATTTTTTCATTTTATTAATATTTGATACAAAAATACTTTTTTTCATAATATACTTCATTTTATTTTATTTTTATAAATAATAAATAAATAGTTGTATTAAATTAGATAATAATGCATTTTCTTTTAAAAATTAGGGTTTTTGCCCTAAATTCAAAATACTCCAAAAAATAATATAATTTTTATTTTCTTTTCTCTTTTACATAAATAATATTTTCTTTTCATACATATAAAACATTCTTTTGCATCTTGCATTGTTATTTAATTTTTGTACATTGATTAAATTGCAAATATTCAAAATGATGTAATAATTTAGATTTAAATTCTTGTCAATATCCCCATTTGAACATTTGTACCCCCCTTCCCATATTTGGTTTTGTAATAGCTTAGTAAATTTAATTTTGCACTTTATTGCTTTCTAATGATAACATGTTAGAATTAGGGTTTGTAGGCGAAAAAACGAAAAAAATAGTTTGACCTAATACAAGACAAATGAGCATGAAAATAAACAACACATCTCACACTTGCACCCCTAGGGTATTCCACTTGTTGCCTTCAAATAAATGGGCCATATTGTATGTTGAACTTCTTTGGGCAAAGCAAACAATTTGAATGATCATAGTCCCTCGACAAAACTTTTCAAAGCAAACAAAAGCAAATGATCAAGTCCCTTAAAGAAATTGCCCAAAGACATTTAACACTATTGCAATTATGGTCCAAACGATGACCCGCGCCCGTCCCTTTCACATCCTAACATGAGATTGTCCACCAAATACAATGGTGGAACAAACTTATGAAAAGGGTTAAAACATAGCAATAGTCTTTGAGAAATTTAGGAGTAGATAAGCTTAGTTACTTGAATCAAACTTGCAAAAAAAAAAAAAAAACACTTGCCTATTTTCTAAAAAAAACACACATCACTACACTTTCAAAACAACTTTCAAAAAACAAATGAAAACTTTTTCAAAAGACATACATCTTTGTATACATCCCCACATGGATCATTACAAAGGTTGCCACCACATTGGCCTCTTTTCAAAAAAACATTTTCAAACCCACACACTCAAGCACCATTTAAAACAATTGAAAACAAAAGGCAAGTGATCTAAAGCAAGTAACTAAGAGCCCATGGATAACCATGGATAGAAAGGGTGCTAATACCTTCCCTTTCTATAATCTACTCCCCGAACCCAAGAAAACATCTCAAAAGGTTTTTGCTGTGCTTTTTAACCTTTCCTTAGGATAAAATAAAAAGTCGGTGGCGACTCTTGCTAACCGCAACATTTGCGAATACAAACGCAAAACCCAAGTCAGTTCTCCCACCGTATCACACCTACGCTTGAGGAACATGACTATTTTCCGAAGGCAACAAGTGGAGTCACCCTAGAGGTGCGTGTGTGAAAATCGATTTGTTTTCAGTTATATTTATCTTGAAGATCATGGTTTTCTACGATTGTTTTTATCTTTCCATACAATCCTTATTAGCACGCATCTAATAGTTATATATATACAAGGCATAGAGTATAAATACGGAAAAGTAAAGGTGCGGAAAGTAAATTTAAGCTATTACAGGGCCTCGGGGCAGTTATATAATAAAAATGCGAGAAATAAAAATCTAAGCTATTACATTGGAAATGCATCTTATACACTTGATCTAGGAAAATTAAATAAGAATAAGAAGAGAAAAATAGGAAATAAAATGTTGAAACATTTTGTGATTTTGTAGAAAATAATTTGAATGATAATTAAATAATTAAAACCTAAATCTAATTGATTTTAATTAAGAAAAATGTTAATTTGATTTGATTAATTAATAAGTAATAAGAAAAATGTTAAGATTAAATATTGATTAAAAGACCTAAACCTAATTTATTGGTTTTTAAAAAAAAAATTAGGGTTTGTTAGAGTTCAATTAGGAAATAAATAAGGAAATAATAAGAAAAATAGGGTTAGAAAATAACAGGGAAAAAAGAATGAAGGGGTGGGTGTTGAACCCACGCCCCTGGCTTTACAGGTACGCTACCCTTGCCAACTACGCTACGCTTATTTGGTGTTTGAGAGTAGCCAACAATCCTTTTGCAACAATCCTACACGTTATCATGAAAAATAACAAAAATAAGGTGCAAAACTGGGACTCGAACCCACGCCCATTCAGTCACATGCCCAAGACCTTGCCATCTGCGATGTGCTGTCATTCGTTATATAATTGAAACAAATAAAATATACATTAAACCCAGTGGACCCGAGAGCGCCAGAGCCCTAGCTCCGATTGTCTTCTCCAGTGAGCCAATTCTTCCAAACCTATGAAAACCTGTAAAATAAGGATCAAGAGGGACCTTATCCCCCTAATTTGAGGGTGGCGAATCTAATAGTGGCCATAGTTTTGCCTGAAAATGCTTGTATGATGAGATTCGAAGGAAAGATCACAAACTGCCCTAGCCATGACAAATCCTTATTCCTGCGACAAACCTTGCATGTAATGCGTCAGTCACATTCAAATGATGCATATGAATTGATCTAATATGTTACCAATGATTGAAACCATACAAAATCAAAAATTCAAAATTCACCCGAACTTACCAACCTGCGTTATTGGAAAGAAGTGTTATGGCGCACTTCAGGCTTGAGTAACGACCGGGTAATGATCCTGGAGACCCCAGGAACATGTTTGGGTGCTTGGTTTGGACTGCAACTGCTTGGAACTTACAATATAACTTTTCCCTAATCTTTGAGATTTTTGTGATTTCTAGGGGTGTTGTATGAAGGCAGTATGCGTGTCCCTTGTTGGTCTAACGATTGTGCATATATATGAGATAAAATTAGGGTAACAAATATGGTACAAATCAAATGACATTATGGTGTTTCAAGTGTGCTTCAAAACTTTTCAAAAGAAGAGATTTTCTCCCTTCTTGGTACATACAATTTTGACAGTTTGTCATGAGCTATTTGGATTTCAAAATATTCTGATTTTTAAATCTTACACGTTTCTTGCATTTACTTTGTGAATTTTTTTTATTAATAACCATGTATTAAAATAATATTTCGCAAATAATCGGGTTTCGGAAAAAATTACGCAAATAACCATGTTTCAGATGACTCCCCAAAGGAGGAGCCATCTCACTTGGCGCCTCCACCTAGGGTTTTGCCCTAGGTGCCATCTCACTTGGCGCCTCCCTTGGCTTTTAGCCAAGTGAGATGGCGCATGCTCCTTAAAAGTGAGAGGAGGCGCCATCTCACTTGGCTCCTAGGGCAAAACTAGGGCAAAATGTTGTTTTATAAATAATTCGTCCGTTTCTCCGAAATTTCTCACACTTTCTCGCACTGTATTTTTATTCTGTACTCCGTTATTTGCGTCATGACGTCGCCTATGATTTTTAGCAGAGATGGTTACGTTATCTTCTCCGCCACGAAACCTGCGATGAAAATGAAATTCTGGCACATTCACTCCATGGAGCGTCTGAAGCGGGAGTTGATGCGGTGGCTAGATGGAGACATTGCGGAGGGGGAAAAATTCGAAGGATCCAGCGAAAACGAACAACAACCTCACATGCGACAGGAAGACCTAATGTGTGGTTGGAGGAAGTCAAAACACACAGTGATGTAATGTTGATGATGCATGAGTCAGATGAAATTGTGTTAACAGTTGTAATTTCCTAGATTGAATATCGTTAATTATTGTTGTACGCGTTTTATTAATTGTAGCAAAATCTGTTAACGGAAAACCCAAATGTTTACAACACAATTATGAAAAGATTTTATGTATTACAATATTTATGTGGTCGAGCCAAACGCCCGATTCAGACAATTTTTGCGATTGTGTCCGACCTGACGGCATAAACCACACTTTCTTTCCAACCTGTCAAGATCGTCCATTTCTGTTGTGATGCACCTACTTTTGGGACGACCCTTCTTGTTCCTTCGCATTTGGTCATTGTGCCTGTTATACCCCAAAATTTGCCCTCCCATATTCTTCAGGAAATTGCCAAGCCAAACTAGAAAATTCCCCAAGGGTTGTGCAGTGCAACAGTCTCCCATACAGTCAAAATTAGGGTTTTGAGTTTGATCAAGAAAAAGAAGTTTTCAAAGGCTCAATCAAGTCTCATATGCTTACAAACATGGTCAAGCATCCCCATATCAAGTTTCAAGGCATTCAGCTCAAGATTGCACAGTCAAAACCCTAAATTGCACTACAGTCAACTGTAGGGGCAAAATGGTCATTTGGCAGTCAAAAGTTCAAATTTTTGGTCAACATATCATTTTGAAGCCACAAACATCATTTGATCAATGCTTGATCATGATTCTCAAAATTTGGCTCAGAAATCATCAAAGATGCAAAAGTTGCTATATTTGGACAGCTGAAAAAGTCAACTGAAATTGACCAGAGCATAACTTTCACATGGATTATCAGAAAAATTCCATCCAAAGCTCATTTTGAAGAGAAAGACATTTCCTACAACTCATCTTCATACTTCAAGTCCAAGAAATGCTCTCACAAAAAGTTATCAATTTCAACATTACAGGTCATTTTCAAAAGTCAACAAAAAGGGACTTTAAGTCAAAGGCCATAACTTGAGATTGGTAAATCAAAATGACATGGGACCAAAGGCATTGGTTAAAGGACTCAAAGACCTTTCCAAAATGTCCAAGAACATGTGAAAAGCTTAAAAATTGAGCAAGTTATGCCTTGTAGAAGTTGGGAAATTTTTGTGAAATGGCAAAAGTCAACTATCCTTGAAAATCCAATTTTGACAAAAGGGCCCCATTTTTTCCACTTGGTTCATCCTTGTCATGCCACACACGTGTCCCATGGTTAATTTCAAGACCAAATATTGATTTTTTATTTTATTTAATTTTTGATGATTTAATTCATTTTAATTCTTTGAAAATTCAAATAAAATTTAAAAACCAATGGAATAGTGTCATGTGAACTTGGACAATTCCTATGTATCATGAACCAACTCAAGAAATCAGGCTAGGGTTCATTTGCACACTAGGTCTAGGTTTTGGCTAAAAAGGAGGAAAAATGGTTAATGGAAGAAACCCTAAGACCAATTCTTTCCCAAGCATGAATTAAGGTCAGTTAGCAAGCTAATTTCCATCCATTATGATCACTGAGTCCAACCCTAACCATAACATAGCAAAAGGCTCGCTCAAAAGCCATTGGACAATTTGAAATTTTGGCCATATAATGCAAAACTGAAATCACTACTAGAGAGTTTTTTAAGCCTTGATTCATATACCAATAGCTTCCTGAGACAATTCTGAACGTATCCCAATTCATAACATCAATCAAAACTCCTTGAACTGGTATCCATGAGCAAAACTGTACCTCAAAAATTCTCAAATCGCATAGCATGAATTAAGCATCCTTTTGCATTTTTAATTACATATTCATGTTCCTCACAAAGTTTCCAAGCTATTCATGGTGTTTGATTTCATTTTTGTTGATCATACGCGAATTCACCATTTTCGAATATTAGGGTTACAGTTTTCTTAAATTGGGGACTTTGCCTAGAGGAAAAATTAGGGCTCAGGACCACCATGGTTGAATTCAGTACACCAAGACGAGCAAGAAACAACCGTCGCGAACAATTTATGTAGCCTATATGGCTATTCGCTATTTTCCCATAGCATGCTTAAAACAACGCTTCAAAACCGTTGCTGTTGTGTTTCATGTTTCAGGGCACGCGAGGAAGAAGACGTCGTGGCAGCCAATGATACGTTCATTCAAATTTGCGCGCGTTTATCCATTATGCGTTGGTTTTAATATTTGTTATTTATTAACCATATTATATTAAATGAAATCAACGTGGCTCAGCTGGCAGGGACGTGCGCTAGGGACTCTCATGACCTGGGTTCAAACCCCAGGTCTCACACATTTCTCATATTATTTTTTCACTGGAATTCCCATGCAGCATAACATTGAAGACTCACCATGCACTTCAAAATCAGCTCATCCACGTGTCCCTGAGCACCCACATCAAAGGCAAGGATTGGGAAATATGCTACGCTTCAGTCAAATGCATCACACTGGATCAAAAAAGTCAATGGATTTCAAGCAAATGGGCCAGGCTTTTTCAAATCTGCACCTCCAATTCTGGGGTCTACCCCCCCCTGGTTTGCCCATTTAATTTATTTTCTTATATCTTTTAATCATTTATTTTAATTGTTATATTATTTTAATTACTTGTTTTATTTAATTTTTTAATCAAAATACAAAAACATCATAAAAATAAAAAAGGACCAAAATAAAAAATATAATTTTTATTTTAATTATTTTCTAAATAAATACTTGTAATTACTTAGTTTAATTAGGGTACAAATTTGATTCTTTTAATAAAATCCAAAAAAATAGAATTTAGGTTTAATAATTTTTATTTTCTCTTTTTAATTTTCCTTTTCTTTTTTTTCAGAATAATAATATTATTTTTTTTATTTTTCATAAATCAAAAATTGTACATAAATTAATTTAGAATTAAATTAGGTTAGAAATTAAATCTTTTTCTTAATAACTTAAAAAAAACATTAGAACTAGGGTTTAGCATTAAAATTTTAATTAATTTTTCCTTTTTCTTTTAAATCTAAAAAACACAAAAATACCATTTTTCATTTAATTTTAATTTTAGATAACTTAATTATTTTAATTCCTTTAAAGGGTCCAACGCCCTCGCATTTGATTATTTTTCTTTTTCGCGCGTTTCATTTATTTCTTTTGTAAATAATTATGTATATGTACCAAAGCCATGTAATAGCTATTAGGCATTTCTTTTCTGCAATTTATTTTAAAAGGGGTCTAGATTAATTTGGCGTTGTAGACCCTCGCCCTTTGTAATAGCGTAGGACTTTTTTCTTTTCCGCACTTTAAATTCCCGCACTTTTAACTGTTAAACAATAACATGAAAGAATGAATGCCCGAAAATAAAATCGAATCGTTAGATCACCAATGCATGACAAGACAAACAATAAACTGAAAATGACATACGATTCGCACACACCACCCCCTAGGGTACGCTTCACTGTTGCCTTTCGAAAAGGTGATCATCGAGTAGAGGATATTTTAGTGAGTCCTTGTGTCCACTGATCTAGTTGCCTAAAACAAAGTTGCCTCGGAATAAAAGATCAACGGCATAAGGGTAGCTTCTAAGGTGTCTTCCTATTGCTCTGGTGATCACCACGTCCCTAAAACTCGAATTGACCCGAACACCTCCAACAGTGGTGCTACCTACCTCTCAATGGTGGGATGGCACTACTTTAAAGGACATTTACACCGACAAATTCCTTAGGGTAGGTAGGTTCTCGTAGGTACTTGCTCTCTTCAAAAACAAATCAAAATACTTTTCACACCCAAACACTTTCAAAAAACTTTCAAAACAAACTTTTCAAACACTCTGACGTACGAGTTGAATTGAAACTTTTCAAAGAATATTTTTGAAACCCACCTTGAAAAGCAAGCAAACAATTTTGAAAACACATTGAGCAAGTACCTAAGAGCCCATGGATAACCATGGATGGAAAGGGTGCTAACACCTTCCCTTTCTATAACCTACCTCCCGAACCGAGAGCAATCTCTTTAAAGGAATTTTTCTGTGCTTTTGTCCTTTCCTATTGGAGAAAATAAAAGACGGTGGCGACTCTTGCTTCCGCGACATTTCGCGAACCAGCTTTAAAACAGTCAGTTCCAGATCCACCGATCACAGTGCCAAACTATTTCGCCATTGTATTCAGGCCAATAATCTGGTTTTGCCACCAAAGGAAAGTTGTTGTTGTAAACATTGAGCAACGTTTCAGATTTGTAAACGTTTGACAGCAGTTGAAGCGCGTCTTAATGGGTATGAGCATAAGCGGCAATGACATGAGAGCAAGGCATACGAAATGCTTGAAACCTCCCACAATCGCACCATTGAGAAGGTAAAATGACCCTGTATTCTTGTCTTGGCAGGCCTTCATTATGGTCGATTGTCTCTTTCACAATGAAGTTGTGGCTGTGTCGGTCAAACCGTATAACCATGTGAGTGTTGGCTTTAGCACTTTCAGCCTTAATGTATTTCATGCAGCTTTCACTCCATAGTTGTCCAGATTGCAACACCGCATTCCACATTTCACCTCTTTTTGCAAATAACGCAGCCATCCTAAAATACGTAGATTTTACCAAGGCAGTGATTGGGAGGTTTCGTATGCCCTTGAATACCCCATTCATTGATTCAATAAGATTCGTTGTCATATGCCCCCATCTTTGGCCATTGTCGTATGACCTAGTCCATTTTTCCACCGGAATATTGTCGATCCACCTACCGGCTTCCGGATTAGACAAACGGATCTCATTGCGGTAATATTTGAATGTGGGTTGTGTCAATGCATATCCCGCATTCATAACTGCTTTCCTCAATGTTTTGTCCTTGACCTCCCTCGAGAAATTCTGGACGATATGCCTAACGCAATGAAGTGGTGAAAAACACAAGAAGGGGGGGTTGAATTGTAAAACTGAAATCTAAAGCAATTGACAAGATATTTTTATCCTGGTTCGTTTGATCTCAAACTACTCCAGTCCACCCGTCAAGGTGATTTCGCCTCTCTCCAACGAGGTCTTAATCCACTATATTCAACTGAATATTACAGACTGCTTTAACAACTGCTAAAGCCTTCTTGATTCAAACCACAACCCGGTTTGTCAAGGTAACACTTTCTTACAAAGAGATAAAACTATGTGTGTGGATGTTTTCTACAAAACTGTATCACAACTGTGATGTATACACAAAATGAAGTTTAGAAACTAGATTGCTAAACAGTGATGAAATATCAGAGTGTATGGTTTAGCAAAACTGGTAGAACGAAGATTATGGTTCAGCTTTTGTGCGTGTAGAGATTTGGAGAGCATTAACCATTTCAATCTTCAAAGCCTTGTTTATATAGCATTGAGATGATGAACGTTGGATGCAATATTCTTGATTCAATGCTAATAACAAACTTTCCTTATTGAGCAGATCTTGTCTGGAATGAAGCCGTTGGAATTAATTTGCTTTCAATGCACAGTACCGTTGCTTACTTAGTGCAAGTTCTGGCTTGGCTCATTCTGATTCTGCTTCTCTGCTGATGAACTATTGTGTTTCTGTATCAGAGTATTAAGCGCAGTCTTGTTCATCAGGCTTCAACATGTACGTGAGTTGATCATCTGATTTTGACGTTCTGATGTAGCAACTTCTGATGCTGGTGTCTGAAATCAAGTTCTGATGCTAAATAGATGTGATCTTGCTTATTTCAATCAGCGTATCTGCAAGTCAGAACATAATAATTTTAGGCAGCAGATAGTTCATTCATGACACTTATAAATACTATATCTTTTCACTTTGTTATCATCAAAACTTAAATATAGGGTAGTAGATTCAAACATTGTTCTAACAATCTCCCCCTTTTTGATGATGACAAAAACTAGATATTTTAAATGAAAATAACGTGAAAAGGTATCTGTAATATGTATCAGAATAAGAAGTAAAAGAATAAGGAGTAAGGAAATACTCCCCCTGAGTTTATTACTTCCCTTTGATTATACACGTTCTTCAGAATCAGATCCTTTTGCCTTTCTTTGAACATCAGAGTATCAGAGTCTTTGACTTATCAGAAGCTTTATGTCAGAGCAGAGCTTCAGAGCTTTGCTTTGGATCAGAACTTCATATTGATCAGAGCAACTTCATATTGATCAGAGCTTCTAGTCTTCAGAGTGTCCAGGAGCTTCCTTGTGCCTGTAGACTTTAAACACAACAGAAAAAACATTTCAAGTAATAGAGTTAGAATGTTTGAGAATTTCTGTCTAGTTAGCCCGTTATTGATTTAAATATCATTCTTGTTCTCCCCCTTTTTGTCAGCAATCAAAAAGTGTTGGTGATGTGCTAAAACAATTAAGATCAGAAAAACTAATGATATTAATATAGTTCAGAATCAAAACGAGAAAATATTACAAGACATAATCAAACAGTACATCAGAAAATCAGGGAAAACATAAAAAAGGTCATGTATGAAAAAGATTAAGGTTGAGGAGGCAAGCGTGTGAACAGGCTCTCCAGCATGGCTTGAATCTTTTCAGAAGTCTCATTCTGCTTATGCACCATGCTGACAACAGTGTCAATCTTGCTGTCCTGCACATCCATTCTCTCTTTCATCTTCTGATCGTTTTCATCCATCCGCTGCTGCAGACGCATGTCATTCAGCCTTAGTTCTTCCAGAGTCTGCCTGTCCAAGGCAGCTTGAGAAGCATCAGAAAGAGGAGGCTTCTCAGAACTTTCAGCAACATCTTCTGCTTGACTTTCAGCCTGAATGGTCTTGTCTTCTTCTGATGGTTGCACCTTTGCAGCTTGCTGTTTCTCAGACCAGGGTTCACTGTCCAGAGGGAGCACGTCCTCTTTCAGAAGCATACTTCCAACTTCATTCAGAAGCTTGCTGAAATTTTGTTGTGCCTGCTCATAGTTGATATCCTGCAACTTGAGGGCTTCAGCACGTACCCAAAGTCTGAACTGTGACCAGAGCTGATCAGAAGCAGCTGGGTCAATCATCCCAGGACAGACTTGCTTCAAAGAAGCAATCCATTGCAGCACACCTGTTTCAAAATTCAAAATACCAGAGCCAACATCTGGTTGCTTTGGTTTTGGGATGGCAATTTTGTGTTTTAGATCAGCAAGACGGTCAAGACTGGTTAAGTCAATGAAAGTCCTGCTGGGGTTTTCAGAGGTTTTCTGAGAGGCTGTTTGTTTTGGAGAAGGGGTATCAGAGTCAGATATTTCGATTGGAGTGGGTGGTGTTTTGGGAGTTTTTGGTGGTGTCGATTCTGATGAGGATGGTAACTGGGGCATGACAACAGTGGTTCCACATGGCAACTGAATTGCCAGCGGTGATGGTTGAGGTGAATGGGGGTCAGATTGATGAGGGGAAGGAGTTTCAGAGTGGTGAAACTCTGTTTGTGGTGAAGGTGGATTTATTTCTGGTTGGGGAGAGGGAGGTGGAATCTCTGATTGTTCAGGGATCAGAGGTTCTTTTGAGAGTGGTTGTTGTTGTGGTTCTGGTTGTGGAGGAGGAACATTTTGTGGTTCAGAGTTTGGTTGAGCAGAGGCATGTTGACGCTCAATATCAGACAGCACTTGGTCAAGTGCTGTTGTTGTTGAAATTGCTGGTTGTTTGGGGTGTTTGGTTCTAGGTCTTCTGAGTTTTAATGCCTCAGAAGGGTCTTCTTCTTGTATGGTTTCATCAATGGTAGGGATGGGAATTGATATTCTATGAGAGGTTTGAGGAGGGATAGATGTTGGAATAGTAAAAGAATTTGAAATAGGGGCAGCAGATGAAATACCTCTTTTCTTTGGAGTCTGCTGAGATGATCCTTCTGATGGCGCTTTCCTCTTCTTTGTCTTCTTCAGAGTCACTTCTGGTTGGGGTTGACGCAGATCTCTGATATTCAGCTTTGGATCTGTATCATCTGCCTTGTACGCATCTGGGTACCTGAGAAACATCTCTGGTTTGGATTCAGTTTCAGAGAATAACGGAAAATCACTCAGAGGCACTCTTCTGCTGGAGATATCAGCAGTGGAAGTAGCTCTGGGTTCCTTCTGAATATTTTCTATCAGCTTCATCTTTTTCAGATTCTTTGCGTTCAGAGGTTTCCCAATTGTTGGTTCAATAGTGCTCAGCTCTTGAGCTTCTATCAGATGCTCAATCAGTCTATTCTCTGTCAGAATATCTGATATCAACCTTCCAAAAGGTATCCAGTCCCTCTTGGTTCTTTCTTCTTCCCTTGTTTCTTTCACACTGGTTTTGAGGTGGTTGAACAGGAAGTGAGCCAGATTGATCTTTATCTTCTGATCAATAAAGTAGATCAGAAACTGCTGATCCACATTTATATAATCAGGAGAACTTGTTGGTTTCCTGTGGTTGAAGCACCCCAGAACGATCTTAGCCCATACTCTGCAATGATCCTTCAGATCTTTAATCTTGCTGCTGGGCATCCCAAGAGTGAAAATCCTGTTAGCTACCACACCTGTATCAGCACATCTTTCAGCCATGTCCACACAACGGACGCCACCACCACTTTGACCGATTAGCCTTGCAATGAGATCTTCAGAAATCACAATCTTCTTCCCCATAACAGAGGAGATGACTAGATGTTTTGAAACCTTGGCGTGAATCCAAAATTCCTTGACCAGCGCTGGGAATGTTGGTCCAACCAACCTATCGAAATACCTTTCCCACTTTTGAGCCCTAACTTCTTCAGTTAGGTCAAAACCATTCTCCTTCAAGCTTTCAAAATCAATGATTAACTCAGAGAGCACTTCAAGGTTCTTCACCGGAGTGAGGAGAGTTCTGAGTGGCACTTGATATTGCTCAGAAGTTGCTTTCTTCTGAATACCTGCAGAAACGCTACTGGAGGTTGCCATGTTCACACTAAAAGAGTTTTTGAGAATGAACTGAGGAAAAAGGTTTGCAAGAGATGAACTCAGAAATATGCAGAAAATGCTTGAGTGATAGTGAGAAAGCGTAAAGAATAAGAATGAAAGATTAATGTGCTTAAATAGAGTTTTTCAAAACTATTTTGAAAAAATAAACGTTTTTAAGAGAGAGAAAAATCATGATTGCCATTTAAAAGCATGATTACTTTTCATTAAATGCTTGCTGATTTTGGGGGATTTGAGAAAGATACTTAAAAACGGTTACCAGACATGTGTCTCAATGCACCCAATCAGCGCTTTGCCTTCTCAGAAGCGTGCACGCGTTCTGTTTCAGAGATATGCTGATGATTGGATGACACTTGTTTGATGTAGTGATCAGCACGTCTTTTTTTGAGCTTAGACTCTCAGATCTTTAGACTTGCATCTGATACAATCTGCATGTTCTATCTTTCTGAAAGGAGATTGATCAGAAGTTCACAGTAAAATAATTACATTCTGAAGGTAAATATATGGAATTAAAACATTTTCACTCTGGGCACACTTTCATGCTGAGATGTTTCAGAATGAAATTAAACCTATCTTCTGAAAGGGGTTTAGTAAAGATATCAGCCCATTGATGGTCTGTATCTATAAATTTTAAGTTCAAAATACCTTTATGAATATAGTCCCTAATGAAGTGATGTTTTATTTCTATATGCTTAGCTCTAGAATGTAAAATGGGATTCTTACTTAAGCAAATAGCAGAAGTATTATCACAAAGTATAGGAATGTTACTCTCAAAAATCTGGAGGTCTTCAAGCTGACTTTTCATCCAGAGCATTTGTGTGCTACATCCTGCTGCTGCTATGTACTCAGCTTCTGCTGTTGACAGAGCAATTGTTGATTGCCTTTTGCTGGACCAAGAGATCAGATTTTCTCCCAGAAACTGGCAGCTTCTAGAAGTACTTTTACGTTCCACTCTGTCTCCAGTAAAATCAGCATCACAGTAGCCTACTAAGCTGTAATCACTAGATTTTCTATAAAACAAACCCAGATTAGTAGTACCTTTCAGATACTTGAAAATTCGCTTAACAGCTGTTAAGTGAGATTCTCTAGGATCTGATTGGAATCTAGCACAGATACAAACACTGAATAATATGTCAGGTCTTGAAGCAGTCAGATAGAGGAGAGAACCAATCATACCTCTGTAGACTTTATGTTCTACATTTTTGCTTACCTCTTCTCTTTCCAGAATGCACGTGGGATGCATTGGAATCTTTGATGGCTTACATTCTGAGAGGTCAAATTTCTTCAGAAGATCTCTGATGTATTTGCTCTGATGAATGTAAGTTCCTTCTGGAGTTTGATTGATCTGAATTCCTAGAAAGAATTTCAGTTCCCCCATGAGGCTCATCTCAAATTCTGCCTGCATACACTTAGCAAATTTTCTTCCAAGAGAAGGATTAGTAGAACCAAAAATGATATCATCAACATAGATTTGACAGACTAAGATGTCACTCTTAACTGTTTTACAGAATAGAGTAGTGTCCACTTTCCCTCTGGTGAATTCATTTTCAAGCAGAAAGTTACTTAGCCTTTCATACCAAGCTCTGGGAGCTTGTTTCAGACCATACAGTGACTTCTTTAGTTTGAAAACATGTTCTGGATGTTTTGTATTTTCAAAACCTGGGGGTTGGTGAACATAAACTTCTTCTTCTATATAACCATTTAAGAATGCACTTTTGACATCCATCTGATACAGAGTGATGCCTCTATTAACAGCAAATGAAATTAAAAGTCTGATAGATTCTAACCTGGCGACTGGGGCAAAGGTTTCTGTATAGTCTATCCCCTCTTGCTGACTATAACCTTGTGCAACCAGTCGTGCCTTGTTTCTGATGACTTCACCTTGTTCATTTAGCTTGTTTCTGAACACCCATCTTGTTCCAATGACGTTGAATCCTTTTGGTCTGGGAACGAGATCCCATACGTCGTTTCTGGTGAATTGATTCAGCTCTTCTTGCATTGCCAGAATCCAGTCATTATCCAGAAGTGCTTCATCAATAGAAGACGGTTCAATCAGAGACACAAGTCCCATAAGTGTTTCTTCAGAGTTTCTGAAGCTTGCTCTTGTTCTGATTGGATCTTCCTTTCTTCCTAGGATAGTCTCTTCTGGGTGATCCAAGCTGCTTCTGGGTAATCTCTTCTGAGGTTGATCAGCAGCTGTTGTAGGATTTCTAGCAGTGCTCCTTTCAGACGTTGAAGGAATGTCTGTGTTGAGAGCTTCTGATGACTTGTCTTCAGAACCTGCAAATTCAATTTCTATTCCTGCAAAAATTTCATTCTGCTTTGACTTTTCAGAGTCAAGCTTATCATCAAAACGAACACTGATTGATTCTTCCACAATCTGTGTTTCTGTATTGTATACTCTGTACCCTCTTGAGCGTTCAGAGTATCCTAACATAATACACTTCTGTGCCTTAGAGTCAAACTTGTTCAAATAATTCTTTGTATTTAATATAAAGCAAGTACATCCAAATGGATGAAAATATGAAATGTTGGGCTTTCTGTTCTTCCACAATTCATATGGAGTCTTTTCCAGAATAGGTCTTATTGAGATTCTATTCTGAATGTAGCACGCTGTGTTTATTGCCTCTGCCCAGAAGGTCTTAGCAACGTTTGTCTCATTGATCATGGTTCTGGCCATTTCTTGCAATGTTCTGTTCTTTCGTTCTACAACTCCATTTTGTTGGGGAGTTCTAGGACAAGAGAAATCATGCAGAATGCCTCTGTCATTAAAGAATGACTCAAAATCTTTATTTTCAAATTCTCCACCATGATCACTTCTGACTTTAACGATTCTAAGATCTTTTTCATTCTGAACTTGGTTACAGAAGGTAACAAACACGGAGTGTGACTCGTCCTTGTGTCTTAAGAACTTTACCCATGTCCATCTGCTATAGTCATCTACGATTACTAACCCATACTTCTTACCACTGACTGAAGCAGTTTTAACTGGTCCAAATAAGTCAATGTGCAGAAGTTCTAATGGCTTAGAGGTAGAAACAACATTTTTGGATTTAAAGGAAGGTTTTGCAAATTTACCTTTCTGACATGCTTCACACAGAGCATCTGAATTGAACTTCAAATTAGGAAGTCCTCTGACCAGATTGAGTTTGTTAATCTGAGATATTCTTCTCATACTAACATGCCCCAATCTTCTGTGCCAGATCCACTGCTCGTTGTTAACAGACAGAAGACATTTTACATTCTGACTCTTTAGTTCAGAAAGTTTGATTTTGTAAATGTTGTTTTTCCTCTTACCATTAAACAGGATAGTCCCATCTTTCTGACTAACAGCTTTACATGATTTTTGATTAAAGATTATATCATAACCGTTATCACTTAATTGACTTATGGATAACAGATTATGCATCAATCCATCTACTAGCAGAACATTATTAATAGAGGGAAGATTTCCATTACCTACAGTTCCAGAGCCAATTATCTTTCCTCTCTGATTGCCTCCAAAGACAACGTGGCCTCCAGGCTTAAGTTCCAGGCTTTGGAACATATGCCTTCTTCCCGTCATGTGTCGTGAGCAGCCAGAGTCCAGGTACCATGACTGGTGTTTCTGACTTGCTGCTAAAGATATCTGCAACATGTATTATTTTGTCCTTAGGTACCCAGATTTTCTTGGATCCTGATTTGTTAGTTTTACCAAAACTCTGGTTGAATTTTGGTTTCACAGAGTGCTTACTGCTAGTATATTTGATATCATGTGTGTGACCATACACAAAGTGTGAATTTAGAGGAGTGTGTTTAATGGTTAAGTCCATGACATTCTTTGGTGTAGGAACCTTACCTTGGTATCCTATTCCTTTCCTGCTGTTTCTGCTAACTCCATAGATCATTGAAGCCATTCTGCTTCTATCTATGCTTTTAGCTAGGAACTTCTGGAAACTGTGATCATACTCCTTGATGATCTCATCAGCGTTGCTGGGAGTTTCAGAAATTGGTTCCTTCTGAGAGTTTTGTAAAGTGTTTTCTAATTTTGAAATCTTATTTCTCAGCTCAGAATTTTCCAATTTGAGACTCTCAGACTTATTAGAGTCAGATTCAAGATTCCTTTTCAGGTCTCTGAATTTAGCTCTGATTTGCTGATAACGTTCCAGAATCTCATTAAGGCTTTTAGCAAGTTCAGCCTTTGTAAAGTTAACAGCGAAGTTAGGAAATACTTCTTCTGTGTCTGATTCTGAGTCTGATTCAGAAGCTTCACTATCTTCTGAAATGTTTGCCATGAGAGCTATGTTTGCCCTTTCATCATCTGATTCTGAGTCAGCTTCAGACGAGTCAGAGTCATCCCATGTGGCCATGAGACTTTTCTTATTCTCTCTTCCAAACTTCTTTTTGGGCTTTTCCCTCTGAAGCTTTGGGCTGTCACTTTTGTAGTGTCCTTGCTCATTGCACTCGTAGCAGATGATGTCTTTGGTGTTTGGCTTCTTGCTACTGGAGGAGCCTTCAGATCTTCTGTATCCAGAGGAAGAATCTGTCCTTCTGTATCTGGAAGAAGACTCGTTCTGATCAGATCTTCTGGGATTCCTGAACTTCCTTTGTCTTTGCTTCCACAGTTGATTTACTCTTCTGGAGAGAAGGGAAAGTTCGTCTTCTTCTGATGAGGATCCATCAGATGTTTCTTCAACTGCCTGCAAAACTTTAGACTCAAATTTTCTGTTAGATTTTAATGCTAAAGGCTTACCTTGCTTCTGAGGCTCATCAGCTTCTAGCTCTATCTCATGACTTCTGAGGGAGCTGATAAGTTCCTCCAGAGTGATTTTGTTGAGATCTTTAGCTAGCTTCAGAGCAGTAACCATAGGCCTCCACTGCTTGGGTAAACTTCTGACGATTTTCTTGACATGGTCAGCAGTGGAGTATCCTTTGTCCAGAACTTTGAGACCAGCTACCAGAATCTGGAATCTAGAGAACATAGTTTCAATGGATTCAGATTCTTCCATTTTGAACGCCTCATACTTCTGAATGAGCGCCAGAGCTTTTGTTTCTTTGACTTGAACGTTGCCCTCATGCGTCATTCTGAGAGAATCAAAGATATTTTTTGCTGTGTCTCTGTTGGAGATCTTTTCATACTCAGTATAGGAGATGGCACTGAGGAGGATGGTTCTGGCCTTGTGGTGATTCTTGAAGTCACGCTTTTGTTGATCAGACATTGATTTTCTATCAATCTTCTGACCACTTGCATTCACAGGGTGCGTGTATCCATCTGTCACCATATCCCACAGATCAGCATCATGTGCTAGAAAGAAGCTTTCAATTCTGTCTTTCCAGTAATCAAAGTTTTCTCCATCAAAGAGTGGAGGTTTGCCACTGAATCTGTCTCTGTCCTCATTGTTGTCATTGCTGATGTGAGAATTGTTTCCTGCCATTGTGTTTTTCTGACGCTGGATCTTGTACTGACACGGTTAAGTGTTTTAGCTCAGAACCAGGAGCTCTGATGCCAATTGAAGTGGTGAAAAACACAAGAAGGGGGGGGGGGTTGAATTGTAAAACTGAAATCTAAAGCAATTGACAAGATATTTTTATCCTGGTTCGTTTGATCTCAAACTACTCCAGTCCACCCGTCAAGGTGATTTCGCCTCTCTCCAACGAGGTCTTAATCCACTATATTCAACTGAATATTACAGACTGCTTTAACAACTGCTAAAGCCTTCTTGATTCAAACCACAACCCGGTTTGTCAAGGTAACACTTTCTTACAAAGAGATAAAACTATGTGTGTGGATGTTTTCTACAAAACTGTACCACAACTGTGATGTATACACAAAATGAAGTTTAGAAACTAGATTGCTAAACAGTGATGAAATATCAGAGTGTATGGTTTAGCAAAACTGGTAGAACGAAGATTATGGTTCAGCTTTTGTGCGTGTAGAGATTTGGAGAGCATTAACCATTTCAATCTTCAAAGCCTTGTTTATATAGCATTGAGATGATGAACGTTGGATGCAATATTCTTGATTCAATGCTAATAACAAACTTTCCTTATTGAGCAGATCTTGTCTGGAATGAAGCCGTTGGAATTAATTTGCTTTCAATGCACAGTACCGTTGCTTACTTAATGCAAGTTCTGGCTTGGCTCATTCTGATTCTGCTTCTCTGCTGATGAACTATTGTGTTTCTGTATCAGAGTATTAAGCGCAGTCTTGTTCATCAGGCTTCAGCATGTACGTGAGTTGATCATCTGATTTTGACGTTCTGATGTAGCAACTTCTGATGCTGGTGTCTGAAATCAAGTTCTGATGCTGAATAGATGTGATCTTGCTTATTTCAATCAGCGTATCTGCAAGTCAGAACATAATAATTTTAGGCAGCAGATAGTTCATTCATGACACTTATAAATACTATATCTTTTCACTTTGTTATCATCAAAACTTAAATATAGGGTAGTAGATTCAAACATTGTTCTAACACGCAATAGACATGCGTAGAAGGAGGGTCATGCCAACCATTTGCTGGATTATTATAGGCACTTTCAATGGAGGCATGTCTGTCCGAGATCAAACAGAGATCTGGTTGAGGAGCCACGTGTGTCCGAAGATTTTTCAGGAAAAAGCTCCAAGCACCACCGGTCTCCCCCTTGACAAGGGCAAACGCAATGGGGAAAATGTTGTTGTTGCCATCTTGTGCAACTGCCATCAATAGCATGCCTTTGTACTTCCCATACAACCAAGTCCCATCAATTTGTAAAATTGGTTTGCATGATGCAAACCCTGTGATGCATGGTTGAAATGCCCAAAACACGCGACTGAATATTCCGTTGCCATGCAGTAGACTACCATCTTGGGCGTACGCTGGCAATGTTTCCAGAACGTAAACGCTATCTGGAGAATACGTCTTGAGTGCATTCAGGTAGCGGGGAAGTTCTCGGTATGACTCCTCCCAGTTTCCGTACACCCTTTCAATCGCCTTAGTCTTTGCTAACCACGCCTTACGGTAAGACGGAGTGTAGTTAAAAACCATGGTGATGTGGGAGATGATTGTTTTCACCTTCAAAGATGGGTCGTTGCTGACCAGGGGTAGGATTTCTTGACAGATTAGATCATAGTTGAGTTTTCGGTGGTCCTGTGATTGAGTGGAACTTACACAAGTGTGGGTAGTCATGGAACCTATGACCCAGCAGTCACCCCTTAATCTGTGTGATGCGGTCAGCTTGAACATACAGTCAGGGTGGACACACTTGATCTTGTACCTTTCTGGGTTGACACGATCCACCTTAAAATCAACCGAGTTGAGCATGTGAAATTTTTTAATGGCCCTGATGCATTCCTCTCTGTTACGAAACTTGTCCTTCTCTTTCAAATTTTAATCCGACTGCATATACGGATTGAAAAATAAGTCAGTAGAAGGTTCATCTCTGCCCATGTTGAAGTTTGTCATGTGCGGAGGTGGTGTGTAGATTTTGTCTGTAGGAATACTAGGGATGCCATCATCGTCGGAATCATCGTTCACCATTTCATCAAACTCTAACTCGTTATCTTCTTCTTCATCATCAACTGCATCTACCTCATCTTGTTCATTCTCCAAAGGATCAACCTCCTGTGTCACCTGAGGCTCTTGAAGCAAAACGTACAACTCAATAGAGTCTTATCCAGAATAGACATGGCTGGAAATCATATTCTGGAGATCCTCGTCATCTTGAACTTCAACCTTATAAAAAATTACTTGGTTGTTTCCAAAGAAAACTGGATTCTGATAAAATATCTGGGACACCGGGCCTTGTTCAAGTTTGGCCTCCAATCTTTTTTTGAAGTACGAGAAATTGGCTTTCCCGTTTAAGATAAATCGAATGTTGTCTGTGTCTCTAAACAAAAACCCAGCTGTAGGACAAATGTATGTCTCACCGTTGAAATGTGCTTTGACGACAAATTATGGTGAAGAGGCCATTGCATAGAATTGTTTTAAGGTTTGAAGGTTGGAATGTTTGAGGTTTATTGATTGTATGAAGGTATGAATGCTGTAATGTTTGAAGGTTGGAATGTTTGAATTTGATGAGTGATTCGAAGGTTGGAATGTTTGATTGTTTGCAGGTTTGAAGGTTTGGTTGTAAGAACGTTTGAAGGTTGGAAGATTTGACAGATTATGTGAATCAATGTTATGATAAACGTAAGGCTAAAAATTTCAATTAAGTAAGGATGCAACCCCCCAAGGCTGCCAATAATATTACATGCAATAATGAAACCCCATAGGCTGCCACCTAGCCTGGCCTTATTCTGCACATATACATGTATTTTGTAAGACTCCTCCCATCAACTCCAGTAATATTACATGCAATAATGAAAGGAATCCCAAAGGCTGTCACGTAGCCTGAGCCTAGGCTGTAACAAAGGACACCTCTTATTCGCCAATTGGGGTGGCGACACCATTCATTTTTGTACTCTTTCGCCAAGTCCAATGGCGCCTCCCTTACTGTCCAATCGTGATACATGCATGGGCTTATGTAACCCCATAGGCTGCCACCTAGCCTGGCCCTATTCTGCACATATACATGTATTTTGTAAGACTCCTCCCATCAACTCCAGTAATATTATATGCAATAATGAAAGGAATCCCAAAGGCTGTCACGTAGCCTGAGCCTAGGCTGTAACAAAGGACACCTCTTATTCGCCAATTGGGGTGGCGACACCATTCATTTTTGTACTCTTTCGCCAAGTCCAATGGCGCCTCCCTTACTGTCCAATTGTGATACATACATGGGCTTATGTAACCCCCTAGGCTGCCACCTAGCCTGGCCCTATTCTGCACATATACATATATTTTGTAAGACTCCTCCCATCAACTCCAGTAATATTACATGCAATAATGAAAGGAATCCCAAAGGCTGTCACGTAGCCTGAGCCTAGGCTGTAACAAAGGACACCTCTTATTCGCCAATTGGGGTGGCGACACCATTCATTTTTGTACTCTTTCGCCAAGTCTAATGGCGCCTCCCTTACTGTCCAATCGTGATACATGCATGGGCTGCCACCTAGCCTACAAGAGTGACACCTTTCATTTTTTATACATGCATGCATGCATATGTGTAACCCCCTAAGCATGCAAATGTGACACTTCGCAGGCATGCAAGCACAAGCAACCACTATATCAAACTTATTTGCCTATAAATACATACCATATCATACATCTCTCACACCCACACAAGTCTCACTCTCTGCTACGAAATATTTCATAAGTCTATCATACTCTCTATCTCTTCCTAAGTCTTTCATACTCTCAAGCATTTTAAACAATGGCTCTTCTAACAATGGGCGATACTCACAGAGGCACAAGGGAAAACATTGCTGCATTTTTAAGTTTCTTTTTTGGTTATACATTTTTCATACTTCAAATAACGCGTTGTTCATCTTAATTAATCTTACACATGTTACATTATGAACTCAGGACACAAAAAGATTCAAAATCTGTTCGCACAACTACCTGGCTCCCGACCCATTTATCATCCCATATCTGGAATACGCAGGTTTTGGACATGTCATAAAGATCTCCAACTGCACCATTGACTCGAAGTTTATTCTTGCAATGTTGGAAAGGTGGAGACCGGAGACCCATACATTTCACCTACCAATAGGTGAATGTACCATCACGCTAGAGGATGTGTACATGCTACTAGGTCTCCCTGTCGACGGTAAGGCCGTGAACGGGTCGGTTCAACAACCCAACTCTCAGTGTGAAGAATTGTTGGGCAGGGATATGGTAGAAGGTGGTGGTGCAAGAGGGCAGGGAATACTACTCACTGAGCTGAAACGTTATTATGCAAGTTTGGAATTAAATGAAAATTCCTCAGAGAATGACAGGGTAGTAAAAGCCAGAACTTATCTTATGATACTTTTTAGTACATTTTTATTTCCCGAAAGCACGGGAAATAGTGTAAATTTTATGTACTTACATTTACTAACAAATTTTGAAAAAACAAGAAAATATAGTTGGGGTTCTGCAGTTTTAGCCCACCTATACAGTTCCTTGTGCAAAAACGCAGTCAAGGAAAAATGTACATTTTATGGGTGCGCTTTTTTACTACAAGCCTGGGGTTGGTGGAGGATGGAGTCCTTAAACCCCGTCAACAACAACACTTTCGGTTTCCCGTACGCAACAAAGTAAGTCATCAAGTTATAGCATTTATAACTATTCTGCTCTTCCCAAAATATATGCTAAGAATAAAATGTTTCTCATTTCCTTTAGGTACTGCGTGAGGGGTATGGATTACGGCAAGAATCCAAGATTCAATGTTGCACTCTACCGCAACCTGTTGGATCACTTAGGCCCGGATGACGTACGTCGTAGCTTTTAACTTTTGTTCAACTAAATTATTTATACATTACTTTTGCATTAACCTGATTTACATTTTATCGCAGTTCGTCTGGAGACCATATTTGGGTTTGGGCCATGTTCCAAACCCGGAGGATGCAGCAACTTGGACCGCGAAGACTGCAATCATTCGGTTCAACATTGTGGAGATGCACTACAGCGACCGTGTGAAGATGCAGTTCGGAATGCATCAAGAGATACCAAGTGATCCAACTTGTTTGTCCCCATGGCATCTTAAAAGGGTCGACGCCCAGTGGAGTCTTACCAACTAGAAAGACTTCGCTCTGGAATGGTGTAAGATGTGGCAGAGGCGTCACCGCTACGTCTTGCAATTCCCGGTTTTCCTTACTCAAGGTAATATGCGACACACAGATCAATATTTGTCTTGGTACAGGTCGGTTAGTAACCCAGAAATGCACGTGTCTCATCCAAGGTACTTGGTTGACCCACGCACACAATGGGCACAACCCTCGATTCCCCATCAACAAACCCAAAACCCATCAACCTCCCACCAACCCCCAAGAAGAAACAGACCCACAAACACCCAACCACATTCCCCACCACAACACAACTACAATCAAATGCCGCACAACCAACCACAATCACCACCAAACTACCAATACCCTGATATGCCTCAAACCCAACCACAATACCAATCCCAATACCAGCACACCCGCATACCCCACACACAATTTCAGTCTTCCACATATCCCAATATGGCGCCCTCAACATCCAGCCTTAGCCCTGATATGGGAATGTTGGAAGATTACGAACAAGCCGACCCAACCTACCATCACCCACAATATCACCAAACCACCCAACATCCTCAATACCAAACACCCCAAGATCCATTTCCTTTCTACCCCCCGTACTCAGATGACCAATGCTAAAGACCAACCATGGAACCCCACTGTTGTACCCCAAAATTTTCCCTCCCATTTCCTCAACATTTTCTCACCACAAGACCCTTGGAGCTCAAGATCCAGTTAGGGTTTACTCTGCTCAAGACTCCTCCTTGCACTGTTGACCCAAATTAAGGTTTGAGTTTGCACAAGGATGTTTTGACCCAAAAGGCCCAAAGTGACTTTTATGCTTCATGTTGGACCCACAAGTTTATCCATACCAAGTTTCAAGCCTTGATTCCAATCTTTGCCCAGTCAATTGGACAGTTGACCTAGAAATCAATTGTATTGGGGAAAAAGTCAACTGTGGTCAATTGACAGTCAAACCTCATGATTTTTGACCCACATCAACATTATGAACTCATATGGACCATTTGATCAAGTTTGGATCACAATTCCACAAGAAATTTGATTAGATCATCAAAAGGGCAAAATGGTCATTTTTAGGGTTTTGATTGCACAAAGGCAATTTTTGACTGTTTAACCTAGCCAATGGCAAACCAAGCTCACATATGGACTCAAGGACACAATGGCATTGTATTGACATGTTCAACAAGTTCAAAAGATCCCAAATGCACAAGATTGACAAATGAATTTTCCAATCAACTGAGCCAAGTTTGACTGTATACTGAAAAGTCAAACTTTGACTTTTTGGTCAAAATCAAGTGTCAAGTTTCATTTTTCATCAAGACATGTCAAATTATGAAACTTGTTCATCAAAAAATCAAAAATCACAAATTAGGGTTTGAAATGAAGAATTTTCATAACTTAGAATTTTTCTAAGTTATAAAAACCCCTAATTTTTTCCTAACTTTGTCCCATTTTTTCATTAAGATGCATTTGGATTCAAGCCAAACTCAAAACATGAAAGTTGTAGTCCATTGCAAAATCTACAACTTTGATTCACAAAGTTTCCTCAAAAGAAGCTTTTAGCTCAAGTTATGATTTTTGGAACAAGGGTGCAAAACATTTTTAACTTAGAAATTTTTTGACCTATTCTAGGCAGGATTTTTGCCTAACTTCATGGCCACTTTTCACATGCTTCCACTTGGAATTTCAACTTTCATTACAAATATGGATTGTAGTACACATTCCAAGCTTTCCAAATTGTCCAAGAACTCATCAAACAACCTTGTGGTTAGGGAGAATCGAATTTGTCAATATGGGCAAAAGTCACTTTGTTCATGGCCATTTTCATGTTCATAACTTAGGCATTTTTGAACTCAGCATGTGCAAGCTACATTACAGGCCTTTTATCTCATCCACACTCAATAATTTAATGCAAATCCTTTGTGTTCAAGCCTTATCTTATGTGTTTAACCATTACATGCCAATTTAATCCATAATTAGAAAAAGTAACTTAGCCATTTTTGAAAAGGTGAACTTTATGTCAAGTTTACAATCTATGAGGTACAATGCAGATCTTTGAGGCACAAGTTCATGAGCAAAGTCCACTGATCAAGGGTGATTTGTGCAGCATACTTGAGGGGCCTGTGGTAGCCTAGAAACCAAGTTGACAACTTTTGCTTATCATAGAAGAAACATTGCATAACTGATCACAACTCACATTCCTGTCAACACAAGCCTAAGCAAAGTTGTTGAACACATTCCATACTCCTCAAGTAACCTAAAACACGACCAAGCCATCCTCAAGACTCCCTCATTCATCAAAACACAGTTTTGTGGCAAAACAGGGTATCTTCTGCATATTGACTTCCACAGTTCATTTCCCTCGTGCGTTTTCATCCAAACCACCTCAAACACATTCAATAACATCCATACAAGCTATCCCCAACCTTAGATACAGACTGTAACAGCCATAACATAGTTTGCCATTTTCATTTTTCTCTCTTGCAGGTTGACTTTCATGGAGTGATTCAGCAAGATTCAAAGCACACCAAGCATTGGAGAAGCATCCCTGAACTTCAAGCAAGCTGTACAAGTCCTCACATTGCCTTGAAAGTACCTCCATTGTCATACACGATCCAAGCTGAACATGTAAGTTCATGGACTTCTATCTCTCAATCTAGGAAGAGTTAGGTTTAGGTTTATGAATGAAAAATGCTCTACTCATGGCCCTGAAGCTACACATATAATTACTTTGCATTTATGTTATGTGTGCTGAGAGAATTTGGAACCTGAATATTAGAAAAAACTTAGGTCAGGAATTAGGGATGAAGAAATTCTCCTTCGTTTCTTAGAGTTAAGTTAAGTTCTTTATATGTCTGGATTCGTCTCTTGATGCTCTACATTTTTGGTGTTATGAGTTTTGCTTAAAAATCAAAGAATCAGGAGATAGCAGGGACAAGGCAAAGCGCGCGTTTTCTTGTTTGAATCTGGCCAGAGGTTGAAGACAAAGTCTTTTGGGCTGGGCTTGGTTCTTTTTTCTTTTTGCACCACTGTTTCACACATACACCCCCTGGCCCATTGCATGATATATTTGTCATTTTTTATTTTTTCCTTTTGATTTTGATTCTATATTTTTATTTAAGCATGAAAAAACATTAAAAATATTTTTCTCACATTTTTTGTATTTTATTTGGTATTTATTTTGTTTCATTTAGTTTATATGTAAATAAATATATAAATACTTTTAATTAAAATACTAGAAATAATACCAATACATTTTGTTTTCTGATTTTTATTTTATTTTATCCTTTGAAAATATTTTTTAAAAGCATACTCTTTTTTTTGTAAATATTAAATATTTTATTTTTTATATATATTTAATATATTTAGTAAATAATAGAAATACTTATATATTTATTAGAATATTTAGGATAAAAACATAAAAATAATACATTTTTGTTTTTTATTAATATTTGACTTCAAAAATACCTTTTTTTACAATTTACTTCCTTTTTATTTTATTTTTTGTATATAATTAATAAATATTGTATATATTAAATAATTAATACCTTTTATTTTAGCAAAATTAGGGTTTTGCCCTAAACATAAAAATACCCAAAAATTAACCTTTTTATTTTTGTTTATTTGACACATAAAAAATACCTTTTACATACATATAAAAATCATTTTTTGCATCTTGCATATTTTATTTTATTTTATTTAATTATTGTACAATTAAATAACTTGTAAATTCCATTTGGATTGTAATAGCTTAGATTTAAATTTCTTGCTAAATATCCCCATTTGAACATTTGTACCCCCCATCCCATAATTGTGTTGTAATAGTTTAGGACTTTAAATTTTGCATTTAAAAGCTTTCTAAATATGCCATGATAGACTTAGGGTTTGTATGCAAAAATCAACCAAACAATAGCTTGACCTAATTCAAAGATAACAAAGCATGAAAATGGACAACACCAATCACACTTGCACCCATAGGGTACTCCACTTGTTGCCTTCAATAATGGGCCATGTTGTATGTCGGGTGTCTTTGGCAAAAACAAAACAATTCAAATGATCATAGTCCCTCGATGACGCTTTCAAAAGTTGCCTAAAAATGATCAAGTCCCTTAAAGAAAAAGTTCCCAAAGACACTTGGCACCATTGCAATCATGGTCTAAACGATGACCCGCGCCCGTCCCGTTCACATCCTAACACAAGATTGTCCACCAAATACAATGGTGGAACAAAATTGTTAAAAGGGTTAAAAACATAGGAAAGATCTTTGAGAAATTTAGGGTAGATAGCTCTTGGTTACTTGCCAACTTGCAAAACAAAAACACTTTCCTATCTTTTCAAAATACACATCACAACACACTTTCAAAACAAATTTCAAAAACATTGAAAACTTTTCAAAAGACATACACCTTTGTATACATCCAAACATGGGTCATTACAAAGGTTGCCACCACATTGGCCTCTTTTCAAAACATTTTCAAAACACACACACAAAGCACCATTTCAAACAATTGAAAATCAAGGCAAGTTGATCTAAGCAAGTAACTAAGAGCCCATGGATAACCATGGATAGAAAGGGTGCTAATACCTTCCCTTTCTATAATCTACTCCCCAAACCCAAGAAAACATCTCAAAGGTTTTTGCTGTGCTTTTTAACCTTTCCTTAGGATAAAATAAAAAGTCGGTGGCGACTCTTGCTCAATCGAAACATTTGCGAAAACAAACGCAAAACCTCAAGTCATTTCTCCCACCGTATCACACCCACCCACCGCCAACACGACCAAACTTTGAGGGTATGGGTAACCGACTGTACCAGAGTGGATCTTCTAGATATGGAGATCTGACTGATTTTATGGATTCGGACCGCATTGACTTCGCTGGGCCATCGACCTTGCCGCAGCAGGAAACGCGACGACACCCAGCACGAGAAAGGCGAGGACGGGGATGCGGAACCGGGGGTCATTACCGGGTTCCGGGGGATCACTGATGTATCTTTTTTTTTCCAGTATTTTTGTATCCATTTTTTTTAATCTGTTTTTTTTACTGTTATTTTAATGTAATACAGTTGGATGTAATTATTATTTTTTTTTAATAAAAAGTCCATTTTGTTGATCTCTGTCCAACACGCAACGCACCGGAAAAAAATATATTTTTTACCCTAAAAATACACCTAGGCGTCATCTCACTTGGCTTAGGGCATGCTCTAAGCACATAGGCGCCAAGTGAGATGGCGCCTCCCCTTAAAATATAGGTGCATGCGCCATTTCAGATGGCTCCTCCTTTGGGGAGTCATCTGAAACATGGTTATTTGCGTATTTTTTTCCGAAACGCGGTTATTTGCGAAATATTATTTTAATACTTGGTTATTAATAAAAAAAATTCTTACTTTGTATTTATTTAATTTAATTTTGATTTTAAATAAATAAATGAAATCAAAATAAATAAAATAAAACTAAAGTAATGCATGGATGCTTTTAGGGGTAATTAAACATGTCATTAAAATATCTGAATTCCAAAACTTAGGCTTAATAGTCCAAAATCACAAATTTGCTCAATTGAGATTTCATGCATTTTTCAAAACATTTGCTACTGTTTCTTAGTATAATCGATTTGCATGTTTGTGCAATCGATTACACTCAATCAATTTTTACTACTGGTTTCAAATGCAATCGATTTACACTCTTGTGCAATCGATTGCACACTCAAAATATTTGAAATTCTAGTTGTTGAAACCCCGTGCAATTGATTTACACAAAGGGTGCAATCGATTGCATGCTGCATGATTTTGAAAAACAGTAGCTTTGCACATGCCTGTTCATAACACCATTTCATGGAAACCTTTCACTCAATCTTGGCAATTGTCATGATTCATCTCCAAAACTTTATGCTGTTTCAAAAAGGTGTTATGAACATATAAATACTCATTTTCAAAATCATTTCAACACGGCTTCCAATAATTTTTTTTTCTGAATTTTCAAAAATCAAACTCAAGTTGTTATACATTTTCATACACAATATTTTTCTG
This sequence comes from Vicia faba, assembly GCA_948472305.1. Classification (NCBI taxonomy): domain Eukaryota; kingdom Viridiplantae; phylum Streptophyta; class Magnoliopsida; order Fabales; family Fabaceae; genus Vicia; species Vicia faba. Next base: position 77,396,737 of record OX451737.1, on the reverse strand, counting down.
CACACTTTCACATATTGTCAAACAGAAAACTTTGAGCATTATATATCTTTAGTCATTGTATACTATTGTCATTGAAAGAGAAGATCAATTCATTGATTAAATCACTCAAAGTGGTCATTGCTACTCAAACTCACTCAAATCAAATATTGCTATATAGTTGTTTATTTTTCAGGATTCTTGAAAATAAGTTCAAGTGATTTTGAAATTTTGTTTTTCCAGGATTGTTGGATACAAGTAAGGTCACCTGAAGAGGATTGTTCTCATTGTTGACATAGTGAAAATTCAAGAGGGTTGTTCTTGGTCCAAGAGGATTGTTCTTGGTGGTTTTATTGGTTAGAGTCTTGTATAGAAGGACTAGGGTGTCTTGTCTAGAGATCTAACAATAAGGAAATCTCTTTCATGTTGAAAGAGGACTAGAATACTTTCAGACTGTGAGGAGAACCATGATACATCTTTGTGTTTTTTACTTTTTCGCATTTACCGTTTTCATCACTAGTCATAAACCAGAAAAGAAATAAACACATTTATAAATTCATACACTAAATCACAAAAATAATATTCATCATCACTAAAACCAGAAAACCTTTAAAATACTTAATTCACGCCTCTTATACTTACACATAATATCATTTATTTTAACAAATGACTATTTATTTTAAAAACTCCCTACGAGGGAATGCCCACATTTAAATTTAGAAAGTGTTTTACTTTTTATTTTTAAATTGAAGTTTTGTTCTCTCATGTTTAGGCTTTTTGTTGTTTCTCTTTATGGCTAAGATGTGCAGGCCTTGTATTTAATTGGTTATATTGTCTTCAGGTGATTGATTGTACGTGATACATTAAGTTAAGGTCACAGAGTTGTCTTACATCACCAAGAGTTTCATTGTATCTATATGTACTAACTCTTGTACATCTTCTGCTTGGGATTAATGTTTTTTGTGACATACTTAGCTTTTTGTTTGAATATTTTTATGATATTTACTTATCATATAATATTTTAATTATGTATGATGTGAAATGATTAGTGATATAATTAAACTAGTAAAACATATTTGTGCACTTGCATAGTTAAATTTATTTAGGTAAAATCTTTTTTTATTCTCTTAATTTTATATTGAAATCTATTTTGCATTTTTAATTTTTTAAAAAGATCAATATAGTTTTTTATGTCTTCATTATGGGATCGAATCAGATATGCTTTGCTCACACACATGACGAAGTACCACTGGATCGCTTAATCAATCGTGAATTAACGATGTAGAAAAATTAGGTTTGAAAAAACAGTAAGGTATTTTACATATATAAATTAGGATATTTCTTCGAGTTCTTATCTCTAGGATTCTCCTTTTGAAAGTTAGACTGTGAATTTTGCAGATCACTTGATCTCTGATTTTTACCTTCTTGACCCAACACTGATAACTTTTTTGGATTCTCATGTTTATCACCATCACTCTTCAAACTTTTCTTGTTTCATCCAATTCAGTCATTCTTCTCTTTAACCACGCCATTGACTTCAGAGTTCTCTTATACATTATTTAATATAATCAATATTTTATTTAAATATATATAAATTTGAAATAAATTATTTAATTATAAAATAAATAATGATAATATAAATTTAATTATATTAAATAAATAAATAATGATAATATAAATTTAATTATATTAAATAATTGTACAAAAGAAAAAAAATATTTGTAAAATTAAGAAAAAAATTATAATTTTAATATTTGAAAATAAAAATTTTGTGTCTCAAATAAAAACAACTGTTAATTAAAATAAAAAAAGATATTTTACTGATATACTTCTAAATATTTTATGATATTTATTTATCATATAATATTTTAATTATGTATAATGTGAATGATTAGTGATATAATTAAATGATAAAATTAATCAAAATTTTAATTATATAAATATCATAATAATTAATTTATATTTAATTAATTAATATAATTTTTTTAATACTTTGAAAAAAGAAAAAGAAAACATAAAATTATTATTAGCAAAATAAAGTTCCATTATCATTAGTTAACAGAAGAGTGGTGATTTCAACCGAAAGTTCTGTAAAAAAATCGGCATGTATAAATAAACAACACAAACATTTTTCTCTTCAAGAGTATGAAATGAGTATGAAATGTTTAAACTCGCCATTCATATAGAGAAACTCTTTAATGTCGTAAATAATCGCAATATAAGAATGTCAAACATTAACATATTATGAGATAAGTTTGATAATAAAGTTTGAGTCAGAATAACACAACAGATTTTGATGTTAAATTCTCAAATCAGATATAAATCATGATATAACGTCATCAGTCTAACATGAATGATGTTGAAATTACCAATATTATCTATAAAATCGTAAATTCACACCACTAATATTTAAAATCAATCTATTAAAATCTGAAATATTGAGATTATCAAAACTATTACCACCAATATTCAAAATCATATTTCTACCCTTATATATATTCCATGTGATCACTCTTATTAAATGAAACATTATATTTAAGAAAATATTTAATTAGCAAATTAATATAGTTCACTCTGATATGCTTGTTCAACAAATAAATATGAATGAGGATTACACATTTTAAAATAAATGAAAATTCTAATCAATCATCTGTCTAAGGTGTAATAATTTTGTTGAGAAAGACCAAAAGCTAACAAATGCTCATCGTCAACATCTCTTTTAGATTTGAGATTACTATAGTTGAGAAACTTTTATCCATCGATCATCAAAGTTTACATATATGCTTATATATTTGTTAATCTTCCTTACTAAAACATGATTATAATTATAATTTTTTATATTTAACAATTAGATTTATTTCAACACGCGTCTTTATTTAATTTATTTGATTAATTATGTTTTCCAATTCAAGTATATATATATATATATATATATATATATATATATATATATATATATATATATATATATATATATATATATATATATATATATATATATATATATATATATATATATATATATATATATATATATATATATATATATATATATATATATATATATATATATATATATATATATATATATATATATATATATATATATATATATATATATATATATATATATATATATATATATATATATATATATATATATATATATATATTTTGTAGACACGTTTGCTTGATTTTCTTTTAAAAATTTTGTTTTCAATTTGAGTTAACTTTTTTCTTCAGATGTAAGAAATATAATATTTAGTTCTTTTATTCATACTTTCGTCTTGAAGAGTTTTATAATTTAAAAAAAAAAATTTGAATCGAGTGCAATAAATTTTTAAAATAAGAAATTTAATTTAATTTAGGTGGTTTTCCATATTTAATGAGGTGATTTAGTAAATGTTGGATAGATTGGTTGAGAACTTAGTATTATTGTTTTTTTTTAATGATTGTTCTTTTTTTTATAACATTTTAATGATTATTCTAGATATAATCAAATTACCATAGCAATTAGAGAAGACAATATTCTTTGCATTTGAATTGAGTAATGCACTTGTAAGTTTTTAAAGATGTACGATGACACTATTTTTAGATCTTATAGAGTCATCGATGAAGCTTTTCATGGATGATTGTGAGCCATTTAAAAAATGTTTGAATAATTTGAAATTGATGTTAATAAGGTGTGAGAAAAGAAATTTAGTTATGAACGAGGAGAAATGTCACTTTATAGTAAATAAAAGAATTGTGTTTGAATATCATATTTTTAAGAAGAGGTCGGAAGTAGATCAAACAAAGATTAAAGTTATTGAGAAACCAACACCCCCAACAAATGTCAAGAGTATTAGAAGTTTTCTTGACGATGTTGGCTTCTATCATCAAAGTTTTTTCAAAAATCACAAATCCTCTATGTAAGTTGCTAGAATATGACATGACATAACACTTCACTGATGAATGTCTAAAAGCTTTTGAGATCTAAAAAGGGCTTTAATTTATGCTTCAATCATCATTACACCTGATTTGTTCAAAGATTATTATATGTAATTCTAGTGTCTTTGCAATATGGATTGTGTCTAGTCAAAGACGTGACAATGTACTCCATTATATTTACTACGCAAGTAAGACCTCAATTGAAGCCCAATTGAACTATACCATTATAGAGAAGAAGCTAGTAGATGCTATTTTGAATTTTAAGAAATTCATATCCTATTTGGTGGGAACCAAAGTAGTGGTATATATTGTCACTTTGCAATGAAGTACCTTATAGCCAAGAAAGATGTCAAACTGAGATTGATAAGACATGTGTTTCCATTTTAAGAATTTGATTTTGAAATTAAAGACAAGAAAGATGTTGATAATCAAGTGGTGGATCACCTATAATCATCAAAACCATTTGATAATATTAACTGCACATCACATATAACCACATTAGCCCCTCGCCCTTGACGAGGATAATGCACCTATCAAGGAGGTGGTAAAACATATGAGATATATAAAATATTTGGAGTGTTTAACTTCCATTCACAGATAAAGAGATTACATTATTCCCCCTAAAATATTTGAAAATGGATTTGAAATTTCGTGGTCAAAACACACTTCTAGTTGAAAATTAATGTTGCGACTAGAATCAAAATGATGAGAGCTTCATAACAGTATCAAAGTTTAAGAGAATTGGTGAAGGAAACTACCTATTGAAGTTCAAATACAGAGCTCTGAAAATTGACTTGGCTAACACGATTTAGGAAGTCTTAGAGCTTGGTTATTCTTTTGTTAGCTTCAGTGAGGTTCACGGATGGTGATTTGACAAAGAAAATGGATTGAGGAAAGCTGTAAAATCAAATTCGAAGTTGCAGAAAATTGGGTTCAAGAAGAAGTTTGGCAGTGTGATTCTGGCTCTCTAAGCTTGAGAAAATGAATGAGGTATGATCCTCTATTTATAGGGAAGCTGATTGTATGCTTAAGCGTGTGAAATGATGAAATTTGGAGGGAATTCGTGTGAACCTGATACACGAGTAAGGTGTGACCTGTTTAGCATCAAAACTCATCCAATTCTCGTGTTTCAAGGCTCTAATCCACTTTGGAAAGTTGGTTAACCATGTTTAGACTAAAAACATGTGCTAATTTGATGTTTAGAAGCCACAACATGAATTTCAAATTCTGACTTGAAGTGAAACTTCAGTTTCAAGATACCATTTTTGAATCAATGGCATTCTCAGCTCAAGGAGTCTTAGGACATGATTCTTGAAGCTTTAGAAATATGATATCACAAGCTTTATAATGTGAAAAGAATGGAATCAAATGAATGCTCGAGCTGAAAATTGTGATGAGTCAAAGTTGAGAAAAAGAGGTTGACTTTTGTACTTAGAAAAATTCTATGTTTTTCTTCAAAAAATGACTTATAATGTCTTGTATCCAAACATGGTCTTACATTTGAAATTTGGTCTTGACAAAAAAAGATGGAATGAATTAGATCTCTTGAATGACATTTTTAGACTTGAACCATTTAAAATCTCCAAAAAATGAGAAAGTTATGACTTGGTGAAGTTGGCAAAAATTCATAAAATGACCTATAATCTTTTGCATCCTTAAGGCATCTTCCATCCATTTTCAAACTTTGCACATAAAAGAAGAGTTGAATTTCACATCTTCAAGATAATTGTGGAAAAATAATGGGCTCAAGGAGATAAAAATTGACCAATTTATGATCTTTTGAAGTCAACTAAGGGAATTTGATGGCTTATCTAGAGGACTCGTAATCTTTCTTCATCATTAGGTATCTTCCACACAAAAGTTTCTTGAAACTTTTGAAGTGATGTGTTGATAACCCTTTGAGGAGAAGCATGTTTTTGGAATCACTCAAAAATACCAAAAGATGAACAAGATATAGCCTTTAGAAGTTTAAAACCCTAGCCCCATAGAGCAACAAAATACCTTGGAAACGCTTTTCAATTTTGACAAGCCTCCTTGCACAAATACTTTTGTCATGTAAATAGAAGTTGTTGAGGATGATAATGAAGAAACATAACAAACTTAACCACTTACAAATATTGAGAATTGAGGAAAATATGCACTTGTGACCAAGAAATCAAAAACTTGTCCAATTAGGTCAAACTTCTTCAATCAACCCTTGTATCTTTGAACTATCTTTGATAACTTGAGGTATGATGACTCATAATATACTTTTTCATGATATTAACTCAAAGCATCTTCAATGATGAAGCTTGAATCTCAATGAAGCTTTGTTGAAGAAGGCATGGCAATAAACTCATGAACCTGTAGATCAACTTGATGGAATGTATTATGCTTTCACCTATAACATCATCAATTAGGGAAAACATTTATTATATTTATTAGTTAAAATGTTAATCAATACAAAACATACATGATCACAAAAGTACAAGTCAAGGTGCTTGGTGATTCCCCATGATCAAAGCTAAAGATAAGGAGGGGAGTTAAACCCTAGTGTGTGATCTTGTTGCATTGTGATGGTATGAGATGATAGAGGAATCTTAGGGGGGGAAATTTAGGTACAACACATTATTCCCCTGAGAGTATATTATTGGGTAGGAATATGGAGTATACGAATGGTCTAGAGGGGTTTGTTAAAAATTTGACAGATTTCAAAATGAAAATTCATAGTTTATGTTGCGAAAAGAGATTTGTGAAAATATAGATATTATGCTTATCTTGGAAGGAATCACAAATGCAATTATATTATATTTCACAATTATCTTTAGATTGTTCAAAGACAATAACAAAAAGTTACAAACTATATTGAATTGATAATTTTGAAATTACACAAGATGTGTTATTTTACAAAAATTCAATTGCAATAGGATTCTAATACCATAATCTAAATATTTTAATCATCCCTAAAATACAAACATGTTCCAATTCTAAGAAAATCTAAACTTATGTAATAAATTTATACCAACAAGAATTAACGATAAAGTACACTAATAAACGATTACCTAAACATGTAATAACCTATGAAAATTAAAACGAGAGAGAGAGAGAGAGAGAGAGAGTGAGAGAGAGAGAGAGAGAGAGAGAGAGAGAGAGAGAGAGAGAGAGAGAGAGAGAGAGAGAGAGAGCACATCCAGATGTATAGTGGTTCGTCTAAAGCTTACTCCCTCCTCTAATGGTTTTCCATTGAAAGTAGTTTTTCTAATATGATTTGACAAATATTACACGAGTTCATACAATCACATTATCCACAGACTTGACGCAAAACATCCTATATGGATCTTGACTTGTATAAAACTTTAACACTAAACTCTCTATAAAATCTTTACTCGATTCTCACTTCTTGAATCTTCCAACGTCACCAATCTGCTCCATGTCTTCGTATGTGAAAATCCCCTTGATCCCAACAATTTATTGAGTAATGAATTGTCCGAAGATTGAGAAGAACTCCTACCTTGTTTGTAGGTGTTGTACCCTAAAATTTTTCCTCTCATTCATCAATAATTTTCTCACAAAATCTCCTTTGGCTCAAGACTGCACTAAGGTTGATCAGCTCAAGACACCTCCTTAAGAACTGATGACCAAAATTAGGGTTTAAGATTGCACAAGGATATTTGAACTTACAATGCCCCATATGACTTTCATGGATCATTATGGACCCTCAAGATTACTCATGTCAATTTTCAAGCTTTGGATCACACTTTTGCTCAGTCAATTGAGCAGTTGACCTAAAAATCAACTATATTGGGGGAAAAGTCAACTATGGCCAATTTACAGTCAAACTTCATATTTTTTATCCAAATCAACATTTTAAACTCATATGTATCATTTTATCAAGTTTGGAGCATAATTCCTCAAGAAATTTGATCAAATCTTCAAAAGGGCAAAATGGTCAAAATTAGGGTTTTAACTGGGAAAGGGCAATTTCTGATTTTTGACCTAGCAAATGATCAATTGGTTTAAGGCATGATATCAAGAATCCAATTGCATCATTTTGACCTAATGACATGGCTCAAAACATTTCTCAAGTCCAATGGATTGACAGATGAATTTTCAGTCAACTGATCATAAGTCAACTGTATATTGAAAAGTTAAACTTTGACTTTTTGGTCAAAATCAAATGTCAAAGATCACAATTCATCAAAGCATGTCAAAATATGAAACTTATTCATTAAGAAATAAAAAATTCAAGATTTCATTTTGAAAAGTTAAAATTTCTAAACTTAGAAATTTTTCTAAGTGTTGGAAATTTCTTATTTTTTCACAACTTTGAGCAAAATTTTCACCATGATGCAAGCTGATTCAGAAGAAACTTTCAACATGAAAGTTGTAGATATCCATGAAATATACAACATTTCTTTACACAACTCCTTTCAAAAGTGCTTAGATCTCAAGTTATAATTTTAAGAACACATGGTCATGAAACAAAATACTTAGTGAAATTTTGCCCTAATTTGGTCAGGATTTTGACCTAACTTCATGACACTTTTTCATATAGTTCCAAGGGGAACTTTCAAAAGTGATTCAAAGAGGTGTTGTATAGAATATTACAATATTTCAAAATCCAAGAACTCCTTGAGATCATTTTTTAGTAGGGAGAATCGAAGAGATGAAGTTAGGGTTTTCACACTTGAATTACAAGTCATTTTGTGATGAACAAGATTCAAAATTCAAACTTATGTTGCATAACCTCTACTTTGCAGGCCTCAAACTTGTTAGGAACTCCATAATTAATTGTTTGCACAGCTGTTAGAAGTCTCATTTCAAGCATCCAATGCAAGGCCATGCTTTATATCCATTTTGGGAAGAAAGTGCACAATGCCATTTTGATAAAGTAGCTCTTTGCATAAAACTTGTTCTTGAGCCTTGCACTTGTTCTATTCTGATACATGTCTTATAACTCAAGAGAAACTTGTTTAGACACTTACAATCACCCAGCCCATGCTTGTACTTCCTCTTGAAACTTGTTTTCCCACTTTTCTTGAAAATCAAGTAACATAGCCATTAGCTTGTAACTTGTACTGCTGGCTCTCAAAAGCACTCAAACCTTTTTGCTTATACATACACAAGTCGTTTTCCACAAATCCCACGCATGCTTAAGCCATGAAAACACCAAGAACACAGAATCACCAAAAACACTTCAAAACTTGCCATTTCTGAGTTTTGAATCCAATCTCCAAATTTGCTTGTGCGTTTCTTGACCTTTTACTTTCAAAAGCTTCTAAGTAACATACACAAACAATTCCAACACCTGCAACACCACTGTAACACCTCCGTCATCATCCACCATTTTCAAGAACAGCACCTTGCACCTTGACTTCTCCAGAACTCCTCAGGCACTTTCAGCTCAACCTAAGCATCACATTAGCTTCCTGGGAACTTGAGAAAGCTAATCCAATCATTGGAAATCACTAAAAGCTACTCAAACTCCAAACACGATACCCTCTTGCAAGGTAAGTTTTCTGACTTTTGAACTCTTCATACAGGTATCATTAATGGTTTATTTGTGAATGAAAAATGTAGATATCATTGCCCTAAAGCCAACCATGTCCATAGTTTTCATTTATATTGCTTGAGCTTAGAGAATTTTAGGATTGAAGTTTATGAAATTTTTAGGGTTCAGATTAGGACCATTAAAATTCATGCTTGTCTTTGATCTATAATTTTATTGCTTTGCATTTCTGAAATCGTGAGGAAATTTGCTACAAGATTCATGTTTATATTTTTGCAAATGGATGAGAGATGAACAAGATGCAGGTACTCTGGCTGGGGCGTGAGGTTGAAGATGAAGTTTAGGCTATGGACTTGTTTACTATCATATATTTGTTTTGTTTATATAAACGGATGTATAGCCACCCCAATGGTAGAATCACGCGCCGGTGACTATAAGAACCTGGGTTCGAGCCCCAGTGGTACCCTTTTGGTTTTTTTTCTTTCATATTTTTCACACATTCTGACTTTTTTGGCAGCGCTGGGCCTCATCCCTTGGGCCTTATCTTTCTTTTTTTTCACTTTTAACCCCCTTGTTGGCTATTCACACACTGACCCATTTTCATTTTCTTTTTCTTATTTTTATTTATTTTTTTCTTAAATATTTTATCTAATACTAAAAAATAAGAAAAAATATAAAAATATTAGATTTATATTTTGATATAGTTTATTTATTTTTTTACACAAAAAAAAAGTATTTTATTTAATCATACTTTATTTATTTTACTAATTGATTTGTAAATTTAATTAAAAAAACTAGGGTTTTAGTTATTTTATTTTACACAATTTAAATATATTATTTTAAAATATAAAAAGACCAAGAATATTTTATAATACTATAAATTATTTTTAAGACAAAAATACCAAAAACATTTCTCTTATAAACTTAATTTCTTTTTAATCAATTATTAGATTAGGGTTTTTATTTAAATTATTTTCCTAGTAAATTTAGGTTTTACTTTTTACTAATTTAATTAATTATTTTTCTTTTAGTTAATTAGGTTAAAACAAAATCCCTTTTACCTAAAAAAAATCCAAATAAACATCTATTTTCTTTACATTTACATTCTTGTATATTTATTCATTTTGTACATTATTTATTCAATTCTTATACAAATTCAATATGGTTGTAATAGATAATTAGGTTTATTTTCTAGCAATCTCCATTTGTAATTTGTATACCCCTCTCCCACAAGTATTGTAATAGCGTAGTAACTTTAAATTCCGCAATTTATCGCTTTATATACAAATGCTAGTAATTAGGGTTTGTATGGAAAGACTAAAACCAATAAATTAGAAAACCCTAATCAAAGACAAAATCAAGCATGAAAAACAATACACTTGCACACAAGAACCCCTAGGGTAAACCCACTTGGTTGCCTTACAAAAATGCCCATGTTACGCATGTGAGGTATCTTAGCAAAAACAAACAAAAATACAAGATCATAGTCCCTCGATGACGCTATCTATGTTGCCTTTCAAATGATCTTAGTCCCTAAAGAGAATGCTAAGATACCTTGCAACATTGCTAATCATGGTTATACGATGACCCACACCCGTCCTGTTTACATCCAAAAATAGGGTTACTTACCAAATCAATGGTAAGATAACAATGTCAAAGGAAAAGAAAATGAACAAGAAAGTCTTTTGAGTAGGTAGAATTCTCCTAATTACTTGCTCCATTTCAAAACAAAGCATCCTTGCTATTTTCAAAAACAAACACCTACACTTTCAAAACATCTTACAAACTTGAAAACATTTTCAAAAGATCAACATCTATGTATACATTCTTACGAACGAGAATCATTACAAAGTTTGCCTAAACAATGGCCTCTTTACAAAATACTTTCGAAAACCACACAAATCACAATTTCAAACAAAAGCAAGTTAATCTAGCAATTAACTAAGAGCCCATGGAAAACCATGGATGAAAAGGGTGCTAATACCTTCCCTTTTCATAATCTACCCCTCGAACTCAAGAAACAATCTCAAAGGTATTTCCCGTGCTTTTTAACCTTTCCTTTTGGATAAAAGAAAAGTCGGTGGCGACTCTTGCTAACCGAAACATTTGCGATCAAACGCAAAACAACCAAGTCAGTTCTCCCACCGTATCACAGAACTGGCGACTCTGCTAGGGAAAATTTTAAAAGTGATGTTACCTTAGGGTTAGATCACATTTACTTGCTTTCATTGTTTGACTTGTATGCTTTACATTATGGTTCTTTGTTTGGGTTTGAATCCTCTACCCGTATTTGGAATACCTTATAGGTAAGTAGCAATACATTGTGGAAACTGTGCGGGGTATACCGACATGGTCTAAGCAATAGCTACGTTAGTGCAACATATTTGTGGGTACCGGTAGCCCTTGAGTTAATCAAGGAGAATATGAGACTGCTGAGTGATGTCATGAAGCACTAATGAACTTTTAGAACCTTTACTTGACCAACTTGGCCATTAGGACGTAGTGAGATGACTGACTTTTATGCAGTCCGAAGTTGGTAGATACTCGATAATACACTAATTGAAGTTTGGTTTTTTGGGATATTTCGGTCGACATTAAAGAGGTTTGTGCTGAAACAATGACCAAGGAAATAAACTAGTGATATTGAGCTCCTTAGAACCCAGCTACTATTACTAGGGCAGGTTTGAGCCAACTAAACTTCAAGAGGGTACTTACCTATGAGACTCCATGCAAGCCTAAACCTAAGGACTTGTTTGCTTTGTTTGTGTATATTCACTTGTACATAATATCATGAACATCATAACATCATACTCATACTCACTAACCATTTCAAGGATTTCTGGGATTTATCTTTGTTTCTGTTTTGTAGGACATGGATTCTATTCGCAGAAAAACCATTCAAGTCAATCTTGTAAGGATCCCTCCATAACTTAAAGAGCTAGCATCAAGGATTCCTGAGAATTCTCCATTTATCTAGAGATGTGGTCGCCTACTAAACTTGGTCATTCCAACACTGATGAAGACATGATGAAGGTGCTCTTTAAGTTCTTTGATCCTTTACACCATTGCTTCACATTTCTCGATTATCAACTTGTGCCCACTTTGGAAGAATTCTCCCACCTTTTGAGAATTCCCATTCTCAATCAACTACCTTTCAACGGCACGGAAATATATCCAAATCCAGAAGAGATTGCTCAAGCTCTACACTTACAACCATCTGATATCACAACTAATTGCGAAACAAGGAGTGGTGTCAAGGGTTTCCTAGAAAAGTTCCTGTTTGAGAAAGCCCAAAGTTGTTGGAACTCTTTGGATCTGCAAGCTTTTGAGGAAATTGTGGCTCTCCTCATCTATGGGATGGTTTTGTTTCCAAATCCTGACCAACTCATAGACGTGAACGCCGTCAAGATCTTCATGTCCTGCAACCCGATGCCTACTTTGCTAGGAGACATCCTACATTCTTTTCACACTCGCACTATGAGGAAAAGATGTATCCTTATGTGTTATACTCCTCTCTTGGAAAGATGGTTCATTTTGCATCTTCCCCAATCTGTATTGAAGAACGAGCAAGGTTCAAGGTAGTCATAAAGGTTGATGACGCTCAAACATTCAGACATTCATTGGTGTTTCCGATCCATAGAGAATGTTACTATTGTCGACTGTTGTGGAGAATTCCCTAATGTCCCTTTACTTGGCATTAGGGGAGGTATCATCTACAACCCCTGCTTAGCCTTAAGACAGTTTGGTTACGCCCAAAGGGATGGCCCACATGAGATGCTCATTCAAGGTTTGATATTTGACTATGAGAACGACGATAAAGGTCATCGCCAAAGGTTTATCCGAGCTTGGAGGGTGTTGAACAAGGTAGATAGCAAGACATTGGGGCATAAGAATTCCATCCCTCTTGAGCCTTACCTCAAATGGGTACGAGCTCGTGCTCAAAGTCTTATGATGCCTCACCCATCCATTCTCCCGGTAATCATTGAGCCTGTTATGGAAGGAGATGTTCCATACACTATCCTGCATCCTGACATGCCCACCTCTCTTGAAGACTTACAAAGAGATTGGATACAACTCAAGGGGGGATCGATATAATTTCGAGGCCCAATTCTACACTAGCGAGAAGAAGGTTTTGGAACTCACTAAGCCACTTCATGAGGAGCGGACTCTGAATGCCTACATCGCACCAAAGAGGATGCGTACTACCTTTTTATCTTAGATTTTTGTTATTTTTTCCCAAAAAGGAATTTATGTACTCAAGCTTTAATTTATTAATATAACGTGTTTTTTCTTTTTGTCTAAAACGAATTTGAATCTCTAAAAATCCTTGAAATCATTGCATATGCATCTACCATTCATCATAACATAAGCAGGTTTCTTGCAACGAGTCTCCTCATCTTTCTACAGCTTATTTCAGTAAGATGGATCTCGAGCAAACGGTGAAAGTCCTCCAAGCACAAAATGCTCAGTTTCAACAGATGTTCTTAACTCTAGCGAAAGGACAAGAAGAGTTGAAGACCTTGCTGGTTGAAGAGAAAAAGAAGAAAACAAAGAAATTAATCGGAGTTCTAAATATGGGAAGAAGATTCGAAGGACAAGCAAGAAGGACCCTAGACTTTGCAATGTCATCTGGCGAGAAAGATAATCAAGATGGGAGAGGCAAGGAAGCAGTTGTCCAGCCAGATTCAGAAGAGGAAGAGGAAGAATAAGATTATTTTGAAGAACAATATCCTCCAGCTGACGACAACTATAAACATCTGGAAGAACGGTTAAGTGCAATGGAAATTCAAAAAGTGCCTGAACTAGACTTTGAGGAATTGGGTTTAGTATCTGGGATTGTCATTCCCCCAAAATTCAAGGCACCGATGTTCGCCAAGTACGATGGAGTTTCATGTCCCAAAATGCATCTCCGGTCCTACGTGAGGAAAATACAGCCTCACACTACCGACAAGGATTTATGGGTACACTTCTTTCAAGACAGACTGTCTAGAACTCAACTGATTGGTTTTATCAGCTAGAAAGAGTCAATGTTCATAATTGGGAAGATCTGGCTGCCGCCTTTTACAAACAATACCAATACAATATAGACCTTGCTCCCACCCGTACTCAACTCCAGAGTATGGCCATGGTTTCAAGTGAAGGCTTCAAAGACTACACGCAAAATTGGAGGGACTTAGCAGGAAGAGTCCAACCTCCCCTATCTGAAAGAGAGTTAGTAGATATGTTTTTGGGCACCTTGTCTGGTCCTTTCTTTAATCACTTAATTGGGAGTTCATCGGCAGGTTTTACCGAATTGATATTGACCGGAGAAAGAGTGGAAGCCGGGATAAAGAATGGGAAGATTCAAAGAGACTCATCCTCTGCTGCTGGAAAGATAAAAATCAACAAATAGATAACCCTAATCAAGACAAAATGCATGTAAATCAAACACACTTACACACTAGCACACCTTAAGGTAATCCCACTTGTTGCCTATCATAAAAATAGTCATGTCCCTCGAACATGGGCATTTTAGAAAAGACCCTCGATAAAAGATTATAGTCCCTCGATGACCCTTGATGTTGCCTTCGATAAATGATCTAGTCCCTAAACGACATTGCTAAAACATCCCATAGGTTTCCTTCCATGACTATGTAAACGTCCCACGCCCGTCCCTTCACATCCAACGACGGAGCTTCTTACCAAAATAATGGTAAAATAGAAACATCTAAAGGAGGAAGAAAAGAATATTTAAGACCTTTTGAGTAGGTAGATTCGCTCCTAGTTGCTCGCTTGCTAACAACAAAAACATTTTATACACTAACACCTCTTTGAAACATTTTCAAAATACAACACTTTGTACGCGTTCTTATATAAACGAGAGCCATTACAAAGAAGACACCTTTTCAAAATCTCTTTCAAAAAACACATTCCACAAACACCTTTTTGAGCTATTTTCAAAATAACACTTTGTACGCGTTCTTATATAAACGAGATCCATTACAAATAAGACACCTTTTCAAAATCTCTTTCAAAAAACACATTCCACAAACACCTTTTTGAGCTATTTTCGAAACAACACTTTGTACGCGTTCTTATAGAAACGAGAACCATTACAAAGACATTTTCAAAATACTTTCAAAAACCACACCATAAGCACACATTCAAACAAAAGCAAGTGATCTAGCAAGCAGCTAAGATCCCGTAGATAACTATAGATGAAAAGGGTGCTAATACCTTCCCTTTTCATAATCTACCCCCCGAACTCAAGAAAACATCTCTAAAGGTCTTTCCTATTCTTTTCAGCCTTTCCTTTTGGATAAAAGAAAAGTCAGTGGCGACTCTTGCCATCCGCAACATTTGCGATAAAACGCAAAAAAACCAAGTCAATTCTCCCACCGTATCACACCTGGTATGAAGAAGGAAATCACTAAATTTGTTTATGCTTGTTTGACTTGTCTAAAGTCAAAGATTGAACATCAGAAGCCTACGAGTCTTATGCAACCTTTGGGTATTCCAGAGTGGAAATGGGACAATGTCTCTATGTATTTTGTGTCAGGATTGCTGAAAACTGCTAAAGGCGATGATTCAATTTGGGTGATAGTGGATAGGTTGACTAAGTCGGCTCATTTATTACCAATGAAGATTAATCATCCTATGGAGAAGCTAGCTGAAATGTATATTAATGAGATTGTAAAGTTGCATGGGATACCTTCGAGTATCATTTCAGATAGAGATCTGAGGTTTACGTTGAAATTCTGGGAAGGTTTACATAATGCTTTTGGTACTAAGTTGAAGTTGATCTCTGTATATCATCTGCATAGGATGGTCAGATAGAGAGGACTATTTAGTCTTTGGAGGATTTGTTAAGGGCTTGTGTACTAGAACAAGGAGAGTCTTAGGATAGTCACTTGTCATTGATTGAGTTTACATACAACAATATTTTTCATGCGAGTATTGTTATGGCACCATATGAAGCGTTGTATGGTAGGAGGTGTAGGACCACATTGTATTGGTATGAGTCAGGCGAGAGAGTTGTGCTCTAACCTGAGATTGTGCAAGAGACAATTGAAAATATTAAGATGATTCAAGATAGTATGAAAGCTTCTAAGAGTTGTCAGAAGAGTTATCATGACAAGAGGAGGAAGGCAATTTCATTCCAAAAGGATAATCATGTGTTTTTGAGAGTTACTCTGGTGACTGGTGTTGGTTGAGCTTTGAAGTTGAGGAAGCTTACATCGTATTTTGTTGGTCCATATCAGATTTCAGAGAAGATAGGTGAGATGGCCTATCAGATCACTTTACCGCTGTCGCTTGCGAACCTTCATGACGTGTTTCATGTGTCTCAGTTGAGAAATACATTTTGGATCCTTCGCATGTGATTCATATGTATGATGTACATGTGAGAGATAACATGATTATGGAAGCATCACCCGTGCGGATAGAAGGACGCAAAGTGAAACAATTGAAGGGTAAAGACATCGCCTTAGTGAAGGTATTGTGAGGTGGACCAGCTAGTGAAAGTTGCACTTGGGAACGCGAGGACCAAATGAGAAAGTCTTATCCTATTTTAATTCAATCAGGTGATTTTTAAGGGCGAAATTTCTTTTAAGTCGGAGAGAGTTGTAACACCTCAAAATAATTAGATTATTTCTTTAATTATTTGATTAATTTATGATGAGTTTTTGGGACCTATTTGTGATTTTTATGTGAGGTCTTAATGAACATGATGCTTAAAATGATGTTTTATGGGATAATGACGAGGTAGTGGGAATTAAGAAGGTATAGAGTATTTTAGAATAATTTAGATAACTAGAATAATTAGTTGGAATTATTTTAATTAGTTAAATAGAATAGTAATAATAGATAGATGATATGAGGACACAGTGGTAATATTGTGAAGTGAGGGTAAGATGGGAAGACCATAGAAAAGGTCTAAGGGTTAAACAAGGAACAGAGGGAAAAGAGTCTCATTTTGTGCAATCGTAAAAGGAATAGAACGTTGTGGAGAGCTAGGGCACAAAAAGAGATAAGGGATTTTTGTAGAATACGAACATGAATAGACTGCTTCTAGGAATAAAAGGTAAGGGGAGTTTGTTGTTGTTATTATAATTGATTTAAGGTTTAGATAATTGTAGGATTGTGTTGGGGTTTTGGGGTTGATGATGTTAATATGATGTTTGATGATGAATTGGTGAAATTGTGATGCTTTCTTGTGAAGAATTGATGCATATGATGTATGGTAATTTGTGTTGTTGTTATTTGATGAAACCATGTGTAATTATGAAGATTTGAGACATGTAATATGATGAAATCGTGTAAATATTGGATTGGTGAAGTAATCACAATAGGGAAGTCATGTTCGCGCTGCATCACCGAGCGATAGATGTGCACCATCGGGTGAGTGAACTTTGCCCAAGAAGTGCCAGGAGAGCAAGATGAAAAGTAATAGGGTGAAAAACATAGCCCCTGAATTTTGTATGGGGGTGGTACGTCGCTTGAGCATCATCGGGAGACACGGAAGCAAGGTGTTATCGTCGGGCGAGCAAGATGTGTCCTCAGGCAATGAAGGTAGAAGAAAATAGAGCCCCTGGATTTTTGTATGAAGATGGTGTTATCACTTCCACATCCCCGGGCGAGCTTCGGGCAAGCATCTTGCGTCTTCGGACGAACACCAGGTGATGAACAACATTAGGATTTAAAAACCTTCGTAACTTGAGTTTCAGGATTCCGATTGACGTGCTGTTCAAAGAATTAGAGAGCTAACATGATGAAATATACCTTGGTTGAATTAAGTGATTCATATGAGGTGTTTTTTCAGTACCTATTGTTGTACCCCAAAATTTTCCCTCCCATTTTCTCAATATTTTCTCATCACAAGACCCTTGGAGCTCAAGATCCAATTAGGGTTTCCTCTGCTCAAGACTTCTCCTTGCACTGTTGACCCAAATTAGGGTTTGTGTTTGCACAAAGATATTTTGACCTAAAATGCCTAAGATGACTTTAATGCTTCATGTTGGACTCCCAAGTTTATCCATACCAAGTTTCAAGTCTTGATTCCAAATTTTGCCCAGTCAATTTGGCAGTTGACCTAGAAATCAGCTGTATTGGGGAAAAAGTCAACTGTGGCCAATTGACAGTCAAACCTCATGATTTTTGACCCACATCAACATTATGAACTCATATGGACCATTTGATCAAGTTTGGATCACAATTCCACAAGAAATTTGATCAGATCACCAAAAGGGCAAAATGGTCATTTTTAGGGTTTTGACTGCACAAAGGCAATTTTTGACTGTTTGACCTAGCCAATGGCAAACCAAGCTCACATATGGACTCAAGGACCCCATGGAATTGTCTTGACATACTCAACAAGTTCAAAAGATCCCAAATACACAAGATTGACAGTTGAATTTTCCAGTCAATTGATCAATTTTTGACTGTATACTGAAAAGTCAAACTTTGACTTTTTGGTCAAAATCGAGTGTCAAGATTCATTTTTCATCAAAACATGCCAAATCATGAAACTTGTTCATCAAGAAATCAAGAGTTGCAAATTAGGGTTTGAAATGAAGATTTTTCATAACTTAGAATTTTTCTAAGTTATGAAAAACCCTAATTTTTTCCTAACTTTGTCCCACTTTCTCATCAAGATGCATTTGGATTCAAGGAAAAGTTAAAACATGAAAGTTGTAGTCCATTGCAAAATCTACAACTTTAATTCACAAAGTTTCCTCAAAAGAATCTTGTAGCTCAAGTTACAATTTTTGGAACAAGGGTACCAAACCATTCTTAACTTAGAGAAATTTTGAACCATTTTAGGCAGGATTTTTGCCTAACTTCAAGACCATTTTTCACATGCTTCCACTTGGAATTTCAATTTGCATTTCAAAGATGGATTGTATTACACATTCCAAGCTTTCCAAAATGTCCAAGAACTCATCAAACAACCTCATGGTTAGGGAGAATCGAATTTGGCAAGTTGGGAAAAACTCACTTTGTTCATGACCAAGTTACATGTCCATAACCTTGCATTTTTGAACTCAGCATGCCTTAAGCTAGATTACAGGTCTTTTATCTCATCTAGACTCCATAATTTAATGCTAATCCTTTGTGCCAAGGTGTTGTTCTATGAGTTTGGTCATTACATGGAAGTTTAACCCTTAAATAGAAAAAGCAAATTAGCCATTTTAGAAAAGTTGAACTTTATGTCAAATGCAAATCCAAGCAAATACAATACAAATCCTTTTGGCACAAGTTTATGAACTAATCACACTGATCAAGGCTAAGGTATGCAGCATAGATTGGGGGCCTGCACAGGTCTAGAAAACCAAGTTGACATTTCTTGCTTAAGTGTGAAGAAAGCTTGGATAACAACACACAACTCTCATCTCAGCCAAGATAAGCTTAAGCAAAGATTGTGAACACATTCTAAACAACCACCCTGACCTAAAACACGAGCCAACCATCTCCATTGCCTTATC
Organism: Vicia faba; assembly: GCA_948472305.1. Classification (NCBI taxonomy): domain Eukaryota; kingdom Viridiplantae; phylum Streptophyta; class Magnoliopsida; order Fabales; family Fabaceae; genus Vicia; species Vicia faba. The sequence goes on along the minus strand of OX451737.1, from coordinate 77,376,880 downwards.
AAACACAGAAACCCCATAGAACTGCCAAAACAGGGCACCTGCTGCAGATTGAGTTCCATAACTCAATCCATTCGTGCATTCTTGCTGAAACCACTTCAAACACATCCCACATCATCCCTTGAAACTGTTCCAAGCCCTAAACATGACCTGTAACATCCCTAGCTAACATCACCATTTTCATTTTTCTGTTTTGCAGTTGAAGTACCATAGCACGATTCTCTTGGTTTCCAAGCAAACTAAAGGTTGGAATAGCATCCTGAGACATCAAGGAAGCTATACAAATCATTACCTTGCCTTGTAAGCATCTCCATTGTTGCACACGATTCCAACTGAACTGGTAAGTTCATGAACTTGTATCTCTCTATCCAGGCATTGTTAGGTTTAGATTTGTGAAGAAATTATGTCACATTCATAGCCCTGAACATGCCCATATCATTAGTTTTCATTTATGTTATGTGTGCTTAGAGAATTTTAAGTCTGAACATTGGATAAAAACTAGGTCAGGAATTGGGGGAGAAGAAATTCGCTCTCATTTCTGAGAGTTAGGATGAGTTCTTTATATGTCCAGAATTGTGGCTTGATGCTTGACATTTTTCATGTTGTAAGTTTCTGCTAAAAGTCCAGGAATCAGGAGTTGTGTTTGAAGCATCAGAGGCGCGCGTTTTTTCAAATGGTTGTCTGAAGGTTGAAGACAACCTTTCTTGGGCTGGGCCTGAGATCTCTTTTCCTTTTCACACCATGCTTTTACAGTTGCACCCCCTGGCCCATTTTGAGTTTTATTTGCCATTTTCAATTTTTTTCTTTTTGATTCTGATTTGTTATTTTTCATTAAAACATAAAAATATTAAAAAACATTTTTCCACATTTTTTTGCATTTTATTTGATATTTATTTGCTTTAGTTAGTTATATATATAAATAAATACATAATACTTTTTTTGTTTAGAATATTAGGAATAATACCAAATACATTTATTTTCCATTTTTTTTATTTTATTTTATCTTCTGAAAATATTTTATATAAAATATACTTTTTTTTGTAAATATTAAATATTTTATTTTTGTACATATTTAATATATTTAGTAAATAATACAAATACTTATATATTTATTAGTATATTTAGGTTAAAAACATAAAAATAATATATTTTTATTTTTACTAATATTTAACATTAAAAATACCTTTTGACAAATATACTTCTCTTTTATTTATTTTTTGTATATAATTAATAAATATTACATATATTATACAATAAATACTTTTATTTGTGAAAATTAGGGTTTTTGCCCTAAACATGAAAAATACCCAAAAAATTAATACTTTTATTTTTGTTTCCTTGACACATTAAAAAACACTTTTTACATACACATAAAAAATTATTTTTGCATCTTGCATATTTATCTTATTTTATTTAATTATTGCATATTAAATAATTTGTATAATTCCATTTGGATTGTAATAGTCTAGGGTTTTAATTCTTGTCAAAATACCCCCATTTGAACATTTGTACCCCCCATCCCATATATTGTGTTGTAATAACTTAGGAACTTTATTTTTCGCATTTACAAGCTTTCTAAATATGCCATGCTAGAATTAGGGTTGTATGCAAATCAATTAACCAAAATAGTTTGACCTAACTTCAAGATAATCAAGCATGAAAATGGACAACACTAATCACACTTGCACCCCTAGGGTATTCCACTTGTTGCCTTCAATAAAGGGCCATATTGCATGTTAGGTCTCTTTGGGCAAAACAAACACAATTCAAATGATCATAGTCCCTCGATGACGCTTTCGGAAGTTTCCTAAAAAATGATCAAGTCCCTCCAAGGAAAAATTGCCCAAAGATACTTGGCACCATTGCAATTATGGTCTAAACGATGACCCGCGCCCGTCCCTTTCACATCCTAACACAAGATTGTCCACCAAATGCAATGGTGGAACAAAATTGTTAAAAGGGTATAAACATAGCAAAGATCTTTGAGAAATATAGGGTAGATAGCTCTTGATTACTTGCCAACTTGCAAAGCAAAACACTTGCCTATTCTTTTCAAAACACACATCAATACACTTTCAAAACAACTTTCAAAAAAACATTGAAAACCTTTTCAAAAGACATACACCTTTGTATACATCCCAACATGGATCATTACAAAGGTTGCCACCACATTGGCCTCTTTTCAAAACATTTTCAAAACACACACACAAAGCACCATTTCAAACAATTGAAAACCAAGACAAGTTGATCTAAGCAAGTAACTAAGAGCCCATGGATAACCATGGATAGAAAGGATGCTAATACCTTCCCTTTCTATAATCTACTCCCCGAACCCAAGAAAACATCTCAAAGGTTTTTGCTGTGCTTTTTAACCGTTCCTTAGGATAAAATAAAAAGTCGGTGGCGACTCTTGCTCAACCGAAACATTTGCGAATACAAACACAAAACCTCAAGTCAGTTCTCCCACCGTATCACACCTATACTTTGATGAATCATATGATTCAGTGATTTTTCTATTATTATGTGTGTAATATGATGCATGTGAAGATACTATGATAGTTTTTATGAATGGTGATTAATTTTAACTAGTCACGGTCGTGTTGTTATTAAGATGTTACACATCATGCATTCATGATATATGTTAGGGTCGATCCTAGTGAGGATTTGTTAGGACCTTGGTCCAGTGAAGTTTATATGACGACTAGTCCAGTGATGGCTTCAATCCCATAGTGTGGATTGAGTGCAAATTATGATGTGCACTGGTTCTAAATGGAAATCGATCTTATTAGTGGGAATCTTTAGAGGAAATGATGATTGTATCATCGATGGAATTTTGGTACAACATGCATGAGTCTAAGGAAGTTACATTACATTATACGTGACATTGCATGATGATGGACTAAGTGATATTTTGGTGATATGTGTGGATTATTGATATTTTATTGATGATTATTAATTGATGATGTAGTGTTTCTTGTTGTGTATATAACTACTATATTTACTCCTTATATCTTTTACAATGATTATGATTTACTCACCTTTTCTGCTTGAAAATGTTGTCTTTATACATGGGTAACTTGAAAGTGATCAAGAATAATTCATTGAAGATTAGAGGATAGTTTTAGAGTGCGTTATTTAGTTCCTGTTGAATAAAGTGGGTCTTTCTCTCATATGTAACATCGGGGATGAAATCGTTTGACTTGAATAATCATGTTATTTTGTTTAATTTGAGGTTTTGAACTACCTTTCATGGTATTTGTTTTGATTGAGTTGTGAATCATAGATGAGAAAGTATGATAAAGATTCAATGAATTATTTTAATAAAGTGTTTTGAAAGTATGAATTCTGATGCGAGAAGTTGAAGTGACATTGTCATTAATGAATATATTTGTTATAATTGATTTTTAAAACCCGTGTTATGGAGAAAGATGTTTTATATGATGTTTTGTATAAAGATGTGACGCCCTTGTTGGTGACTCTATTTGATTTATTTTCATAAATTATATGTGAAATATATGTAGATTTAGAAGGGTGTTACATTAATTCATCATTCTCTAAGTTTTTTTATAGAAGTTGATCACTTGAAATTTGTGATTGAGAGAAAGGGAGAGGGGATTCTAATATTTATGGGAGATCCTAAATAGAAAGACACTAGGATTTAATTAATAAGCGGGACATTAAACAAGGTACTTGTTCATCTAAGACAATTTGTACTAATTCTATAGAAGAGTGGATTTTTTCTTGGGTTTAATGCCCTCCAGATGTATGTGTGATTTACACTGAAATAGGTTATCAATTCTCTTGTGTTTTTTATTGCTTTGTCTTTAATTATGTGATGTTATCATATTGTGTGAAACTTGGTTTAACAAGTTGGACAAGTTGTCCTAGACATCTAACCCGACACTTGTCTCTTGAGGAACAGAATTTCAATAGCATTTGTACATGGTATTCCACAAACACTCCATGGTGGGCCCATACAACTCTAAATTTCTAAATGAATTCTTGAGTGTCCATGATAAAAATACAAGTCTTATCAAGGTGGGTCTCTTTAAACATCATAAGAAATACAAATATAAGCTTCATACTATTTATGAACTTTCCCATGGAATAAAATACACCATTATTTGGACCGAATCACATCCAATTTTTGGAAGACCCTGATTCACCAGACGACATAGATAATGGAAGAAACATAAATATTAAGGAAAATTAATCCTCTCAAAGGATGGTAAATATATGGAATAATATATGTGTGCATCTTTTTTCTTCTTGTGATTACTTTTGAAGACCTTAAAATTTTGGCGTAGAACATGAGGGTATTTCCAAGTCATAAGAGCGACCACCACTTGCATAAATTTTGGAAGCATTTCAGGTCTGACTTAGTTGTGTTGTGTGAACTAATACAAATATTTTTGGAGAATAAATTTTATAGAGTTGCTAATATAATGAAGGACGAATAACACACAAGTGGTTTGTGGTTTTAATTAATGGTTGTGGATCATATTTTATTTTCTTTATCTAGAGTATAACTTAAAGTATTGTTTTTAAAGTGAATTGGGTTAATATGGTTTGGGTTTGATTGATAGTTTATGTAAACCTCACACCTTAAATGAGAGAATAAGCTTGGGCCTATCTTTGCGCATGGGGATAAGATTCTAACATGATGGCTGAATGTAAATTGCTGAATTTGGATTTCTTTAAAAGAAAATTCACTTGGAAAGTAACATTCGTTTTGAGTCGCGGAGATTGGATCAAGGGATTTGTAATGTAAATTGGCATATGTGTTTTCCATATGCCATAGTAGAACACCTAGTTTGATGTTATTCTAATCATAATCACATTTTACTTAAATGTTATACTGGAAACACATTAAGAATAAATAAACCATTCAGACTTCAAAAATATTGGTGCAACCATGAGGCTTGTCCTAATAATGTAAAGCAACTTAAAAGAAGTAAATTTAAAGTTCTCCACCTCTCTTAACAGTTTATACAAGAGTCACTTATTTTCAAAAAAGATATTTTAGGTAATATACATAAGGAATATGAATATGAATTCAAATCTCGTTAGAGCGTGTTAATTCAAAATAAACTTCTTTCTTTCACATGCCAATTGTCACCCTCCTTTAACTTATTTATTATCCTTCAAAATAAACTTTTAAATGAATGTGAGGATGTCATCTTATAGAAAGAAACTATTTTATACCAAAAGTATATATATAGAAGTGGCTTAGATAGGGTAGACACAACACCTCATTCAATCATATGCAAATTGTCAATACACATAAAATTCATGGTATCAATTTACCATCTGGTGAATACTGAACAGAAAATGATACCATAAGTATGAAGGCTTATACTATTTTAAAATTTAGTTTTTAACTAAGTATTATATTATTATTTCTCATGTAGCCTCTAGCACTACCTCTTTGAATATAGAGTAGATGAATACTCTCTTGGCCATAATTACAATAAAAGAAAGTCTATGAGACCCTTATTAGTATGAAATCTCAGATGGATTCTAATTCGTTTTCTTTAAAACATTTTGGGAAGATATCAGGATTGATATATAAAGTTATGTGAGATATACTTTTGAAAAAGGTTACATGGATACTCAGGTGGCTAAGTCTCTCATGATCCTGGTAATTTCAACTATTGTGCAATTTTTTACTCTTACATAAGTGAATTAACATTCGCTTCTTGACAGTATCGCCATATCTTTCACAATAAACCCTAGCACCCATTTTTTCTCTTCTTCTTCGTCATTAGCCTTCCTATTCTACAGTATAATCGTCAATCTTATTCTTCATACATAAAGGTATTCTTCTTCTTCCTTATTCTCTCGTTTTCATGTATGTTGTTGTTATGTTTCACAAGATTTTCTTCTTGTTAGATAGTTTATGTTTTTTTTTGTATGTTATTGTTGATAAATGTAGACATGAATCAACTTCTGTAAGTCCATCAGCTTATGTAAGTACAACTTAAAGTATAAGAACTCTGAGCGGGTTTGACATGCGCACCCTGAATCAAACCCGCTCTTTTCAGCTTTTCAAACACCCCTATGGGTATTTTCATATTATTCACTTCGTGTATGTTGCTGTTATGTTGATGTTATTGTTATGTATGTTGATAAATTTTGTTGGATTACAATGTCATGCTAGTTTATGTTAACATGTTTTTTTCATCGTGATTGTAGGATTCAAATTCACACAGTCTGATTGTGCTTCACATAGTATGAGAAAAATATAAAGAGGATAAAGATATTCATCCTCCTTGTACATTTTTCATAGTAACACAAGTAGATCAACTTCAACTTCATTATGAGACAATCATTTTTTCAATTAAAGGTATGTATGTTGTTGATAAATGTTGTTTATGTTCTTGTTATTGTAGATGCTGTTTTGTGGGTTTTGTTAATAAATGATTTTTCATGTGCGGCTATCAAGTGGTTATGGTTCTTTATATATCACTTAAAGTTTCAAGAAATGATTAGTTATTCAGTTATCTCAATCTATGTAAATTAATTTGATGTTTTTGTTGATAAATGTTGTTAGTGAGTTTGTTATATCATATGTGATTTCTTGTTTCACTAACCCCTCATTGAAATTGCATTCATTTAAAAATATTTTAAAGATAATAATTTAAAAAATTAAGTTGTCCTTAAAAATCATAATTCCCTCTTTAGTGTATAGAATTTCATTCAATGTCACAAATTCTTCAAAATAATATTGATAAATTGGTGTCAGTTTGGATCTTTCACATAAATCATGATGTTTGACAAATAAAGTAGAAAAGAAGAGGAAATCAAAGTTTATGTGAAAGAATCAGACTGATATTCATTTATCAACATTACTTTAAAGAATTTGTGATTGAATCAAAACCTATATAGGCTAAAGAGAAAATCATGACTTATAGAATGCCTGCAATTCGAAAAATATTGGATCTTTTACGTTGCTTTTCAAGAATAACTTAATTTTTTTATTATTATCACAAAATCTATTTGAATGGTTGTATATGGTCAATGAGGGGCAGGAAAAAACAAGCAATCTCATATTTTATAATAAACTCTTACATATACCACAATGGTTGAAATTTATAACCGTGATGAAATGTTATTTTTTATGTGCTTTAATTTTAGTTGTAGCTGGGTATGGAACCCATGTCACTATATTTATGACAATGGTTATTTACATCAACCGTTGTGATAGATATTTTCCTACAACGATCATTAGACCGTGATTGTAAGTGACGCATATACAACCACATGCTACATAACAATGTCTGGTCCCATATAATTATTTATTTTTCCCAACTGTTGTTGAATGTATTTTCCACAGTAGTGATTATTTAGGAGGGTCACTAGAAACCTCAACATCTCAGTCATGATGGTCTCAAAATAGATATTTATTCTTTATGGATGATGTGCTCCTGTTTCTGAAGGAGAAAACTTCTCAAACACAATTTATTGTTAATCTTTTGGCTAAATTTTGTTTTTAGGTCTCAAAGTAATTCTAGATAAGTCAAGAAATTACGCCTCTAAAGTGTTATACAATTCATTAAATATGATCTTGAACACCTCACTAATATCAAATTTACCTATCGGTTAAAAAATATTGAGTTTCAAAATCAAATACAGACACTAAGAAAAGAAATTTTTTTTTGAAAATATATGATAACGTAGCTTAAAAAATTTCTAATTAAAAGGTGGAGTCTTGAACAAACAAAATTATGTCACTCTTGCCAAGGTCATTTTAATGTCTTTATCTATAAAAAAAGTATGTAAATTTTTTCTTTTCTCAATAAGTTTGTGAAACCTTGGATAAAACCGTGAAATTTTTTATTTGATATGGTGCTACAAATTAATCAAATCATATAGTTGGTTGGAACAAGATTATCAAGCCTAGAAAGTAAGGTGGTTTCGAGTTTTGTCCGATTTATTTACAAAAAAATTCTTTGTTTGGTAAACTTATTTGGAGTTTAGCGCAGTCATGTAAAACATTTGGTGTCATGTTTGCTAGATAAATATGTAGTTAAAGGTAATATATTTCTCGATCAAAAAATTTGACTCACTTACATGAAAAAGTAATTCTCAAGGGTCTTGATGTGTTGAAACATAGATTTATTTTTAATATATATGTGTAAGTATTAAATTCAACCTAAGAAAGGGGAGTGAGTTAGGTTTGCCATATTTTCTAGTTTAAGCGCAAGTTACTTATTTTGTCTGAAGTAATATTATGATTACTTTATCAGTTTAGAACTCTTAAAGAATGAAGTATCAGAAAATAAATATGCACAATGTAAAAGAAACAAGAGAATTATCTTGGTACCCATTTCCTAACTTAAAGCTAAATTCAGTCTCTCTATCTCCTTAGAGGATATTTGACTATGATTAAATTCTCTTTACAAGTTTCACACTAAGCACTCTAAAGAACGTCTGTCTCCCAACTAAGAAAGCACACCACTTCCCTATTTACACAACACATACCAAAAACTATGGTTGCCTTTGAATTATCTCGACCCAAAGAACTTTTTTCATAATTACTCAACACTATGATGATCTTCACCAAACACTATGATGTAATAAATAACACTCACTTTTGATGAGAAAGGAATAACTTATGTATGTTATACAATAATCATATTTAAACTATGATTGTTGGTCCTTATCAATGTCACCTTTAAATTCGATATCACCTTTAAATGCTCATAAAGTAGTAATGTTTAGAAACTTGTTCTGGTTTTTGAAAGTTCACAAAGTTTCAAACATTTTAAAAAATGAGAACCACATGAAAGTGATATGTTGATTTCTTGCAAATTTAACTTTAAAGTTGTTCACATTGTTAATTAGTTTTGTGTTGTAAAACAATATTTATAAAACCATAGAAACCTCTATGAATCAAGATACAATACCACTACAATAGCATTGTTTCATGAAAAATCACATTTGTTCATGTGGTAATCAATTACAAAAATGTGGTAATCGATTACCTGATGCTTTTATTTGAAAATTTTGAAATTTGCAAAGTGGTAATCAATTATTGTTTTTTGGTAATCGACTACAAGTTAGATTTTTTTTTTTGAAAAATCAAACTTTTAAAGGCCCTACTTCGATGGTTTCAATGCTTTAATTTGAAAACATGTTAGCTTATGTTTATATGATATTTTCTGAACTTTTAAGTGATATAAGAGATGAATCGTGATATTTTAAAGATTAATACTTTTAAACTAAATTTTTTGCCTAATTGCCACTGCTTTTGATTAATCATAGTCTTCATTTTTTTCTTCTTTTGTTGTCATTGAAGTCTTTTTATTTTTCTTTTTTTATCGATACATTTGTCTTTATCCAAACCCTAGCAAGGTCAATGAGGGACTCTTCTACACAAGAGGGAGACACCAATTTTTAGTTTCAACCATGGTTGTCAAACATGATTTCTTTTTAGAAAATCCAACAACTTATGGGATTGAAGATCAAATACCTATGAGTTGATGTCAAAAATATAATTATAGAGTTAACTATTTCCCCCAAAGTTACTACTTCAATTTAGACATTGCAACCAACTTTTGTTGCTTCTGTTAAAAAAAGTTGGTTGTGAAGTGAGAATTTTAATGGTGATTTTACTACTAAAAATAGATTTCATTGAATGTCATCTATACATCAGTATTGTGATTCTAATGATCACTAGAATTTGATGACGACCATCGTGGTTAGACTTTTGGTGCGGTGCTTATGGTTTTCGGTGACCAGCAGGGTACCTACAAAAGGGTTAGGTCTTTTACGCATCAAGTTAGTGTATAAATTAAGTGAAATTTTACAAGTAGGCATGAATATTAAGAGGAGCTGTTATAACTTTCTCTAGTTTGTTTGGGGTGGACTGTAGATAATCATTGTCTGGATGAAAGGAGAGACATGCTTATGTACCGAGCTTGTATACATAGGTCTACGTGTGATTGACACACCCTTATTAAATTGAAGTGTTCTACATGAATCATTAGCCGCCCCAAATTTTATATTAAAAAAATATTAAAAAATTACAAATTTTTCTACAGTTTTATCTCACATATAAAGAATAAATATGAGTAATCAAATAAAATAAAATGATTCGATAAAAGTTCATACTTAAATCTAACATCATATAACTCAATTGAATATAGAATATTTAACAATTGTCTTTTATTTACTAATACAATATATTTTTTTTATCTTTACCCAATATATAAAGGGATACATACTACCAACAAACTAACACTTAATTTAGTGAGATTTTTTTGGAGTAATTTACAATTTTGTTTTAGTACCAATATAATAACCGATAGCTTTTTAAACTTTACTCAATATATGAAGGGGTGTGTTTAAGTGCCAATATGATGATTGGTTAGTTATTTGTTTGGCTTTTCCAGTGAGCGTATGTGATAACTAACGACGTGTTTGGTAAAATCAAATACAAAGGAAGTTGGAAGTGATTTTGGTTGAAGCAAATGTGTTAGTGAAAAGGCAATAGAGGATGTAAAGATGGTGTGTCTAGCTAATAAAAGAATGGAATTTGCGTGTTCTAATAATAGGAGAAAAATGAAGCAACACATTGTTTATGACCTAAAAAACTTTATGTAATGTGCTTGTGAAATCAGAAATGATGCATGCAGAGGAATGGGGCTTTGGCTAGCTTTTGAGTTTCACTATTCTCTAATAAGTTGCCTTTTTTCTTTTGAGTTTCTTATTATTATTTAAACGTTGAATTTAAATATTCGATGCATTTTAGAATGTAACTGAATCATTTTTTGAATGTATTGTCGTGTACAATGTAAATTATATACGATTCAATACATATAATATATTTATTCAACCGCTGTTTATTTTTATCGATTTAATTTTTTTTCATGTTTATATGATAATGATTCTGCTAAAACAGAATATGTTACTGGTTCTGCATATTTCAGATATGCTTATCCGAAATAACATTTATTTTACAAATTAAAAAAACAAGGGTTATTTCAGATATGTGTGTCTGAAAGTTACTATTTAGTTATTTCAGATATGTATCTCTGAATATATTCGATAAAAAATTGAAATGTAATAAGTTCGGATATACGTATCAAAATTAAGAGAATATTACAGAAATTTCATCAAAGGCCCCTAAAAGTGTATTAAGAAATCCCCTTAAGTTGTCATCTTCGCTTATATTTGCCACTCTCTTTATTACATGTTTTTATTACTATATTCTTGTTTAAATTTATCGAGTTTAAAAAAGTATGAATTTTTATAAGAAATTTCAAAAATAAATCGAAAATATTTGAAAAATATCAAAATTTTCAATAAAAAATTATAATTTTCATGAATTTTTATCGGAAATTTTAAAACTATATAAAAAATATTGAAAAAATGCAGAAACTTTTTTTAAATTTATGGTAAAAGCTCATGAAATTTTTTACCAACGTTTTCAAAATATGTGTTTTTATCGGAATTTCAAAATTTCTGATAAAAAAACTCTTGTATTTTTTACCAAAATTTTCGAAATGTATATTTTTGAAATATTTGAATGAGAAACTGAAAATTTCATTACAGAAAATTTTGAATTAACTATCAAAAATTTCGTTATCGAAAATTTTGAATAAACTACTAAAAATTTCATTTAAACTTTTTAACTCAAATTTATCCATGGTTAGAAATTATGATAGTTCGTGGGAGTGTCATTGGAATGGCAAGTTAAATGTCCTTAGTTGGTTTGGATCTTCAAAGAAATCATTTTGGGCTTTATGGAGTAAACAATAGATCCACTACTTCGCCAGCCCTTATAGCTCACATGAAGAGAAAATGCAAGTTGTTGATTAACCTTGAAGATTCAATTTCAGACCATAACATAGCCCAAAGGAATTATAGATTTAGGAACAATGAGGAAGAAGGAGCGGCAATTAAAATATGGAGGAAGACTTTAGATCTTGGAATTCGAGGTGGAGGAGATGAAGCTATCTATATTGAATAAAAACTTTGAAAAAACATACATAAATTTACAACATAACTTATCTTAGTTTGCTAAGAAAAGAAAAAGATATATCCTAAAATGCTCATTCTAAAATCCGAAAATAGGATGATCCGGTATCCTTCTTAGTCTAAACCAATATTAGAGCAGTGACGGAATCAGAAAAATTATAAAATTTGGACAAAAATTTAAAGATCGTAAATTCACGTTGTATATAATATATATATAAATAGTCATCAATCAAAATAAAAGAGACTCGTCATTTTGTCAACAAAAGTATAGTTTAAAATAAAAGAGATAAACATAATTGTACAATAGCGGGTTAAATAAAATTACGAAACAAATGTCCTTTCCGAGACTTCTTTGCAGTGAATGTTCAAATAATATCAATATCATCAAGTGATTTGAATATCTTCCGCTCGGTGTAACATACCATCAGGTCATTGAACCACACATCATTGATCTTATTGCGCAATTCATACTTGATAATCTTCATTACTGAAAAAGCTCTTTCAACAGATGTTGTCGACACCGACAATATCAAAGCTAACTCAATAAGTTTATAAGTCAATTGATATACCAAATGTTTCTCAGTTTGAACCATCTTCATAGCCAAACTTTGAACATCTTCATAAGTGGAAAATGAAGCATTTCTTCTGACTTGAAGAATATAAATGTCAAGTTGATCCCTAATTGTTCCTCGGTCATCATCAGAAAAGTCTTCATGATAAATATCAGCAAGACGAGCAATCTTATCAACATCAAACTTGGAGAAAGAGTTCTTGGGGTCAAGACATGAGAAGAAATCAAGGATAATATTACTTCCTCCACTAAAGCGATGATCCATTTCACACATATTTTGTTAATAGCAACAAAAAAAATCTTTGTACGGTAATGATGAAGATTAGTGATAGTCCTCTCTTCTACCCTTGAACGATCCCGAATCGGTATTTCGTCATTCATATTTGGCACCGGAATACCTTTAGCAACACAAAAATCTTGGACATCTGCAAATAAATTATCCTAGCCACTCTCTCTTGTTGTGGCCAACCGAGCTTTGACATCATCAACTAATTCCATGGCAATCACAATATTAAGATCTTTTCTTTGCAAAACATTTGAAAGCTCGTTTTTTATACCAAACAACTTTAACAGTAACTTTAAAATGAAAGAAAATTTAAAACTCTCAATTTTTTCTATCAAACCCGCTGCTTGAGATGGTCCACGTTCATCTTTATCAACCATACTAAGCAGCTTTAACACGGAGGACCATATTTGATCCAAACGAAGCAATGTAGTATGATGTGAACCCCATATAGTATCCACGACTCTAGTGAGACTAGATGATTGGTGCAATCCCTTTCCTCTAGATATCTCACCACTCTCAAGTTTATTTAAAATATCTTGGTATTGTGCCTCCGTCAAAGCATCCCTCCTCTTACAAGATACGTTTGTTGTGGTCACAATCAAGGAGTTGTACTCAAAGAAATCATGAATAGATGAGCAACTACTAGCAACAGACACAACAATCAATTGTTAATGCTGAGCATAGAAATGGACATAGAAAGCATAAGGATTTTCATCTAGAATTTTTCTTTGCAAACCATTAAATTGACCTCTCATATTTGAAGCTCCATCATATCCTTGCCCTCATATCCTTGAATATCTGGAGCATACTCACTAATTTGTTTCCTACGACCTGGATCATGCACAATCTCATTTGGGTTAAAATCATTAACCACATTAGGCGGTGGTTCTAATTCGACTTCCGGTTGCACAACATTCACATTCTCAATACTTGTTCTATCAACTAGAAATCTCCTTATCTCTTAAATTAAATGATCTTAAGTTAAGTTAATACTCAATTAACAATTACAGAATTTATACATTCACTTGCAATCATATAAAGTATTGAATCTGAAAATAAATAAATAAATATTGAATCTGAAAAAAATATATATTTACTTGCAATCATAGAAAGTAATTTTTAATAAAATACATCATATAGTTTCATGGGAGGTTTTGTTTTCATATAGTTTAATAAAAATATTCTCTTGCAATCATAAAAAGTAACAGAAATTTTATTTTCATTAAATATTGAATATGATAGCTAAGCTTCATGGCAGGCAGAGGCGGTTTCACCATCTGCTCATCATCTGCTCAAATCATCATGACATCATATAGTTTCTATCTAAAATAATAAAATAAAATTAAAAAGCATATGAAATAATAGAAAGAACAACGTCATAGATAAAATAAAAAATCATATTAGAACTGAAATATCATAATGAAGCTACAAAAATGAGATATGAGACATTCACTAATTGAATTTAAATCATAAATCTAAAGTACAATAGCTCAAGAAATCAATATCGATAAAAAAGAGAACAATTGCTAGAAAAACTTGCACAAAATATGGTGACGGAGCATGGAAGAAGGTTGAGTTTGTTACGGTCTCGGATAAAATCCTCTTATGATTTGCACATATATGCATTGGTTATGATGATTCTTTTATGAGTTGCGACTCTTCTATGAATATCGCCTCAATTTTTTTCAGAATCGATCTTGACTTTTTAGAGATTTTGAATTAATAATAAAAAATTTCAATATTTTACTTTCGAAAAGAAACCTAACAATTTCATTTTTCAAATCCAAAGTTAAGCGGACACTTACCCAAGAGCCAATACACTTTCTCCCCCTCTCTATGAAATTCTTTTAAGGATTTTTTGGCACCAACAAAAAAATTAAAACTTGATTAGAAGATTAAAATTTCAATTTTCGATTAGAAAAACTAATGAGATATATGTACATTCGCACGAGTACCGTTGTGTTATGCGTAATTGTGATCAGTTAATTGTTAATTAGTAAAATAAATAGGATAATTAAATAAAAAATATATGAAAGCAGTATTAGTAAAATAAATAGGATAAAATATTTTAGTAAAATAAAATAGTATTAGTAAAATAAATAGGATATTAAATGTTAATAAATAAATAAAACTCGTGTAGTCTCAAATTTTTCTTTTCATCGATGGGCCAAATATAGAGTGTATTTGATGGGTCCAAAGGTGGCCTATTATAATAATATTAGGGTTAAATGTTGGTGTACTTTGTATTCAATATTGGAAAGACAAAAGGCTGGTTTTAGCTGATCTGCATTTTCATAATTAAGTATATCTCATATATTGTTTAAAACCTCTTAGTAAACATAACAGGAGCAGCACGTCTGCTAATACAGATGAGAATGAATCATGTTTCAAAAACATGATTTAAGAGGTTGTTATAAAGTGATGTATTAAACATTTTAAACCAAGTAAGAAAAAATTTTCAAAATAGTTCAAAAATTACAGAAGCCATTTCTTAATTTCTTAAAAATCATATCTTGTTGAAAACCTCTTTGTAAACAATGTTTATAATTGTTCCTTTAAACTTTCCATGTTCATCGTGTATCAATATTTTAATTCCATGTTTTGTTGTGACCCTTGATAGTGAAACATAAACTTGGTCATGGGTGAATACATCTCTTGGCAAGTAAAGACCTACATTATCCAAAGATTGTCCTTGCAATTTGTTAATCGTCATGGTATATGAGACTATAATTTGGAATTGTCGCCTATTTAGTTTGAATGGACATAGTGATTTTGAGGGTAACATATCCATTCGAGGGATGTAAACCAAATTTCCAAAACCCTTTTCGGCCATTATTGAACATTCAAGGACATGAGTTACCATCTTTGTTATAATTAGCTTTGTGTCTTTACACAAACCCTCAGACTAATCTATGTTTCGCATTAGCATAACAGGTGTTCTGACCTTTAACTTTATATGATGGTTAGGAAAACCCTACATACGTAGGGAGCTAAGAAGCTCTGGTGTGAGGGTATCAACTACGGCTGGGTCATGAATCTCAGATTTATCAATTGTATTCGAGTTGTAGTAATCGCGTATGTCTCCTATGTAGATAAGAGAACTAAATTAGTGAAAATAAGTTAATATATAACATGGTAAATTACATGGATAAGTATGACAACCCAGAATTAAGGCAAGAATGTGGCCGTTTATCTTATCAACAACTTCTAATGTAGAAGCCAGAATTGCTCGGCTTTTTAGGTAATCGTTAGATTGATAATTATGAATGAAATTAGGAAATGTACCACTTACAATGCCAATAATAGGATCATTGAAGTATGTTATCAAACATTCATGGGGTATTTCAATGTCGGCAACACCGTCGTTTGGCTCTGATACTTTGCCTTCACCAATTCTCAAAAGTCAATTCGAAAAGTTTGCAATTTTCTTTTTATCATGGTCCGTTGGCCCAGAATGCAGCTGCATGTTCTTTGTTAATGTTAAGACCTGAACTGAATGACATATGTAAGAAGCATTTATAGTAGAGTGTACTATATCAGAATGACTACCTCTTGGAACAACAGGCAAAATTTGTCTAAAATCACCACCGAAAACAACAACATTTCCACCAAACACATCCTTCGAATTATTGTAGGTACTTATAACATCTTTCAAAGTTTTGTCAAGTGCTTATAAAGCATGATTTTGTGCCATGAGGGCTTCATCCCATATAATAAGTTTTGTCTACCTTATAAGCTATGCAACGTCATCGTTGTATTCTACTTTGCAAGTAGAATTTTCCATATGTGGTATAGGAATCTTGAACTTAGAATGTGCAGTTCTACCTCCAGGAAATAAGAGAGAAGCTATTCCACGTGTTGCAACAATTAAACATGTATCATGTTTGGACCTCAAAGAACTTGCAAGTGTTCTCCACATGTATGTTTTACCAATACCGATGTAACCATGAAGGAAGAACACGCCACCCTTTTGTGACTAGAAAAATCCCATAATTCTTTCATAGATACATATTTATTCATCTAAGGAAGAGTTAATAAGATAAAATGTAGACCAAGAATTATGATAAATAGGAAAATAAATAAGAATCGAAAGGGAGAATGGTAATTTTGAAATTAAGGTAATAATCATGAAGATGAACCTGTAAGAGCATTGAAGAGATTTTCGAATTCATATCTCATTGTCAACACATTGTAACTACGTTCTTCATATATAAGTCTATTTCCTAATTGTTGTAGAACATACCCATCCGAATATAGAATTAAATTAAAATATGTGAGACTCCTTCGATTTTCTTGAAGGAGTTTTTCAATTTCTATTAGTCAAATTTTGTAGTTTGGCTTCTGTCAATAGCAATTTTGGACGCATTGATATAAGAAAACAAAGTTCGAAAATAGTTAGTGTTATACGACAAAAATGGTATCTAGAGGGGGGTGAATAGACACCCTTTTAAAAATATCTAAATAAAACTTTATTTTGAAAAAGTTTTATCAAAGTACGACGCACAAGTTTTTTCAAATTGTTGTTTATACGAACACTTATTGGGAAGCTCAGATATGCAAACTGTAGAACAAAAATAATATGGAACACAAATGATAATATGAATTAATAACTTTGAATCACTTTACAACTTATTTATCATTTAATGAAAATTACTTGCAAGGCTATTTCAAATGACAATATTAAAATAACTAGTTGAATCAATTTATCAAATACTTGGTGTGCAAGTGAATTTTCAGAATTTTTTCCTTGGTTGTGTTAATGCACAAAATCACTTATAATTAAAAATGATTATAAGCTATATCAACACTAGATTTAAAATCAAAAACTTATTAGGAAAAGTCTTACAATTCAATTGATAACGTAATGCTATTCGATAAATTGATCAATGAAAATCAAAGCAAGTAAAAGCAAAAATAAAAGACACACAAGGAATTTGTCTTTACAATTTCTCACCGTCTTCCTCGTGTGTGGGTACGTCTGCACCTAATTCTAATGGAATTAGGATAATTATTATTATGCAAAATTGTTGATACAAGATGTAATACTGTGGGAGAACTGACTTGGTGTTTTGCGTTTTATCACAAATGTTGCGGATAGCAAGAGTCGCCACCGAATTTTCTTTTATCCAATAAGAGAAAGGGTGAAAAGAACAGGAAATACCTTTTGAGAATTTTTCTTGAGTTCGGGGATAGGTTATGAAAAGGGAATGTGTTAGCACCCTTTTCATCTGTAGTTATCTATGGGCTCTTAATTGCTAGCTCACTTCGAAATGCTTTGTGTTTGTGTAAGTTTGAAAATATTTTGAAAATGCCTTTATTCGGTAAACTTTGCAATGATTCTCGTATCGTTGAGAATGTATACAAAGTGTTGGTTTTTGAAAATATTTGTTGAAAAGGGAGTGTTTTGAAAGATGTTTTGAAAATGCCAATGTAAGGTCATTTTGTAATGATTTTCGTATCATTGAGAAATTATACAAAATGTTTGTTTTGAAGAGTATTTTGAAAGTGTGAGGTGTGAAATTAGTTTTAATTTGTGAGCAAGAAATTACGAGCAATCTACCTGCTCGAAAAGTCTTTGTTCTTTTCCTCCTCCTTTAAATTGTGCTACTTTATCATTGGTTGGTAGAGAGCTATATAATTGGATGTGAGGGACAGGCGTGGGTCATCGTACAGTCATAGAAGGCAACTTTTCCTCACCCACTCAATCAAACCGGACCCCTTCAAAAAGCTTTAATGGGCCTATCCCATTATTCTTCACACCCCCATTCCTTGTTTTTACTAACTCAGAACTAGCGATGCACCCCCCTTCAAAAAAACATATTTGGGCCTAGCCCAGATTCCTAAAAACACCCTCACTCTTTTACTATATAACTTAAACTGCACCCCTTGAATTTTATTTATTTATTTTCTGTTTTTATAATTCATATATTCTTTCTATTTTTTATATATTATTTATTTTTTATAAATTATTATCATTATTAATATTAATTTTTATTATCATGTTATTACTTATTATCACATATTATTATTATTATTGTCATCTAAATATATTTCATTTAAAACTCATGTACATATATTTTTTCTATATTGCATTAACATATTTTTAAAACCATGCATTAATAAGATATTTTGCAATTAATATGATAAAAAACATATAACAAATCTCAAATTATTTTTCGCAATAAACTAAGCTAAACAATCTATTTTCGCAAAAGGGTTCCAAATATATTTTGACTAATTGCGCATTTAGTCCAAATCTCCGTAATCTCTACAACCGGTCAAAATGCGAGGCGATTCAAAATACATTTGCAACTCCTAAAAAACACAAACCCATACGAACTACGAATTGGGACTCTGATTCCTCATAAGAGGATACGTAGGCATACGATCAAAAATCGTGGTGAGTTCCCCTATCAAAAATTAAAACCTATTTTACCTAAACCTAAACCTAAAAACTAATATCCTTGTGAACAAGGTAGATAAAAGGTTCCTAACACCTTCCTTTCGTCTAATGAAGTCCTAACCTAGAATCTCTATTTTATAATTTAGGGTTTCCTATTAGATGCCCTTCTTTAGGATAAAAACTAGTAGTGGCGACTCTGATTAAAAAACCAGTCGCAATAATCCCCAGTCAGGGTATATAAGAATTAAGTTCCCCAGTAGAGCGACAAATAACCAATGTTCCCAAGCTCTTCTCACTGAGCAAATATCAACATCCCCCAGCGGAGTTTCCTCAAACAGAAAGCAAGAATCTCTTGCAGAAACATTCTAGACAAGATTGAGGATGCACATATTCTTCATCCCCAGCAACAGCCATGGATTTATTTTCTCCAATCAGAGATGTTATACAAAGCTATCGATACCCTTCAACAACAGTTCATATTCATACATCATTTATAAACGTCATAGCATATGCATGCGAAACGCATATAGCACAGTCTCTTTTATTTTGAGAACATCATTACGCAATGCATTTCATATATCATGACATTGCATACAGCTAACTCTTTACCTTTTCAGGTAAAGTTTACAAACAGACAAATATCATCAACAAGTTTCAAACATGTCGCAGATTAATTCCTGAAACAAGACAGGGCAACTATTTGTATGACCAGACACAGATTAATTCTTGAAACAAGACACAACAACTATTTGTGGAAACAAACTGATTGAAGATCAATTCCCAAAACGGGACGGGGCGACTATCTTTATCACCAAATGGTATGAACTCCCGAAACAGGACATGTTTACCAACAAAAAACATATCGAAAATTAACTCCCGAAACAGGATGGGGAAACCATCTTTCTATCTTTATGGTCAGACAAAGATTAACTCCTGAAACAGGACGGGGCGACTATCTTTATCACCAAGTGGTATGAACTCCCGAAATAGGACAGGTTTACCAACAAAAGCAAATTGTAGATCAATTCTCGAAGCAGGACGAGGCGATTATCTACATGACAAGCAACTACTCAAACACTTTCCCCGGAAAGTCATTCTAAAAAGCATCTTATCTAGTTAAAGACAGGCGCAGACATCTTCTGGCTCAGATTAAATCGAGTGTAAATTTATTCTGATACTTCTTCCAGTCAAAGTCGGGCATAAACATCCTCTGGCTCAGATTAAATCAAGCGTAGATTTATTCTGATACTTATTGCAGTTGAAGACGAGCATAGACCTCTTCTAGCTCAGATTAAATCGAGTGTAGATTTATTCTGATATTTCTTCCAATTGAAGACGATCGTAGATAGCTTCTGGCTCAGATTAAATCGAGCGTAGATTTATTCTGATACTTCTTCCAGTTATACACAAGCATAGACATCTTTTAGCTCAGATTAAATCAAGCGTAGATTTATTCTGATACTTCTTCCAGTAGATATCTTCTGATTCAGATAAAATCAAGCGTAGATTTTTTTCTGATATTCTTTTGGAAAATTCGGGCGTAGACTCATTCCAGCATCTCTACTTGAAGTTGGGTGTAAACATCTTCTAGTATATCATTCAGACGCAAGCGTAGATTCCTTCTGAAACTTCTTTTGGAAAAGTCGGGCGTAGACTTATTCCAGCATCTTCTAGTTGAAGTCATCGTGGACATCTTCTAGTATATCATTTAGACGTAATCAAGCGTATATTCCTTCTGAAACTTCTTTTGGAAAAGTAGAATGTAGACTCATTTCAATACCTCTTCTGGTTGAAGTCAGACGTAGACATCTTCTAGTTTAGATAAAATCAAGCATAGATTTTATTATGATATTCTTTTGGAAAAGTCGGGCGTAGACTCATTCCAGCATCTTCTAGTTGAAGTCGGGCATAGACATCTTCTAGTATATCATTTAGACGTAATCAAGTGTAGATTCCTTCTGAAACTTCTGTTGGAAAAGTCGAACTTAGACTCATTCCAATACCTCTTCTAGTTAAAGTCGGGCGTAGACATCTTCTGGTTCAGATAAAATCAAGCGTAGATTTTATTCTGATATTATTTTGGAAAATTCGGGCTTAGACTCATTCCAGCATCTTGTAGTTGAAGTCGGGCATAGACATCTTCTAGTATATCATTCAGATGTAATCAAGCGTAGATTCCTTCTGAAACTTCTTTTGGAAAAGTCGAACATAGACTCATTCCAATACCTTTTCTAATTAAAGTCGGGAGTAGACATCTTCTAGTTCGGATGAAATTGGGCGTAGATTTATTTTTGATACTCTTTTTAGAAAAGTCAAACGTAGATTCTTTCCAGTACCTTTTCTAGTTGAAGTCGGGCATAGACATCTTCTAATTCGGATGAAATCAGGTGTAGATTTCTTTCTGATACTCTTTTTGGAAAAGTCAAGCGTAGACTCTTTCCGATACCTTTTCTAGTTGAAGTCGGGCGTAGACATCTTCTAGTTCAGATGAAATCGGGCATAGATTTCTTTCTGATACTCTTTTTGGAAAATTCAAGCGTAGACTCTTTCTGGTACCTTTTCTAGTTGAAGTCGGGCGTAGACATCTTCTAGTTCAGATGAAATCGGGCGTAGATTTCTTTCTGATACTATTTTTGGAAAAGTCAAGCGTAAACTCTTTCCGGTACCTTTTCTAGTTGAAGTCAGGCGTAGACATCTTCTAGTTTGGATGTAATCGGACGTATATTTCTTTCTGATACACTTTTGGAAAACTCAAGCGTAGACTCTTTCAGGTATCTTTTCTAGTTGAAGTCGGGCGTAGACATCCTCTAGTTCGGATGAAATCGGACGTAGATTTCTTTCTGATACTCTTTTTGGAAAAGTCAAGCGTAGACTCTTTCCGGTACCTTTTCTAGTTGAAGTCGGGTGTAGACATCTTCTAGTTCGGATGAAATCGGGCGTAAATTTCTTTCAGATACTCTTTTTGGAAAAGTCAAGCATAGACTCTTTCTGGTACCTTTTCTAGTTGAAGTCGGGCGTAGACATCTTCTAGTTCAGATGAAATTGGGCGTAGATTTCTTTCTGATACTCTTTTTGGAAAATTCAATCATAGACTATTTCCGATACCTTTTCTAGTTGAAGTCGGGCGTAGACATCTTCTAGTTCGGATGAAATCAGGCGTAGATTTCTTTCTGATACTATTTTTAGAAAAGTCAAGCGTAGACACTTTCCAGTACCTTTTCTAGTTGAAGTCGGGCGTAGACATCTTCTAGTTCGGATGAAATCGGGCATAGATTTGCTTATGATACTCTTTTTGGAAAAGTCAAGCGTAGACTCTTTCCGGTACCTTTTCTAGTTGAAGTCGGGCATAGACATCTTCTAAGTTCGGATGAGATCGGGCGTAGATTTGTTTCTGATACTCTTTTTGGAAAAGTCAAGCGTAGACTCTTTTCGGCACCTTTTCTAGTTGAAGTCAGGCGTAGACATCTTCTAGTTTGGATGAAATCGGGCTTAGATTTCTTTCTGATACTCTTTTTTGGAAAAGTCAAGTGTGAACTCTTTCTGGTACCTTTTCTAGTTGAAGTCGGACGTAGACATCTTCTAGTTTGGATGAAATCGGGTGTATATTTCTTTCTGATACTCTTTTTTGGAAAAGTCAAGCGTATACTCTTTTCGATACCTATTTTAGCTGAAGTCGAGCGTAGACATCTTCTTGTTCGTATGAAATCAAGCGTAGATTTCTTTCTGATACTCTTTTTGGAAAAGTCGGGCGTAGACTTTTTTTGCTACCTCTTCTAGTTGAAGTTGAGCGTAGACATCTTCTAGTTCAGGTAAAATCGAGCGTAGATTTCTTCTGAAGCTCTTCTGGATGAAGTCGGGTCTAGACTCATTCTAAATACATATTCCTCATACACAGTCAAAGCGTAGACTCATTTTGATGCTTCTATCAACGGTTACTTTAGATGGCGTCTATAAGCCCATCTCCGATGACATCTCGTCACTCCAAATGGAATCTTTAAGCCCATTCCCGATATAATTAACCAACATCGTTACTTCTTGCACAAACGAGTGCAAATTTCTGGGCACTTAAGTGTTCAATCATCTTCTACCTTCAAGTCACGAATGGTGGACGTGCAAATCTAACTCTTCAGGTTTAAGAAGATAGAACATGGGCAGTTGTTGTACCCCAAAAGTTTCCCTCTCATTTCATTCAAAAATATCCCTTCATACTCCTAGGTTTTTTTTAAGCTACCAAGGCATCTCATGTCTCAAGGCATCTCAACGTGTCTATCATTTCATCTGAAGATTGAAGACTTTAAGTATTGAAGTTTGAAATTAGGGTTTCTATGGTTTTAATGGCTCTTATCATCACTCAAGCTTGAATCAGCTAGTTCTTTATTAATTGTGGTCTATAAAGCTAAGGTTTGAATTCTTGATCACTGTGATATTCTCCCCATCAATCTACAAGGTTGTAAATTCAGGCGTTCATCATTTTCCTATGCTTGTCATCATCACTTCTTGGATTTCTTTGCAAAGGCACGAATTCATATATATGGATTCCCTTGTGATTCTTGGATGCATTCTTGTGTGCTTGTCGGTTGGATTAAGGTCCTGAATAAGGTCACCACGTGGTTTGCTATATGATCAAATTTTCTCACCTTTGGTGTGAAATTCTGTTGATATTTATCAATGGAAGTTGGTTGAGTTTATTATCAAAACATTTTGGTTTCCTTCATTCATTTTATGATTGAAGTTCGAATTTAAGATTGATTCAAAAATTGGATTCATTGGTTGTATTTGTTCATTTGATGCCAAAGTTTAAAGTTATTTAAGGGTGTTAAGATAGCATTAAGGCTACATGTCTTATTCACCAAGCATACAAGGATAAAAACATATTTGGGTTTTGTTGAGATCAAATAACCATGGCATATCATTCATTTGTTTACCATCCAATATTCAAGTGATTCAAAGTTTTCTTGAATTTCTCAAAGGGAGGTTTTAAAAGAAGTGTTACAAAGAGACTTGTTGTATTCATTCAAGGGCAAGTTTGCTTGGTTTAATATTTGTTTCTCAAAGGTTACAATAGAATGTATGGGTTTTTATACCTATGTTTAAGTCACATTGTCATGGTGACTTCTCTTTGAAACCAATAATCAAATTTAACTTATTATAATTTCCATTTGATTCAACTTCTACTTAGTATAAGTTATTTGATACAAATTTGAACTTGGTACAATTTGAACTTGATACAACTTCTATTTGATACAAACTCTGTTTGGTGCAAATCAAATTTGATGCAAAGTTCCTACAAGTTACAAAAATAGTGACAAATACAAAGTTCACTCCATGCTTTATTTGGATTCACCTTCAATTATCATTTCAACTCCATGCCATGGTTTTGGTTCGCCCATCTCTTCAAGGCTCTACCATTGTTAACTCCCCATCATCACCATCATTTTCTCACATGAAACAAGAAAAAAAAAGAATGTTTAGAATAATCTACAAATTTGAACAAGAAAATATAATTTTACAAGTGTTTCATGATTTCATCATTAGGGATATGTGAAGGAGTTAGAAGAATATAGGGATCATTTCAATCATGTTTAAGCCCAGTAACAATAAATCCTCATATTTTTTTGTTTCACAAACAACAAAATCAGAGTTACAATGCTAATCATGGGCTTATTTTCTTTACTACAAATCTCAAACAAACACACAAAAAGGGGGGTTCATTTGGTTCACAGTACAAAACACAAGCATTCCAGTTTCAAGCATATATTTGTTCAGATTTTGATGGCAAGTACAGGCCCATATTTTCATTCAATCAAGCAAGTCCAATAAACATTGTCTCAGCCCATTTTTAGTACAACAAAAAGCAGTAAAATATCACAGCTTAGCAAAATCAAGGACAAAAACAAGACTGCAGTAACAAATTTTGACAAAGACCACAAACAAAAATAGATATCAGAAAAGGAACAAAAACAGAAAGTCAGAAGCCCAATACGGAAATGAAATTCTCACAGGTCTGCTATCTCAATCATTGAATCCATCAACAGAAAAAACCCTAAAGTGATATCAGTATATAAGCATCAATTGCACAGAAATCAAGGGGGAGAATATGGTTCATATCAGAGAAACACAGAAGCTACGCAAAAGACCCTAACATCATCATCTTCCATTTTTATTCAAAACCCTTCAGAAAATATATTTTTTAAAAAAGCAAAAATCTAAACCACAAATGCCGCGAATAGAACACACAAAACCCTAAGCTATCATCATCATTTTCGCAACATAAAACCCTTCAAATTTTGAAAGGAGAAGAACAAAAGTTCTGTATCGGACAACAAACAAAGAGAAAGATCATAGCAATCTCACCAAGTTGTAAAAATGCGTCACGAAAGAGTTTCTCTCCTCTCCTTTCCCTTCTCCTTCCTTTTTTCCTTCATAATTCCCCTGTTCATCGCACGATTTCGCATCTAGGGTTTCATAATCCCCTTCTAGATCTAGAGCTAACCGTTTGTTTTCTGTAAAAAATAATCATAGATTAGTAATTACAAGAAGAAGAGGAATCAGATTATGTAAAAAATGTGAGATGGGAGCTACGCCGCCACCTTCACCTCCATGAGGAAATTTCCGACGCGACATGTTCTTCGTCTCCGGCAGAGACCATTCAGAGCGAGAGAGAGTGGAACGAGTTAGAGAGAGTTTTTCTGATAATTGTTTTAGTTTGTTTAATTTTGTTTTATTTGTTAAACAAATGTTAAGTAAGGCCTAGTTCGGTGGTGACAATTGTCGCCACCCCTAATCCTCCATCTGACCAACCCCATACATGTTACTCCATTGTCCTTACTACGCACCTGCAAACTCCCTCACTATCAGATCATCATCACGTCACCATCCAGCGAACCAGATTTGTACGCCCACGTTGCACCCTTGCTAGCCTGCCACACTGGATTTCTGGATGCCCTTTATTTGGGCTTTTGACAATTTAATTTATGCACCTCCCAGATCTTGCTTCAGTCCAGGCCAATTTCTAAACTTTCTCTATTTTTCTTTATTTCTTTTACATATTATTTATTTTTGTTTTGCTTATTAATTTATTTTGGTATTATAGTTAAAATTTGTAAAAAGATTAATATTGTTTTAAATAATTATTAATTTTAAAATTATTTTTATTTGACATTATTAATTAAATTATTTATTAATTTTATCAAATAAAAAGAGTTTTAACTTAAATAATTATTTTATAGTTTGGACTTGTATTGTGTGATTTAATTATGGCTTGGGTGTTTATTTCCTATGTCATCCCCATTCATAAATTTGTACCCTCATTTTCAAAGCATTGTAATAGCGTAGAACTTTATTTTCCACACTTTACCGCTTTTACTTATCATTGTATAGTAATTAGGCGTGTATGACAAGATTTAAAATCAACCGCTAGATAACCCTAATCAAGACAAATTAACTGGAATCAAAACACAATTCACACACGCACCTCTAGGGTGACCTCGCTTGTTTCCTTCGGATAAAAGAGTCATGTCCCTTGAACGTGGGACGCTTTAGCAAAGACCCTCGATTAAAAAATATCGTAGTCCCTCGATGACCCTTCGATGTTGCCTTTGGTAAACGATCTTAGTCCCTTACAAAAATTGCTAAAGCGTCCTACAAGTTGTCTTCTATGACTGTACAATGACCAGCGCATGTCTCTCATATCCAACGATAGGGATTCCTACTAACTAATAGTAGGGTAGCACTATTTAAAGGAGGAGGAAAATAATAAAGACTTTTTGAGTAGGTAGATCGCTCATAATCGCTTGCTTACAAACTAAAACAATTTTCACACCTCACACTTTCAAAAACAACACTTTCTTTCAATAAATATTTTCAAAATAAACATTTTATATACATTCTCCACGATACGAGAATCATTAAAAAATTTCCGTACTTAGGCATTTTCAAAATATTTTCAAACATACACAAACACAAAACATTTCAAAACAAGTGAGCTAGCGATTAAGAGCCTGTAGATAACTACGGATGAAAAGGGTGCTAACACCTTTCCCTTTTCATAACCTACCCCTCTTACTCAGAAAATTCTCAAAAGGTCTTTCATGTTCTTTTCACTCTTTCCTTTATTGGATAAAAGAAAAGTCGATGGCGACTCTTACTATCCGCAACATTTACGATAAAACGCAAAACCAAAAGTCAATTCTCCCACTGTATTACAGATGTATGTGAGTTACTATGGATGATGTCTTCAGTACCATAGTAAATAACATAGAGTGACATCTGAATTGATTACTTCTCCAGAAAAGGAAGTGGGCTTGAAGTTCATGGTGTGTCTGAACATGAAGGATTATAAAGTCAAGCCACAATTAGTTTGTGGAGTGAATTTCTACCATAACCATTTGAATCCACAAGTGCTCACAGTCTGCAGAAGAAGAATTCCATATCAAATGGTCTGCCATGCATAAGGAGGTAGTCTTAATTGTTGATCATACATTTAAAAGAAACTGTGAAGGTGGGAACATGAAGAAATGTGCCTCAAATGAAAGTGTGCATACAATTATTGGGAAATGCTTTGATGGGAGCAATGTGTTTTCCTGATGTGTTGATGCAAATCTACAATTTGAATACCTTATTTCAGAAAGAGTATGTGAGGTCATCTCTCTTCATGGTTATGTGGTGTGCATTAGCTGGTAAGGTTGTGTTCTCTTGAGATTCATTTGATTGGTGTCTACAACAAGAAGCTGATGTTCCAAACGATGTTGTAACATCATGCTTGTTGATGATTATCTTTGGGAGATGATTGGGATGATTAATACAGAACTTGATGATCAAAGTCATGTTCAGAAGTGACCTTTCCAATTGTAGTATGTAAAGGTTCTGACCATATCTACAATGAGGTATACGGTAAATTCATGTCTTCCATCATGATGAAGAATTCACTTGTATCAGAAGTCGTCAGTAGGTACAAGGGAACTATTTATGGATGGTGTAATCAAGCACATGTCAAAAGAAGTATGCAAGTTTATTTCTTTCAGGGGTATTATGTCTTTTGGAAGGCAAAATTGTTGAAGACTATGTTGTTGCACTTATGAAATCATTATGGAGAACTTATAAGCAAACTTTGATGTCCTATATGATGTTGCAACATCATTTGTTTTCTTGGATTCCGAGTGTTATGATTGATACTCGTCGTTTGATTTGGAGAAGTCTTCATTTGAGGATGTTGTGGATGGTAATGAGACTGGGTTGACATTAGACCTAGTGCATTGTCTCATGCTGGTTGGGAAGTGGTTCATTATGCTACAAGTTACTCTAGAAAGAATGGATGAATTTTAATCTTGTCAAGCAAGTAAAAGAGACCAGTCATCCTAGAAAATATTATTGATGTCTTTGATATGTCCTAGGAGTCTGGATGTATTTTCAAGGAGCATAGTTGCATGAGAATGTCTTCAACAGTCGTTTTTGAACAAGGAATGTGAAGCATTGTGAATCTCACTTTATGAACACAAGGATGAGTCTTATATTTTTGTTCATTGTCTTTGATGCTCATGTCAAAGGAATATTGATCACCTATGACAGGAGGAGTTGGTCTTCTATCTGGGATGTAGTTCTGAAGAAGTACAGTCTTCACATAGATTGCTTAAAGGCCAAACAAGCTATGTCAAAGTTCCTTTGTGAGGATGTGATGTCAGGAGAGATGTCTAGACATTATGTTACTAGAAGAAGTCATGATAAACGTGGCAGTGTGAGCTTGATTATGTCGATTGGGGAATCAGTGGATTGAGTCAAAACATGTTCATAGGAGTGATATGAGACTCAGTGTCTTTGAAAATTTATTCTTCTCTGCAGAATTGAAGTTAGTATCAATAAAAGTTTTTTGTTGATAAGTAGAATATGTTGTTCTCAAGTCTCTCTAATTTAGTGGAAGGATTTGTGTTTATGCTCCAAAACGTGAATGTCTATGAGTTCCTCTTATAAGAATCTTATAAAATCTCTTTATGGATCTAGTTTGAGAGATTATCAACCTTATACTGAAAAAGGTGGTGATTCTTTTGAGGAAAAGAGATAGAAGACAATGTCTGAGTGGTTGTCGGGATTTTGTTTACGATATGTGTCTATGAAGATCAATAAGTGGTGATTATGGATGGTGACTCTAAATATGTGTCAGAATGGTGTGAGAAATTCATCTTTGACCATGCATGCTCATTCATTGGAACTTTAATTTCTAGGAGAAATAGTCCAGAATAACTAAAGGCATGTCTTGTTAATGGTGCTCACTTAAGAAGAAACGGTCAACACTGTCGTTGGATGGTGCACATTTATGTATGCTATTGCTTTTATTGACTTAGAGCTTTATTACAACTTAAGAGAGTTACTTCCTAAGTTTCTGCTCGAGTATAAAAAGAGGTTTATTTCATTTTCTCCTTCAAGTTATGTCTTACTAGGTTGTGATCTTATGGGTTTTGTTCATATTTGGGTGAGTACAATATGGGTATGAAACTAGTTAGGGTATATTTGTTAAGTTTTGGCTAAAAAGGGGGAGAAAAGTATTGATCACCATTTGGGTGTTGAGTCTGTCTCTGCAGTTATTTTGCAAAGATGTTTAACAGGATGTTCTAACACCATGTATGAGTCGAGTCTCAGAATCAGGTTCTTTTTGTGTCTTGTGATCTGAGTTATGAACACAGTTGTGTCATATGTTATGAGTTATCTGGGTTGGTGTTTGGTTGCTGAGAGTAAAGTTCTTGGTTCTTCTTAAGGGTTCTCTTATGCCACCAGAGAGGAAGAGTTATCACTTTGTGATAAGAATCGGTTCCTGAATTAAGGGGGAGTAACTGGATAATCTGGTGTGTGTGTTCTGGTTATCTTTTTCCTCATGTACGGGAAGAGTACAAGGTTCTTCCGACTATAATGACTTCAGGACTTTTGTTCCTGGATTTATTGTGCAAAAGGAGATTTGACCAAATGTTCCTGGATTTATTTGTACAAAAGGTATTTTAGCTAAAATTTACCAAATTTTTAGAGCTCAAATCTTTGGAACTTTCAACAAGTATCAAAAGATACAAGGGTGACTTGCAAACACAAAAACACAAGAGACTCTCAAAACCTAAGACTTAGACTTCCCCTAATTTTACAATTGTGAAAGTTAAATTACATTTGGTTAGGTCTTCTCTTTAAATACACCTCAGTGGTCCATGGACTTCGAAATCTTCACCCGAATATTTCTTGATCCACAAGCTGAGAGTTGCACTAATGATGCAGAAAAATCTCCTTAAATCTTAAAACAAATCTTTTAAGATTTCTAAATTGTCTCAACAATCAAATTTAGAAACTTTAAATAGTCTGTAATATATCCAAAAGACATATTACAAAATCAAATCAAATATGTCAAGATTTAAATAGTCTGTACTGATATTCTATTTCAGAATGTTACGACATCTGACAGAACATCTGATCTTTAATGTAAGCTCATACTCTGTTGTATCAGCTTGATCAAGATGTTATGACCTCTTACTTAACATCTTTCAGGAACCATGTTTTAGCAAAATCACTGTTAATCCTTAAATCATAGATCTAACACTTATTAATTATGTTAGTTAATTTTGTTATTACTTATTTATGCAATGTAAAGTTCTCATAGAACAATTTTTATTCGATCGTGAAATTGAACGAACCACATGCAGAAACAATAGTAAAAACAAAAATAAAAAGTTACAAGAGATAAAACAAGCTCTAGAAGAATTATTATTTGGCTTAGATTATACCACTGTAACAAAGGGGTATGCAATGCATATAATTTGACAAAGATAATATAAAGATGACTATAATTAAAAACTATTGATTAAATATGATCATACACTTTTTGAAACTTTTATCTATCCTTACTTGATAATCATGTCTAACCACTATAATTGAATCTGTAATATCACGATGAACTAACAAAATACATGCGCTTCATATCTTGACCCAAAACTAGTTTCTTCGATCACAACCTTCTAATGTCTTATGTGAATTCGTAATTGAAGAAGATTTTACTGCACGTTAGTTCATATTATCACAAATCAAGTGACACCCTATATCTAGAACTGCAAGATGTAGAATAATAAAGTTAGGTTGAGTTGTAAACTAAAGGTTAGTAAAGTAATTACTTGATTGAGCATGAAACTGGTGACACCAAAGAGATAAGGTAAGTTTAAGGTTTTATGAACAAAATTATAATAGTACAGTAATAATTAAATGAAATATAAACACCATTGTACATTACCAATCAAGAAAAGTAAATCAAGACCCTCAATTGCGACATATCCTAGCTGTTGGGTTAGTGACACAAACAGGGGCATACTTTTTCTTGGCTTCTGGAGTACCTCTTTTAGGTTCATCTTCATCTGCCATTGCAACACCAGCAACAGAACAAACAGCAGCTGCTGCTGCAGCAAACATCAACTCTCTCCTTCCATTGCTTCCCTCCTTGTTGATGTCATATCTGACCATCTTCTCCCCTTCAACAGCCCTGACAGCGTTGATAACGAATCTTCTCTGTGTTGCTATGGCTGACCGGTTGGTTACGGCCGGAAAACCATGGATTGAGGCTGTCATGGTGATAGATGCCATTTCTACAATTTGATCCTCTATGGTGCATGTGGTTGGATGGAAGAATGTATTTAAGGAATCTAAAACATACAAAATAGGACTTCTTGTGATGGGACCATGCAATATCTTATCTCATTAATAAAATGACCAATAAGTTGTTGCCACATTGAATAGTTGATAATAGTGGAACCAATATCTTATCTAATTTGTTTTAATTTAACCTTTCTACATAGAATGAATTACATTTTTTAAGTCATTTGCATAAAACAGATAACTAATGCATGTAAACAGAATCCTCATCTCTTGTTCTGTATGGAAGAGGCAATAAACTGTCAATGTTAGCAAAAAGATCTTCACGCCCAGGCGGTGATTTCGCAAACGAAGAGTCCAAAACCGAGTCTGGAATTGCTACCATAGTTTCTTCAAGAAATGATTTTACTGTCTGCAAGATTAAAAAATTTGTTAAGTTTTTGAAGCACCTAATAAAGTAACTGAAGCATAAAAAAATAGCTTCAAACGGGAATAACGGTATCTGCATGCCATAAAACTCGCCTAACTAACCATGTAACTTTATAATAAGCACCTTGTATAGAAAAGAGAAAATAAGTAACAATAACAGTACACATCCGTGATTCTTAATTTTGCATAATATTGACGACACGATACTTCATTGTGTTTCATATTGGTGCCAGATAACCAAAGTAAATGTGAAGGAACTAAGCGTGGTCATTTTGAAAATGTCATGGATAAAAAATGGACAAAATTCAGGGAAATTACAGAAATTTAAAGCATACAGGGTAAGATAAGTTTGTTTATCTGGATGTTAGACGACTTCATCTAATCAATGTGATATAAGTAAAATACTATACACCATAGTAATCAAATAATTAGATTTTTCATAGTAAATCTACCGTGCAAGTTTGGAAAGCAGAATCGGCTTTGCGCTTCCAAAGTCCATTCCCGGGCTCAGAATGGAAAAAACCAAGTAAAGGCTGCAGCAAAGTAAACAATGGTCATGTGATAACAGAGAGTATCATTGATATATTTATCACATGCTTTGTGCAAATAAAGGGAGGGGAAAAAGTGGGAAAAATTTGGGTACATACTCAGACTTTTAACCCAAAATATAAAACAGGAAACCATAGTTGAACCACTGTAGGAAAACAATAGAAGGAAAAAAAAGGGTGGGTATAACTGCTTAAAGTGACATTATATGTATGTGTGAAACATTATAGCTTTATGCCACTATTTTCTACATCAGTGCTATGAGAAATAATGTAACTAGGATAACTAGACTGCTTCTGGGTTGTAAATTACTCTTCCATTTCAAAATGAATGTCGTTTAAGGTTTTTCCACACAATTTAAGAAATACAATAATATTGACATAAGACATTACGCTTTTACTAAATTAACCTTATTAATGTATTGAAATTTAGAAGTAATGTACAGAGTAATAATTATAAGACACAATTGAAAAAATTATAAGACACAATTGAAAAAATTACTATTATTTTTACATTGAAAAGTGAGAATGACATTCATTTTGAAACAAATTTACTTGCTAAAACAACAGTCATTTTGAAAAGGAGGGAGTATTATGAATTGCAGAAATTCCGGTAATCCATGCACTCATATATGTAACAGCCTCGTGAGTAGGGTAAACACATAAATTCATCATATGCATTCTCGATTTTATCTTTCTCAAATATGGTATCTAGAACCTAACAGAAGGCAAACCCTAATACATGGTTTAGTGTTAATGTTATAACTAAGTAGGAGACTGTATCTGCCTTCAACACAACAACATACCTTACAATGTTCTTATTTCTGACTGCGGAAGGCGAGTTTTTCTTTTACCACAGTGCTATGCAGAAAAACAAGCTCTTGAAGAAGTGAGTACAGAGCCACAGTTAGTCCGACCGTGTGGGAAATCAGCGGCCACATGGTGTTAAAGAGGAAGAAGGACTTTGATGAGGCTTCTGAAGCCAATGCTTGGAGGCTTCTTGCTGAGGTTTCTCTCTCTGAAGCAAGGTTTAAAGAAGTCAATGATCTTATATTTCAAGCCATTGCATCTGATGAAATTGAAGTCACGCTCTCGCCTCAACGCGTAGAGAAAGCAGATGCATTAAGCTCAAGCACTACTCAGCCTTCTATGGTGGCTGGTTCACATGAATGCCTTGTTCTTCAGTAACAAAAACAAGGCTATGGTGAATATTCTCAGTCATTTTAATGTACTGTTCTTTCTGCTATGAATTTCTAAGTTTGAAGTTGAAGTGTTATAATTGCTTCCAAACTTGATAAAATAAGATGCTTGTGTGAAAGTTCTTCTCACGGTCTTTTGAAAATAACGATACAATCAATCAAGGTTTTAAAAAATAATAATAATCAAAAAAATCTAGGATGGATTAGTATTATTTACTCCTTATAAAAATACAAAAAAAAACATATTAATATAATTTAGTCTCTTTGTTTTAATTATTTTTAAATTGTTAATTATTTAATTGCTATTCTATTTAATTTTCTTTTTGATCATTTAGTCTTTATACTTTCGTTTGTCTACTTCAAGGGAAATGATCAAATTTGTTGACTTCGAATATATCTAATATGATTATGTGAAACCCCTTTCATACATTTTAGTTTTGTTAATCTTAAGTTAAATCTCCTGAAAAATTCAATTTTTAAAGTCACACTCATTTAGCAAGCAAACCAATTTTAACTAAAAAAATAGATATTTCAAAAAGTTCATATAAGATAGTATAAATACATAGGGTACTAGTACCTTCTCTTTGTATAACCAACTCACTAACCTTCGATCTCTTTCAAATGCATTATATTTTTCTTTACTTTTAGTATTGCACTTACTTTGCATATTTATGGGTTTTATTTCGCACTTTTCCCTTTTCCCTTGGAAATAATAAAGCGCGTGAGACTCTTGCTTTTGCGAGTCAAGTTAATCAATAGATTGATCTCCGATTTTCACCGCTAGAGAGTTGGCGACTCTGCTGGAGATTACACAAGATCTCTAAGTGGGTTAAGCCTAACTTGTTATATCTGTGTTTGTGTTATTATGACTTGTTTGCTGCTTTATGTGGATTTGCTTGATTTTTGGGTATTTGGTGATCTCTTATAAGTCCTATACCCGAACTTTGACAAACTTAAGATTAGGACGGGTGGTATAGTCATGTTAACTTTGAGGGAGTAATCCCGAAAAATGAGACATGAAATCCCCCACTCATTAGAGGCCTCTTTGATTGTAATATTTGTTTACCAAGTAATCGGGAAGACGTTGTTGCTTTTTAGGTGTAGTGCAGAGATTATAACGGAGTAATCCAGAAGTAGTTGTCACGCGATGCTGCTGCACTCAGACGGGTTTTTCTTGAGAACATTGTTAATTACCGAGTAATCGGGAAAGTTGGTAATATCTGAAAGAAGAATGTGGACTCTGAGTATCTTTAGAACCTTGTTCTACATGTACAAATAAATCCTTAGTACATACCTTGTGGGTTGGTTCTCACCCTTGGACTCCATGCTCGTGACGTCGAACCTTTGAACCTTGTTTGTGATCGTTGCATAACCATACATTCATGCATCCATGAAACTCTTTTTCACTTGATTTTCAAGGAATTTAGGGGTCTTTCTTTATAAACATCATAAATTTCATCAAATTCAATGGATCCTGGGTGTTGATGGGGTGAAAATCCTAATCCACCAAAATGGATGATTGACTTTGATGATGACTTGATCAATGTTTTGATCCAATTTAGAATTCACTTTCTTTATGGTTTGATGTTTACAATTTAATATCTTAAGTTCCTTGAAAGTCAAATAAAAACCAACATTTTTATATTTTGCATAATTCATGCATACATCTAGGTTGTCCAAGAAATTCATTCCAATTGTCTCCTTCAGTTGTTCGTTTACCGTCAAACTTGTTCCTCAACACTTTGGACTGGAAGGATGTTTCAAAAAACTATGGAAGAACTTCAACGAGACCAAGAGCTGTTAGGGGGAGGTCAACCGTTTAAAGTGTCAGATGGACCAGATTATGGGGATCCTGCAAGTCTTGTTGAAAAAAGAAGGCAACCCTCCACCAACCGCAACAATGCAAGTGGATACTTTTCCAACCTCATCCATTGTTCCTTCAACTCAGGGGAAACACCATTCATTGATTACTCATGTATTGATACATCTGTCCCCAAAGGATCTTCCTCAACCTGTGTTTGCAAAGTTTACTAGACCACATACCTCATCTATCCTTCAGCAACATGTCTAGATCCCTGAGCTAGTTAATGACAAAAACAAGGTGGTCAGTGATACTATTGAATCGGTTCAGAAGAGTCCAGTGTTCATCTCAAAGTTAGGCAAAAGAATAGATGATAAAGCAGTAATGAAATCCTCGAGAGGAAAGAATATTCCAAGTACTTACACGGGGCAGCCACTTGATATGCTTCCCAAGGCTTTACATCAACAACCACTATTTGTTTCTCCTCAAAACAACCTGAATCAGATTCGTAACAGGGGTCACTTTGATCCTATTCCTATGACATATATTGAACTGTATTCTGCGTTGGTCCAGAAAGGCTTGATCACAACTAGGGCCCTGCCTCCTCCTCTATATCCTTTTCCAACAGGATTCCAGTCCGATCTTCACTGTGAGTTTCATCAAGGTGGTGCAGGCCATAATTTAAAAAATTGCTATACATTGAAGGCCAGGGTACAAGATTTGGTGAAGGCAAAGATTCTTCTAACTTTCAAAGACACAAATCCCAATGTTGTCAACAACCCTTTGTCAAGATATGCTAAGTGAAGCTTCAGTTGGTTTAAGCCGGTTTCCCCTCAGCAAGTGTTTCAAAAAGGATAGCTCATCCTACTTTTGATTATGCATTAGACTTTGTTTCATTTCTGTTTGTACTTTCCATTTAATTATGTTGAACTGTTTGCCTTCTAAATTTATATGTTCTTTGTTTTGTCCATTTAAATGAAATGAGCATTTTACATCTTTGAATCAATTTATGGTTTCAATTACGGCCTTTGTATACCTCTGGTTTTACTTTCTTTATTTAACTTTTGTTTATACAAAGATTGGAGGGAGGATGATGAAAACTAAGTACTCATAACTATTGTTGGTATGCTTTCAATTGAAACTTTGTTAATGATGTAAGGTATTGTTTCAATTTCCAAACACTGGAGAAATAAGAAAATTAGTCCCTTGTCAACCCTTTGAGCCTAAAAGTTGGAGTTTCTTTCTGTACAAAAACCCATAATCTTAACCCGGACAGGGTAGTTCTCAGTTAACTTGATTGTACATTCAAATACAAAAGAAATCATGCAAGATACATTTCAATAAATGTTGCAATCACAAGCCTTTCTTCCCACACATCAAAGAAGTGTCGAAGATGTCTCAAATTAAAACACAATGACGGTTCACCGTAATCATTAAGTCAGGCGGTTCACCGTAATGAAAAGATGATAATTACCTACTATTTTTTTATTATTTTTTAAATATAAAAGAGATCATAAATAAAACACAATCGAAATCAAATTTCATTGAATTCATAAAACGACTTCTAACGTCTCTATTTTTCGTGACTTTTCAAACATAATCAACTTTTGACTTGTAAAGAAAAATTGTAGATGACGTCAAGGAAAATCATATGCAAAAACAACCGCTAAAAAATGCCGAAATTTGAAGAAGTTATGAATTTTTGAAATCTGATTCGAGAATTGACAAAAATAGGTCGAATCGCTTGTGGACACTTGCTATGTAATGATGCTGATGGGAGGTGGTATCTTAAGTCAAAAATTAGGGTATGACAGAGACTTGTTATTTACACAGCCAAGATCCTTTATACCAATGATACTCAGTGCTTATATGGACTTTTCCAGTTTTTTAAGGCCACCTATCACATCACCGGTAATAAATCCCTTTTCCTTCACTGATGGCTTTTTGATCAAAGATTGATCTGAATTGTTTGAAATATTTCAGAACTTATATTCAAAGATTTCTACCCAAATTGGTTGTTCAATTCAAGGCTGTCAACATCGGGATCTTACATGAATTGGGAGGCGATAGCAACATCGTAAAGCATAAGATTGTAACTAAGATCGGAGGATTCTACCCAATTATTTTTGGATTAGCTTTTGAGAAAATCATATTAATGAAAAATTATTTAAAAATGCAAAGTGTGGGAATTTCCGCCTTCATTGTCGTCCGCCCCTAGTCGCCTAAATTGGGGTATTTGGCTTGCCTTCATTGCAACCTCCAACACCTTCATTAGATTGAGTTTGAAGGGGTGGATTTAATCCCACATTGTTTAGAGATATGACGTGTGTTGTATTTATAAGTCAGGACAATCATCACCTTACAAGCCGTTTTTGTAGGAATGAGTTAGACTTAACCCAAATTCTAAGTTTTAACTTGAATGCTTTTTCAACCATGGTTTATAATATTTTTAAAAGTCTAAAGAAGAACTGCTAAGTTATTTACACCAAAAATGATTTTTACAGAATCTAACATAAACGGGCTCACCACTCGTGAATTAAATGTATTTTCTTTGGATATTCTAGAATGCCGATTTGGCCCATACCATGTAGATGTTTTGCTTAAATTTAAGGCCCGGGGAGTATATAAAATATAAATAGACGTCTTGCTGAGTGTGTTACTTAATCAGCATTCAGAAATCTCTATCATGTTTTCTTCTCCAGTTCTCATGTGCTCTATCTTCTTATGTTACTCATCTGCTCTATCTTCTCAAGTTATTGCTTTGTTGAATAGTAGAAATTCTAAGAGTATGAAATTTGAAAACAAAACAACAAGTTCTATTTGTCTGTTCGTACCTTCACAATGTCTCGCACAGTTGGCCGAAATCCATATTGTAGTAACACTGAGTCTCCGTAAACTTGGTATTTCTCCAAGACCTTAATAAAATAAATAAGAATAATAATGATTAGCAAATTCTAAGTAATAACAAAAGTGAACTAAGAAATTTGTGCAACTTAGTCCACTCAAATTTAAATAGTATGTGCTTGAACCTGACGACGTGTAAGACCAATATTTGGTACACCATAAATTCCAGTATCAACGTTTCCCAAAATATGCCAAGGGCTGTTGAAATTAAAACAATGGTTATGTGAGCTACCAAGTATCAGTTTATATAAATCATACTACAAATGTTCATTATCAATGAAAACATTAGTAGAGAGGCCAAATCATTTATGAACTTCAACCTAACAATTTAAGGTTTTAGAAAATAGGACATTTGGTTCTTGACATGCTAACAGAACCACAGCGACTAATTAGTCAACAGTTGTATCCTCGTCAGTCCTCATTTTCAAATCTAGGCACAAAATACTGTACACACGTGTACTTCGACTAACCCTCAAACCCAAAGGAAATTCAAAAATGCAAGAAAAGAATTTTTAATCCATAATTAAAGATATATAGCACATATGTCAAGATTGAATAGTTATGATTGCTTGATTATTTTTGCCTTTTATTTCTTGATATGTTTCCAGAGACTTAAGCAGTTTCAGGATATTAGTGGAAAAGTTAAATTATACCACCATGACCAAACCAGTTTAGATTATGATTGCACACGCATTCCTATTTTTTAACTGGTGACGGAGTTGGAGATACTTGTGGGGATTATCTGTTCGGAAAACCAAAGTTGGGGAATTTTTCCCCCGTGGGGACGGAGTTGGAGAAAAAAGTTCCTCCGATGACACTTTGGGGTGGGGATTGGTAAAGTATTCTCCCCGCGGATTCCCCGACTCCGACCATATTATTTAACTTTTGTATTTTATATATTATATAATATATATTAATGTATTAGAAAATGAATAGTCATTAGTGAATCATTTTATTTTTATGTTTTATCGTATAATGTATTATTTCACCACTCAAGTATCCAACTTTAGAAAAGTGCATCCAATACATAGAATGTATACATCGTCTCTTTTTCTTTTCACAATTATCTTTGTCTCCTCTATTCATCATCTCATATGTTCTCATCATCATCACAACAACCACTCTCCTTTGTTTATTGTGCTTATGGTAATTACTCTTCAAATTCACTTTACTTCCATTAGTAACATGTTTTTCATTCAATTAATAAATTAGTAGTTATGAATTTGCCACACTAACACATAATCAACCACTCGACGACAGTGGTACTATGGTAGTAAATTAGCGGAACATGATAGCAACAAGTTCTGTTAATATTTTTTTTTATAGAAAAAATACTAGCAACAAGTGATTTTTTTTTATTATTGATGAAAGATGTATTTTTATTTTTTTTAAAAGAAATATGTAAAATATATGTGTTCTTTTTTAAAGAAAAAAAATAACGAAATACTAGTGTTAATAGTTTTGATCGAAAAGTATAGAGATTTTCTTAAGATTCGATCTCCGTGGGAATGGGAATGGGGGAAATATTCACCCATGGCAGGGAATAGGAATGGGGATGGAAAATAAATTTGGGGACGGACCAGGGAGCGGAGAGGCATCCTCCGAACATTCCCTGCCCCGTTGACATCCCTAGTGAGAAGTGATAGTATAGTTCAGTTTGCTCTTGAAAATAACAGTAAGTAACAATACGTATTCATTTTTTTTAACTCAATGTAATTTTGAAATTTGAAAAGCTTCTG
Organism: Vicia faba; assembly: GCA_948472305.1. Lineage (NCBI taxonomy): Eukaryota > Viridiplantae > Streptophyta > Magnoliopsida > Fabales > Fabaceae > Vicia > Vicia faba. Next base: position 77,336,412 of record OX451737.1, on the reverse strand, counting down.
TTCTCAGAATCTGAAAATTTTCAGTCAGACTAAAAAAAATATAGAAAAATTCCAGAAAGTATATTGGGTGAAATTGACTCCCAGTTCATATCCAACTTCCAATCTAAAAGTTGTTCATCGTATAGAAATATTACCAGTCAGACTAAAAAATAAAGGAGAATTCCAGAAAATATATTAGGGGAAAATTGACCTCCAGTTCTTGTCCAACTTTCAATTTAGAAGTTGTTCATGTAGAAAAAAATCAGTCAGGTTAAAAAAAAAGGAAAATTTCAGAAAATGTTTTAGGAGAAAATTGAATTCCAATTTGTCTCCAACTTCAAATTTAAAATAGACATTTTGATAAGAAGTCATTCCTGTCCAGAAATGGGAGACAGTTTTATTAGTGAGAAACAAGAAAAGATTAGAAAGTTCCCAGCTATAGAGAACCTCTACTTGCCAAAGCAATAAGCTCAGAGAAAAGGCGGAAGAAAATAGCATAATCTCTTAACCTAAACCAAAGCTTGCCTTCTCCGTCAGACTCTCCTTCTCTCTCTTCTAACCCCCTTACGTCCTATCTTTCTTAAATAAATCACATTCTTCTCTCCAGTCTTAGCACTATGAGAATACAGTTTTAGGGCCTTCGTTTTAGGCTTTAGCTAATTGTGATTAGTCAATCCCATTACATTTTACAATTTTTTCAATCACTTGGTCATTTATGAGGATTAGAATGGAAAAACTTGTTTATTGAAATGCAGATTCCTGATGTTTGAAAGCATTTGACACTTACTTGTGGTAGGCAGCACGTCCAACCATAACACCGTGAGCGCCAATCTTTAGAGCTGCATTGGTCTACAATCAAAATCCACGTGTAAGGATATCACCAAGGAAGCATCGAATCAATGTGTAAGGATATAATACAACAAATGACAAATACAATAATACGATAACAAAGAATTGATTTGATACTTAACAGCACAAACAACAAAAGTATGAGCAAAACTATCAAGCCCTTCACTGGAATTTTGAGGGCAAAACAGTGCAGCCCAATCTAATGAAGAAGCCAAATGATACCTTAAATGTTATTGCGACATAATATCAAAAACTATATGATCAAATGTCTAGACATTGATTCTTGTCTTTTCAGTTGTCCAAATAAAAAGTTCAATCTGGTCATATGGTGGGTGTGAACCTGTTAATGTCCACACTTCAAGTCTAAAGTGACTATTGCATAAGAAGGCATGTTAGAGATACAACATAAAACCTTTCATGTGTCTTCACCTAATAGCGAAAGCTCTTAGCATAGATGGATCATGATACTGATAGAAACCAACTGATAGAAACCAACTGATATAGAATAAGAAATGGGAAAATACCTTTGAATTACAAAATGATATTGCAGAACTTCGAGGGTCTGCACCTCCCTAATGCCTAATTGGCCCTTTTTCCTATCCAAATCCAAGATAATCATCTACCCATTGTCTGCCCCTATTTATTCTAAACTTAAACACTCTGAATTAATAATATAATAATTATAATAATTACCCATAATTAAATAACAGTTACAAAATTGAAGAGTCTAACAGATATTAACGAATATTCATTTTGTATAGTGACTCATTTGTTAAATTTGAAAAAGATGTTGTATAATGGTTCCAAAATGGCTTCTTAATGATAATGGCTTACCACAAATGAAACTCAAGGTATGGTACTGATTTACCCAAGACAACGAAATTTATTGAGAAAACTCTGGCCAAAAAGAAATAGTTTTAATCATGCATTCACCATATTCAGTAAATATAAGGGCCTCAATCAATTAGTAGTCCAATGCTTTATCTGTGAACAAACACGTAGAATCATGTATGCTGTCTTAATTAGAATCTAAACCAAGGATTTACCAAATTAGTTTATTGATCTCCAAAAACTCCCAGGAATAAGTTATGGAGTTGCTCCTATTCCATGAAATGGAGAAAATGTCCAGTTTTATTGTTGACTGAACCAAAAACACTGATCCATCAACTAGGACTGTACTTGGCAAACACCCAGTAAAAAATGGAAAAATCTATTCAATCTCAACCAAGCACTCCCAATCAAAAGATGAAAATTTTTCTAATCAAATGAAAAATGGAAAAATAACAGAAAAAATCAAAGCTTTTAGTTGCCAAAGCAACATAGTTAAAACTTCACATCTCTAGATGTACCACCCGGACACAAACCAAACCGAAAACAGAGAGTTCTATATGAAGATGCATGATAAACCAATATAGTCAATTCATTTTTAAAAACCAACACAGTCTGTACAAACAAACAACTCAGTGACAAAACAGAATGACGATTAAAACACTGAAATGGGTTTATTGCACATATAAGTAGGGAACATTTCAATAAAGCACAAACACGCCATTTTGTGTTGTGCCTTCATGTCAAACACGGTTACACATGTCTGGCTCACCTCTTCCTCCCACTGTGTGTGTGCGCGCGTGTTACAATTTCTAGAATGTGGTGTATCCCTATGCTAGTATGATTACAAAATCACAGTAAAAACTTTTAGTGGCAAATATTTTCTATAATGAATACCAAGTCCTCAATAACACAGAATGATCATTGTGACTGTGATAGACTTCTTCTTAGAGAACAATATACGAGGAGAGGGTATAAATTAATTGACAGTTATAGGCAGTTATGTGGTTTAATTTTAGGAATAAAGAAAGGAAAGAAGAAAGTGACTATTGGATAGTTATTGAGTGGTTATGGGAGGGAGACACCAAGCTATCTAATTCTTGGAAGGGAGAGACCAAGATTCTCAAATTGCTTGGAAAGGAACTTTCTTGGTAACATTATACCATCTCTTTCCCTATATGTTATTTCCTAATTTGTTGTATTGTAAAAGAACTCATCCCCTGTTCTGAGATAACATCCCAGAGATTGTTATAAAAAATTGTTGTTTCTACTAATTTTATAACTATAGATACCAGACTACGAGTTACTATCAGATTGCAACTCACCTCTTCAATACTAGTAATGCCACCATTGATTGTAAATGTTAAGTCGGGAAAGTCGCGCAAGAGGCCATAAAAGTATTCATATCTGCATTAAGGAATGGGTTATCTCCAATGCTATATATAAAAAAATAATGACTATACAAATAAAATTTTATTGGGACATACTTCAGTGGAGGAATAGTCCGATTTTCAGCGGGACTGAGGCCATTCAGTAGTGCCTTTCTTGAGTGAATTATGAAATGCCTAGTAGGTGACAGAGAAGAGACCTTGTAAATGAAATCACCTGACAAACAGCAAAAGTGCCAAATAAAGATCAATACGTAATCTCAACAACCAAGGGCACAAATATTTTGAAGAAATAATAATCCCACATAGAGTAAGGGTTTTTAAATTATACCAACAATAACAATAAGCTTTTAGGACAATTTTTTACATACAAAGTTCCCATGTTATTATGCCCAATCCCACATTCTAAGAAGTACAAAACCAGCATCTAAGATTTGAGTGTCATTTGCTATATAAACTACAGTTATATAATGCTTTTCAAAAGAAAGTTTATATGAAGAAAAAATGGGAATGGAAAGTCGTGGTCAGTGTCCTATAGTCAATAATCCAGATATCCTCAAAAATATTACAAGATGCACACAAAAATTGAGACCAGATATCCTTATAAGTTACAGCTAAATAACAAGAAGCGCCAAGATTGTTTTCATCCATATGGAGGAGTGGACAACAATTAAGGAAAAAATATTTTCCACGACTCTTTTTAAAACCACATCTCACCACATTTCCTCATACAGAATCACACTCCCCAAATGCCACCTGTGCCTGCATCATATTATACTACAGCTCATTAAGAGTTAATATTTTCAAATACTCCCGTCATGTCCTCCTAGCATTCATGGGTCTAACAACTTATAAGTCCTAGCTAAGGCTTGTGGTAAAATGTCGGTAAGAAAGGGCCTTACATAGTTCATTGTATGAATCATGATCATCTACGCCGATTCGACATTTGACACTGACAGGTACATTTGTATTGGCAGCTATTACTGAAACAGCCTCGGCAACAAACTTTCCTTGTATGCATTAGAGTTCTCTATTAATGCACAATGATGAAGAAAACATAAATCTCTTTGCATGTAATATTTAACCATGGGTAGTTTTCTAACCTTTGGCTCAAGCATGAGACGCGCACCAAAGCACCCACGTCCAGCTACTCTAGGACTAGGGCATCCGCAACTGGTATACATTGAAAAATATATAAAGGGATCTGTCAAATATCAATACAACAAAGATATTTCCAAACTTAAGATGGTAGTTAACAAACTAACTTGAAGTTGATCTCATCATAGCCGTAAGCATCAGCGAGTTCAGTTGCTTTCGCCAAATTCTCTAAATTACTGCCTCCGATTTGAAGCACAATAGGATGTTGGTCTGGAGAAAATGACAAGAATCTGTCCTGAGCATAAGAAACAAAAATAATCAATTGTTTATCACAAACAACTCATCCCAAAGCAACGGTTTTGTATACCACCTCATAAATTTCTCCTCTTACACTGCACACGCACATACCCAAAGCAAGGAGCGCACAATTATGTATTAGATTTAGAATTACCTAGCATGAGAATACAATTTTTCCTACACTTTTCTCAGTTTGAAATCCCACCCTTTCTCAAACTATCCCTCTCATTCTCACTGTAAATCTTCTTTTTACACATGAGATACTACTACAAGATCTTTCTTTTCACATGTGATACTACTATTAACTAACTGAAGCTTGCAAACAATAAGCCTCCACCTAACATCTTGAACTTATAGGAGATTCAAACTTCAACAAATTGCAACCACAAATCTCATTATCCACACAACTCCTAAGTTTTTTTTACATATTCTTTGTTTTATGTTTACAAGCAGAATTATCTGGAGCACCGACACCTCTGGAAAAAAACGTGTCTCTGTGTCAATGTTTGTGTCTGAAACCGACACTTATGATTACGTTTAATATATTCATTTTTCAAAAAATTATTACCAGTATCACGTACGAGTGTAGTGTTTCCAATGTCCGTGCTTCATATTATGATTATAAACTTACCAGATTACCCTTTTGATAAACAATAGTTTCAGCGGCAAGCATCTCGGTATATAACCAAGCATGTTTTGAAATGAGGCGTGCAAGAGTTCTATAATGATTATCTGTCCAATCCATCATCGGAGCAACACTGAAATCCAAGAAACAACAAACCGTATAAAATCAGAACACCATACCTATCTATAGATATCAGAACCAAAAGTAAAGAGAGAGATGAAAAACAAAAGAAAGCATTATACCTAAACCAAGGAGGAAAGTAGTGATTTGCAACCATTGAAGTTACAGATAACAACCCTAACCTGCACAAATTTTTCTAAGATGTATGAAATTTTCATCAATTTGGGAGACGATAATTGAAGAGAAATTAGGTTAAGGAGGGAGCGCGGCGGACTTACTCGGAATCCATGACAGACCAAGATGTCACTTCGAATTAACTTAATATTATTTTCAGTAATTTTAGTGACAATGTATGTTGATTACATTCTTTACTAAACTTTATTACCCTTTTAAATGGAAGTTGTTTGATTCATTTACCATCATGACAAAACTGCAACATTTCCTTAACACCATGAAGCTACACTTGATGGGGAAATTAATCAATATTTCAAATACAACATTTGAATAAAATCACATAATGATAATCGATTTTCAATGAAATTTTAAACAAAAACATGACTTAAGGAATTTGTCAAACACTTGATGTACAATCAATTCAAATTAGATTTTCTTTGATTTTGCTGGTATGAAAACTCAATTGCAATGGGTATGTCTACCCCCAATTCCAATGGAATTGAGATAATTAAAATTAACATTTGCAAATGTTGTTTAAAAGAGAAAAAGTAGTAATCCAACCGTTTAAACCCTATGTCTGATGTTGATCATATTTTCCTCTCTTCCCTTGATCTTGAGCTCGATCGAGTAACCCAATACTTCCAATTTGATCATTCGGTTACTGTTACTCCTTTGACATAAACACTTTTCTTCAAAGTTTTCACTCGGCTGAATCCGGATTGCAAACTATTGTGATCCAACATCACCAAAATGATCATCCGGTTACTATTACTCCTTTGAGAGAAACATCTTTCTTCAAGGCTTTCACTCGACTGAATCCAATTTGAGAAATATTGTGAGAAACTCCCAAGTCAACTTTTGTATTGGAAGAAAATCCCAAATGGATTTATCTTGAAACCCCCCAAATAATTTTCAACCCAATTGATTACAACCAACCTAATTAAACCTTATCAAACTATCTTAAGATCACACAGCAAAAATGATTATGTGTAGTTGTTGTACGTGTGCAATGAGAGAGGATGAAGATGATGAAAAATTATGTGTTTATTTTTGGTTTGAATCAATAGAAATGATACATGAATGCCTTTGTATGTGTGTGTAAAAGAATGAAACTGAAAAATCAGAAATGCAAAATTACAATTTTGGACATTTTAAACATGGGGAGTCGACTTATTTGAGAAGGGAGTCGACTCATACGAGCTGAGGAGTCAACCCATGCTGCTTGGGAGTCTACTCTAAATGGACAGAAAAAAATAGAAGAAAAATAGCTTCAGGAGGAGTCGACCCATAACTCGAGGGAGTCGACCCATTAATGATGTGTGTCGATTCATAAGGCCATATGCATCGACTCAACTTGGGTCGAGATTTTGATTCAAAATTGCTTTTAGTGGGAGTCGACCCACAACTCGAGTAAGTCGACCCATTTCTGTTATGTGTCAACTTCAGATGCCAGTTGTTGTACCCCAAAATTTGCCCTCTCATTTTACTCAACACATGCCCATTGAGGTCCCCAACTCACCTTAGGATGACTAAGAATTGACCAGACAAATTCTCCTCCTAAGGCAATAAACCTTAAACTAGGGTTTCAATTTTCATCAAGATGGTTGAGCTCCAAGGGTCTCAAATATTTTCCATGGCCCTAATATGTCCTCAAGATCATCCATGCCAAATTTCATGGTTTGCCCAACAAGTTTGCTCAGCCAACTACTCAAGTGCCTGAAAATCAACTATACTAGGTTAAAAGTCAATTGTGGCCTATATACTGTCAAACTTCAAGATTTTTGGTCAATATCAACATTTTGAAGTAATATCCATCATTTTATCAAGGTTTGATCATGATTCCTTAAGAAATGCTCTTAATTCATCAAAAGTCAAAAATGGCAAATTAGGGTTTTTATAGGAAAAGTCAACCAAACTTTGACCATGCATAACTTTCTCATATTTTATCAGAAATTTTCCCATCAAAACTCATTTTGAAGAGAATCCAATTCCCTACAACTTCTCTTCAGCCCCCAAGTTCAAGAAATGCTCCAGTTAAAAGATACAAGCTCATACATTATAGGTCCTTTCAAAAAGTCAACAAAAACACCATTTGGGTCAAAGCTCCTTACATGAACATGGAAGATCCAATTGAAATGAACCAAAAGGGTTGTTTATAGGACATCCTAAGATCTCTAAAAATTCCAAGAACACCCTCTTAGGGTTAAAAATGAGAGAGATGTGCATTGCTAAAGTTGACCAATTTTTGGAAAAGCGCATGAAGCCAAATATTGACCAAACTTGAATTTTTCCAAATGGGCCCATATTTTCATGCTTGAAACTTGTTTCTGACATGGCACACGGCCTTTGAGCTCATTCATACATTATTTTATTATTTATACTATTTATTTTGATATTTTATCCATTAAAATGTAAAATTAAATAAATAAATAAAAGAAATAATGGAAGATATGATTTGGAATCTTTTTCTCATCAAATATGGACAAAATATGTTGGCATATCAAGGGGAGCTCGTGGGGAAAAGAAAGATTGGATTTGTTCTAAAAAAGCAAAAAAAATCACATAATTAAAAGAATATTTTTTCTCATCAAAGCATGGATCTTTTCCACATTTGTTAACCTAATGTGATTCACTACATATACAAAAACTATCCAGACCTAGGGCATACACGCAACTGCCTCCATAAACCCTGAAATCTTTTCCAAATATTCAAAGAAAAAGTGAAACTCGTATCAAACAATCTCAACCATTTTCAAGGTAAACTAAGCACTCCATCATACTCCTGAAGGTCCCAGGAGTCCATCCCTGTCAATCTCCAGGCTTGTAATACTCCCAAACGCCCAGACCATACATCATCGGATTGGTATTTTTCTTGAATTCAAAAATATTACATACTCTAATATAAATCATTTTTATGTTCATATCCATGTTTGCACTAATGATTGTGAATGTTTAGAGCCATCGCATGGTTAGTTTGACGCAGGGATGAAGCTTTGCCATTGTTAGGGCAAAGCTTAAGACGAGCTTCGTATCTCCCTGTACAGTGACTTTCATACCAAACGAACACCACCACTGGATTCGCAACCTATGATTTAGGGGGGTAGGTCAAATTTCTGAATCGGAAACGTGTTATTTTATAGGTTAGGGTTTTGAAGGCGCCGGAGACGATGGTGGTCAACCACCGTGAGGGGGGGTTTGACCCTCCCTGCGCTGGCATGGCTGGACAGCATCCCTTGATTGGTTCATTCAAACTTCAGGGTCCCACTAAAGATGCGCGCGTTGACAACTCAGCAATAATGTTGATTTAATATTATATTGTTTTGTTTTGATTATATTAACGAATGAACAACATGGTTCAGTGGCAAGAACAAAGGGTGTTAAGGCATTATGTGTGTGGGAGGTCAGGGGTTCGACCATTTCCTCCTGTATATTATTTTTCTGATTTGTGCATGCAGATCCAGTGCTTTAAGCTCCAGCATGCAGACCATGTGTCCTCAAACTCACACCATCAGATCTCAGTGGTTTAGATCCAACGCCTCCGAGCCTGCAGCTCCATGGTGGACCTTCCAGATGCAGCAACCCTGGATTACACGCATGAGTGGTCCAACAGATATGGGCCCTAACAAAAATTCAGTCAACACCCCCCAATTTGGTTTCTCACTCCAGGCCCATTTCTTTTTTTTTAATTCTCTTTAGTTTCTTTTTTAATTAGTTTACATTTTTTAAATTTATTTTATTTTAAACATAAAATCATCAAAAATCACAAAAAAATAGGTTTAGGTTTTTTCAATTAAAATTAATTCTTGCAAATTAACTTAATTTAATTTATTATTAACTTGTTTTCTTTAATTTAAATTAATTAGAAATTAGGTTAAATCTCAATTTTTTTCATAAAATAACAACAACAAAAAATTTAATAAGCAATTAGATTTTCAGGGTTTCAAACGTGTTCCTGCCTTAATCTCCGTGCGCTTATTATTTTCCGTTTTAATTATGTAACTGTGTCCGGTTTGTAATAGCCTAATTAGGGTTTTAATTTATGCACTTTACATTCTCAGTCAAATATAACTGTAACTGCCCTGAAGCCTTGTAATAGTTGTATGTTTTACTTTCCGCACTATATTATATGCCTGTATATAAACTGCTAGTAAATTAGGCGTGTATGATAAGAACTAATCAATCAATCTTAGATCACTAATATCAAGATGAAAATACCTGAAAAAAGCACATTGTTGCACACTCTCACTCCTAGGGTATTTCCCATTTTGGTTGCCTTCGGAAATGGTCATGCCCCTCGAACGTAGGGATACCTTAGCAAAGACCCCTCATCTAAAAGTCATCATAAAGATCATAGTCCCTCAATGTCCCTCGAGTTTCCTACGAGAAATGATCTTGTCCCTCAATGTTGCCTACGAATATATGATGACAGTCCCTTCGAACTGTTAAGGTATCTCTACATGTTGCCTTCAATGACCATAAACGTCTCTTTTGATAGTCCCTCAACATCCAACGATAGGGATACCTACTCATTAATAATAGGATAGCACTATCTAAATGAAAGGAGGAAAATAACACCTTTTTCGAGTAGGTAGATAGTTGTTAAGTACTTGCTCAAATCTAATTCATTTTCACACCACACTTTCAAAATTCTTTTCAAAAAATACTTTATCACACTCTTGAGGACTGATACAAGAGTTATCATAAAGCAAATAAATTTTTTCAAAACACACAAACACGAAAACAGTTTTCAAAATGAGCAAGTACCTAAGAGCCCATAGAAAACTACGGATGGAAAGGGTGCTAACACCTTCCTTTTCCATAATCTACCCCCCTTACTCAGAAAACTCTCGAAAGGTCTTTTTCTGTTCTTTTCACCATTTCCTTTGTTGGATAAAAGAAAAGTCGGTGGCGACTCTTGCTTACCGCACATTTGCGAATACAAATGCAAAACCAGTATAACAGTCGGTTCTGCCACCGTATCATAGAATAGGCGACTCTGTTGGGGAAAATGAAGAAAAAATGGGGTTTACCTTAGGGTCTCTAGTTCATTTCTAATATGTTTTCTTTGTTTGTTTTGATTGCTTTATGTTTAAGGGTATTGTTTGGGTTACTATAGATCCTACACCCGGATCCGGGGAAACATTTTAGGTAAGTAGCAATAGATCGTAGAAATTATGTGGGTTATACTGACACGGTTGAAGCGATAGCTACGTTGATGTGACACTTTGGTGGGTACCGGTAGCCCTTGAGTTAATCAAGGAGAATACGGGGCCGCTGTGTGATGTCATGAAGCGTCAACTGGCCTTAGAACCTTAATTGAACAACTTGGCTATTAGAACATAGTGAAACAGCCGTCTTTAGTGTATCCCCAAAGTCGGTTGATACTCGATGCTACACTCATTGAGATTTGACTCCCGAGTTTTGTTTGGTGGCAAGTCAGTTGTCTATCAGAACGAAACTTGTGGGAAAGATCAGTGATATTGAGATCCCTTAGAACTCGGTTACTATGTATAGGACAGGTTGAACCAATCAAAAATTCAAGAGGATATTACCTTAAAACCCATGCAAGCCTTAAACCTAAGATCTTTGTATGATTTGCTTATGCTTGCCATATCTGTGATTTCTTAGCATAATCATGACATCATAACATGGCATATCATACTAACCATTTCAAGGATTTTATAGGGCTTATCTTTGTCTGGTTTTGTAGTACACGGCATCCGCTCGCAGAAACACTATTCAAGTCAACCCTGTGAGGGTACCTCCTCAACTCAAGAAATTAGCATCAAGGATTCCTGAAAGCTCTCCCTTCACTAAAATACATGGTCGACTTCTCAACCTGGTCACTTCAAACCTTGATAAAGAAATGATAAAGGTGCTCTTTCAACCCAATTGATTACAACTAACCTAATTAAACCTTATCAAACTATCTCAATATCACACAACAAAAATGATTATGTGTAGTTGTTGTACGTATGCAATGAGAGAGGATGAAGATGATGAAAAATTATGTGTTTATTTTTTGATTGAATCAATAGAAATGATGCATGAATGCCTTTATATGTGTGTGTAAAAGAATGAAACTGAAAAATCAGAAATGCAAAATTACAATTTTGGACATTTTAAACAGGGGGAGTCGACTTATTTGTGAAGGGAGTCGACTCATAGGAGTTGGGGAGTCGACCCATGCTACTTGGGAGTCTACTCTAAATGGACAGAAAAAATAGAAGAAAAATAGCTTCAGGAGGAGTCAACCCATAACTCGAGGGAGTCGGCCCATTAATGATGTGTGTTGATTCATAAGGCCATATGTATCGACTCAACTTGGGTCGAGATTTTGATTCAAAATTGCTTTTAGTGGGAGTCGACCCACAACTCGAGTAAGTCGACACATTTGTGTTATGTGTCGACTTCAGATGCAAGTGTATCGATCCATTCACAACATAGAATTTTGTTTTCATTTTTCTTCAGAGGGAGTTGACTCCTAATATGGATGTGTCCACTTCTAACATAGTTTTTCATGAAAAATCATATTTTTGACATATATCCAAATGTTTTTGACTTAGTATATCAGTGTCCTAAGATGAATATACAACCCTAGACATAGATATAAAAGGTTCAATGTATAAATATTAGTACTACCTAGTTTTGACATCATTCAAAACATCTAAGAAGATAATAATGCACTCACATACTCTCCTTTTTTGATGATGGTAAAACGTACGACGTATATGGGGTCTTTGATCATATCTCCCTCTATATGTGCATTTCCTCTTTAATATTTGCAAATAGACTTTGATCTTTGCATGGTTTTTCCCCATTTGACAAGATCAAAAAGAGAAAAGACCACAAAACATAAGAAGCATCAAATAAAATACACAAACACATGTATACCATTTAGAGGTGTTGCAAAGATAAATGGATCAATGATAACAACACTCACATATAATGAAGTTAAAGTGAAAATGCATAAACATAAGTAAACCGCAATGCATTTAAAATCAAAAGTAGTTTATTACAAACATACTACAAGATTTTGAAACAAGAATTGCAATAAAGACAAACATGAAAATGTTGTATTTCATGCAAGAGAGATACATAACATTCCCAAGCATAATATCATCAAAATTAATTCAAATGTGAATAATTTATATCATGTAATACATATGATGATGAAATACAAATGATTAAAACATGGTGTTACCACTACAACAAATAACGCATTTCATAACAAAGCTTTCACGTCATCCATAAGAAACAACAAGGTATTAAGCCTAAGTGCGCCGTGTTTTATATTTTTTAATTATAAAAATAACAATTTATCTTGGTTTCTAATATATCCGACGGGTAAAACTAATATGGGCGCGCTTCGAGTCCAAACTTTTGTAGTTTATGTTTTATTTTGATTATAATTGTAAACTAAAACAACTAACCCTTCGGTTTTTCGATATAACCGAGGGAACAACTAATCAGATTTCACTATAAAAGCAAAAATATTTTACCTTAATCCTTACTTATTTGTAGCCTCCCCAAACTCACAAGCATCATTCCTTGGGATGGATTGCAAGACTGAGAAAACCTTCAATATTCTTATAGAATAAAACGTTTTTTTCTGCCCTTGAAATCTATCTCATATAACGATGTTGATGTTTTTGTTAGTGTTGTTGTTGTATTTTTTTCTCATTTGATAAATTGCAAGTGCAGAAAAATCATTCTTGATTCAAGGGGACAATGAAGAAAGTTCTCTTCTCTTTTTAAAAGTTACACAATGAAAGGAGCTTAACTAATCGAATGATAGATATCATCAAAGATATTCATTCAAAAGAGTAAATATTTATTTTAAACTATTTATTTTAATATTTTGTGTAAACAATATAAATTAAAAAAAACTTTTCATCTCGGTTTTAAAAAAAACAGGTGATAGTTATAATCAGAAAATTTTATACCTCGGTTTTATGATAAAGCCGAGGGGTAAAGTTATCTGATTTTATTATAAATACATTTGTTAAATAGATTTTACCCTAATTCTAACTAATATGTAGTCACAGGTGATAGAGGAAATATTTACCACTGTCTATTGCCATGCAAAATTTTGATCTAGAATCGCTTAAGAACATATATCTAAGATAGATTGCAAGTGCATAAAATAAAATAACTTATCTGAAATTGGATAAGTTATTGAGTGCTTTTTGGATATGCAACATAAAGATATGCAACGAAATTTAGATTCCATCAAAGATTTGTTGTTGAAAATAGTTTCTCCTTTGATTTTGTCTACTAAATTCAGGTATGCTACCAAATTCCTTCTCTAGAACATTCAGCGTTCATACTTTAAGAATAATGATGATTGATGATTGTGTGTGGTTTACTATTAATTTGTAGGACTGGGTTGAATAAATGCTATATGTTTGTTAATTTCACTAAGTCTAAGTCGGAAGTGGGAATTTGTTGTAATATTGTGTTTTAATATTCTTTGTAAACAATGTAACTTATATATATATATATATATATATATATATATATATATATATATATATATATATTGCACTTCCTTAATCAAATTCTTATCGTCCTTAAAAATGATGAGATATTTTAGCGTTAAAGTTGAGGATATTTGTCATCGTCCTTAATCAAATTCTTATCGTCTATTTCATGACTATCAATGCTCAATAAACTATCATTAGTGATCCGCGTGAAACCTAGATTAACTTCCATTATAAAAGCATTATGAATATAAAAAATTGATAATGAAACATCATGAAACGCTTGAAACTATCCTCCACTTTAAAATATACAAGAGTCTTTGTCATGAAGAGTTCTCTATGATGGATTGCAAGAGCAGAAAATTATTTGGATTTAAGGTTTGTGTACTTAAATATTTAATTGAGAACACTACGCCAAAAACTGCTTTTGCCAGCGCCTCTACTAAAGCGCTTATTGAAAAAGCGCTGCCATAGCCTTCACAAAAAACAAAATTAAAAAAAAGGTAAACCTACGAAGGCGCTTTTTTAAAAGCGCTGGCATAGGTGGGGGATACGAAAGCGCTTATTGAAAAAGCGCTGCCATAGCCTTCACAAAAAACAAAATTAAAAAAAAGGGAAACCTACGAAGGCGCTTTTTTAAAAGCGCTGGCATAGGTGGGGGATACGAAAGCGCTTTTTTAAAAGCGCTGGCATAGGTGGGGGATATGAAGGCGCTTTTTAACAAGCGCTGGCATAGGTGGGGGATACGAAAGCGCTTTTATAAAAGCGCTGGCATAGGTGGGGGATATGAAGGCGCTTTTTAAAAAGCGCTGGCATAGGGGGGGATACGAAAGCGCTTGTTTAAAAGCGCTGGCATAGGTTAGTTAAATAATTTCTAAACCCCTAAATTTACAATCAGATTTCTAAACCCAGCTGATACAAAAAACGAAACCCAGTTGTTCATCTTCTTCTCCATTCGTCTGCTCCTATTCAAGCTCTCTTCATCCTTCGTCGTCCTCACTTTCATAACAACCTATTCAAGCTCTCTTCATCCTTCGTCGTCCTCTCTTCATCAAACTGTAATTTACATTCAGGTGTTGTTTCTTTCCCATTCAATTTCATCTCAACATTGATTCATCATCACCCACTCTAACTACTTTACTTTATTACATTAATTAGGGTTTCGTTCTCAAAGTTTCTTGTTATTACAAAACCCTTCAACAGTTAGCAAGAACGAAACCCAAGGGATTTTGAAGGTTGGCTGTTACTTGTTAGAGGAAAGATCTAAAAGTTCATTTCACTTTTTCCATTTCTTTGGTTTGAGGTAAGAATTCTTACTCATTTTTCTTAGTTTTAGATATTGCATATTAACTGTTTGTGAAATGTTCTACATGATTGTTCCTAATTAAGGGTATGTTAGAGGGTTAGGAAAATGAAGTTGGATTTACGGGTCCTAATTTTAGGTGTATACTAGCTTAAAATTCACAAGTACTTAAGTTGTTGGTGTTCATTTGTGTTTTTCCCTCTTTTAGATGATTTGTGTGTGATTAATCGTTAATAGACATTCATATATTGTCAGTCATCGATAGTAAAAATGTCAAAGGCAACACTTAGTACGGATCCGGTAAAAAAAGTCTGGGAAGAACGATGTTGGAATTTGGTATTTGTATTGTAATAGATTGTAGAACAGATAAAAGGAGTCGGATAGTAGTGTTACGTTATCGAAACTGAATAAAAGATGCACCTATCAACTGTGAGATTTGTGCAAAGAAGAGAAGCAATATTTTCAAACTTTATGGACTGTACTAAGAGGGTGTGAGTTATGCTTGGAGATACTTCAAGTGGGATTATAAATTTCTAATCCTATCTACACTGTAGACAAAAGAATTAATCACACAAAGGAAATTATAACATTACTACTAAAAAAGTTATAGCTAAGAAAATGTTTTAATAGGCTTGTATATTTTGCATATAAGTCTTACTGAGATTTTTATCTCATTAGTTTAAGTTTATATTTCAGCTTAAGTGCTTAACAGGACAGATAGATTACATATAGATTACATGTGGTTTTCACAGAATGATGCTCCATAAATTTTTCACAGAATGATGGCATGGTACAAGACTATTGAGTTAGGGAACCATCTGGGATTGGGCAGGGAAGGAATGTTAATGAGTATAATACTAGGTGAGGGATAAGATGAGGATAAGAGGGATAGAGATAAACCTAATGATGAGTTTCATATGATTGTCTAGGTTGTAAATTTGGAAATCTATAAGGAGAAATGATTAGATGCAGTGGAATTAACATAAGGGGATCATTGAGATGTGAAATCTTATCCTACACGCAATATTAAGGAAAATCATATAGACCATAATTAGAGTTTACAAAACATTTGTTTACTCAGTTACAGCAACCAAACTTTCATAACCCCTGATTATTACTCAAACAATAGTGAAATTATGTCACCTTCAGGCATCAAACTTGTTTCTTGAAGTTAAATGATTAAGCAGCAGAGCAGGGTATCAACAAACATGATATAAGAACAGATATAATTAGGGTTAAGCTTTGTTGAAGAAAGAATATGACTAAAGTAGGCGGTGCCAAAAGCTTCAACCCAAGTAGTTATAAAAAGATTTTATATTTATCATAAATCTCATTGACAAAATCTTCACTTAGAAAAAAAAATGCATACAACAAAAGTTTCAATTAAGTCTGAAGGAGTATGAACAAAGTGAACACACCCTTGAGATTATTGTTGTTCCAGAATAACCAAGCTTAGAAACACTACATGTCCAAAAGCTGTTCTCATAGCCATCTAGCAGTCGCTGTTTTATTTCCTCGATATCCTTCTCCTGTTAGCAAAACCAGAGCACTCATAAATTGGAGAGAAAATAGCCTCTAAAGAATTTTCAAATAAACACAAACGTCATGGTTGATAGATTTTATCAGGCAGCAAGACTGTCAGAAGTAGCTTCTCCCAATTTATTCTTTCTACCTGAAGTTTAGTCTCTTGCAAGCACAATACATCGAAGTCTTCCCTTTGAGCAAGTTGAAGTGCTGAGAATCCCTCTAATTTTAGCAATGCTCTCAATCCATTGACATTCCAAGACAAAAGCTTGACAAATTTTGTATCCCTAGAAAGAGGCAGGGGTCTCATGGTTCTAGGATTATATGCAATCCAATCCTTTTGAGGTTTCTTGTGAGCAAGAACAGCCCATGTTTCAGTTTGAATAGTGGTTGTTGTACTGATTTCATCTGATTGTGCTACAATGCTAACAACATCTGAAGACACTTTTCTCTTCGCCCTAGAAGGCTTAACATCTGACAAAAACAGCCATAGACGATTAATTTAATCACTACATGAATTACACTTGAACAAAAATTGACAAGCCATGAGACCAATAGAGAGAGACAAAGAATTATGCTAAATATTTCAGAATAGAAAGTTTAGAACACAACCTGAAACCTCGTCTGATTTAACCAACAGCTTCTTTTTGGTTGTCGCTTTGACAATTTTTCTTTCAGGTTCTGATTGTTTAAACCTTTTCTTACCCTGGTTAAGTTCAACTGTCTCTGGAGTATCATTAACATCATCGACAGTCATGGTGTCTACAATAGACGGATCATTTCTTAACATTTCAACCTCAATGGAATAGCTATCAACATCATTTTCCTATATTATCAAACATATAGTGAATAATCAAAAAGAAATAGAGACAAAAATGAGAGTATGAATGAAACATGAATCAGACCTTAACAATAACATGGTTAGAAATGGGTTGTTGTGAACTTGAAAAGGGTGTTTTCAGTCTTTTAGACCCCATTGGTTTCACAGGTATAGAACTCTTGGAACTGAAACGCTTCTGAATACTACAAAACTACAACATTATTACTCAGTTACAGCAACCAAACATTTATTCCCGAGAAAAAAAAACAAATGTATATAACCCCTGATTATTACTCAGTTACAGCAACCAAACATTTTATATTTTCAAAACATTATTACTCAGTTACAGCAACCAAACTTTCATAACCCCTGATTATTACAAAACATCTTTCATACTTTAAGGCTTGAACTTCCTGTATGGTCTGCCGTTATCTTCATCTTACATATGCTGTAATCATAAATTAAAAAAGTCATGTCTAGGTGCAAAGAAAATCAAGATGAATTGAAAACTATAGAGCGTCATTTAACAATTAACAATACATTGCTTTTAAAATTTGATTTGAACCTAACTAAGACTTGACAAAGCTAACTTGTAAGATAAGGACTGAATATAATTGTTTGAAATCCGACTTCACTATTGTTTGAATATAATTGTTATTACCTGTATCCAAGACTGAATCACTAGTATCCGACTTCACTAGTTAGTAATTAGTGATGAGTTGTTTAGCACATGCTTAAGGTGAGGCAAGAATAACTATGAATTTGATTACCTGATATGTTGAATTTCTTTACAGGTAATTAATTATTATTTTGCTATAGTTGCGTGACTAATTAGTTGCTATAGTCAAACCATGGATAAAAAATGGATGACTGCCAATCGATTGTCGAAAGAGTATGAGGATGGGGTATCAGAATTCGTTAAGTTTGCCGTTGCGCACGCCAGAGAACCCAATGGAATGATATGTCCTTGCTTGAGATGCTGTTATGGGAGACGGGTTGACGCGGTTCAGTTGGAATCGCATTTACTGATGCATGGAATTGATAGAAGTTATACATGTTGGACAATGCATGGTGAGAAAAGTACCGGGAATGCTGAGTCGAGTTGTAATAGGAAGTATGCTTCAAACGACGATTGCACAGACACATACGATTGTGATCGAGTCGAAGAGATTGCAGAAGCGCTTGAAGAAGATCTTGCGGATTGTCCCAAAATGTTTGAGAGGTTGGTAAGCGATGCAGAGAAACCGTTGTATGTTGGTTGTTCAAAATTCACAAGATTGTCTGCGGTGTTAAAGTTGTACAACTTAAAGGCGGACAATGGATGGTCGGATAAAAGTTTCACAGAGTTATTAGCCCTTATGAAAGATATGCTACCAGAGGATAATGTTCTTCCCAATCGAACGTATGAAGCCAAAAAGATGTTGTCTTCTATTGGAATGAGCTATGATAAGATACATGCATGTCCAAACGATTGCGTTTTGTTTCGAAACGAGTATGCAGCGTTGAATGAGTGTCCTAAATGTGGTGCCCCTCGATATAAGAAAAAGTTGTCTCCTACTAAAGTCTTATGGTATTTTCCTATAATTCCGAGATTTAGACGCATGTATCGTAGTGAGACCGATTCAAGACACTTGACTTGGCATGCAGATGAAAGAATTATTGATGGAAAGTTGCGACATCCGGCAGACTCACCACAATGGAGTAAAGTTGATACTGAATATCCTGAATTTGGAAAAGAAGCAAGAAACCTTCGGTTGTCATTGTCTACTGATGGAATGAACCCGCATGGTATTCAAAGTATCTCGCATAGCACATGGCCTGTGATTCTTATGATTTATAACTTACCTCCGTGGCTATGTATGAAGCGTAAGTACATGATGTTATCTATGCTAATTTCTGGGCCTAAACAAC
Organism: Vicia faba; assembly: GCA_948472305.1. Classification (NCBI taxonomy): domain Eukaryota; kingdom Viridiplantae; phylum Streptophyta; class Magnoliopsida; order Fabales; family Fabaceae; genus Vicia; species Vicia faba. Next base: position 77,317,013 of record OX451737.1, on the reverse strand, counting down.
CAGGGAATGACATAGACGTATACTTGGCACCCTTAATCGAAGATTTAAAGTTTTTGTGGGAGAGAGGTGTGGAGGTTTACGATGGGTATAGGAAAGAAAGTTTCAACTTGAGGGCGATGTTGTTTGGAACAATTAATGATTTTCCAGCATACGGAAATCTATCCGGGTACAGCAACAAGGGTCAAAAGGCGTGTCCTGTTTGTGAAGATGAAACCGATACGACATGATTGGCGCTTTGTCAGAAGAATGTCTTTCTCGGCCATCGTAGATTCTTAAATTCTAATCATCACTACCGTGGGTGGAGAAAAGCATTCAATGGAGAGGCCGAACATCGTACAGCCCCGCCTTTTTTGTCAGGTGATCAAATTTTTGAAAAGGTGAAAGATGTGAGCACTCAGTTTGGCAAGCCTTTTGCACATTCAATTGTCAAGGGTGGGTGGAAGAAGAAGTCAATTTTCTTTGAACTTCCATATTGGAAGTCGTTGTACGTAAGACATTTCCTGGATGTTATGCATATTGAAAAAAATGTATTTGACAGCGTTATAGGTACGCTACTCAATATACAAGGAAAGTCTAAGGATGGCGTTAACATAAGGAATGACATGGTAAACATGGGGATGAGAACTGAATTGGGGCCCGTGACGAAAGGAAGACGAACATATCTGCCACCTGCTGTTTACACTCTATCTAGAAAGGAGAAGAAAACATTGTGTAAGTTCCTCAGTGAAGTAAAAGTTCCAGAAGGCTACTCTTCAGATATTAGAAGACTTGTGTCCATGAAAGACCTCAAGTTAAAGAGTTTGAAGACGCATGATTGCCATGTTATAATGGAACATTTTTTACCAATAGGTATACGTTCTATTCTGCCAGAAAAAGTAAGAAGCGCAATAACTAAGCTGTGTTTCTTCTTCAGGTCTATTTGCAGTAAGGTGGTCGATCCCGCGATCTTACCAACATTGCAAAATGAGATAGTTGTTACTTTATGTGATCTTGAAATGTATTTTCCTCCCTCGTTTTTTGACATAATGGTTCATCTAGTCGTTCATCTTGTGAAAGAGACACAACTGTGCGGACCAGCTTATATGAGATGGATGTACCCTGCTGAACGTTATATGAAAATATTAAAAGGGTACGTGAAAAACAGAAGTCGACCAGAGGGTTGTATTGCCGAGCGATACGTTGCTGAAGAAGCGGTTGAGTTTTGTACTGAATATCTGTCAAATGTTCAATCAATTGGACTCCCCAAATCTCATATTGTCGGAAAAAAAGAAGGAAAAAGGCTAATTGGAAATAAAGTTGTGACAGTATCAATGGTCGAACGGGATCAAGTGCACTTGTATGTTCTGCACAATGAGATTGAGGTTGAGTCGTTTGTTGAAATGCACAAAGTTGTTCTCCGAGATTTAAATCCAAATAGAAATGAGAACTGGATAGTACGAGAGCACAATCGAAGTTTCATACCGTGGTTTAGAGATCATATTTATTCAAAGTATCGTTCAGATCCTGCTTCAGTAACAGAAAGGTTGAGATGTTTAGCCTATGGTCCATCTGTAATTGTGCTTTCTTATAGCGCATACGCAATTAATGGATACAAATTTTATACCAAAGAACAGGATGATAAAAGTACTATGCAAAATAGTGGTGTTACCTTGGTAGCTGAAGCTATGCACATATCAAGTGCGAATGACTTAAATCCGAAATTTGCAAATTTGTCATATTTTGGGGTTATCGAGCGCATTTTGGTGTTTGATTACGCGAAGTTTCAGATTCCTGTATTTGGTTGCAAGTGGGTTGAAAATAATAGTGGCGTACGAATGGATAAGTCAGGATTTTTGCAAGTGGATCTCAATAGGGTAGGGTACAAAGATGAGCCTTTCATTCTAGCCTCTCAAGCTAAACAAGTGTTCTATGTCAATGATCCGACAAGTACGAAATGGTCTATAGTGCTTTTATCTAACAAAATAGTTGATGAAAAAATTGAAGATCAAGGTGATATTGGTGTTGGCATTGAATCTTGTACAAGAAACGATCAAAATGAGAATGAATCTTGTATTAGAAATGATCATAATGAGGGTATTTGGATCAATCCAACCGTCCGCATTGTTAAGAGACGCGTAGTACACAATCCTACCAAGAAAAGAAAGAGACGTTAGTGATAAAGTAATGGTCTCGATAACCTTCACTCGCTTATGTTTAGTAATGGTCTCATTTTTATATTTTTTAATTATTATATTTAGTAATCTGGCATCGAATATGTGAAAATCTTACAATTTGTACTTTAAAACAATTTGACTAAAAATTAAGATTTATTAAATGAACATGCTTTTAATATTGATAGAGTATGCATCCCCTCATCTTTGCCTAAAAGAAATATCATGAAAAAGTAATATTGATTGTATCACATGCTTTTATTTTATTAATAATAAAAAAGTAAATTTTTTCTACTTAACTTAAATTCTTTTTTAAGAAGGAAAGCATACATTGGGTATGTTTGGCAGATGATGCAGGGATGAATATCTTCACGTTGAACAATTAATAATGGATTGATTTTTTTTCTTCTTATAATAACTTCTATGTTGTAATTTTTTGAAATGTTTCTCATATAAAGTTAGTGTTAATAGTGTACTAATGTGCTTTAGTTTGTTTGATACAGGTTCAATGGCTCCAGATAGAGATGCTCCACCTGAAAACCCACCTGAAAACTCACAAGAAAACTCACAAGAAAGAGTTGCTTCGGATACAAATGCTCCACCTGATACTGAAGCAAAAGAGGTTGCACGAGGCATCACTATTATGAAGGGAATCATTCGACATAGAGACCAAGGATTAGTATACCGATTGGAATGGAATTCTGATAAACAACCAATTGGTCCTAATTCTGCAAAGTTGACAAGTTATATTGGTACACTTGTCCGTATGCATATTCCGGTCTCTGTAGCTACCTGGAAATCGAAAACGAAAAATTTAGAATTGGAGGAGAAAAAACAAGCGATTTGGGAAGAGCTTCAGGTATATATCATATATGGTTAATTGTTGTTATTATCTTGACGATAAATTGTTTAAATTACTTATACTAACACATTATGCGTACGTTTTTTTGCAGAGGACTTTTGAGATACCAGATGAACGTAAAAGCTACATACTTAGTTTGGCCGGCAAAAGATATAGAGGGTGGAAAAGTTTTTTGACAAACACCTATCTTAAGGATAAAGATGGAAAATTTCTTGAAGAGGCACCGGGACGGCCAACAAAGTATGCGACCTTCATTGATGAAGCAGATTGGGCTGAGTTTGTAAAGCAAAGAGATGAAGCTTTTCAGAAAAAGAGTGCCACGAATAGTGAGAGAGCATCCAAACCCGCGTATCCATACAAAAAAGGGCGTTTGGGATATGCACGCTTAGAGGATAAAATTGTAAGTAAATAGAAATGCGTTTTAATTAATTGTCTACATGTGCATGTTTTAATTGACGATTTTATCGTTTGTGTCAATGCATAGTTAGAGGAGACTAAAAGTGAGGAAGCTTCACTTCCTGTACATGTGTTGTGGAAGGAAGCTCGTGTGGGCAAGAATCAAGCTGTCGATCCCGATGTTCAGAGAGTTTATACTGAATGTGTAAGTATAATACTGTGTCTTTAATTAAATCAAATGTTTTTTAATATATAAATGATTTTTTATCTCCACTAATAATTATTTAAATGTAAATGAATTACAGGAGACCTTGTCGCAATCGGCATCCACCGGTGAGGAGAGCGTACTTAGTAGAGTACTAGATGCTCCCGAGTATCCCGGTCGGGTGAGGGGTAAGGGTCATGGTGTGACTCCAACCTCTTTTTATAAGAGTTCTAGGAGAAGATCAAATCTTACCAATGAAGAAGTGTTGCAAAAGTTGCAGGAATTGCAAGCACAGGTCTCTGAATTGCAAAGAGATAAAGATATGTATATGAGAGAAAATTGCAACACTTCATCGGTGAGAGAAACTAGTGATAAGGCTAGTATCAACTATCAAAAGAAATTTCCCGAGGTAATTATAAGTTTTTTTCCTTACAAACTGTTCTATTTTATTAATGATAATGACTTTATATTTTCTATTTGTTTAGGGCATTTCATCTTGCCAACTATACTTATCGTCACCGAATTATCGACTAGTTGGCAAGGGAAAAGTGCACAACACTTCGGGAGATTTACTTCACCACAGACCGCTCCCGGATGGACACCTGAAAGTATCGGTGGATGTTGTATTAGATCGTGATGCGATTCTACCGGTACCTGACATGGTCTCAGAGACGACATTGCTGCGAGATGCAATAGGATCATTTGTTGCATGGCCCTCGGAGCTCATTACCATTAGTGATGAGGTATACTGAAAACGATTATGAATCATTTAGTTTTCGAATGTCAATTCTAAACCGTTTATTAATTATTTTTTACATTTTAATTTTAGACTGCTCCTATAAAACCCGCAATTAAGGGTAAAGGGATTTTACAGGAGGAGGAGTCTGTTGCATCACTAAAAGAGGTACATTTAAAGTGTTAATATATAGTCTGAATCTAAATCTGCATGATTTTATATTTTACCTAACTTATATGATTTTTAGGCATCCGCTCGGGAGTCACAACAAGTGACGCAGCAGGTTCGTAGCGTACCACCCACTGGTCCTCCGAAGCAAGCGGCAAAAAAAGGCGGTGCTTTTGTGCCTCGATACCGTTCGACACTCGCAACAATGGTTGATATGTCCGATTTGAAGGATGGTGGTTTACGTGAAATCAACATGGATGAAAGTGTCTTCGGTATTGAATTCCCGTCACATATTACAATTGATGACTTGGAAGAGATTTTTAGGCATGATCAACTAGGCGTCAGTAATATGCACTCATACATCCGGTAATATTCACTCATCCGATATATTATTTAATTAGTCCCACAATATAATTTATTTACACATTTCAATGAAAATAATCTAATGTTTATTATGTTTTTATTTAAGGTTGTTGTATGACAGAGTGTTGCGCGGGACTGCATTGTCTAACAGATTCCGTTTCGTGTCTTCCGCCCATTGCAGCGGAATGACAATTGCTTCGGAACCGGAATCAGTTAGACAGTGCTTAGTAGATAGATTCATGTCCACCGGCAATACAGAAAGTCTGCATCTTTGGGCGTATAATACCCGACCAGTAGGGTTAGTTTCTCATTCTTGGTTCATCTAATCTCTGTTTCTTTTGTGTATAGCAAAATTTTCATATAACCTATTGTTTTAATTTATAGAGCACACTGGTTGCTGCTTGCTATCAACCCGATAAGAGAAGTCGTGTATTATCTGAATTCGGTAAATGGTGAATGGACCAATTATCCGGCTATGAAGGAAATCGTTGATTTGTAAGTGGGATCGTTCTAAATATATATTCGTGTATATTTATATATTTTCTTATTTGTGGGATTGATATAAACATATGCTTTTATATATTTAATAATTAGATCAATACAAGTGTTCCGTAGTCAACGGGACGCACAGGTATCCCGGACTAAATCAAACAACATCACTTGGATCCAAGTGCAGGTACATTACTTTTCACAATTTTGCTTATAATATTTATGCTACTTGGTAAAACAAGACAACTATAGAATCTTATTTGTTTTATTATGTAGTGTCCGCAACAGCGAAACAGTCATGATTGCGGATACTTTGTTTTGAGGTTCATGAAAGAAATCCTTCAGGCGAATCAATTAGAGATTCCGCTCACGGTATGAATTTATAACTTAAGATAATTTCATATAATTTATTACATTTAACTAAATATATCATTTATATTATGTTTTTGTTTTGTAGTACCTTGACGAATTCCGTGCTGCTGGGTACCCGAAGCTTAAGTTGGAAGAAATTAAAGAAGATTTGTGTCAATATTATATTAAGCAATTTTTCATGTAGGATTTGTGTCGATTTGAACTATAATATTATTGATGTAATGATGTATATATATAATTTTGGATATTATAATGGTATTATATTAGTATATATATTGTCTTACTGATGGCTGAAATAATAGCGTCGAAAATATATTACAGGTCAAAAATATATTACAGGTCGAAAATATTACAGGTCGAAAACATTACAGGTCGACTGGGAGGATTAAATTATAGGCTGCACATAAAAATACCTCATTTAGAAACGACAGCGCTTTTAAAAAGCGCTCTTAAAGGTCCACCTACTAAAGCGCTTCTTAGTAAAAGCGCTGCCAAAGACCAGTAAAAAAGCATAAAAAATTAAAAAAAAACGCAGCATACAAAAGCGCTTTTGGAAAAGCGCTCTTATAGGGGGGCCTATCAGAGCGCTTTTTCCAGAAAAAGCGCTCTCATAGGGGGGCCTACCAGAGCGCTTTTCCAAAAGCGCTTTTGTATGCTGCGTTTTTTTTTAATTTTTTATGCTTTTTTACTGGTCTTTGGCAGCGCTTTCTGGGAAAAGCGCTCTTAAAGGGGGGTCTACCAGAGCGCTTTTTCCAGGAAAGCGCTCTTATAGGGGGTCCTACCAGAGCGCTTTTTCCAGGAAAACGCTCTTAAAGGGGGGGTCTACCAGAGCGCTTTTAGAAGCGCTTTTGTTACCTACGCCAGCGCCAGCTATTAAAGCGCTTTTAAGCGCTTTTAAAGGCCAAAATAAGCGCTTTAAAAGCCCTTTTCCGTAGTAGTGGAAGAAAAATATTTATTTATCTAACTCTTTTTTTATCTAACCCTTTTTTGTTGATATTAGAAACAAATGCAAGAAAAAGCCATATAAAATATATTGTTTCCGAGCATTTGATCTTCCCAGGATATCAAGGATTTGAAGATCCAATATATGATCTTCATGAACAACTTAATTTTTATTTTGATATTTTGTGTAAATAATATAACCAATTTAATATTTTGGGTAAACATTGTATTTTGTAAACAAATAATTTTTTTAATTTTTTTTGTAAACAATGTAACCAGTTTAAATTTAAAAAATACAAATAATTTAACCCTCGATTTTATTGATAACCCGAGATACATGAGGCGCTATTATTATAAATAATAAAAATACAGCTGGTGGAGTTCAAACCCATGCGCAATTACAATACCCCTCGGTATTTTAAACACCAAGGTGCTAAGTCTATATTTTTTATGACGATCTTATTTACCCCACTTCTGCAACCGAGGTAAAATACATTTCACGTCCGGTGTTACAAGGAATTTTTATAGTAGTGTATTATAAACATATGGATTGAAAACACTTATAGGTTAACAACATTTTTTTTGGAAATGAACAATCATGGGATTGCATCATACATCAAATATATCATATATTTTTGGAACATAAATACGCATTCAAATTTCAAGTGACGTAGATAAGCAACACGAGAAATAAAAACTTACGAACAAAGAGATAAGTGAAACTATATTATCTCACTGGACGAAGGACGGAGGATGTAGTTACATGAAATAGAACTTTTGAATGAAAGTTGAAATAACTGTAAAAAGTGTCACTATACTTTTTGACGTTAATGTTCTTACCACTTTCATCTTTGACTAAGTTTCTGTTAGTGGGCATTAGAGTGTCAATTGACTTTACATCTACCACTCTGAAGCGTTTAAGTAATTGTTGGCAGTACTTTGTTTGACACACAAATGTCCCTTCTTTGAGCTATTTGATTTGAAGTCTGAGAATGTAATTTAACTCTCCCATTAAACTCGTTTAAAATTCTCCCTGCATTATCTTTGAAAATTTTGACAAATTGCATGTTAGTAGAACCAAATATGATGTTTTCAACCTAAATTTGAAATAATTTGAAATCTCTAAAGAATGAAAAAGCTAGTAAAAGGTGTATAGCCTCGAGGTAGTCACTTGAAGCATAAGTTTCCTCATATAGTCCATGCCCCCTCTTTGTTATACCCTTGGGCCACTAGTTGGGCTATGTTTTTTGTTATTACATCGTTTTCGTCCAATTTATTTCTGAAAACTCACTTAGTGCCTATAAATTTATGATCTCGCGGAGGTGGGACAATGTCTCACACATCATTGATTCAACTCATTTTTATGTCCATAAGTCAATTCTCATCAAGTAGGGCCTCTTTTGCATTTTTAGGTTCAATTTGAGATACAAATGCAAAGTAATAACAAAAATTACTTATCTTAGAGCATATTGTCACACTTTTGGTGATGTCTCCAAGAATGTTGTCGATTGGATGGCCCTTAGAAGTGTTCCAAGACAAGGGAATATCATTCACTTTAGTTGGATTTTCATCCATCTCCTTTTTCAGGATCGTCATCTTCCTTTTCTTCCTCAGGTTTCACTGCTTCAGGTTGATTAGTTCCTTCTTCGGTGTCTTTGAGTATGTCTTCTGAAGATACACATGCATCATGAAAAAATAAATCTTTCCCGACATTTATCAGATAAAATTCATCAAAAGAGACATGCACTAACTATTTAACAATAACTAATCTTTAATCATAAACTCTATAGACTTTGCTTTAATGAGAATATCCAAGTTAAGCATATATATATATATATATATATATATATATATATATATATATATATATATATATATATATATATATATATATATATATATATATATATATATATATATATATATATATATATATATATATATATATATATATATATATATATAATATATATACACCCTCAAGCCCTTAAACGAGTTACATGTATTTTCATTAAATTCAATAGAGATTATGTTTAAGGCCTTCAACAAGTAAAACAATAGAGATAATAGTATAAGAGAGATTACCTACACTATCTTTACCAAGTATAACACCCTTATTTTTTTCTCTGTAGGTCACATGTCTCCTGTTATTTGGAGCTAAGTCAATGAATAGGGAAATGTCACCTGCCATATGCCTTGAGCATCCACTATCGAGAAACTATATTCTCTCCATGAAGCCAAGACATTCAATCTACAAGATCAATCAAGAGTGTTAGGTACCCAATTTTCATTGGATCCTTAAGAGTGAGTGGAAAATTTATTGCATTTAGGAAACCATTGAAATACACCTTTAGGAACAAGAAATCTCCTAAGTTTGCATTTTGAAATAGTATGAACTTTCTTGCAACAATAGTGACAAGTCAAATGACGACGAGATGGACTTTTGCTATTTTATTCCTTTTTAAAAAATTTGTACCTTTTGTATGGTAAATTTAAAGATCTTTTAAATTTTGTGGGATCAATAGCATACGTGATTGTTGGTTCTAAATCCTTCTTTAATTTGGAGTTTAGAGTATTAACCATATTTTTTCAAATATGACAAGTTTCACAACCAAACCAAGAAAGCTCCTCGTCTTCATTTTTAACTTTTGAAATTTCTAACATGGATAGATTAAGAGCTTCCATTTGTTTTTCAGTTTCTAAAACTTTAGCTTCTAAGAATGAAAATATTCTTTTATTTGAAGCCAACCTTTTAAAATCATCTACGGTTTCACCATGTAAATTTTCAAAAGCAATTTGTAATTCAGAATAAGACATTTTATCAATAGGTTCATGTTTAGAATGACTTACATTTTTCTTCTTTTGATGGGCCGTGAGGCAAAAATTTGTCATTTGATCACTATCACTTGAGCTATCTTCACTCGAGGATTCACTATTATTTTCCTAAGCAATGTATGCTCTTCTAGGCTTGCTATACTTCTTGTGTTGACCTTTTCCTTTATCCTTCTTAAACAATGTAGAATTTGACTTATAATGAGCGACTTTTCCACAATTATAGCATGGACCTTTAGATTTTTCTTTCTTACTTTAATATTGCTTTGAGGTATTTGATTTCCTTCTATAGTTCAATAGATTCTTGTCAGAATGCTTCAAACCATTTCTCTTAATATACTTATGGCACCTTCTAACAAACAAATTTATTTTTTCATTATCTGAACACTCATCATCACTAGTTCCACTATCATCTTGCTCTTTATTTGAGGACTTAGAGATAGAAGTCGTAAGAGCAATTGACTTCTTGTCTATATCCTTTTCCTTTCTCTTATATTTATTAATCTTGTTCTCAAGCTTCTCTAAGCAAATCAGCTCTTGCTCGTGTTCTTCAAACTTTCCAGACAAAGTAGTAATATCTAATGTTAATAGATCATTAGCTTCCTTAATTGCGGTAACCTTCGGTTTTAATTCCCTATTAAGACATCTCACAACTTTATTAGTAGTAATTTCATTGGAAACGAGCTTACCAAGTGCATTCAAACGATTAATAAGATGAGTAAACCTCTTTTGCATATCAACAATGGTTTTGCCATGCTTCATATTAAATAGTTAAAACTCTTGGTTCAAAGTATTGAGTCTAGCTTGTTTGACCTCATTTGTGCCATCATAGGCAAATTCCAATTAGTCCCACATAACTTTAGTGGTTGTGCAATGTGAAAAACAATAATATTCATCAACTCCTAAAGAAGATATGAGAATATTCCTTGATTTCCAATCATATAACCACAATTTCTCATCATTTGTGTTTCATTGCGCTTCAGGTTTAAGTACAACAATACCTTCCATATTGGTCATGGTAATTTCAAATGGACCATTTTAGACGGTGCTCCATACCTTCCTATCAACTGAATTAAGATGGATACACATACAATCTTTCCAATAATCATAGTTTTCATTATTGGAAATGGACCCTTTATTATACGCCTCTTTAGGTTCATAATCCATAATCTAATAAGCAATTTTGAAGCACGAGATAAATTGATGCTCGTGGTACCCCTTGTTAGACGATAGGAAACAATTTAGTGGGGGGTTAATAGATCACTAATGAAATTTTCTTCGATTAAAAAATTGTATAAAAATTGTTTAACTCTGGCAAGCAGAGACAATTCTGGATCAACAGTCGTCTATCCCGAACCGTTATCGAAAAGATCATATATGAATTAAACCTTAATGAATGTATTTGATTGATGATGAAATTATTCAATATATTTTCAAATACAACATTTGAATAAAATCACACAAGGATAATCGATTTCCAATGAAATATTAAACAAAAACTCGACTTAAGCAATTTTTCGAACACATGGTGGAAATTAATTCAAACCAGATTTTTATTTAATTTTCTTGTTATGATAACTCAATTGCATTCTTATATATTACAATCAACTCAACAACAACAGTTTGAAATAATGTTGTCAAAGAAATTATTATAATGTATTGATTGCACAATCAATGGATTCACAATTTGCAATAAAAGTAAGAGAGAGAGAGAGAGAGAGAGAGAGAGAGAGAGAGAGAGAGAGAGAGAGAGAGAGAGAGAGAGAGAGAGAGAGAGAGAGAGAGAGAGAGAGAGAGAGAGAGAGAAAGGATTTATTTAGGGTTTCCCAATCGGCCTCGCTATGGGTACACATACCCCCAATTCCAATGGAATTGAGATAATGAAAATTAACTTTTTCATATGTTATTTACAAGAGAAATTAAAAGTAGAAATCCAACTCTCCAAACCCTATGTTTAATGTTGATCCTATCTTCTTCTCTTACCTTGAGCTCGATCAAGTAACCTAATACTTCTAAGCTTTCATAGAAACACCATTCTTCAAAGCTTTCATTCGGCTGAATCCAAATTGCAAACTCTTGTGACCCAAGACTACCAAAATGATCCTTCAGTTTCCATTACTCCTTTGGCAGAAACGTCTTCCTTCAAAGCTTTCACTCAGATGAATACAATTTGCAAAATCTTATGAAAAACTCCCGATCAACATTGATATTTGAAGAAAACCTAAAATGGATTTATCTTGAAACTCCCAAAGAATTTACCACTCAATTGATTACAACCAACCTAATTGGACCTTATTAAACTATCTCAAGATCACACAAAAAATGATTATGTGTAGTTTTCGTATGTATGCAGTGAGAGAAGATGAAGATGAAGAAAAAATTTGTGTACATTTTTGGTTTAAATCAATAGAAATGATGCATGAATGCCTTTATATATGCGTGTGTGTGTGTAAAAGAATGAAACAGAAAAATCATAAATGCATAATTACAATTTTGGATATTTTAAACAGAGGGAGTCGACCCATTTGTACAGGGAGTCGACTCATATGAGCTGGGGAGTTGACCCATGCTTCCTGGGAGTTGACTCTAAATGGACAGAAAAATAAAAGAAAAATAGCTTCAATAGAAGTCGACCCAAACCAAGAGAGATTCAAACCATTCATGTTGTGTGTAGACTTATAAGGCCTTATGTATCAACTCAACTTGGGCAGAGATTTTGATTCAAAATTGATTCCAGTGGGAGTCGACCCACAACTCAAGGGAGTCTACCCATTTGTGTTGTGCGTCGACTCAAAATTCCAATGTATCGACCCATTCACAATAGAGAATTTTGTTTTCATTTTTCTTCAGAGGCAGTCGACTCGTAACATGGATGTGTCAACTCGTAACATAGTTTTTCATGAAAAGTCATATTTTTGACATGTCCAAATGCTTTTGACTTGTTCTATGAGTGTTCTAAGATGAATATGCAACCCTAGACATAGAGAGAGAAATGTACGATGTACAAATGCTAGTACTACTTAGTTTTGACATCATTCAAAACAATTAAGAAGAGAATAATGCACTCACACCAACTCTTTTCAGCACTTGTTCTTATTACTAAAAGCGCACGAGTAATAAACATTCACCAAGTACAAATCCTTCCCTTTCAAAGAGCAACAACACCCAAGAAATTGTCTCCCCAAAAACTGAACGATTGTTGAAACAAATTTTTCTTCCACATTGTTATCAAACCACCAACTCTACCTATCGAACCTTTACTCGACCACTTCAGATCTATACCTCACCAATGAGAAAACACCTTCAAGAATCAGATGAGGTATTTGTTATTGCACTTTTTATTTATTTGAAATAATAGAAAGAAAACAACTAAGGAAAATAAATGGAAAATAAAAAAGTAAAACATTTATCTAACTAAAATTATAAAAAATGAGAATTAAATTTGATAAGCCGAATATCCTTTGATTTTTTGGTTTTGTTGGTCTTTGTTTTATATTTTGCAATTTTGAGTTTTGACTGAGTTTTTTTCTTCTCATTCAATTTTTCTGTCAATAGTTGATATTTTAGAATTTAATTTTTAAATGGGTGGATTTCACATCATGAGGCGTTTGTTATTCTACAAACTAGCGGGATACCCGTGCGTTCGCACGTGTACTTGTTTCCGAAATTGAATAAGAATGAAAAGAAATAAAATCAATATTGATGAATCAAAAGAGTTTATTATTTTTTAAAAATAATAATCAACTCATACCTATAATGATCAATATATACAAATATTTGATCATAAGTCGGGATCAAAATAAGTAATGTAACGTGTTAAAAATAATTAAAACGATAGATAATGTATGAACATAACCTGACAACAGAAGTTTTAAAAGATGATCTAAAATATAATTAGTTAACGGTGAATTTGAAAAGATAAATGAATTAATTCATCAATTCAAATTGCATTATATACACGTTCATATAAGAAAAATGAATCAATCAATTTTACAAAAAGATAGAAAACCAACTTAGATGAGAGTAAAAGTGGACTCATGTGTTAAAAAAAGAGTTTATTATTTTAAAATAAAAAAGACACATTTTAATTTTAATTTATATTGTATCTTAAATTAAAAGTAACTTTAAAATAAAAATATTAGTAATATAGTTAAAAAACAATATATTTTTCCATATTTGAATTTATATATTATTTTAAATATATTTACTTTTATATTTCACATAGACTGATGTGTTACGCGCATTTGGATTTAAAATATAATAAGAGTGAAAAATATAAAATTATTTAATTAAAAAAATTATCATTTTTAAAAGAAAAATATATTTTCATTTATATTTGTAACATAAATGTAGTTTTTCAATACATACAAATATTTTGATCAATCGTATATTTTCCCGTATGTAAATATTAATTTTGTTCTGGCATTAATTAGAAAAATATTTGTTCTTGTTTATGAAAATAACCCTATATTGTTAGCGAGATTTATTTTTAGTGACGTGGCAGTCAGTGCTGAATTTTTTATTCATTTATTTACATTTATACTGATCTTTGGGGGCTAGCAATGTGTCCATCACATTAAGAAGCAATATATTTCTATTCATAGTTGATTATTATTCCAGAAAATTGTGGGTATTCATTAAGAAGACTAAGTTTTGAGAATTTCAAAAGTTGGAAGACTTTGGTCGAAAATCAGACAGGCAGAAAGTTCAAGAGGTTGAGAACTGACAATGGCCTTGAATTTTACAATGAGGCGTTCCATAAATTTTGTGCAACCCCTGGTATTGCAAGACATAAAACTACTGCAGGTACTCCTTAACAAAATGGTTTGGCTGAGAGGTTTAATCAAACTATTTTGGAAAGAGTTAGATGCATGTTGACTAGTGCTGGGTTAAAGAAGGTGTTTTGGGGAGAACCTTTTTCGACATCATATAAGATAAATAGATGTCCTTTGACTGCATTAGATACGAAGACACCTGAAGAAGTTTGGTCGGGACATCCACAAGATCTCGACAAACTTAGAGTATTTGGCTACATAGCCTATGATCATATTAGGCAAGACAAGATCGAACCTAGAGCTTTGAGATGCATGTTCATGGAATACTCTAAAGGAGTCAAAGCTTATAGGCTATGGTTCCTAGAGCCAGGTTACATGAGGTGTATCACAAGTCGAGACATAGTTTTCAATGAAGCTGAGATGGCTTTCAAGAAAACTGATGATGTTGGTCAAAGTGCAGAGATATCTGAAGAAGATATGGATTAGGAAGAGATTCATGTTAAGGTAGAGTATGTTGATGTTGAATTGTGTATCCTATATCAAGTCGAAGAAAAAGCACAAGATACTAAAGATACTGAGGAAGTTAAGGAAATTGTCAATTACTACTTGTTGGCAAGAGATAGGCCGAGATAAGTCATCAGTCTACCTCAGAGACTTTAGTATGCATATCTTATAGCTTATGTCTTAATCTCTACAAGTGAGGTTCTAGATGAAGATCCTAGAGAATATATGGAAGTCATGAGGATTCGAAATAAGACTGAATGGTTGAAGGCTATGGATGATGAGATGAAATCTCTTCATGATAATCACACATGGGAACTCATCAAGAAACCTATTGGATCCAGGTTAGTCAGTTGTAAGTGGATTTTCAAAGTTAAGGAAGGAATCAAATGAGTGACGTCGAAGAGATACAAGAAAATATTGGACGCAAGGGATTTCACTCAGAAAGAAGGTGCCGACTTCAATGATGTGTTTTCTCGTGTTGTGAAGCACATGTCTATTCAGATGTTACTTGCCATGGTGGCACAATTTTACATATAGCTGAAACAGATAGATGTGAAGACTGCTTTCTTGTATGGAGATCTAGATGAAACAATCTTGATGAAGCAATCTGAAGGGTATGCACAAAGGGGAAAGGAAGATTATGTGTGCAAGATGAACATGTCATTATATGGTCTAGAACAATCTCCTCGACAGTGGGATATGAGATTTGACAAGTTCGTGACACATATAGGTTTCATTAGAAGTCAATTCGACCACTGTGTTTAGTTCAGATTTCAACTTGGAAATTCATTTGTTATTTGTTGCTTTATATGGATGATATTCTCATAGCAAGTAACAATGTCGAGCATGTAATGAAAGTGAATGATGAACTCAGTAAGGAGTTCGACATGAAGGATCTGGGAGTTGCATCCAAGATTCTTGGGATTGACATTCGAAGAGATAGAAAGCAATTGAAATTATACTTATCTCAAGAGGCATGCCTACGGAAGATTCTCGAAAAGTTTGGCATGTCGAATTCAAAGCTTGTTGTGACTCTGACAAACCCTCAATTCAAGCTGAATATAGATCAGTGTCCTAGTACTAAGGTTGAAAGATTTTATATGAATAACATCCTATATACTAACATAGTAAATTCTTTGATGTGTGTTATAGTCTGTACTAGATCCGACATAATATATGTAATAAGTCTTATAAGCAGGTACATGGAGAATCCTGGAAAGGCTCACTGGTAAGCATTGAAATGGATTCTAAGGTACATAAATGGGTCTTTGAACATAGTCCTAGTTTATGGTGAAGTCTGTGGTGAAGATAATAAAGCAGTAATCGAGGGATATGTTGACTCTACTTATACAGGTTGTATGGATTCCAAAAAATCTATTTCTGGATATGTGTTTACTATGTTTGTCTCAACAATCAGTTGGAAAGCGATACTTCATAAGGTTGTCGTCTTATCAACCACTGAAGTAGAATATATTGTCCTCACTAAAGTTGTGAAAGAAATATTGTGGCTTGAAGGTTTTGCTAAAGATATAAAACTTAGAGTTCGAGTTATCATTGTTAAATGTGATAGTCAAAGTACAATACACTTGTAGAAGAATTCAACCTATCATGAGCGAACAAAGCACATCGATATGAGGTTGTATTTCGTCAGAGGGATAATCGAACATGGAGAAGTCTAAGTGCTGAAGGTTTCGACATATCACAATGTTGTTGATATGATCACCAAGACTTTGCCAAGTGACAAATTTTTCACTGTATGCAATTGATAAAACTGCATGAAGAAAGTTAGTTTATTTCCTTGATGTTATAGAGTTTGTTCCAAGGTGAAGATTTGTGAGATATTGGATTGAACTCTATTATGGTCGAAGGGGTAGCTTCGACAGGAATTAAGCATGAGGTTGAAGCTTGTTTGCATGTTACTGTCGAAATAACGCGTGTTATAGTCGAAGTTATTCTAACATGCATTAGTCGATATTTTCTAGGTTTATTAGCATTTCGAATTGGACCTATTTGTTATGTCTAATTGTTTAAGTTAGCTTGTTCCCTAAGTTAGCTCGTAATGAGTTTGTGTGTAAAAGCTCATAAGTTTTAGTGTCTTATTTTTCTTATAAATAGTATAATAGTCTCTCATTATTGAAACACTGCAAATTCTAATTAGGATCAGAGAAATTATTTGCTTTTATGTAACACTTGTAATTTTGTTTTAAAAAAAAAAGTAAAAAATAATAGTTTGTAACCAATTTCATTGTATTCTTTTTACTTCCCTCTTTCTTATGAGTTTCTTGCCGAGAAAAAACCTGATATACTTTGACATCCTTTTTCACAACAAAATTGAAAATAATACTCATATTCAAATACTGTGTGCAACGGATCTGATTGCCTAAATTCGGCCCTGGAAGTTATAGTGATTATTGGTGACTTGTGGAAACAACAGAATGTTCAAATGGAAGACTGCATAGTACTTTCATAACATTCAACAAGTTGAAATCTCTTGGACAAATGAAAAAAAGAAAAACTCTAATCATAAGATGATGAATGTTAATCAGAACAGCAAAATTTTGATCAAGCAAATACACAAGTTACAACCACACATTGATCATCATTTATACTACTCAATGCCAGCTAGAGTCAAGCACAGCATCTGGTAGCACCACATATTTCTGATTCAAATTATCTTGTTTGTCAAAAGAACGATAAGCTGGAAGCTGATCATTCAATGCACCACCGTTAATATCATAATCTGCCAAACACAATAGGGAAAACTAAATTAGTGAAATAGAATCGTTAAATAAAAGGTCATGATGATAGTTCATGATTACAACTGAAATGGCAGTGATATTGAGAAATATGATGCTAACCCTGAGGGGTTTCAATTTCTGAGCAGAGCCATCTTAAGAAGTTTCTTGGGTGGCAGGCCCATCTTAAGAAGTTTATTTGGGGGTGAGTAGTTAAAGCAGCAGGCTGATCATAATCTAGTCCATTCCATTGTGTACTAATAATGTCTGCTTCATTGGGAGCCGTGCCATCAGCATTTGCTTGTAATGAATCAATACTCGGGCCTTTCAAATTTTGATTTGAATTGTGGTATACTGATGAATCAATTAAATGACTGCAACCCAGGGAAGCTGGAACTGGCAGACAAGGCTCAATCGGAGGAGCCTGAACCGGCGTGTCAACAGGCTCAAATGAGGAAAGTGGCGGCATATGCATGCCGCTCCAGGTAGACCATTGAGTCTGTGAATTTTGGAATGAAGGGAGCTCAAAACTCATGGGCCCATATATGGGCTCAGAAGAAGAAATATTAGGCGCGGCATGAAAACCAGTTATACAGTTATCATATCCATGAAGAAGGCATGTGTTAAGAATCGGATCACATGGAGTAGACAACATAGGATATTTGCCATACTGATCAAATACTTCCGGGACAGCAGCACTATTGCTACTGGTTAAATATCTGCACCGCACTACTGCTGCCCTACGCATGGGTAAGGTATTATGATACGAATCTGAGCACCGTCCAAGCAAGTCACTTGTTGGTCTGTAATCTTGTGTACCTAAATTTGGCGGCAACATATCTGGGCGGAATCTGAAATTTTTAAGGTCCAAGTCAGGTATATCCAAGTTGAAGTTTTCTGTTTCATCACGCTGGCTGGATTCATTTGCTAATGTGTCAGCATTTTCTTGACTTCCATTTGACGAATATTTGGATGTTATCTCGTTAGGATAGATTGGTAAGCCAAGTCGTTGTTGTTTCCTATATCTTGCGTACCAAAAGTTCTTTATCTCATTATCTGTTCGTCCCGGCAACTGAAAAGAAAAGAAAGAGAATTAAGCAAGGCAAATATACTCGAAAGAATAAGTAAATAACAAGCTCAGTGACAGAAAACATCCAAGTAATACTGTCCAGGAACAATAACTTGATGATCAAAAGTAAGATTTATCCGAATCATCATTTGACGATGCATTCAGATTGAGAAAAATGATATTATATTCCACAAGAAATTCCTTCTCAATGTCATAAATACAGTATATATATATATATATATATATATATATATATATATATATATATATATATATATATATATATATATATATATATATATATATATATATATATATATATATATATATATATATATATATATATATATATATATATATATATATATATATATATATATATATATATATATATATATATATATATATATATATATATATATATATATATATATATATATATATATATATATATATATATATATCAATAAGTTTTTTGTGTGATTCATCTAAACATTAATATTAACATGATATATGCAAACAAAGAAGATAAGTTATTACAAACCATTGCAGCCATTTGAGACCACTTGCTTCCCTTCCGAAAGTGGAACTCAAGGATTAGGCGTTCTTCTTCAGCAGTAAATGCACTCTTTTTCAGTCCTGGCCGCAAGTGATTCGCCCATCGCAGACGACAACTTTTACCATCGCGAGCAAGTCCCGAATTCTTCTGGACTCCATTCCAGTTTCCCTCTCCATACTTCTTAATATGATCCACCAAAATTGCATCCTCTTCCTTTGTCCACGGACCTTTCGTTAGAGCAACTTCTCCTCCTTCCGCGTTATCTCTTTGATCATCTTCCTCCCCTGATAATAATAACCCGCTACCTTTCTCTAGAGTACCTTCTCCTTCTTCTTCTTCCACGGGTAATACTGACCTGCTACGCTTTCGCCTTTTGCCAACATCACCCTCACTCGATAATGACAACTTTTTCCGCTTTGGCGTCGAAGTGCTAATCATGATTCAATATATCTAAAAAGTTAACAAAGTTTGAAAAGTTTAGCACATAATTAAACATGTACATATCTTTGATTTCTCAAATGTAAAACAATAAACTCCATTCCTTTCCATCTTAACAAATTGTATTCCCCTATACATAATTCAAATTAAATTTCATCATAAGTAAACCTCAGAAGCAAGTGAAAACAATAATTAACTACAAAATCTTGAATTAAATCATATCATTACTAATCTTGAAAACAAGAACATGGAAAATCACGAATCACCACTACATGAAAACAAGGGGGAAATGAAAAAGGAAGAAAATTTTAGAAGCCCAAAGACTGATTGTTCTGAGAGAAAGAATATCGTGGAGGGAAGGAAAATGTTCAAACAAACTGATACTGATTAGGGTTTTTTTTTGCACTGATTAGGGTTTAATTTGCTAATTAACGATTAATGAAGTAGTTTAGAAATGTAGTTAGGATATTTATAATGATAGGTGTTTGACCTAGTTACTAATTTTGAGGAACTTCTACTTCATTTCAATGACTTGTTTTATGACACACCCTACTTATTTGCTAATTAACAATTAATGAAGTAGTTTAGAAATGTAGTTAGGATATTTATAATGACATGTGTTTGACCTAGTTACTAATTTCTAGGTACTTCTACTTTATTTCAATGACTTGTTTTAAGACACACCCTACTTAGTAGGAATTATTTAATTTTTCTTTTAAGTTTTGAATTGAAGAATTAAGTGTTTATTTAATTTTAATATTAATATTATTTTTTATATAAAATGTCACGTGTAATCTATTTAGGTATTTAAATTATATAATAAAAAAATAGTAATATTTATAATGATAGGTGTTTGACTTAGTTACTAATTTCAAAGTACTTCTGCTTCATTTCAATGACTTGTTTTAAGACGCACCCTATTTAGTAGGAATTATTTAATATTTTTCTTTTGAAGTTTTGAATTGAAGAATTAAATGTTTATTTAATTTTAATATTAATATTAAATTTTTTTATATAAAACGTGTGATCTGTTTAGACATTTAAATTACATAAAAAAAATAATAGTAATATTTATATATTTTAAATTTATACTATTTTTGCTTCTAGAAAATCACATGAATTAAGAAATTTAGTAATAGTGTTAAATTTATTAATATATAATAATTTATATTTTTATTATAGTTATTGTTTATAGCATAGAAGGAGATATTTGTGCAAATTTTAGTCATACAGATTTTATTTGGTAGAATAGTTTAACAAATGAGTTTAATGAAGACGTATTAATAGTGTAAATTGTGATTATGGATCCAACTAAGTTATATTGTAATTTTAAATTCCTGATTCATGGCAAAAATGATATATTGTCATTGTTTGACATTATAATTTTTTTTTATACCCTATCGTTGCATAATTATTTTTCTCTTAACAAATTGTATTTTGAATATGAATTATATAAAAATTGATGTGGATTACTAATTTGGATTCCATTAATTTTTTTCTCTGTTTTGTTTTCAATGCACTCTTTTTTCTTTAACGAGATTTCTTTATATGATTTAAATGAGATAATTGTTAGTAAGTGTTTCATCCTTGATTTTTTTCTACCAAATGGAAAAAAAAAAATATAAAGTGATCTGTCAGATCAGATTTGGACCGTCACAACTGGCTCAAACTGGATTTGAATGAGATGGGGGTATCTGCAAGACACTCCGATGATAAAATGAGAGACGGAATGGGCAGACAAACAGTATGTAGGTGTGTAACGAATGAATACTTGACCCTCTTGGAACATAAGGTATTTATAGCCCCCAGCGCTGGACCAAGGTCCCCTCATTGGGCCGACCAGAACTTGCCCAATAAAGGAATTGCCAGGTTCTACGTGTGTAGTGGGGACCCGCACGTGGTCCCTTTCCTGGGTGGTGCTCTGCGAAGAATGAGGGAAGACGCGGTCTTTTCGGGGCTTTAAGGATCCCATGGCGTTCGGAGGGGGCAGAATATGCCCTACGGGGATGATGCTCGAGCGAGACTCGAGCTGGAGTGTCCTTGGTCGGGGATGCTTCTCGTTGCTGGTAACAGCGGGCATTTCCGCTATGGTCTATGGTCGGGAACGTTCGGGACGATCTGATTATGAGCACTCCTCGAGGAGCTTCCTGGATCTGGGCCTTTATTTGTACTTTGGGCCAAGGCGGGCCCAGTCCAGAACAGGAGCCCCCCAAGTCGTTGTTCCTAGCGCAGGAGTTATGACTTGATCTCAGCTTGCTTTCTCCGCGGGGACCTGATGCCTGACCCAGGGCTTTTCCTTTCGAAGCGTGCTCGAGGAACTCTCGCGGGGATATATGGGCCGCTTCTGTCAGACACGTGGCACAGTCCTTGGGAATTGTAACGCCGCCCTAGTAAATAGGGTCATCATTGCCTAGGTGGGTAGGTGTCGAGGATGGGGGAAGTTCGTGTCTCCCCGGTGTGACGCTTCACATTCAACGTCATCTCTATAAATAGGTCCCTTAAGCCCATAATCTGTTTCTCCTCTTCACGCTCCTCATTCTTTCTCTGTTTCCACAACCGTTGATTCCCGTAATACCGTGAGACTGCCGCACCGTTCGCCATTGATTACTCCCACTACCGTCGTTCGTACTCCTCTTCTTCCAAGTAAGTGTCTCTTCTTCCTGCTTCTTTGTGTTGTAGATACCTTTTTCGTCATTTTTTATGCTAAAAACCTATTTCTGGAAGTAATGCCCGGTAGATTTAAGCGCGCTAGGAACCTGATTCATGACTGTGCTCGAGACACTCATAGTTTTAGGCATATAATTCATGATATTGCCCGTGAAACTCATGCGTTTGGTCGGCATATTCATGAACTGGCCGGGATATTCATCCTTTTAGGAAGTATGTAGGGTAGTCTCCTCGCGGTATTCCAGTATCGGGTAGGCGAAGTCAGGAACTTGGTCGCGTGATTCACGATTCGCCCGGGGCGTTCATGTTACGCTCGTGCTATCCATGATTGATGCATGGTCGGAGCTGGGGTTTCAGTGTTTGGATTTAGTTTCAATCTGAGTGTTGCGTACTTCTCCCTGCCTTTGTGGCGAGCGCGTGGATTTGCTGTCGAATTCATCGATTTCCTGTACTTTGCAGGTAAATGGTCGATAATCCGGAGTCCTCGAGACATAATGACGTCGAGGAAACAAGTACAGAAGAGAATGATACCTTGGTCGACACAATCGCCGACCCTACGCTAGACTGGGTGGACGCTGAGCTCCGGGGAATTGCCTCGGCATACTGCCATCGTAGTCGGCGAGCTTATTCCGTCGTCGAGCATGGCGGCACTCAGGAAGGATTTCAAAGGAATTTCAAAATAATGAGGCCAACGATTGATGCCCGTATCTGTTCGGAGTTCACCGAATATGCATTCCCTATGTACGAGATTATATTCAGGGATATCAGTCTTAGGCTTCCTTTTAGTGACTTCCAAGTCGGGGTGTTCAGTCATCTGAACCTGGCCCCCTCGCAGCTCCACCCCAATGCGATCGCCTTCCTCCGGGCGTTCGAGCTGACCTTCCGTTTCTTGAGAATTGGGGCGGCGATTCCCCTTTTCTTCAGGGTTTTTCATCTGCAACGTCAGTCTCGAGGAGGCAAACACAGCTGGGTATCCCTAAAACAGTCGAAGAGGCTGTTCAGGATGTACATGGACTCGGTGAGGGATTTCAAAGATAAATGGTACGTGTTGCAGCCGGCCACCCAAACTTCCCTGGATTCTCTATTCGAATCGGAAACTGTGGTGGTCGATGGGGACGGGGAGCCCCTTGTGGATGCTGAGGGTAGTCCCGCAGTCGGGCGGATCTCCAAGTTCCCGATCCATTGGTGCTCGGGTCATTATGAGCATGGCACCGGGCACTATCATACCCTTGCGGGGAGCATGAGTGTCGAGGATGAGGAGGCCTATGTTGTCCTCTGTAAGTTTGTCGATAGCTTTTTCCCCGCCCGGTGGGTAACGAGGGAAGGGGATGACATTCTTGATGAGGATGGCTACCCGACGTTCGAGGCGCGCCCTATCAATACCAAGGTGCTCATTGAATGCCAATCCTATGGGCAGGCCGTAGATTTCCTAGGTTTCTTGCTTCTGCTCTTATTGTTTTATTCCATTTTCATTGCCTTTGATCGCTTGTAACTAACCCAGGTTCGCTCTTCTTTGCAGGTCACATGGCGGAACGTCGAGAGAGGATGTTGAAGTTGACCCAAGATAAAAAGATAAGCAAGAGGCTGGTGCGAGCACCGCAGGCCACGCGGATGGGCCCGCCTGCTGGTTCGGGCGGAGATGCGTCAATTGGGTCCTCGGGCTCTCCCAATATCGAGCAACAGACCGAGATGGTCAGGAGGAAGAGGGGTCGGACAGAGAGCAGGGCGGAAACTGGCGATGAGCCCGTAGCTGCCTGGGCCTTTGGCTTACCGCTCTGTTTTGCGAAAAAGGATTTCTTCGAGGGGTTTCCTATAACAGTGTCTGATAACGAGGCCGACATTATTAAACGGCTTGATGAATAAGGCCATAGGAAACAACTCGCCGCCAGTATGGTCGGGGTAGTGAAGATGGCCGAGATGGCTGTGGTCCTTGCAGGGGAAGGATCAGATTCCTCGGACCGTGTTAGGGAGTTGGAATTGGAGAAGGCTGCTTTCGCTGCCAAATCTCGCAAGTTGAAAGCGGCCCTCGAGCGGTCCGAGGAGATGTTTCATGAGCAGGCCAACCTGCTGTCGAGGGAGAAAGAGAAGACCGCGAAGGCTTCCAAGGAGAGGGATTGCCTCCAACTTGACAAGGAACGGTTGGAGAGCGACAACCAACGGTTGTCCAAGGAAATCGAGGAGCTAAAAGCTGCTATGCTTCCTGCTGATGATGAGCCGGAGGAGATAGCCTCTTTGCGCACCCGTTTAGATCTGGTTGCTCGTATCCACCTTCTCGAGTCAGACTGCGTCGGTGCCCTAGCCGACGGGTTCGAGGCCGCGGTCAATCAGCCGTCCATCTTAAATCCGGGCATGAATACCGAGGGAGTCGGGTTTCTATCCCAGATTATTGATGGTCAGGTTGTGCCTCCTCCCGAGTCTCCTGATGTAGATGTCGATAGTACTGGGGATGTTTAGCATCAAGTTATTGTTTGGGCATGCGTGCCCGTGTTCGTTTTTTGGGGCCTGCGTGCTCGTGTTCGTTTTTTTGGGGCCTGCGTGCCCGTGCTAATTCTTGATTTCTTTTGGCTGTTGTGCCATGGTTTGTGTTGTACCCCAAAATTTTCCCTCCTCTTTTTCCACAAGAAATCACAGCTTCGGGCTTTTCCTGATTTTTCAGACTGGTTCAAGAATCGGTCAAACAGACTTTTCTTGTCAGTCAGACAAAATTTAGGGTTTTCATTGATTTTAAAGCAGTTCAAGCAGATTGCTAAGGTTTGGTTAAGTTGGCTCAGGTTTTGATCAGGCGGACGCTTCTTTGACATTTAATCAAGAATCAGGGTTTTTGTGCGCACATTCTCAGAAAGAATTAATTCTGCATTCCTTTTCAAATTACTCTGAGATATGGACTGAGGCTGTTGATTGAGAATTTGCAGTGTTTGGATTTAATCAGTGAAAAAAGGACATGTGGACGTTTGTTGTTTAGCTGTGCAATGCTTTGATTATTCGGAACGCCAGTTGTTTATTGATTATTTATTTGTTCTAAATTATAATAGTTGGGATAAATTCCAGTTATTATAATTTAAGAAAATATGAATAATTAAATAAATAATTGAAGAAGAATTAAAAGGAACATCAATAATAAGAATTTTATTCATTTTAATTATTTGTACAATTGTTATTTAAATACAGTAATTATTTACAAGTATTTATAATAATAATGGTTACAATGATTAAAATTGAAATAAAATTGAATCCTAAGTTTTTCTAAATCTTCATCCTCCAGTTGCTGCTCCTTTGCTCAATTATCTTTACCTGCAAAAAAAAAGAAAAGAAGTCAAAAGCAGATAAAATAAAAGAGCAAACACGGTTAATTTAAGAGATCATCATTAAAAGTAACTGTCCAGAATCAGTTGTTCCCCTCTCTGCAAATCACAAGATTGCTCTTGGTTCACAAAGAGGAATAGAATATGCTTGCAAATAAAGTATGAAATGCACAAAAGTTATAATTGTACAAATTCAAATTTTCAAACATCCTGCATAAATCCAAATGGGCAACCAAAAAGGCAAACTGAGTAGTTACTGAATTTGCCAAAGGAACAATGCAAGTCACAATTTCAAACAAAGTCCAATGTCAATTAGAAAAGCTATCCAAGAGCTGTCAAAAGGCTGTCAAGAAGTACACAAGATAAGCAGAAAATCTGGAAAAAGAGGATAAGAGATATGCAGAGCTAAGCAACTAACACAAGCAATATTCAAATCACCATTTCCCAAAAGCCAGTTACTTTTTCAGCATAAGACAAATTTAAGCAATATTAAATGCTTTAATCTGTCAAGAGAGAGAGAGAGAGAGAAGAGAAAAAGAAGAAAGGCTTACAGGGCTTAGGCTTAAGATATAAAGAAAGTATACCAGCACAGTTTCAAGAAGAGGCAGAGATATAAAAAAGCAAAGAACACAAACTGTATCAACAAATATACAGAGCTGCCTCCAAACCTAAAAAGGCCTTCACCTGCATAACTCACATAACATCAAACCTAAAGCTTCAAACCTGTGACAAACACAAACTCACAACCTGCTAAGCCACATAAACCTTAAGCCTGGCCAAGCATCAAAAGCCTGCTGAAGCCCAAGCCTCCAGCCTTTGAAACCAAAACCTACATAAGGTATAAACACAAGCCTATGCCCTGTTTCAACAGCCTGCCTCCTTTGTCAAAAAACAAACTCATATCAAACCTCAAACAGCAAGCCAAAGTCTAGCCTGTTGAAACCAGAAGCTTACAAGCTTCCAGCCTTACCTGTTGTAAACCCAACCTGTCAAAAGCCCAAAAAGCCATCCAAACTGATACAAATCTATATCAGAAAACATAAGCCAGCCTGTAACCATTCAAAGCCATCAACCTGCATAAGCCTTGAACCAAACACTGTCTAGAAGCAAACAGCTTTCAAACCAACACAAACCCTCAGAGCAGCCTCATCATTGGGCTACCAATATCATCAATACTCAGAACCCAAGCATACAAAGCAATATTCAAGATCAATACCAACAAGCATACAGAGGCAAGCACTCAAGCTCTCAGAATATCAAAGGGTTCATCACTGAGCAAATCAAACACAAAAATTCGTCCAAAGCCAAAATCATCAAAGCATCTCAGCAATACCATCAATCAGAGGCAAACATTCAAGTGGACAGAAGAGGAAAAGAAATTATACTAGGCATTTTCAGATTTCTAGGCATCATCATCAAATCAACAAAAAGGCAAAAAAATAAAGATACCAGGAAGTAAAGGTTCACAGCATCGCGTATCCCTCCGTCCAGCCACCCTAGGCGCCTCCAAGTCCGCCTCCTCCTCCGTCTCCAAGGGTTAAGGTAGTATCTCTTCTTTCCTTTCCTTTCACGCGCTTCAAACAGAAACGATGACAACAACACTTAAAAATACATAAAAATCAAAACGAAACGTGCATGAACATGACACCCTCAAAAATGCGCTGAGATAAAGCTGTTACCTTGTATAAGCCATCGCTTGAGAGATCCATGGAGGGAGAAGGAGGTGACGGTGGCGCTGGTTGGCTTTAGGCGAAGAAAAGGCTTCGTTCAGTGGCTATGGCGAAGGAGATGAAGAAGAACGAAGGAGAAGGTGAACGGCGCCTCTGTATTCTTTACCTAACCCTAAATCCCAATTGAACAAACTCTGAAAAAACCCTAAACAAAATTGCTGTCCAAAACGCTTGGGCCTTGTCCCACTAACACGCCTAAGCCCATTTGTTTTCCAAACGCACCCCCTTTTGTTTTCTTTTTTTTTCCTGCCCTTTTTTTTTGTTTGGGCTAAACAAATCCACCAAGCCCATTTTATTTCTTTTTAAACTAATACTCTTTTACATATCACATCTTTTTTTTTTTATAAATTAACATACTATTTTTTACATCAAATTTTTATTAACTCTTTGATTTTATAACATAATTTAATTAAAAAAATACATTGACTCCTGTTGTACTCCAAAATTTGCCCTCCCATATTCTTCAAAGTTTTGACAAGCATCATCTAAATTTGCTCAAGTCTACTCAAAGGCTACACAATCAACCATCCTCCTAAGCCAGTCAAATTAGGGTTTTGGTTCTTGCAAGTGTTGCACCCCAAAATTTGCCCTCGCATTTTTTCACAAGAAATCACAGTTTCAGACTCTTCCTGATTTTTCAGACTGGCTCAAGAATCGGTCAGACAGACTTTTCTCGTCAGTCAGATAAAATTAGGGTTTTTATTGATTTTCATGGCTCTGAAACAATTCAAACAGTTTGCTTAGGTTTTGGTTGATTTTGGTTCAGCTTCGATCAGGTAAACGCTTCTTTGGCATTTGATCAGAATCAGGGTTTTGTGCGCATATCTCTCAAGAAGAGATGGTTCTATCAATGTTTTTTAAATTACTCTGAATTGAGAACTGAGGCTGCTGGTTGTTAATTTGCATTTGTTGGATTTAATCAGTGAAAAGAGGCAGATGGACGTTTTGTTTAATTAACTGTCGCTTGGTTTGAAACTATGCGTTGCTTTGAATAATTGGAGCGTCAGGTTTGTCATAAGACCACAATGTTTACCAATTGATTATTTATTTTTAAGTTAAGATAATTGGAATTTATTTCCATTTTTATTTTAATTTAAGAATTATAACAATTAGATAAATATCTTGAAAAGAATAAAAAGAACTAATCAAATAAAAGGACTTTTTATTTATCTTTAAATTACTTGTATAATTGTTTTTGTTTACAAAATGTTTACAATAATAATATTACAGTTATTTAAATTTAAATAAAACTATCCTAATATTTTTCTAAGTCTTCAATTCTTCATCTTCCATCCCTTGCTCCCTCTGCCTCATTGGATTCTATCTGCAAAGAATAAGAAAGAAGAAAAATTCAGAAGCAGATAAATATTTAAAGAGACAGACAGATAATAAGTTCATCATTAAAAGCAAATGGCCGGGATCAGTTCGCCCTCTTTGCAAATCACGGGATTTCTCCCGGTTCACAAAGAGGGATGAAAACGTTTGCAAATTAAAAATGAATGCACAAAGTTAAAAATTGCACATTTCAAATTGGTCAACCAACTGCATAGTTCAAAGCAAGACAGCATGTGCAAATACAAAGTCCAAGTTACAACCTGAATGGCCTAAACCAAGTTCAAGTTGCTAAACAAAGTCACAATTTCAAAACTAAGTCCAAAGTCAACTAGAGCTGCCAAAAGATATCTCAAGATATCAAAGTACCATCAATGCTGTCAAGAAGCACAAAGTATGGAAAAGAGATATGCAAATATGCAGAGAAAGAGTAGATTGCAAGCAAATTTCAGTTTCATCATTTCCCAGGCCAGTTTGCTTTTTCAGAATTAGTACATGTTAAGCAATATAATATGCTAAAAGCTGTACTGGAGAGAGAGAGAAGAAGAGAAGAAATAAGGCTTACAGGCTTTAGGCTTGAAGGATAAAATATAGAAAACAAAACTGCAATAACACAGTGGATAAAGAGGCAAAGATAAAAAAAAGATAAAAGGTCTCAAAACTGTAACTAAAACGGACAGAACTGTCTTCCACCAAAAAAGCCTCTAGTCTTTAGGCACAAAACCTGCATAATATATCCCAGAGGTCAAGCATAAGCCTGAGGCAACAACTCTGTGAAGCTGAAGCCAAAAACACCCAATAGCCTGCTGAAGCCAACAAACAACCAGTTCCCAAAGCCTTAAAAAACTTACCATCCTGAACACTAAACCGGCAAAGCCCCAACCTGTCATCAAGCCTAAAAGCAAGCCAAGGCCTCAAGCTCACTACAAGCACTAAGCATAAGCCTAAACTGCTCAAACCTGTGCAAAAACCAGAAATGGCATGAATAAACATCAAAACCAGTAAACCAGCCCTCAAACCTGCCTGAAGCTAACAACCAAGCCTAAAAAACCATAACCTGTCAACCCCTGCTTAAAACAAAAACCTTGTGGCCTAAAAGCAAAAACCTGCAAGATCACCAACAGCCATGCCAAGCTGAAGCATAAGCCTTAACAGGCCAAAACCAGTAAAGCCCTGCAAAATCCAATCAAGCCTAAACCATTTTCCAACACAAAGAACCCTCAGAACTCAAAGAGCTAATCATTGGGTTAGCACACAGGCAACTCAACAATTCAAAGGGCAACAGAAGAGAGACAGAAAGAAGAGAGGGAAAGCTAGTCAAAACCAATGTTCCAACAATAGCATATCAGATACAACATATCAATCATCATTCAAGCAAACAACTCTGACCAACAAGCATTCAAAGGCAACCAAACACAAGGCAGGCGTTTCAGGGCATTTGAATCATATAAGCCAACAAGAAGAGGAGAAAGAAACATCAACAGATATACAGAAGAGGCAACATAAAGGGCCCTCAGAAAACCTTCATCACTAGGCACAAATCATCATCAAGCATACAGATTCAAAGGCATCGAGCTAGGCAATAAAGGCAACAAAAAGAAAGAAAGATATACTAGGTTTTCAGCTTGTCATCATCAAACCAACAAAGGGCCAAAGAATACACAAACCAGGAATCCAAGCAAGCCCAGCATCACGCGTCTCATCCCCTCGCCTTGGCCTCCGGAGCGCCTCCGATCCCATCTCTTCCTCCGCCTCCAAAGGTAACGTTTTTTCCTATCCTTCCACAACCTCCATGACAATAATAACAAAGCTTAAAGTCAGAGTTCAAAACGAAAATAAGCATGCAAATCGTAAAAAACATATAAAATGTCAAAATCAAACCTTGCTTCGTAAGACCACTGTGCTCGAACTATGGAGGAAATAGAGATTAGATGATGGCACTGGTGGCTCTAGGCGGGGAATCGCGTCTCAGTGACCTTTACATTGAGGAAGATGAGGAGGAAGACGAAGTGAAGCAGAACGGCGCCTCTGTGTTATTCACAAACCCTAGCCTCAACTGAACACAAAACTCACAACCCTAAAAAACGTATAAACCCCATTGGGCCTTGCCCTTTTGATCAGTTTAAGCCCATTTCCAATTCCACGTACACCCCCCACATTTCTTCTGATCATTTGTTGTTTGGGCCAGCACAAACCCCATTAGGCCCATCCTCTCCTTTTTGCTTTTGTTTTGAACATAAATATTTCTTTATTTCCTTTTCATAAATTAATTCCTCTTTTTATTATCAATTTACCATTTTTCTAAATTAATAATTTCTTTGATGAACAAAAATCACATATTTTCATATTAATTTTCTTAATTTTTTCCCTTTTTATTATTACAATTTTAAGAAAAGATATGAATATTAATTTTTCTAAAAGCTGAACAATTTTCTTTTCTTTTCTTTAGTTAAAATCTTTGTATACAAAAAATACTAACAATAATACATAATTTAGTTAAAACTCAAAACATTTCTTCCTTTTCTTAAAAATATTTTGTTTGTACATAATTAATTAAAATACATTAATGTTAATACATAACAAAAAATAGAATTTTAAAACATTCTTTTCTTAAGACTAAAACTTTTGTTTGTACATATTAAACAAAAAATATAAGAATACAAAAATTTAAATCAAACATACTTAATAATACATTTAAGTTCACATTTCTTAACTTGTAAATAAACCTAATACATTTACACCTACACAATACATTTTACATTCGATACATTATACATTTGCTATTCTTATACTTTGCTATACATTACATTGTTTACATTTGATTGCGATTCGATTTGGTTGTAAATTATTGGACACTACATTCCTAAAGTCTCATCCCCATTTGTAAATTTGTACCCCCACTCCCGGATACTATTTGTAATAGCGTAGACTTTAAATTCTTGCAATTTACCGCTTTCGAATTATACCATGGTAAGACCTAGGGTTTGTATGTACATAAAATCAAACGCTAGATAACCTAATACAAAGACAAATACATGAAATCAATACAAAATCACACTTGCACCCTCTAGGGTAATCCCACATGTTGCCTTCCAAAATGGGCCATGCTTGTACGTCGAGTTCCTTTGGCAAAAACAATTCAAAATGATCATAAGTCCCTCGATGAAGCTTTCGAAAGTCGCCTATCAAAATGATCAAGTCCTTTCAAGCAAATTGCCAAAGACACTTGGCACCATTACATTCATGGTCCATACGATGACCCGCGCCTGTCCCGATCACATCCTAAACGCAAGATTGTCCACCAAATTCAATGGTGGAACAAAATTGTTAAAAAGGGGTTGAAAACATAGAGAAAACCTTTGAGTACAATAGGGGTAGACAAAACTCTTAGTTACTTGGGATCAATCTTGCAAAAAACACTTGCCTCCTTTTCAAAAACCACACTTCATACACACTTTCAAAACAAACTCTCCAAAAACATTTTTAAACATCTTTTCGAAAAGATACACACCGTTGTATATACTCAAACACGAGTCATTACAATGGTTGCCGAAACAAAGGCGTCTATTTCAAAAACATTTTCAAAACACACACATACACCACAATTTCAAGCAATCGAAAATCAAGGCAAGTGATCTAAAAACCAAGTAACTAAGAGCCCATGGATAACCATGGATGAAAAGGGTGCTAATACCTTCCCTTTTCATAATCTACCCCGCGGACCCACGAAACGTCTCGAAAGGTTTTTCCTGTGCTTTTTAACCTTTCCTTTAGGATAAAATAAAAAGTCGGTGGCGACTCTTGCTAAACCGAACAAGTGTGAATACAAACGCAAAACTCAAGTCAGTTCTCCCACCGTATCACAGAACTGGCGACTCTGCTGGGGAATTTTAAAAGTGGGGTTACCTTAGGGTTTAGATCACCTTTGTTTTCAATTGATTGCTTTGTTTGCTTTTACATTTGTGGGCTTTGCATCAGAGTTTCATAGATCCTAACCCGGATCTGGGGAATACCTTTTTTAGGTAGCATAAGCTGTGAGGGACCTGTCCGGGGTATACCGACATGGGTGAAGAAGTGGCTACGTTGGTGTGGCACCTTGGTCTGTACCGATATCCCTTGTGTTGAAACGAGGAGAATATGGGTCTTCTAAGGAGTCATTAAGCACCAACCGACCTTAGAACCCTAAATTGACCCAACTTGGCCATTAGAACAGTAGCAGTATGCTACACTCATTGAGGCTAAACTCTCGCGATGGTTCCGGCCGCAAGAAAAGATAGCGATGCTGGAGTTATGACCGATTGAGGGTAGTCAATGATATTGAGATCCTCTAGAACCCGGTTACTTTTGATAGGACAGGTTTTAACCAACGAAACCGAAAGAGGGTAGTACCTGAACCTCATGCAAGCCTAAACCTAAGGACTTGTTTGCTTTGTGTGAATATGTTTGCCTGTATATACACTTACTTGCTTGTGCATACATGTACATAACATCATAACATCATACCATAGCATTTTTCACTAACCTTTTCAAGGATCTTGAGGGTCTGTTGATGCAGGGATACGTTGAACCAGACGTCTACCAAGGGGCAAGAGGTTTCTCCTCTAACCAATGCCAATCAAAGATCAAGTACAACAACTTGAATCAGGGGCTATGACCCACTTGACATGGTGAGCTTGATTCTCGTGGAAAGACATCCACCAGTGCACAGTTCTCCAATCAAAGTTCAAGTGCAACAACTTGAATCAGTGGCTGTAACCCACTCGACATGGTGAGCTTGATTCTCGTGGGAAGACATCCACCGATGCCAAGTTCTCCAATCCAAGATCGAAGTTCAACCTCTAACATTCTCTTGTGTTTACCCCAAGAGATCCTTAAAAACATTGCATATATATCATACATATCATTGCATAACAGGTTTCTCCCATGCAGGTTTTCTTATCTTCTTACTGTTTATTTCAGTAAGATGGATATGGAACAAACAGTGAAAGATCTTCAAGCTCAAAATGCTCAATTCCAACAAATGTTGCTGGCTATGGGTAAAGGGCAAGAAGATCTGACCGCTCTTCTTCTCAAAGACAAGAAGAAGAAGTCCAAGAAGGCAGCCCGCATCCTGAACTTGAGAAGAAGACCTAAGACCCTGGACCTTGCAACTCCATCCAACATAGGGGATAGTCTTGAAGAAAACCACAATGTGGAGATTGATGAAGAGGAAGCTGACTACTCCGAAGAACAATATCCTCTCGTTGATGACAAGTACAAAGAGTTGGAGGATCGCCTCCATGCTATGGAGATTCAACAAATACCTGGCTTGGATCTAGGAGACATGGGTCTAGTTCCTGGATTGGTCATCCCGTCTGTGATACGGTGGGAGAACTGACTAGGGTTTTGCGTTTGTTTTCGCAAATGTTTCGGTTGAGCAAGAGTCGCCACCGACTTTTTATTTTATCCTAAGGAAAGGTTTAAAAAGCACAGCAAAAACCTTTGAGATTTTTCTTGGGTTCGGGGAGTAGATTATAGGAGGGGAAGGTATTAGCACCCCTTCTATCCATGGTTATCCATGGGATCTTAGGTACTTGCTTAGATCAACTTGCCTTGGTTTTCAATTGTTTGGAATGGT
Organism: Vicia faba; assembly: GCA_948472305.1. Classification (NCBI taxonomy): domain Eukaryota; kingdom Viridiplantae; phylum Streptophyta; class Magnoliopsida; order Fabales; family Fabaceae; genus Vicia; species Vicia faba. Next base: position 77,282,770 of record OX451737.1, on the reverse strand, counting down.
GCTTTGTATGTGGTTTTGAAAATGTTTTTTGAAAAGATGCCTGGTATAGGCTACCCTTGTAACAATTCTTTACTCGAATGTTTTACAAAAGGTGTTTTGTCTTTTAAAAAGATGTTTCAAGGTTTTTGAAAGTTTATTTTGAAAGTGTTTGTGAAGTGGATTTTGAAATAGGCAAGTGTTTTCTTGGAAAGTTTGACAAGTACTTAAGAGTTCATCTACCCTAAAGTTTTTTCTCAAAGATTCTTGTTTATGTTTTAAACCTTTTGACAATTTTGTTCCACCATTGCATTTGGTGGACAATCTTGTCTTAGGAGGTGTAAGGGACAGGCGCGGGTCATCGTTTAGACCATAATTGCAATAGTGTTAAATGTCTTTGGGCAATTTTTCTTTAAAAGGGACTTGATCATTTATTTAGGCAACATTTTGAGGGACTATGATCATTTGATTATTTGTTTTACCCAAGGAAGCTCAACATGCAATATGGCCCAATTATTTTGAAGGCAACAGAGTGGAATACCCTAGGGGTGCAAGTGTGAAATGTGTTGTCCATTTTTCATGCTCATTTATCTTGTATTAGGTCCAACTATTTTGTTCATTTCTTTATTCGCATATAAACCCTAATTCTAGCATAGTATGTTTAGAAAGCGATAAAGTGCGAAATTTAAATTCCTACGCTATTACATCACAATAATATAGGGAGGGGGGTACAATGTTCAAATGGGGATATTTAGACAAGAAATTAAACCTAAGCTATTACATCATTTTCTATAAATAATTACAAGATAAATAAATTGCATAATCAAATGGAAATTAAATAAATATGCAAAATGCAAAAAAGAGAATTTTTATATGTATGAAAAAGTGTTGTTCATGTAAAATAAAAGAAAAATAAAAAGGTATTATTTTTGGAGTATTTTCATATTTAGGGTAAAAACCCTAATTTTAATCAAAATGAATATTAATTAATTAATTCATATAATATTTGTTATTTACATACAAAAATAAAATAAAATATGGTATATTTGTAAAAAAAGGCATTTTTTAGTATTAAATATTAAAAATAAAATATGTACATTTTTTGGTATTTTTACTCTAAATGTATTAATATATATATATATATATATATATATATATATATATATATATATATATATATATATATATATATATATATATATATATATATATATATATATTTGTATTATTTTAAATATGTATTATATAAATAAATAATAATAATAGTTAATTTTTTTTTAGAAAATAGTATTTTTTATATAAAATATTTTCAGAGGGTAATATAAAATAAAAAATAAAAATAGAAGTGTTTTTACATATTTTTCTATTTATCCTAAATAATAGTATATATAATATTTATGTATAAACAAAAGAAAATCAAATAAAAATCAAATAAAATCAAAAAATGATGAGAAAAATATTTTCAAAATTTTAATATGCTGAGAAAAAATAAATGAGTCAAATAAGAAAAGAAAAAGTCAAAAATCATGAAAAATGAAGCAAATGGGCTTGGGGGTGCAAAATAGAAAAAGTGGTGTGAATAATAAAAATGTCCAGGCCCAGCCCAAGAAGCCACCTTCTTCAACCTCTGAACAAAGTTTGTTCAAAAACACGCGCCAACAAGCTTCCTTCGAATGTCCTGATTCTTTGATTTTTTGAGCAAACTTCCAACACAAAAGATGTTAAGCATGAAATCACGATTCCAACCATATGCATAACTTGATCTAACTCTCTAAGATGAGGGAGAATTTCTTCTCCCCTAAATCCTAACCTAGTTTTTCTGCCATTTTCAAACTCCAAATTCTCTCTACTCAGGCAAAAGAAATGAAAAGTAAAGGAATGTACATGTTCAGTGGCATGAGTATGACATTATTTCTTCACAAACCTAAGACTAATGATGCATAATAAGAGAGATACGAGTTCAAAAAACTACCTGTTCAGCTGAAGTTCTATCTTGCAATGTAGGAACTTTCAGTGCAAGGTGATGATTGGAAAAGCTTCCTTGAGGTCCAGGGATGCTGTTTCAATGTTTACTTTGTCTTGAGGGCTTCTGAATCGAGCTAGAGAACTTCAACTGCAAAACAGAAAAACAAAAATGGTGAAGTGGTTTAGAGGTGTTACAGATCGTGCTTTTGCTTTTGGTTAGCTTGCATAGGTAGTATGGAAGGTGTGTGAACTGGTTTGGGCAAGAAAGCTTGAGAGAAATGGGAGATGGCCCTCAATCTGCAGGGGTTGCTCTGTTTGAGCAGTTTCAAGGTGATTCTGAGATGGAGGGTGTTTGAGAGGTGCAGGGGTCGTGTATTAGCTTGGTTGTGATGTGCTGAGTATGTTTGATAAGTTTGTTCTTGTGTGTCTAAGCTGAGATGGATGATGTTGTGAGTTATGGCTCTTTTCTTCACACTTAAGCAACAAAATGCAACTTGTGTTTCTAGGCATGTAGAGGGCCCCTAATGTGCTGCATAATCCTTCCTTGATCAGTGTATTATGCTCATAAACTTGTGCCATTCAGATTTGCAATGTACTTGTTGGATTTCCAAATTGACATAAAGTGAATTTTAGCAAAAATGGATAATTCACTTTATCTAAAAATGGATTAGGCTTGTGTATAATACTTGAACTCATAGAATAACATCTTGACACAATGAAAAAGCATTAAATTATTGAGTGTAACTTGGTTTAAGGACCTGTAATCTAGCCTAAAGCATGCTGAGTTCAAATTGCAAAGTTATGGACATGGAACTTGGTCATGAACAAAGTGGTTTTTTGCTATATTGTGAAATTCGATTCTCTCTAACCATGAGGTTGTTTGAGAAGTTCTTGGACATTTTGGAAAGCTTGGAATGTGTAATACAATCCATCTTTGAAATGCAATTTGAAATTCCAAGTGGAAGTGTATGGAAAATGGCCTTGAAGTTAGGTAGAAAACCTTGTCAAAATAGGTTAAAATTTCACTAAGTTAAAAATGGTTTAGTGCCCTTATTCAAAAAATTGTAACTTGAGATACAAGCTTCAAATGAGAAAACTTTGTGAATCGAAGTTGTAGATTATGCAACAAGCTACAACTTTCATGTTTTGACTTTTGATTGAATCCAAATGGATCTTGGTGAAAAAGTGGGGAGAAGTTGGGAAAAAATTAGGGTTTTTCATAACTTAGAAAAATTCTAAGTTATGAAAAATTCAAATTTCTAACCCTAATTTGCATTTTGTGATTTCTTGGTGAACAAGTTTCATGATTTGGCATGTTTTGATGGAAAATGAATCTTGACTTTTGATTTTGACCAAAAAGTCAAAGTTTGACTTTTCAGTATACAGTCAAAATTGATCAATTGACTGGGAAATTCAACTGTCAATCTTGTGTACTTGGGATCTTTTGAGTTTGTTGATCATGTCAAGATAATTCCATAGGGTCCTTGAGTCTATGGGTGAGCTTGGTTTTCCATTGGCTAGGTCAAACAGTCAAAAATTGCCTTTGTGCAGTCAAAACCCTAAAAATGACCATTTTGCCCTTTTGGTGATTTGATCAAATTTCTTGGGGAATTGTGATCCAAACTTGATCAAATGGTCCATATGAGTTCATAATGTTGATGTGGGTCAAATTTCATGAGGTTTGACTGTCAATTGGCCACAGTTGACTTTTTCCCCAACACAGCTGATTTCTAGGTCAACTGTCCAAATGACTGAGCAAAACTTGGAATCAGGACTTGAAACTTGGTATGGGTAAACTTGGGAGTCCAATATGAAGCAAGAAAGTCATCTTGGGCACTTTAGGCCAAAACCTCTTTGTGCAAGCACAAACCCTAATTTGGGTTAGCAGTGCAAGGAGAAGTCTTGAGCAGATGAAACCCTAACTGGATCCTGAGCTTCAAGGGCTTTGTGATGAGAAATCAATGAGAAATGGGAGGGCAAATTTTGGGGTACAACAATTGCCCCTGTTCAATCTTCTTGAATCCGAAGAGTTAGATGGGCAAGCTTGCCTTTCGTGACTCGAGGGTAAAAGGAGATTGGACACTAGAGTGCCCGGAAATTTGCACTCGTCAAAGCAATGGATGCGGGAATGGGCTTAGAGATGCTATTTGGAGATGGGCTTAACGATGCCATCTGGGAGAGTGACAGAAATCTTGTCGGGGATGGGCTTAGAGATGCCACCGGGAGAAGAGTATCAGAAGGGTGTCCATGTTTTGGACCATTTCTGAACTGGGGGGGTCTGAACAAGCAATAGATTGACATCCGTTGTTGGGAGGAATCTGTAAACTGTTTTTAGAAGTCTTGAGAAGAATCTGAACAAGTGATAGGTTAACATCCGTTACTTGGCGAACCCGTGAACTGTTTTCAGAAATCTTGAAGTTGAATAAGCAATAGAGCAGCATCCGTTGTTGGGAAGCGTCCGTAAACTGTTTTCAAAAAGTTGCATCTGAACAAGTGATAGATTAACATCCGTTGTTGGGAGGAATCCATGAACTGTTTTCAGAAGTCTTGAGAAGAATCTGAACAAGTGATAGGTTAACATCCGTTACTTGGAGAACCCGTGAACTGTTTTCAGAAATCTTGAAGTTGAATCTGAACAAGTGATAGGTTAACATCCGTTACTTGGAGAACCCGTGAACTGTTTTCAGAAATCTTGAAGTTGAATCTGAACAAGTGATAGGTTAACATCCGTTACTTGGAGAACCCGTAAACTGTTTTCAGAAATCTTGAAGTTGAATAAGCGATAGAGCAGCATCCGTTGTTGGGAAGCGTCCGTAAACTGTTTCCAAAGGTTGCATCTGAACAAGTTGATAGATTAACATCCGTTGTTGGGAGGAATCCATAAACTATTTCCAGAAGTCTTGAAGTTGAATGATTTTAGTCTGTCGACTGATCTTTTCTGAAAAGGAAACAGAGTTAGCTGTATGCAATGTCATGATGCATGATGCAATGTATGTTATATGACATGAAGGTAAATGACGTGAATGTGATGAATGCGCATGTAAGCTGACGAGCTGTCTTGCTGAGGATAAATGAATTCGAGGTGACTGAAAATAAAAGCATCTTGACTGCAGCCGAGGAAAATAAATCCTTGGCTACTACTGGGGAAGAGAATCCCTGATGACCTCTACTGGGGAGTATCAATCTAGTAGACTCATGCTGAGGAGGTAAGACTGAGAATCTTCTGCTTGACGGGAAGCAACTCTGGTGATCTTACTGGGGAATTCAAGATTTCTCTTTCTAAGACTTTGTGGGGAGAAGGCTTATTAGTCTGGCTCCGCTGGGGGTTGATAATTTGAAATTTTAGCTCGGCCGGGGATAACAAGGATAAGCTCCCCTGGGGATCATATTGATAAGTTAGGCTGGGGAATTTTGATGAACTCCGCCGGGGATAGGAAGAATTCTGGCGAGTGCGATCTTCTGTGGCTGTTAGCTGAGGATAACCCAGTTATAAGCCTTTGTGAGGAATAACTTTGAATAAAACTCGGGAGAGACGTTCGTGCTTTGCGGGGAATACCTTCCAGAACCTTGCTGGGGATAAGCTTCGAGAGTCTGCTGGAGATAGACCTCAGGGTTTGCTAGGGATGTGGATTACAAATCTCTTAGGGGTTTCCTTCGAAGGGGTGTCAAGATATCCATCTGTATCCTCATCCTATCAGTAATCCTCCTTCTTAGGTTCATTTAGGAAGTGATTATGTTTCAAATGCATATGCCTATTTAACAAAACATTGGACGTTTCTCAAAATAAAACAAATAGTGCAAGAGAAAAAGAAAAGGGAAATGACACAAATTTTCGGGAAGAGTATTTGTATTGATTTTCTTTGAGTATATTTGTACAAAGGAGACAATCATCCTAGTAAGAGGACTTTGTCGTAAATATTTGAAAAATTTTATACAAAATAAAGGATGGCTATGTGAAATAATTCCATGGGATTCCGTTCCGCTATAGCTTTCACAACTCTGAGTATCTGTCCATTCAATGCTTCGTTTGACGATGACTGGATTGATCAGAAGTCTGGAACAGGTTGATGAAGAAATGGTCTCTGAAATGATCCGACGAGACATAGTCATACGCTTCAATTCCCTAACTTTTGCCTGAATCGCCCTTTCGGGTTTTCGATCCACCGGGAAACCCCTTTTTGCCCAAGCCGCCCTTTCGGGTTTTCGACTTGCCGGGTGTACAGATTTTTTCGTTTTTTATCCCTAATTTTTGCCTGAACCGCCCTTTCGGGTTTTTGGTTCACCGGGATGCCCATTTTTGCCCAAGCCGCCCTTTCGGGTTTTCGACTTGTCGGGTTATTTTATGCGTAGTATCTTTTGACTATGTCTGCGTTCGCAGGGTGCGGCAAATCGTTGCCGTCCATGGTGGTCAGAATCATTGCACCACCAGAAAATATGCTTTTGATCACAAATGGTCCTTCATATGTAGGAGTCCATTTGCCCCTGGGATCACTTTGCGGCAAGATAATCCGCTTGATTACGAGATCCCCGACTCGATACACTTGACGTCTGACTTTCTTATTGAAGGCCTTGATCATCCGTTTTTGATACGTCTAACCATGGCATATAGCAGCAAGTCGCTTTTCATCGATCAGATTGAGTTGATCAAGTCGGGTCTGCATCCAATCATCTTCATTCAAACCTGCATCCTTCATAATCCTTAGAGAAGGGATCTGGACTTCCATAGGCAATACAGCTTCCATGCCATAAACCAAAGAAAATGGGGTTGCCCCAGTTGAAGTACGTGTCGTCGTACGGTATCCATGCAGAGCAAACGGTAACATCTCATGCCAGTCTTTGTAAGTGACTGTCATTTTCTGAATGATCTTCTTAATGTTCTTGTTTGCAGCTTCAACAACACCGTTCATCTTCGGCCGATAGGGAGATGAATTGTGATGATAAATCTTGAACTGTTCGCATAATGCAGTGATCATTGTGTTATTCAGATTTGTACCGTTGTCCGTGATGATCCTGTCTGGAACACCATATCGACATATGATATTTTGCTTGATAAAACGGGCAACCACATTTTTGGTGACAGAGGCGAAGGAAGCTGCTTCGACCCATTTAGTGAAGTAGTCAATGGCAACTAGGATGAAGCGATGTCCGTTGGAAGTCGTGGGCTTGATTTCCCCAATCATATCAATGCCCCACATTGCAAAGGGCCACGGAGCAGTCAGGACGTTGAGAGGAACCGGAGGGATATGAACTTTGTCAGCATAGACTTGACACTTGTGGCAAGTACGGGAATGTTGATGGCAGTCAGCTTCCATGGTAGACCAGTAATAGCCCGCCCTCAGGATCTTCTTGGCCATTGTATGCCCGCTCAAGTGAGTGCCAAATGTGCCGCTGTGTATATCAGTCATGATTAGCTCTGCTTCAGCTTTATCCACACATCGGAGTAATACACAATCATGGCTTCGCTTGTAAAGGATGTCGTTGCTCAGGAAGAACTTAGCAGCAAATTTCCTTAAGAACTTCTTATCATTCACGGAAGCTCCTTCAGGATAATCTCTAGTCTCGAGATACCTTTTGATTTCATGGAACCAAGGTTGTTCCACTACTTCTTCAGTATTAATCTCGTGGCAGTGTGCCGGTTCATCCATTCGCTTGATGGTGATTTGGGGAGCCTCATTATCCCAGTTGAGTTTAAACATGGAGGACATTGTGGCTAGAGCATCGGCTAGCTGATTCTCTTCTCGTGGGAAATGCTCGAAGGCAATTTGCTCGAAATGCGGCAACAATGTCAGGACATGTTCTTTGTATGGGATAAGATTAGGATGCTTGGTATCCCAGTCTCCTTTGATTTGGCTGATGACCAAAGCCGAGTCCCCAAATACGATCAAAGATTTGATCCCCAAGTCTATAGCAGCCTCGAGACCAAAGATGCAAGCTTCATATTCAGCCATGTTGTTTGTGCAGCTGAAGCAAAGTCGGGCCGTGAAAGGCGTGTGACAACCTTCCGGAGAAATGAGTACCGCGCCAATACCGTTTCCTAGTGCATTTGAAGCACCATCAAAGTACAGGGTCCATCGGGATCCCTTTTCGGGTCCGTCATACGGTCCATTACTTTCAATGTTGTCCAAATTCATGATGTCCTCGTCTGGGAAGTCAAATCTCATGGGTTGATAGTCTTCGATAGCCTGATGAGCCAGATGGTCAGCTAATACACTCCCTTTTATAGCTTTTTGGGTGGTGTACTGGATGTCATATTCGGTTAAAATCATTTGCCATCTAGCTATTCTTCCAGATAAAGCGGGCTTCTCGAAGATATACTTGATAGGGTCCATTTTGGAGAACAACAAGGTAGTATGAGTCAACATATACTGTCTTAGTCGGCGAGCAGCCCATACCAAAGCGCAACAAGTTTTCTCGAGCAGTGAGTAGCGAGTCTCACAGTCGGTAAACTTTTTGCTAAGGTAATAAATAGCGTGTTCTTTTCGACCAGACTCGTCATGCTGGCCCAAAACACACCCCATTGAGTTATCCAAGACAGTTAAGTACATGATCAATGGTCTTCCTTCGACAGGTGGCATCAGAATAGGAGGTTCTAGCAAATACTCCTTGATTCTATCAAAAGCGGCTTGGCAGTCGTCGTTCCATTCAACTACCTGATCTTTCTTCAAGAGTTTGAAAATTGGCTCACAGGTAGAAGTCAGATGTGAGATGAATCTGGCAATATAGTTTATGCGCCCCAAGAATCCTCTGACCTCCTTTTCAGTACGGGGAGCAGGCATCTCTTGTATTGCTTTTACTTTTGCCGGATCGACTTCAATGCCTTTGTTGCTTACAATGAATCCCAGGAGTTTACCAGACCTAACTCCAAAAGTGCATTTACTTGGATTCAGCCTGAGCTTGTATTCTTTCAATCTGGCAAACAGCTTCTCCAAATGCTCAAAGTGCTCTTCCTCTGTTTGTGACCGAGCTATCATATCGTCTACATAAACTTTAATCTCATGATGTATCATGTCATGAAATAAAGCTACCATGGCGCGTTGATAAGTTGCCCCTGCGTTCTTCAGCCCGAACGACATCACTTTGTAACAGAAAGTGCCCCATTGTGTGACAAAAGTTGTTTTCTCCATATCTTCGGGAGCCATTTTGATTTGATTATAGCCCGAAAATCCATCCATGAAGGAAAACACCTTATGCTGAGCTGTATTGTCGATCAAGATGTCAATATGAGGTAGCGGGAAATCATCCTTAGGGCTGGCCCTATTCAAATCCCGGTAGTCCACACACATTCTGACTTTGCCATCTTTCTTCGGTACTGGCACAATGTTAGCGACCCATTGAGGATAGGACGTAACAGCCAGAAAGCCAGCGTCGAACTGCTTCATTACTTCTGCTTTGATCTTTTCGGACATGTCAGGCCTCATTCGGCGAACTTTTTGCTTGATTGGTGGACAGTCTTCTCTTGTGGGGAGACGGTGAACCACGATGTCGGTGTCTAGACCCGGCATGTCTTCATAGGACCAAGCGAAGATTTCAACATACTCATTCAGCAACTGTACCAAGCGCTCCTTGACTTTTGGTTCCAGGTTGGCACCCACTTGCACCTCCTTCCGATCCTCCTCGGTTCCCAAGTTAACAGTTTCCAATGGCTCTTCATGCGGTAAGATAGCCCTTTCCTCTTGTTGCAGGAGTCTGGCTAGTTCCCCGGGTACTTCACAACCTTCGTCATCTTCATACTCGGCTAGATTGACCAGGTCTTCAGAGTTATTGAAAGATACAGCAGAATAGTCACCCATGGAATCCGGAGTGGATGGGTACTGATGAATAAAAGTGATGGGGACAAAGTCTTTAGCCTCCCAGTTGCTCAACCCTCCTCTGACAGTTGGATAAATCCACTCTTCAATGTTGCTTTCCTTGTCTTCATCTTCCAGGGCGTTGATTCTGTGAGGAGAAATTTTGACCGGCGCTCTTTCAATCTTTGATTGGCGCATAGCTTTCTGGCCAGCAGCTGTGAACCCTAATCCAAACTTGTCAGTTTTATGCAGGAAGTCGGGTAACTGCCCCCATGCTGAATTCTTCCCTTCTTTAACTGCAGCCCTTGCATCCTCCAGAGACGCCATCCTGGCCATCTGTCTTGGTGTCTCAGCCGTCAATTTTGCTACCGCTATTTCAGGAAGTACCTCTTCGAAATGTTGAAACGGTGTCTCAATGAACTCTCCTTCAACCTCTACGTACCGGAAAGAGTTTAAGTGGCTAATCATGTACTCTTCTTCGCCGTGAACAGTAATGATCTTTCCCTTTACAGGATACTTCAGCATCTGATGCAAGGAGGAGGTGACTGCTCCAGCATGGTGTATCCAAGGTCTACCCAGCAGGCAGGAATATGATGGACGGATGTCCATTACATAGAAAGTGGATTTAAACACCTCAGTACCTATCTTGACAGGAATTTCAACTTCTCCATGGACCATTCTTTTCGACCCATCGAAAGCTCTGACGACAATATCACTCGGCTTCAATTCCAACCCTTTGCAATCTAGCCGGTCCAAGGCCTTCTTAGGCAAAACATTCAGCGACGACCCGGTATCAACCAAAACATGTGCAAGGGTGGTTCCGCGACACTCGATTGAAATATGCAAGGCATCATTGTGGTTTCGGCCTTTAGGGGTTAGGTCGGCATCAGAAAAACCTAATCCATTGTCCGCAGTCAGGCTGGCCACGCAATGTTGAAATTGATCCGCAGAGGTTTCCTGGGGCACATGAGCTACCTTCAGAAACTTAATCAAAGCTTGAGCGTGCGCTTCTGAGCAAAGCAATAGTGCTAGCATGGAGATCTTGGAGGGGGTTTGCCCCAACTGTTCCACCACATCGTAGTCACTTCTCTTGATTATCCTCAAAATCTCGTCCATTTCTTTCTTGGAGGCTTCCGGGATCATCAAGGGTTGAACCCTCTTCCTGACGGGCTCTTCTTGTATTCCCTTTCCTTTATCAGCAATGGTAGGAGAGACAGCACTAGGAACGACAATTTCTTCAATCAAAGGAGTTCTAGCGGAGAGTTTTACTGGTGCAGGGATGACTTCTTTAGCTGATGAGGGTCGAAAGACTGCTCTTGGAGGGGCAATCTCTGGAGAAAATATTCTCCCGCTCCTGGTGATTTTGCTGGTGCCCGCAATGTTACTAATGCTGGCTTCTTCATCATCTGAATTTTCTTCAATTATTTCAACTTGCTTGATACCATGGTAATAGATGTCACCACCATAGTTCCAAGGTATCGACTTCTCAGAAACATAGGGAATAGGCCCCGACATTGTTATCTTCAAAGGTATAGACTTTGCAGCTGGTGTAATCTTAACAGGCTTTTTGACGGCCTTGGAAAGATTGACGTGAATGGTTATGATTGAGACATTTTCAACATGAACTGGAACAGCAGGAACTTTTTCGAACAAAATTTGTCGGCTATCCATGAGGCCTTGGATGCCTTTCTTTAATAGCGGACAATCAAATGGCAGAGAGTGGCAACAGTAGCAGTCTTCTTTACATCCCGGGAAGATCCCGGCCCTTAACAAATTAAACTTAATGGTTAGCCGTGGAGTAGTCAGATCACTAACGTCAGCAACATACAGATCCTCTTCAATGGCATTGACATTCCGACCGTGCTTCGGCATAGGTTCAAATATCACATTGGGTTTCTCTGGAGCGTCAAACTCTACCTCCTTAGCCTCTATCAGGTCCTGGATCTTATGCTTGAGTGCCCAACAATCATTGGTGTCGTGTCCAACACTGTCTGAATGATAGGCGCATTTAGCATTGGCATGATAATGCGGAGATGACGTATTTACATTCTTTGGCGCCTCCTTGATGGTGGCAAGATTCAACTTCAATAGATGGGGAAGCACCTGCGCTGGAGTCATATTAATACGGGTGAACTGCCGTTGTGGCCTTTCCACCCGTTGCTGATTTGGTCTGGAGTGGTTGTAGCGAGGCTGCTCACTTGGAGTGTTTTGAATCATTACGGCCCCCATAGTTGGCCGACGCTCCATCTTCCCTGCTCTTCTCTGAGAATATACCATAGCTGTCTCCTTCTTAAAAGGCTTCTTCTCAACACTTGCAGCAACACCCTTCTGAATCTTTCCTGACTTGATGCCAGCTTCTATTCTTTCGCCTGTTAAGATCAAATCGGTAAACCCCGCGGAAGAGTTACCAATTAAATGATTGAAAAACGGCCCAGATAGGGTCCCAAGAAACATATCAACGAGCTCACGATCGGATAAAGGAGGCTGCACCCTGCCAGCTAAATCCCTCCATTTTTGTGCATACTCTTTGAATCCCTCACTTGTTCCTAGTGACATACCCTGAAGTTGGGTACGAGTAAGAGCAAGATCGGAATTATACTGATATTGTTTGTAGAAAGTGGTGGCCAAATCTTCCCAATTTCTGACACTGGTTCCTTCTAACTGATAAAACCATTCCAACTGAGCTCCCGACAGGCTGTCTTGAAAGAAATGAATCCAGAGATTTTTATCTGCTGTATAGGGTTGAATTTTTCTCACGTAGGACCTGAGATGCATTTTGGGACATGACAGCCCATCATACCTCACAAACACTGGCACTTTGAATTTTGGGGGAATCACAATTCCGACAACCAAGCCCATGTCTTCAAAATCCAAACCCGGTACCCTTTGCAATTCCATGGCAGCCAATCTGTCTTCTAAACCCTTATATTTGTCATCAACTGGAGGATACTGCTGGTCAGAATAATCTTCATCCTCTTCAACCTCTTCCTCCTCTGCATCAGACTCGGAAGGCACCGCAACTCGATCTCTTTTACTAGTCCCCTCATCAGAAGTAGGAGGAAATTTAAGCACTCTCCGAGCTTCTCTGTCAAATCTTCTCCCCAAAGTAGCCACTCCGACCCTCTTTTTCTTCTTCACTGGGTCCTTATTCTCCAGATGAGCCTTGATATCCTCTTGACTTTTAACCAAAGTCATCAAGAGTTGCTGGAACTGTGCATTCTGGGCTTGTAGGTCTTTGACTGTTTGCTCGAGATCCATCCTATTGAAATAAACAACAGATAGATAAGGAAACCTGGAGTGAGACCTGCTTATGCACATGATGAATGGTATGCTGATGTATGCAATGCATTCAAGGATTTAGGACATTCAAAGTTGTTTCAGACAAAGAAGAATGCACGTCATATTAATAAGAAGAAATTTGTTAGTACATAAATGCCCCATGGGCCAAATGTTACAACATAAACTTCTCAAGGCAGAAAGACATTGCGTATCCTCTTTGGCGCGATGTAGGTGTTGAGGGCCTCTTGCTCGTGGAGTCGGCGGGTAAGCTCTAGAACCTTCTTTTCACTGGCGTAGTAGCTAGCTTCAAAAGTGTTTCGTTCCTCCTTGAGTTGAATCCAACTTTTCTGCATTTCCTCCCACGATGTAGGCATGTCTGGATGCAGGATGGTGTAGGGAACCTCTCCTTCATTGACGGGCTCTTTAATCACTGGGAGTACATGAGGATAAGGCATCATTAGACTTTGGGCTCGGGCTCGTACCCACTTGAGATAGGGCTCAAGAGGGATGGAGTTCTTGTGTCCCAGAGTCTTGCTATCAACCTTGTTGAGTTTCCCCCAAGCTCTGATGAATCTTTGGCGAAGTCCTTGTGCATCGTTGTCGAAGTCAAAAACTAGGCTAGGAATCAACATGTCATGAGGGCCATCCCTCCGTGCATATCCAAATTTCCTCAAAGCTAGGCAAGGGTTGTAGGTGATACCTCCTCTAATTCCAAGTAAAGGAACATTAGGAAATTCTCCGCCACGATCGACGATGATGACATTTTCTCTGGACCGAGAACACCAATGCACATCAGAATGAGTAAGAGTCATCAATCGTTGGGACCACCTTGTACCTTGGTCATTCTTCAAGACAGATTGTGGAAGGTGCGAAATAAACCACCTTGCGAGGATAGGAGTACAACACATGAGAACACCCCTCTTTCTCATTGTTCGTGTGTAAAATGAGTGAAGGATGTCCCCAAGCAATGTTGGTATTGGATTTCTGGACAAGAAGATTTTGACGGCGTTGACATCTACCAATTGGTCAGGATTTGGAAACAAGACCAACCCATAGATAAGGAGTGCCACAATCTCTTCAAAAGCTTGTAGGTCCAATGAGTTCCAACATTCTTGTGCCTTCTCAAACAAGAATTTTGCTAAGAATCCCTTGACGCCGCTTCTGGTTTCCCAATGCTCCTTGATGTCGGATGGTTGTAGATGTAATGCTCGAGCAACATCTTCCGGCTTTGGTTCCTTTTCCGTACCGTTGAATGGTAGTTGATTAAGGATAGGAATTCTCAGGAGTTGAGAAAACTCCTCCAAAGTGGGCACCAACTGATAATCAGGGAAAGTGAAGCAGTGGTGAAGAGGGTCAAAGAACTGGAATAGCACTTTCATCATGTCTTCTTCAATGTTGGTGTTGACTAGGCTGAGCAGTCTACCATGTCTTTCACTGAAGGATGAATTTTCCGGAATTCTTGAAGTGATCTCCTTGAGTTGAGGAGAGATTCTCACAAGGTTGACTTGAATGGTGTTTCTGCGAGGAATTTCCATGTCCTACAAAACAAGAACAAAGCTGAAGATCCAAAACCCTTGAAATGGTTAGTGAATGCATATGATGTTTTATGATGTTTATGATGTATGCACAAAACATATGTACAAGCAAATCACACCAAACCCTAATTTCAGGCTTGCATGGGGTTTCATAGGTAATTACCCTCTTGAGTGTAGTTGGCTTAAAAACCTGTCCTATAAATAGTAACCGGGTTCTAAGGAGCTCAATATCACGGGATTGTTTTCAATGTTCATTGTTTTGGTTTAGCCACTTAACTAGCGACCAAAATATTCCAAGAAAACAAACCTCAATGAGTGTAGTATCGAGTATCTACCAACTTTGGACTGCACCAAAGCCGGTCATCTCACTACCCCTAATAAAAGGCCAAGATGGTCAAGTAAGGTTCTAGGTCATTAGTGCTTAGTGACATCACTCAGCGGCCCCGTACTCTCCTTGATTGAACTCAAGGGTTACCGGTACTCACAAATATGTCGCACTAATATAGCTATTGCTTAGACCGTGTCGGTATACCCCGAACAGTTTCCACAACGTATTGCTATCTATGAATGTTTCCCATAAATCCGGGTGGAGGATTGTAAACCCAAACAATAGAGCCAAAGTATAAAGCAAGCAAATCAAACAATTAGTCATGCAAGAGGGTGATCTAAGCCCTAAGGTTACTCCACTTTAAAAATTCTCCCCAGCAGAGTCGCCAGTTCTGTGATACGGTGGGAGAACTGACTAGGGTTTTGCGTTTGTTTTCGCAAATGTTTCGGTTGAGCAAGAGTCGCCACCGACTTTTTATTTTATCCTAAGGAAAGGTTTAAAAAGCACAGCAAAAACCTTTGAGATTTTTCTTGGGTTCGGGGAGTAGATTATAGGAGAGGAAGGTATTAGCACCCCTTCTATCCATGGTTATCCATGGGCTCTTAGGTACTTGCTTAGATCAACTTGCCTTGGTTTTCAATTGTTTGGAATGGTGCTTTGTATGTGGTTTTGAAAATGTTTTTTGAAAAGATGCCTGGTATAGGCTACCCTTGTAACAATTCTTTACTCGAATGTTTTACAAAAGGTGTTTTGTCTTTTAAAAAGATGTTTCAAGGTTTTTGAAAGTTTATTTTGAAAGTGTTTGTGAAGTGGATTTTGAAATAGGCAAGTGTTTTCTTGGAAAGTTTGACAAGTACTTAAGAGTTCATCTACCCTAAAGTTTTTTCTCAAAGATTCTTGTTTATGTTTTAAACCTTTTGACAATTTTGTTCCACCATTGCATTGGTGGACAATCTTGTCTTAGGAGGTGTAAGGGACAGGCGCGGGTCATCGTTTAGACCATAATTGCAATAGTGTTAAATGTCTTTGGGCAATTTTTCTTTAAAAGGGACTTGATCATTTATTTAGGCAACATTTTGAGGGACTATGATCATTTGATTATTTGTTTTACCCAAGGAAGCTCAACATGCAATATGGCCCAATTATTTTGAAGGCAACAAAGTGGAATACCCTAGGGGTGCAAGTGTGAAATGTGTTATCCATTTTTCATGCTCATTTATCTTGTATTAGGTCCAACTATTTTGTTCATTTCTTTATTCGCATATAAACCCTAATTCTAGCATAGTATGTTTAGAAAGCGATAAAGTGCGAAATTTAAATTCCTACGCTATTACATCACAATAATATAGGGAGGGGGTACAATGTTCAAATGGGGATATTTAGACAAGAAATTAAACCTAAGCTATTACATCATTTTCTATAAATAATTACAAGATAAATAAATTGCATAATCAAATGGAAATTAAATAAATATGCAAAATGCAAAAAAGAGAATTTTTATATGTATGAAAAAGTGTTGTTCATGTAAAATAAAAGAAAAATAAAAAGGTATTATTTTTGGAGTATTTTCATATTTAGGGTAAAAACCCTAATTTTAATCAAAATGAATATTAATTAATTAATTCATATAATATTTGTTATTTACATACAAAAATAAAATAAAATATGGTATATTTGTAAAAAAGGCATTTTTTAGTATTAAATATTAAAAATAAAATATGTACATTTTTTGGTATTTTTACTCTAAATGTATTAATATATATATATATATATATATATATATATATATATATATATATATATATATATATATATATATATATATATATATATATATATATATATATATATATATATATATATATATATATATATATATATATATATATATATATATATATATATATATATATATATATTTGTATTATTTTAAATATGTATTATATATATAAATAATAATAATAGTTAAAATTTTTTTAGAAAATACTATTTTTTATATAAAATATTTTCAGAGGGTAATATAAAATAAAAAATAAAAATAGAAGTGTTTTTACATATTTTTCTATTTATCCTAAATAATAGTATATATAATATTTATGTATAAACAAAAGAAAATCAAATAAAAATCAAATAAAATCAAAAAATGATGAGAAAAATATTTTCAAAATTTTAATATGCTGAGAAAAAATAAATGAGTCAAATAAGAAAAGAAAAAGTCAAAAATCATGAAAAATGAAGCAAATGGGCTTGGGGGTGCAAAACAGAAAAAGTGGTGTGAATAATAAAAATGTTCAGGCCCAGCCCAAGAAGCCACCTTCTTCAACCTCTGAACAAAGTTTGTTCAAAAACGCGCGCCAACAAGCTTCCTTCGAATGTCCTGATTCTTTGATTTTTTGAGCAAACTTCCAACACAAAAGATGTTAAGCATGAAATCACGATTCCAACCATATGCATAACTTGATCTAACTCTCTAAGATGAGGGAGAATTTCTTCTCCCCCAAATCCTAACCTAGTTTTTCTGCCATTTTCAAACTCCAAATTCTCTCTACTCAGGCAAAAGAAATGAAAAGTAAAGGAATGTACATGTTCAGTGGCATGAGTATGACATTATTTCTTCACAAACCTAAGACTAATGATGCATAATAAGAGAGATACGAGTTCAAAAAACTACCTGTTCAGCTGAAGTTCTATCTTGCAATGTAGGAACTTTCAGTGCAAGGTGATGATTGGAAAAGCTTCCTTGAGGTCCAGGGATGCTGTTTCAATGGTGAAGTGGTTTAGAGGTGTTACAGATCGTGCTTTTGCTTTTGGTTAGCTTGCATAGGTAGTATGGAAGGTGTGTGAACTGGTTTGGGCAAGAAAGCTTGAGAGAAATGGGAGATGGCCCTCAATCTACAGGGGTTGCTCTGTTTGAGCAGTTTCAAGGTGATTCTGAGATGGAGGGTGTTTGAGAGGTGCAGGGGTCGTGTATTAGCTTGGTTGTGATGTGCTGAGTATGTTTGATAAGTTTGTTCTTGTGTGTCTAAGCTGAGATGGATGATGTTGTGAGTTATGGCTCTTTTCTTCACACTTAAGCAACAAAATGCAACTTGTGTTTCTAGGCATGTAGAGGGCCCCTAATGTGCTGCATAATCCCTCCTTGATCAGTGTGTTATGCTCATAAACTTGTGCCATTCAGATTTGCAATGTACTTGTTGGATTTCCAAATTGACATAAAGTGAATTTTAGCAAAAATGGATAATTCACTTTATCTAAAAATGGATTAGGCTTGTGTATAATACTTGAACTCATAGAATAACATCTTGACACAATGAACAAGCATTAAATTATTGAGTGTAACTTGGTTTAAGGACCTGTAATCTAGCCTAAAGCATGCTGAGTTCAAATTGCAAAGTTATGGACATGGAACTTGGTCATGAACAAAGTGGTTTTTTGCTATATTGTGAAATTCGATTCTCTCTAACCATGAGGTTGTTTGAGAAGTTCTTGGACATTTTGGAAATCTTGGAATGTGTACTACAATCCGTCTTTGAAATGCAATTTGAAATTCCAAGTGGAAGTGTATGGAAAATGGCCTTGAAGTTAGGTAGAAAACCTTGTCAAAATAGGTTAAAATTTCACTAAGTTAAAAATGGTTTAGTGCCCTTATTCAAAAAATTGTAACTTGAGATACAAGCTTCAAATGAGAAAACTTTGTGAATAAAAGTTGTATATTATTCAACAAGCTACAACTTTCATGTTTTGACTTTTGATTGAATCCAAATGGATCTTGGTGAAAAAGGGAAAAGTTGGGAAAAAATTAGGGTTTTTCATAACTTAGAAAAATTCTAAGTTATGAAAAATTCAAATTTCTAACCCTAATTTGCATTTTGTGATTTCTTGGTGAACAAGTTTCATGATTTGGCATGTTTTGATGGAAAATGAATCTTGACTTTTGATTTTGACCAAAAAGTCAAAGTTTGACTTTTCAGTATACAGTCAAAATTGATCAATTGACTGGGAAATTCAACTGTCAATCTTGTGTACTTGGGATCTTTTGAGTTTGTTGATCATGTCAAGATAATTCCATAGGGTCCTTGAGTCTATGGGTGAGCTTGGTTTGCCATTGGCTAGGTCAAACAGTCAAAAATTGCCTTTGTGAAGTCAAAACCCTAAAAATGACCATTTTGCCCTTTTGGTGATCTGATCAAATTTCTTGGGGAATTGTGATCCAAACTTGATCAAATGATCCATATGAGTTCATAATGTTGATGTGGGTCAAATTTCATGAGGTTTGACTGTCAATTGGCCACAGTTGACTTTTTCCCCAACACAGCTGATTTCTAGGTCAACTGTCCAAATGACTGGGCAAAACTTGGAATCAGGACTTGAAACTTGGTATGGGTAAACTTGGGAGTCCAATATGAAGCAAGAAAGTCATCTTGGGCACTTTAGGCCAAAACCTCTTTGTGCAAGCACAAACCCTAATTTGGGTTAGCAGTGCAAGGAGGAGTCTTGAGCAGATGAAACCCTAACTGGATCCTGAGCTTCAAGGGCTTTATGATGAGAAATCAATGAGAAATGGGAGGGCAAATTTTGGGGTACAACAGTTGCCCCTGTTCAATCTTCTTGAATCCGAAGAGTTAGATGGGCAAGCTTGCCTTTCGTGACTCGAGGGTAAAAGGAGATTGGACACTAGAGTGCCCGGAAATTTTCACTCGTCAAAGCAATGGATGCGGGAATGGGCTTAGAGATGCTATTTGGAGATGGGCTTAACGATGCCATCTGGGAGAGTGACAGAAATCTTGTCGGGGATGGGCTTAGAGATGCCACCGGGAGAAGAGTATCAGAAGGGTGTCCATGTTTTGGACCATTTCTGAACTGGGGGGGTCTGAACAAGCAATAGATTGACATCCGTTGTTGGGAGGAATCTGTAAACTGTTTTCAGAAGTCTTGAGAAGAATCTGAACAAGTGATAGGTTAACATCCGTTACTTGGCGAACCCGTGAACTGTTTTCAGAAATCTTGAAGTTGAATAAGCAATAGAGCAGCATCCGTTGTTGGGAAGCGTCCGTAAACTGTTTTCAAAAAGTTGCATCTGAACAAGTGATAGATTAACATCCGTTGTTGGGAGGAACCCATGAACTGTTTTCAGAAGTCTTGAGAAGAATCTGAACAAGTGATAGGTTAACATCCGTTACTTGGAGAACCCGTGAACTGTTTTCAGAAATCTTGAAGTTGAATCTGAACAAGTGATAGGTTAACATCCGTTACTTGGAGAACCCGTGAACTGTTTTCAGAAATCTTGAAGTTGAATCTGAACAAGTGATAGGTTAACATCCGTTACTTGGAGAACCCGTAAACTGTTTTCAGAAATCTTGAAGTTGAATAAGCGATAGAGCAGCATCCGTTGTTGGGAAGCGTCCGTAAACTGTTTCCAAAGGTTGCATCTGAACAAGTTGATAGATTAACATCCGTTGTTGGGAGGAATCCATAAACTGTTTCCAGAAGTCTTGAAGTTGAATGATTTTAGTCTGTCGACTGATCTTTTCTGAAAAGGAAACAGAGTTAGCTGTATGCAATGTCATGATGCATGATGCAATGTATGTTATATGACATGAAGGTAAATGACGTGAATGTGATGAATGCGCATGTAAGCTGATGAGCTGTCTTGCTGAGGATAAATGAATTCGAGGTGACTGAAAATAAAAGCATCTTGACTGCAGCCGAGGAAAATAAATCCTTGGCTACTACTGGGGAAGAGAATCCCTGATGACCTCTACTGGGGAGTATCAATCTAGTAGACTCATGCTGAGGAGGTAAAACTGAGAATCTTCTGCTTGACGGGAAGCAACTCTGGTGATCTTACTGGGGAATTCAAGATTTCTCTTTCTAAGACTTTGTGGGGAGAAGGCTTATTAGTCTGGCTCCGCTGGGGGTTGATAATTTGAAATTTTAGCTCGGCCGGGGATAACAAGGATAAGCTCCCCTGGGGATCATATTGATAAGTTAGGCTGGGGAATTTTGATGAACTCCGCCGGGGATAGGAAGAATTCTGGCGAGTGCGATCTTCTGCGGCTGTTAGCTGAGGATAACCCAGTTATAAGCCTTTGTGAGGAATAACTTTGAATAAAACTCGGGAGAGACGTTCGTGCTTTGCGGGGAATACCTTCCAGAACCTTGCTGGGGATAAGCTTCGAGAGTCTGCTGGAGATAGACCTCAGGGTTTGCTAGGGATGTGGATTACAAATCTCTTAGGGGTTTCCTTCAAAGGGGTGTCAAGATATCCATCTGTATCCTCATCCTATCAGTAATCCTCCTTCTTAGGTTCATTTAGGAAGTGATTATGTTTCAAATGCATATGCCTATTTAACAAAACATTGGACGTTTCTCAAAATAAAACAAATAGTGCAAGAGAAAAAGAAAAGGGAAATGACACAAATTTTCGGGAAGAGTATTTGTATTGATTTTCTTTGAGTATATTTGTACAAAGGAGACAATCATCCTAGTAAGAGGACTTTGTCGTAAATATTTGAAAAATTTTATACAAAATAAAGGATGGCTATGTGAAATAATTCCATGGGATTCCGTTCCGCTATAGCTTTCACAACTCTGAGTATCTGTCCATTCAATGCTTCGTTTGACGATGACTGGATTGATCAGAAGTCTGGAACAGGTTGATGAAGAAATGGTCTCTGAAATGATCCGACGAGACATAGTCATACGCTTCAATTCCCTAACTTTTGCCTGAATCGCCCTTTCGGGTTTTCGATCCACCGGGAAACCCCTTTTTGCCCAAGCCGCCCTTTCGGGTTTTCGACTTGCCGGGTGTACAGATTTTTTCGTTTTTTATCCCTAATTTTTGCCTGAACCGCCCTTTCGGGTTTTTGGTTCACCGGGATGCCCATTTTTGCCCAAGCCGCCCTTTCGGGTTTTCGACTTGTCGGGTTATTTTATGCGTAGTATCTTTTGACTATGTCTGCGTTCGCAGGGTGCGGCAAATCGTTGCCGTCCATGGTGGTCAGAATCATTGCACCACCAGAAAATATGCTTTTGATCACAAATGGTCCTTCATATGTAGGAGTCCATTTGCCCCTGGGATCACTTTGCGGCAAGATAATCCGCTTGATTACGAGATCCCCGACTCGATACACTTGACGTCTGACTTTCTTATTGAAGGCCTTGATCATCCGTTTTTGATACGTCTGACCATGGCATATAGCAGCAAGTCGCTTTTCATCGATCAAATTGAGTTGATCAAGTCGGGTCTGCATCCAATCATCTTCATTCAAACCTGCATCCTTCATAATCCTTAGAGAAGGGATCTGGACTTCCATAGGCAATACAGCTTCCATGCCATAAACCAAAGAAAATGGGGTTGCCCCAGTTGAAGTACGTGTCGTCGTACGGTATCCATGCAGAGCAAACGGTAACATCTCATGCCAGTCTTTGTAAGTGAATGTCATTTTCTGAATGATCTTCTTAATGTTCTTGTTTGCAGCTTCAACAACACTGTTCATCTTCGGCCGATAGGGAGATGAATTGTGATGATAAATCTTGAACTGTTCGCATAATACAATGATCATTGTGTTATTCAGATTTGTACCGTTGTCCGTGATGATCCTGTCTGGAACACCATATCGACATATGAGATTTTGCTTGCTAAAACGGGCAACCACATTTTTGGTGACAGAGGCGAAGGAAGCTGCTTCGACCCATTTAGTGAAGTAGTCAATGGCAACTAGGATGAAGCGATGTCCGTTGGAAGCCGTGGGCTTGATTTCCCCAATCATATCAATGCCCCACATTGCAAAGGGCCACGGAGCAGTCAGGACGTTGAGAGGAACCGGAGGGATATGAACTTTGTCAGCATAGACTTGACACTTGTGGCAAGTACGGGAATGTTGATGGCAGTCAGCTTCCATGGTAGACCAGTAATAGCCCGCCCTCAGGATCTTCTTGGCCATTGTATGCCCGCTCAAGTGAGTGCCAAATGTGCCGCTGTGTATATCAGTCATGATCAGCTCTGCTTCAGCTTTATCCACACATCGGAGTAATACACAATCATGGCTTCGCTTGTAAAGGATGCCGTTGCTCAGGAAGAACTTAGCAGCAAATTTCCTTAAGAACTTCTTATCATTCACGGAAGCTCCTTCAGGATAATCTCTAGTCTCGAGATACCTTTTGATTTCATGGAACCAAGGTTGTTCCACTACTTCTTCAGTATTAATCTCGTGGCAGTGTGTCGGTTCATCCATTCGCTTGATGGTGATTTGGGGAGCCTCATTATCCCAGTTGAGTTTAAACATGGAGGACATTGTGGCTAGAGCATCGGCTAGCTGATTCTCTTCTCGCGGGAAATGCTCGAAGGCAATTTGCTCGAAATGCGGCAACAATGTCAGGACATGTTCTTTGTATGGGATAAGATTAGGATGCTTGGTATCCCAGTCTCCTTTGATTTGGCTGATGACCAAAGCCGAGTCCCCAAATACGATCAAAGATTTGATCCCCAAGTCTATAGCAGCCTCGAGACCAAAGATGCAAGCTTCATATTCAGCCATGTTGTTTGTGCAGCTGAAGCAAAGTTGGGCCGTGAAAGGCGTGTGACAACCTTCCGGAGAAATGAGTACCGCGCCAATACCGTTTCCTAGTGCATTTGAAGCACCATCAAAGTACAGGGTCCATCGGGATCCCTTTTCGGGTCCGTCATACGGTCCATTACTTTCAATGTTGTCCAAATTCATGATGTCCTCGTCTGGGAAGTCAAATCTCATGGGTTGATAGTCTTCGATAGCCTGATGAGCCAGATGGTCAGCTAATACACTCCCTTTTATAGCTTTTTGGGTGGTGTACTGGATGTCATATTCGGTTAAAATCATTTGCCATCTAGCTATTCTTCCAGATAAAGCGGGCTTCTCGAAGATATACTTGATAGGGTCCATTTTGGAGATCAACAAGGTAGTATGAGTCAACATATACTGTCTTAGTCGGCGAGCAGCCCATACCAAAGCGCAACAAGTTTTCTCGAGCAGTGAGTAGCGAGTCTCACAGTCGGTAAACTTTTTGCTAAGGTAATAAATAGCGTGTTCTTTTCGACCAGACTCGTCATGCTGGCCCAAAACACACCCCATTGAGTTATCCAAGACAGTTAAGTACATGATCAATGGTCTTCCTTCGACAGGTGGCATCAGAATAGGAGGTTCTACCAAATACTCCTTGATTCTATCAAAAGCGGCTTGGCAGTCGTCGTTCCATTCAACTACCTGATCTTTCTTCAAGAGTTTGAAAATTGGCTCACAGGTAGAAGTCAGATGTGAGATGAATCTGGCAATATAGTTTATGCGCCCCAAGAATCTTCTGACCTCCTTTTCAGTACGGGGAGCAGGCATCTCTTGTATTGCTTTTACTTTTTCCGGATCGACTTCAATGCCTTTGTTGCTTACAATGAATCCCAGGAGTTTACCAGACCTAACTCCAAAAGTGCATTTACTTGGATTCAGCCTGAGCTTGTATTCTTTCAATCTGGCAAACAACTTCTCCAAATGCTCAAGGTGCTCTTCCTCTGTTTGTGACCGAGCTATCATATCGTCTACGTAAACTTCAATCTCATGATGTATCATGTCATGAAATAAAGCTACCATGGCGCGTTGATAAGTTGCCCCTGCGTTCTTCAGCCCGAACGGCATCACTTTGTAACAGAAAGTGCCCCATTGTGTGACAAAAGTTGTTTTCTCCATATCTTCGGGAGCCATTTTGATTTGATTATAGCCCGAAAATCCATCCATGAAGGAAAACACCTTATGCTGAGCTGTATTGTCGATCAAGATGTCAATATGAGGTAGCGGGAAATCATCCTTAGGGCTGGCCCTATTCAAATCTCGGTAGTCCACACACATTCTGACTTTGCCATCTTTCTTCGGTACTGGCACAATGTTAGCGACCCATTGAGGATAGGACGTAACAGCCAGAAAGCCAGCGTCGAACTGCTTCATTACTTCTGCTTTGATCTTTTCGGACATGTCAGGCCTCATTCGGCGAACTTTTTGCTTGATTGGTGGACAGTCTTCTCTTGTGGGGAGGCGGTGAACCACGATGTCGGTGTCTAGACCCGGCATGTCTTCATAGGACCAAGCGAAGATTTCAACATACTCATTCAGCAACTGTACCAAGCGCTCCTTGACTTTTGGTTCCAGGTTGGCACCCACTTGCACCTCCTTCCGATCCTCCTCGGTTCCCAAGTTAACAGTTTCCAATGGCTCTTCATGCGGTAAGATGGCCCTTTCCTTTTGTTGCAGGAGTCTGGCTAGTTCCCCGGGTACTTCACAACCTTCGTCATCTTCATACTCGGCTAGATTGACCAGGTCTTCAGAGTTATTGAAAGATACAGCAGAATAGTCACCCATGGAATCCGGAGTGGATGGGTACTGATGAATAAAAGTGATGGGGACAAAGTCTTTAGCCTCCCAGTTGCTCAACCCTCCTCTGACAGTTGGATAAATCCACTCTTCAATGTTTCTTTCCTTGTCTTCATCTTCCAGGGCGTTGATTCTGTGAGGAGAAATTTTGACCGGCGCTCTTTCAATCTTTGATTGGCGCATAGCTTTCTGGCCAGCAGCTGTGAACCCTAATCCAAACTTGTCAGTTTTATGCGGGAAGTCGGGTAACTGCCCCCATGCTGAATTCTTCCCTTCTTTAACTGCAGCCCTTGCATCCTCCAGAGACGCCATCCTGGCCATCTGTCTTGGTGTCTCAGCCGTCAATTTTGCTACCGCTATTTCAGGAAGTACCTCTTCGAAATGTTGAAACGGTGTCTCAATGAACTCTCCTTCAACCTCTACGTACCGGAAAGAGTTTAAGTGGCTAATCATGTACTCTTCTTCGCCGTGAACAGTAATGATCTTTCCCTTTACAGGATACTTCAGCATCTGATGCAAGGAGGAGGTGACTGCTCCAGCATGGTGTATCCAAGGTCTACCCAGCAGGCAGGAATATGATGGACGGATGTCCATTACATAGAAAGTGGATTTAAACACCTCAGTACCTATCTTGACAGGAATTTCAACTTCTCCATGGACCATTCTTTTCGACCCATCGAAAGCTCTGACGACAATATCACTCGGCTTCAATTCCAACCCTTCGCAATCTAGCCGGTCCAAGGCCTTCTTAGGCAAAACATTCAGCAACGACCCGGTATCAACCAAAACATGTGCAAGGGTGGTTCCGCGACACTCGATTGAAATATGCAAGGCATTATTGTGGTTTCGGCCTTTAGGGGTTAGGTCGGCATCATAAAAACCTAATCCATTGTCCGCAGTCAGGCTGGCCACGCAATGTTGAAATTGATCCGCAGAGGTTTCCTGGGGCACATGAGCTGCCTTCAGAAACTTAATCAAAGCTTGAGCGTGCGCTTCTGAGCAAAGCAATAGTGCTAGCATGGAGATCTTGGAGGGGGTTTGCCCCAACTGTTCCACCACATCGTAGTCACTTCTCTTGATTATCCTCAAAATCTCGTCCATTTCTTTCTTGGAGGCTTCCGGGATCACCAAGGGTTGAACCCTCGTCCTGACGGGCTCTTCTTGTATTCCCTTTCCTTTATCAGCAATGGTAGGAGAGACAGCACTAGGAACGGCAATTTCTTCAATCAAAGGAGTTCTAGCGGAGAGTTTTACTGGTGCAGGGATGACTTCTTTAGCTGATGAGGGTCCAAAGACTGCTCTTGGAGGGGCAATCTCTGGAGAAAATATTCTCCCGCTCCTGGTGATTTTGCTGGTGCCCGCAATGTTACTAATGTTGGCTTCTTCATCATCTGAATTTTCTTCAATTATTTCAACTTGCTTGATACCATGGTAATAAATGTCACCACCATAGTTCCAAGGTATCGACTTCTCAGAAACATAGGGAATAGGCCCCAACATTGTTATCTTCAAAGGTATAGACTTTGCAGCTGGTGTAATCTTAACAGGCTTTTTGACGGCCTTGGAAAGATTGGCGTGAATGGTTATGATTGAGAAATTTTCAACATGAACTGGAACAGCAGGAACTTTTTCGAACAAAATTTGTCGGCTATCCATGAGGCCTTGGATGCCTTTCTTTAATAGCGGACAATCAAACGGCAGAGAGTGGCAACAGTAGCAGTCTTCTTTACATCCCGGGAAGATCCCGACCCTTAACAAATTCAACTTAATGGTTAGCAGTGGAGTAGTCAGATCACTAACGTCAGCAACATACAGATCCTCTTCAATGGCATTGACATTCCGACCGTGCTTCGGCATAGGTGCAGATATCACATTGGGTTTCTCTGGAGCGTCAAACTCTACCTCCTTAGCCTCTATCAGGTCCTGGATCTTATGCTTGAGTGCCCAACAAACATTGGTGTCGTGTCCAACACTGTCTGAATGATAGGCGCATTTAGCATTGGCATGATAATGCGGAGAGGACGTATTTACATTCTTTGGCGCCTCCTTGATGGTGGCAAGATTCAACTTCAATAGATGGGGAAGCACCTGCGCTGGAGTCATATTAATACGGGTGAACTGCCGTTGTGGCCTTTCCACCCGTTGCTGATTTGGTCTGGAGTGGTTGTAGCGAGGCTGCTCACTTGGAGTGTTTTGAATCATTACGGCCCCCACAGTTGGCCGATGCTCCATCTTCCCTGCTCTTCTCTGAGAATATACCATAGCTGTCTCCTTCTTAAAAGGCTTCTTCTCAACACTTGCAGCAACACCCTTCTGAATCTTTCCTGACTTGATGCCAGCTTCTATTCTTTCGCCTGTTAAGATCAAATCGGTAAACCCCGTGGAAGAGTTACCAATTAAATGATTGAAAAACGGCCCAGATAGGGTCCCAAGAAACATATCAACGAGCTCACGATCGGTTAAAGGAGGCTGCACCCTGCCAGCTAAATCCCTCCATTTTTGTGCATACTCTTTGAATCCCTCACTTGTTCCTAGTGACATACCCTGAAGTTGGGTACGAGTAGGAGCAAGATCAGAATTATACTGATATTGTTTGTAGAAAGCGGTGGCCAAATCTTCCCAATTTCTGACACTGGTTCCTTCTAACTGATAAAACCATTCCAACTGAGCTCCCGACAGGCTGTCTTGAAAGAAATGAATCCAGAGATTTTTATCTGCTGTATAGGGTTGAATTTTTCTCACGTAGGACCTGAGATGCATTTTGGGACAGGACAGCCCATCATACCTCACAAACACTGGCACTTTGAATTTTGGGGGAATCACAATTCCGGCAACCAAGCCCATGTCTTCAAAATCCAAACCCGGTACCCTTTGCAATTCCATGGCAGCCAATCTGTCTTCTAAACCCTTATATTTGTCATCAGCTGGAGGATACTGCTGGTCAGAATAATCTTCATCCTCTTCAACCTCTTCCTCCTCTGCATCAGACTCGGAAGGCACCGCAACTCGATCTCTTTTACTAGTCCCCTCATCAGAAGTAGGAGGAAATTCAAGCACTCTCCGAGCTTCTCTGTCAAATCTTCTCCCCAAAGTAGCCACTCCGACCCTCTTTTTCTTCTTCACTGGGTCCTTATTCTCCAGATGAGCCTTGATATCCTCTTGACTTTTAACCAAAGTCATCAAGAGTTGCTGGAACTGTGCATTCTGGGCTTGTAGGTCTTTGACTGTTTGCTCGAGATCCATCCTACTGAAATAAACAGCAGATAGATAAGGAAACCTGGAGTGAGACCTGCTTATGCACATGATGAATGGTATGCTGATGTATACAATGCATTCAAGGATTTAGGACATTCAAAGTTGTTTCAGACAAAGAAGAACGCACGTCATATTAATAAGAAGAAATTTGTTAGTACATAAATGCCCCATGGGCCAAATGTTACAACATAAACTTCTCAAGGCAGAAAGACATTGCGCATCCTCTTTGGCGCGATGTAGGTGTTGAGGGCCTCTTGCTCGTGGAGTCGGCGGGTAAGCTCTAGAACCTTCTTTTCACTGGCGTAGTAGCTAGCTTCAAAAGTGTTTCGTTCCTCCTTGAGTTGAATCCAACTTTTCTGCATTTCCTCCCACGATGTAGGCATGTCTGGATGCAGGATGGTGTAGGGAACCTCTCCTTCATTGACGGGCTCTTTAATCACTGGGAGTACATGAGGATAAGGCATCATTAGACTTTGGGCTCGGGCTCGTACCCACTTGAGATAGGGCTCAAGAGGGATGGAGTTCTTGTGTCCCAGAGTCTTGCTATCAACCTTGTTGAGTTTCCCCCAAGCTCTGATGAATCTTTGGCGAAGTCCTTGTGCATCGTTGTCGAAGTTAAAAACTAGGCTAGGAATCAACATGTCATGAGGGCCATCCCTCCGTGCATATCCAAATTGCCTCAAAGCTAGGCAAGGGTTGTAGGTGATACCTCCTCTAATTCCAAGTAAAGGAACATTAGGAAATTCTCCGTAACGATCGACGATGATGACATTTTCTCTGGACCGAGAACACCAATGCACATCATAATGAGTAAGAGTCATCAATCGTTGGGACCACCTTGTACCTTGGTCATTCTTCAAGACAGATTGTGGAAGGTGCGAAATAAACCACCTTGCGAGGATAGGAGTACAACACATGAGAACACCCCTCTTTCTCATTGTTCGTGTGTAAAATGAGTGAAGGATGTCCCCAAGCAATGTTGGTATTGGATTTCTGGACAAGAAGATTTTGACGGCGTTGACATCTACCAATTGGTCAGGATTTGGAAACAAGACCAACCCATAGATAAGGAGTGCCACAATCTCTTCAAAAGCTTGTAGGTCCAATGAGTTCCAACATTCTTGTGCCTTCTCAAATAAGAATTTTGCTAAGAATCCCTTGACGCCGCTTCTGGTTTCCCAATGCCCCTTGATGTCGGATGGTTGTAGATGTAATGCTCGAGCAACATCTTCCGGCTTTGGTTCCTTTTCCGTACCGTTGAATGGTAGTTGATTAAGGATAGGAATTCTCAGGAGTTGAGAAAACTCCTCCAAAGTGGGCACCAACTGATAATCAGGGAAAGTGAAGCAGTGGTGAAGAGGGTCAAAGAACTGGAATAGCACTTTCATCATGTCTTCTTCAATGTTGGTGTTGACTAGGCTGAGCAGTCTACCATGTCTTTCACTGAAGGATGAATTTTCCGGAATTCTTGAAGTGATCTCCTTGAGTTGAGGAGAGATTCTCACAAGGTTGACTTGAATGGTGTTTCTGCGAGGAATTTCCATGTCCTACAAAACAAGAACAAAGCTGAAGATCCAAAACCCTTGAAATGGTTAGTGAATGCATATGATGTTTTATGATGTTTATGATGTATGCACAAAACATATGTACAAGCAAATCACACCAAACCCTAATTTCAGGCTTGCATGGGGTTTCATAGGTAATTACCCTCTTGAGTGTAGTTGGCTTAAAAACCTGTCCTATAAATAGTAACCGGGTTCTAAGGAGCTCAATATCACGGGATTGTTTTCAATGTTCATTGTTTTGGTTTAGCCACTTAACTAGCGACCAAAATATTCCAAGAAAACAAACCTCAATGAGTGTAGTATCGAGTATCTACCAACTTCGGACTGCACCAAAGCCGGTCATCTCACTACCCCTAATAAAAGGCCAAGATGGTCAAGTAAGGTTCTAGGTCATTAGTGCTTAGTGACATCACTCAGCGGCCCCGTACTCTCCTTGATTGAACTCAAGGGTTACCGGTACTCACAAATATGTCGCACTAATATAGCTATTGCTTAGACCGTGTCGGTATACCCCGCACAGTTTCCACAACGTATTGCTATCTATGAATGTTTCCCATAAATCCGGGTGGAGGATTGTAAACCCAAACAATAGAGACAAAGTATAAAGCAAGCAAATCAAACAATTAGTCATGCAAGAGGGTGATCTAAGCCCTAAGGTTACTCCACTTTAAAAATTCTCCCCAGCAGAGTCGCCAGTTCTGTGATACGGTGGGAGAACTGACTAGGGTTTTGCGTTTATTTTCGCAAATGTTTCGGTTGAGCAAGAGTCGCCACCGACTTTTTATTTTATCCTAAGGAAAGGTTTAAAAAGCACAGCAAAAACCTTTGAGATTTTTCTTGGGTTCGGGGAGTAGATTATAGGAGGGGAAGGTATTAGCACCCCTTCTATCCATGGTTATCCATGGGCTCTTAGGTACTTGCTTAGATCAACTTGCCTTGGTTTTCAATTGTTTGGAATGGTGCTTTGTATGTGGTTTTGAAAATGTTTTTTGAAAAGATGCCTGGTATAGGCTACCCTTGTAACAATTCTTTACTCGAATGTTTTACAAAAGATGTTTTGTCTTTTAAAAAGATGTTTCAAGGTTTTTGAAAGTTTATTTTGAAAGTGTTTGTGAAGTGGATTTTGAAATAGGCAAGTGTTTTCTTGGAAAGTTTGACAAGTACTTAAGAGTTCATCTACCCTAAAGTTTTTTCTCAAAGATTCTTGTTTATGTTTTAAACCTTTTGACAATTTTGTTCCACCATTGCATTTGGTGGACAATCTTGTCTTAGGAGGTGTAAGGGACAGGCGCGGGTCATCGTTTAGACCATAATTGCAATAATGTTAAATGTCATTGGGCAATTTTTCTTTAAAAGGGACTTGATCATTTATTTAGGCAACATTTTGAGGGACTATGATCATTTGATTATTTGTTTTACCCAAGGAAGCTCAACATGCAATATGGCCCAATTATTTTGAAGGCAACAAAGTGGAATACCCTAGGGGTGCAAGTGTGAAATGTGTTGTCCATTTTTCATGCTCATTTATCTTGTATTAGGTCCAACTATTTTGTTCATTTCTTTATTCGCATATAAACCCTAATTCTAGCATAGTATGTTTAGAAAGCGATAAAGTGCGAAATTTAAATTCCTACGCTATTACATCACAATAATATAGGGAGGGGGGTACAATGTTCAAATGGGGATATTTAGACAAGAAATTAAACCTAAGCTATTACATCATTTTCTATAAATAATTACAAGATAAATAAATTACATAATCAAATGGAAATTAAATAAATATGCAAAATGCAAAAAAGAGAATTTTTATATGTATGAAAAAGTGTTGTTCATGTAAAATAAAAGAAAAATAAAAAGGTATTATTTTTGGAGTATTTTCATATTTAGGGTAAAAACCCTAATTTTAATCAAAATGAATATTAATTAATTAATTCATATAATATTTGTTATTTACATACAAAAATAAAATAAAATATGGTATATT
The DNA here is from genome assembly GCA_948472305.1 of Vicia faba. Classification (NCBI taxonomy): domain Eukaryota; kingdom Viridiplantae; phylum Streptophyta; class Magnoliopsida; order Fabales; family Fabaceae; genus Vicia; species Vicia faba. The sequence goes on along the minus strand of OX451737.1, from coordinate 77,250,702 downwards.
TGTAAAAAAGGCATTTTTTAGTATTAAATATTAAAAATAAAATATGTACATTTTTTGGTATTTTTACTCTAAATGTATTAATATATATATATATATATATATATATATATATATATATATATATATATATATATATATATATATATATATATATATATATATATATATATATATATATATATATATATATATATATATATATATATATATATATATATATATATATATATATATATATATATATATATATATATGTATATTTGTATTATTTTAAATATGTATTATATATATAAATAATAATAATAGTTAAATTTTTTTTAGAAAATAGTATTTTTTATATAAAATATTTTCAGAGGGTAATATAAAATAAAAAATAAAAATAGAAGTGTTTTTACATATTTTTCTATTTATCCTAAATAATAGTATATATAATATTTATGTATAAACAAAAGAAAATCAAATAAAAATCAAATAAAATCAAAAAATGATGAGAAAAATATTTTCAAAATTTTAATATGCTGAGAAAAAATAAATGAGTCAAATAAGAAAAGAAAAAGTCAAAAATCATGAAAAATGAAGCAAATGGGCTTGGGGGTGCAAAACAGAAAAAGTGGTGTGAATAATAAAAATGTTCAGGCCCAGCCCAAGAAGCCACCTTCTTCAACCTCTGAACAAAGTTTGTTCAAAAACGCGCGCCAACAAGCTTCCTTCGAATGTCCCGATTCTTTGATTTTTTGAGCAAACTTCCAACACAAAAGATGTTAAGCATGAAATCACGATTCCAACCATATGCATAACTTGATCTAACTCTCTAAGATGAGGGAGAATTTCTTCTCCCCCAAATCCTAACCTAGTTTTTCTGCCATTTTCAAACTCCAAATTCTCTCTACTCAGGCAAAAGAAATGAAAAGTAAAGGAATGTACATGTTCAGTGGCATGAGTATGACATTATTTCTTCACAAACCTAAGACTAATGATGCATAATAAGAGAGATACGAGTTCAAAAAACTACCTGTTCAGCTGAAGTTCTATCTTGCAATGTAGGAACTTTCAGTGCAAGGTGATGATTGGAAAAGCTTCCTTGAGGTCCAGGGATGCTGTTTCAATGTTTACTTTGTCTTGAGGGCTTCTGAATCGAGCTAGAGAACTTCAACTGCAAAACAGAAAAACAAAAATGGTGAAGTGGTTTAGAGGTGTTACAGATCGTGCTTTTGCTTTTGGTTAGCTTGCATAGGTAGTATGGAAGGTGTGTGAACTGGTTTGGGCAAGAAAGCTTGAGAGAAATGGGAGATGGCCCTCAATCTACAGGGGTTGCTCTGTTTGAGCAGTTTCAAGGTGATTCTGAGATGGAGGGTGTTTGAGAGGTGCAGGGGTCGTGTATTAGCTTGGTTGTGATGTGCTGAGTATGTTTGATAAGTTTGTTCTTGTGTGTCTAAGCTGAGATGGATGATGTTGTGAGTTATGGCTCTTTTCTTCACACTTAAGCAACAAAATGCAACTTGTGTTTCTAGGCATGTAGAGGGCCCCTAATGTGCTGCATAATCCCTCCTTGATCAGTGTGTTATGCTCATAAACTTGTGCCATTCAGATTTGCAATGTACTTGTTGGATTTCCAAATTGACATAAAGTGAATTTTAGCAAAAATGGATAATTCACTTTATCTAAAAATGGATTAGGCTTGTGTATAATACTTGAACTCATAGAATAACATCTTGACACAATGAACAAGCATTAAATTATTGAGTGTAACTTGGTTTAAGGACCTGTAATCTAGCCTAAAGCATGCTGAGTTCAAATTGCAAAGTTATGGACATGGAACTTGGTCATGAACAAAGTGGTTTTTTGCTATATTGTGAAATTCGATTCTCTCTAACCATGAGGTTGTTTGAGAAGTTCTTGGACATTTTGGAAAGCTTGGAATGTGTACTACAATCCGTCTTTGAAATGCAATTTGAAATTCCAAGTGGAAGTGTATGGAAAATGGCCTTGAAGTTAGGTAGAAAACCTTGTCAAAATAGGTTAAAATTTCACTAAGTTAAAAATGGTTTAGTGCCCTTATTCAAAAAATTGTAACTTGAGATACAAGCTTCAAATGAGAAAACTTTGTGAATAAAAGTTGTATATTATGCAACAAGCTACAACTTTCATGTTTTGACTTTTGATTGAATCCAAATGGATCTTGGTGAAAAAGGGAAAAGTTGGGAAAAAATTAGGGTTTTTCATAACTTAGAAAAATTCTAAGTTATGAAAAATTCAAATTTCTAACCCTAATTTGCATTTTGTGATTTCTTGGTGAACAAGTTTCATGATTTGGCATGTTTTGATGGAAAATGAATCTTGACTTTTGATTTTGACCAAAAAGTCAAAGTTTGACTTTTCAGTATACAGTCAAAATTGATCAATTGACTGGGAAATTCAACTGTCAATCTTGTGTACTTGGGATCTTTTGAGTTTGTTGATCATGTCAAGATAATTCCATAGGGTCCTTGAGTCTATGGGTGAGCTTGGTTTGCCATTGGCTAGGTCAAACAGTCAAAAATTGCCTTTGTGCAGTCAAAACCCTAAAAATGACCATTTTGCCCTTTTGGTGATCTGATCAAATTTCTTGGGGAATTGTGATCCAAACTTGATCAAATGATCCATATGAGTTCATAATGTTGATGTGGGTCAAATTTCATGAGGTTTGACTGTCAATTGGCCACAGTTGACTTTTTCCCCAACACAGCTGATTTCTAGGTCAACTGTCCAAATGACTGGGCAAAACTTGGAATCAGGACTTGAAACTTGGTATGGGTAAACTTGGGAGTCCAATATGAAGCAAGAAAGTCATCTTGGGCACTTTAGGCCAAAACCTCTTTGTGCAAGCACAAACCCTAATTTGGGTTAGCAGTGCAAGGAGGAGTCTTGAGCAGATGAAACCCTAACTGGATCCTGAGCTTCAAGGGCTTTGTGATGAGAAATCAATGAGAAATGGGAGGGAAAATTTTGGGGTACAACAGTTGCCCCTGTTCAATCTTCTTGAATCCGAAGAGTTAGATGGGCAAGCTTGCCTTTCGTGACTCGAGGGTAAAAGGAGATTGGACACTAGAGTGCCCGGAAATTTTCACTCGTCAAAGCAATGGATGCGGGAATGGGCTTAGAGATGCTATTTGGAGATGGGCTTAACGATGCCATCTGGGAGAGTGACAGAAATCTTGTCGGGGATGGGCTTAGAGATGCCACCGGGAGAAGAGTATCAGAAGGGTGTCCATGTTTTGGACCATTTCTGAACTGGGGGGGTCTGAACAAGCAATAGATTGACATCCGTTGTTGGGAGGAATCTGTAAACTGTTTTCAGAAGTCTTGAGAAGAATCTGAACAAGTGATAGGTTAACATCCGTTACTTGGCGAACCCGTGAACTGTTTTCAGAAATCTTGAAGTTGAATAAGCAATAGAGCAGCATCCGTTGTTGGGAAGCGTCCGTAAACTATTTTCAAAAAGTTGCATCTGAACAAGTGATAGATTAACATCCGTTGTTGGGAGGAACCCATGAACTGTTTTCAGAAGTCTTGAGAAGAATCTGAACAAGTGATAGGTTAACATCCGTTACTTGGAGAACCCGTGAACTGTTTTCAGAAATCTTGAAGTTGAATCTGAACAAGTGATAGGTTAACATCCGTTACTTGGAGAACCCGTGAACTGTTTTCAGAAATCTTGAAGTTGAATCTGAACAAGTGATAGGTTAACATCCGTTACTTGGAGAACCCGTAAACTGTTTTCAGAAATCTTGAAGTTGAATAAGCGATAGAGCAGCATCCGTTGTTGGGAAGCGTCCGTAAACTGTTTCCAAAGGTTGCATCTGAACAAGTTGATAGATTAACATCCGTTGTTGGGAGGAATCCATAAACTGTTTCCAGAAGTCTTGAAGTTGAATGATTTTAGTCTGTCGACTGATCTTTTCTGAAAAGGAAACAGAGTTAGCTGTATGCAATGTCATGATGCATGATGCAATGTATGTTATATGACATGAAGGTAAATGACGTGAATGTGATGAATGCGCATGTAAGCTGATGAGCTGTCTTGCTGAGGATAAATGAATTCGAGGTGACTGAAAATAAAAGCATCTTGACTGCAGCCGAGGAAAATAAATCCTTGGCTACTACTGGGGAAGAGAATCCCTGATGACCTCTACTGGGGAGTATCAATCTAGTAGACTCATGCTGAGGAGGTAAAACTGAGAATCTTCTGCTTGACGGGAAGCAACTCTGGTGATCTTACTGGGGAATTCAAGATTTCTCTTTCTAAGACTTTGTGGGGAGAAGGCTTATTAGTCTGGCTCCGCTGGGGGTTGATAATTTGAAATTTTAGCTCGGCCGGGGATAACAAGGATAAGCTCCCCTGGGGATCATATTGATAAGTTAGGCTGGGGAATTTTGATGAACTCCGCCGGGGATAGGAAGAATTCTGGCGAGTGCGATCTTCTGCGGCTGTTAGCTGAGGATAACCCAGTTATAAGCCTTTGTGAGGAATAACTTTGAATAAAACTCGGGAGAGACGTTCGTGCTTTGCGGGGAATACCTTCCAGAACCTTGCTGGGGATAAGCTTCGAGAGTCTGCTGGAGATAGACCTCAGGGTTTGCTAGGGATGTGGATTACAAATCTCTTAGGGGTTTCCTTCAAAGGGGTGTCAAGATATCCATCTGTATCCTCATCCTATCAGTAATCCTCCTTCTTAGGTTCATTTAGGAAGTGATTATGTTTCAAATGCATATGCCTATTTAACAAAACATTGGACGTTTCTCAAAATAAAACAAATAGTGCAAGAGAAAAAGAAAAGGGAAATGACACAAATTTTCGGGAAGAGTATTTGTATTGATTTTCTTTGAGTATATTTGTACAAAGGAGACAATCATCCTAGTAAGAGGACTTTGTCGTAAATATTTGAAAAATTTTATACAAAATAAAGGATGGCTATGTGAAATAATTCCATGGGATTCCGTTCCGCTATAGCTTTCACAACTCTGAGTATCTGTCCATTCAATGCTTCGTTTGACGATGACTGGATTGATCAGAAGTCTGGAACAGGTTGATGAAGAAATGGTCTCTGAAATGATCCGACGAGACATAGTCATACGCTTCAATTCCCTAACTTTTGCCTGAATCGCCCTTTCGGGTTTTCGATCCACCGGGAAACCCCTTTTTGCCCAAGCCGCCCTTTCGGGTTTTCGACTTGCCGGGTGTACAGATTTTTTCGTTTTTTATCCCTAATTTTTGCCTGAACCGCCCTTTCGGGTTTTTGGTTCACCGGGATGCCCATTTTTGCCCAAGCCGCCCTTTCGGGTTTTCGACTTGTCGGGTTATTTTATGCGTAGTATCTTTTGACTATGTCTGCGTTCGCAGGGTGCGGCAAATCGTTGCCGTCCATGGTGGTCAGAATCATTGCACCACCAGAAAATATGCTTTTGATCACAAATGGTCCTTCATATGTAGGAGTCCATTTGCCCCTGGGATCACTTTGCGGCAAGATAATCCGCTTGATTACGAGATCCCCGACTCGATACACTTGACGTCTGACTTTCTTATTGAAGGCCTTGATCATCCGTTTTTGATACGTCTGACCATGGCATATAGCAGCAAGTTGTATATTATGCAACAAGCTACAACTTTCATGTTTTGACTTTTGATTGAATCCAAATGGATCTTGGTGAAAAAGGGAAAAGTTGGGAAAAAATTAGGGTTTTTCATAACTTAGAAAAATTCTAAGTTATGAAAAATTCAAATTTCTAACCCTAATTTGCATTTTGTGATTTCTTGGTGAACAAGTTTCATGATTTGGCATGTTTTGATGGAAAATGAATCTTGACTTTTGATTTTGACCAAAAAGTCAAAGTTTGACTTTTCAGTATACAGTCAAAATTGATCAATTGACTGGGAAATTCAACTGTCAATCTTGTGTACTTGGGATCTTTTGAGTTTGTTGATCATGTCAAGATAATTCCATAGGGTCCTTGAGTCTATGGGTGAGCTTGGTTTGCCATTGGCTAGGTCAAACAGTCAAAAATTGCCTTTGTGCAGTCAAAACCCTAAAAATGACCATTTTGCCCTTTTGGTGATCTGATCAAATTTCTTGGGGAATTGTGATCCAAACTTGATCAAATGGTCCATATGAGTTCATAATGTTGATGTGGGTCAAATTTCATGAGGTTTGACTGTCAATTGGCCACAATTGACTTTTTCCCCAACACAACTGATTTCTAGGTCAACTGTCCAAATGACTGGGCAAAACTTGGAATCAGGACTTGAAACTTGGTATGGGTAAACTTGGGAGTCCAATATGAAGCAAGAAAGTCATCTTGGGCACTTTAGGCCAAAACCTCTTTGTGCAAGCACAAACCCTAATTTGGGTTAGCAGTGCAAGGAGGAGTCTTGAGCAGATGAAACCCTAACTGGATCCTGAGCTTCAAGGGCTTTGTGATGAGAAATCAATGAGAAATGGGAGGGAAAATTTTGGGGTACAACACCTTCAAAGTTCAAAGTCCCTACCTTTGCTCTGTACGACGAAGTTTCTTGCCCTAAGATGCATCTAAAGTCTTATGTCCGCAAGATTCAACCATACACAGCTGATGCGGGGCTTTGGATCCATTTCTTCCAGGAAAGTCTGGTAGGAGCTCAACTCCAGTGGTTCTATCAATTGGAGAGTTCTCGCATCCACACCTGGAAGGACTTAGCTTTTGCTTTCTATGAGCAGTATCAGTATAATGCTGATCTTGCACCAACTCGTGTGCAGTTGCAGAATATGACCATAGGTTCCGACGAGAGCTTCAAAGGGTATGCTCAGAAGTGGAGAGATTTGGCTGGTAGGGTACGACCCCCTTTAACTGACAGAGAGCTGATTGACATCTTCATGGGGACTTTGACAGGGCCTTTCTTCAATCACTTAATTGGAAGCTCCTCAGCCGGGTTCACCGAGCTGATATTGACCGGCGAAAGGGTCGAAGCGGGCATCAAGAGTGGAAAGATACAGGGAGCTACAACCTCCGATACTCAGATAATTCCATACAACGGAAAGAAAGAGTCCAATGCCACAAGCAGTCAAAAGGGTCGTCATGACCAACATGCAGGGGCAATCTTGATCTCTAATTCTACACCTGCTCAGCAAAGCAAGGGGCATCAGCGTAAGGAAGTCGCACCTAGGAGGCAGTTCACCAACATCAACATGCCACTGTCTCAAGCACTGCAACACCTGATGAGGAGGGATCTGATTACATTGAGGGCTCCCCTCCGGAATCCAAACACTTCTGCTCCTACCTATCATCCCAATGAAAGGTGTGCATACCATTCTGACAGTCCGGGACACGACACCGACAACTGTTGGCCTCTGAAGAACAAGATCCAAGACATGATCGATGCCAAGGAGATCGATGCCAAGGAGATCGAGTTTGACTCTCCAGGGACTCCAGCATGATCACTGCTCCCATGCCAGCTCATTGAGATTGTGTTTGTTTCATTTTGAACTTTCAAAGTTGTAATCTTTTGTTATTCAAACAATTTTCTTCTAATGTTAAACTTTGTTTCATTAATGCATTGCATATGTTTGTCTTGAATTCATCCATTCGTTTTCACTACTCTTATGCTTTCTTTATGATATTTAACTCTTGATAAAAAGCTGCAAGCCTTTAGAGGGAGGATGACGAAACAATACCATATTCTCACACAGTATGCTTTTGAACAGACCTTGCTGATGATGTACAGGCATTTCTTTCAATTCCCAAACACTGGAGTTATAAGGAAGATAATCCCTAGCCAACCCCTTCGAGCCAAAGAAGTAGGAGTTCTCTGTTCTAAACAATCAAAACCTTTGATATAAACCTGGGGCAGGGTAGTATCTCAGTTAATTCAAAAGAAAATGCGTATTGAAGTCGCAAACTCTCAGTTCGTAACACAACGAACGACGTCAAAAAAAGAAAAAGCATTCCCTTGGAATCAAAAGACAGTGATGGTTCCCTATCACATAGGTAGTCAATCTCTCAAAAGAGAAAAGCCCACCAAGCCAAAACCTGTAAAGGAGGCTTAAGAGAGCTAGGGCATCCCGCTGACTGCGATCACAAAAACGGGAACAGTCAGGCAAAAGTTAGGGATAACAAATCAAAATCAAAATAGAGAGGTCATTACAAATCCTCAACAACATGAAAAATGTTGCAAAAGAAAAAGGAGATGATGACTGTCTCCCAAATTCAATTGGTGAACCATCCCCCAAAAGGTCGTTCCAAACTCAAAACAGAGTGCGACGCACAATTAACTGAGCTTAGGTGTGAAGAACATCACGAAGAGCGGGTGGGTACAAATATACTTTGAGCCTTTATCCTTTGTTTCTTAAACCGTGAACCAAGCCACGTTACAACCCTTCAAAAGTCCTAATTGAAGCATGGGTTAGTTCGAAAGCATACTGTTTCAAAAGGTATCCTGACTCCTGTAAGGCTTTGCTCTAAAATCTTGTGTTGACTTGTCTTATAAAAAGTTTTCTGCTAAAAAACGCATTTTTCAAAACTTCGAGACAAACATAAACTTTGCATTACTTGAATATCACTGTTCGCGTTTGACTATTTGTTTGACAGCGAAGAAATTCATACAGCGAATGTTCGGAGGAACGAAAACTCTCTCAGTGAGCAAAATCACTTCGAAAGGATGACACTTCCAACGACAAATCTCCTATCAACAAGGGGCACGACATGTCACCATCCAGTTAACCTGGGGCAGTCCAGTCATGGTTTCAACAGATCTTTCAAAGTTCAATTAACCTGGGGCAGTCCAGTCAAGATTTCAAGGAATCTCTCAATTCGCAGAGTAATCTGATTTAAGACTCCTTCATCACCACTTGGGGCATTCGAATGTCAAAAGTGTTCAACAATTCCCCCTCAGAAGATTGATATAGTTCAAGATGTGACCCAAATTTGGCGACATTCTATAACTCATTCAGACTTTCATTCCAGATATAGTTCAAGATGTGACTCAGATTTGGCGACATTCTATAACTCATTCAGACTTTCATTCCAGATATAGTTCAAGATGTGACCCAGATTTGGCGACATTCTATAACTCATTCAGATATTCTTCCAGATATAGTTCAAGATGTGACCCAGATTTGGCGACATTCTATAACTCATTCAGATTTCCTTCATGATATAGTTTCAGATGTGACCCAGAGATGGCGACATTCTATAACTCATTCAGATTTTCTTCCAGATATAGTTCAAGATGTGACCCAGATTTGGCGACATTCTATAACTCATTCAGATCTTCTTCCAGATATAGTTCAAGATGTGACCCAGATTTGGCGACATTCTATAACTCATTCAGATTTCATTCCAGATATAGTTCAAGATGTGACCCAGATTTGGTGACATTCTATAACTCATTCAGATCTTCTTCCAGATATAGTTCAAGATGTGACCCAGATTTGGCGACATTCTATAACTCATTCAGATTTTCTTCCAGATATAGTTCAAGATGTGATCCAGATTTGGCGATATTCTATAACTCATTCAGACTTTCCTTCACGATATAGTTCAAGACGTGACCCAGAGATGGCGACATTCGGTAACTTATTCCAGATCAACGCCTATGGTAATCAGAAGATTCTTGCAATCCCCAGCCTGAGAACCTTCCGGAATCTAATTCCCCTCAGAATCAAGTTTCATTATCCCCAGCGGAGCTAAAACTTCCAATCCCCAAGCAGATTGAAGACTCTCACTCTCAGCTCCTCACAGAATATTCGAATATTCTCCAGTGAAGATCTCCTCAAGACAGGAATTCCCTAGTAATTTGGAATACAACCCAAGCTTCTGATTCCCCAACAGTGGTCCCAGGACTTCTCATCTGCAGCAATCAAAAGATTCTGGCCCTCCACAGCAGCAGCCAAGGATTTGTTCTCCCCGGCAGCAGTCAAGATTCTTTTATCTTCAACCATCCATGATTCATCTATCCTCAGCAAGACAACTCATCATCTTACATGCACATTCATCACATTCATATCATAAACATTGATATAACATACATTGCATCATGCATCATGACATTGCATACAACTAACTCTTTACCTTTTCAGGAAAGATCAGTCAACAGACAAAGACCATCATCTTCCGAGATTCTTTCTAGAAGTAGTTCAGATGTGACCCAGACATGGCGACATTCTGATACTTATTCCAGATTCACTCAGAGACAGTTCAGATGTGACCCAGACACGACAACATTCTGATACTTGTTCCAGATTCATCCAGATGCAGTTTTACATGGACTCATCATCAGGAAACCCTACACCGGTTCCTTCTTCAGACTTCTGAAAATAGTTTACGGATTCTTCCCAACACTGGATGTTAATCTATCACTTGTTCAGATGCAACTTCTTCACGGACGCTTCCCAACAACGAATGCTGCTTCAACTCCTGAAAACAGTTTACAGATTCTCCAAACACGGATGTCAATCTATTGTTTGTTCAGACCCCCAGTTCAGAGACGTTCCAAAACATGGATACCTTTCTGATACTCATCCACTCACCAGTGACATACAATTCAACAATCATTTCCAGATGGCATCTATAAGCCCATCCTCCGATCAGCAGTCACCAAATGGTATCTTTAAGCCCATTTCCAGATGGCATCTCTAAGCCCATCCCCCGACAAGATTCTATCACATCCCTAGATGGCATCGTTAAGCCCATCACTAAATGGCATCTGTAAGCCCATTCCCTCTACCATCACATCGCCGAGTGCAAATTTTCTGGGCACTCTAGTGTCCAATCTCCTTTTACCTTCGAGTCGCGAAAGGCAAACTTGCCAATCTAACTATTCAGGTTCAAGAAGATTGAACAGGGGAAACTGTTGTACCCCAAAATTTTCCCTCGCATTTTTTCACAAGAAATCACAGTTTCAGACTCTTCCTGATTTTTCAGACTGGCTCAAGAATCGGTCAGACAGACTTTTCTCGTCAGTCAGATAAAATTAGGGTTTTTATTGATTTTCATGGCTCTGAAACAATTCAAACAGTTTGCTTAGGTTTTGGTTGATTTTGGTTCAACTTCAATCAGGCAAACGCTTCTTTGGCATTTGATCAGAATCAGGGTTTTGTGCGCATATCTCTCAAGAAGAGTTGGTTCTATCAATGTTTTTTAAATTACTCTGAATTGAGAACTGAGGCTGCTGGTTATTAATTTGCATTTGTTGGATTTAATCAGTGAAAAGAGGCAGATGGATGTTTTGTTTAATTAACTGTCGCTTGGTTTGAAACTATGCGTTGCTTTGAATAATTGGAGCGTCAGGTTTGTCATAAGACCACAATGTTTACCAATTGATTATTTATTTTTAAGTTAAGATAATTGGAATTTATTTCCATTTTTATTTTAATTTAAGAATTATAACAATTAGATAAATATCTTGAAAAGAATAAAAAGAATTAATCAAATAAAAGGACTTTTTATTTATCTTTAAATTACTTGTATAATTGTTTTTGTTTACAAAATGTTTACAATAATAATATTACAGTTATTTAAATTTAAATAAAACTATCCTAATATTTTTCTAAGTCTTCAATTCTTCATCTTCCATCCCTTGCTCCCTCTGCCTCATTGGATTCTATCTGCAAAGAATAAGAAAGAAGAAAAAGTCAGAAGCAGATAAATATTTAAAGAGACAGACAGATAATAAGTTCATCATTAAAAGCAAATGGTCGGGATCAGTTCACCCTCTTTGCAAATCACGGGATTTCTCCCGGTTCACAAAGAGGGATGAAAATGTTTGCAAATTAAAAATGAACGCACAAAGTTAAAAATTGCACATTTCAAATTGGTCAACCAACTGCATAGTTCAAAGCAAAACAGCATGTGCAAATACAAAGTCCAAGTTACAAACTGAATGGCCTAAACCAAGTTCAAGTTGCTAAACAAAGTCACAATTTCAAAACTAAGTCCAAAGTCAACTAGAGCTGCCAAAAGATATCTAAAGATATCAAAGTACCATCAATGCTGTCAAGAAGCACAAAGTATGGAAAAGAGATATGCAAATATGCAGAGAAAGAGTAGATTGCAAGCAAATTTCAGTTTCATCATTTCCCAGGCCAGTTTGCTTTTTCAGAATTAGTACATGTTAAGCAATATAATATGCTAAAAGCTGTACTGGAGAGAGAGAGAGAAGAAGAGAAGAAATAGGGCTTACAAGCTTTAGGCTTAAAGGATAAAATATAGAAAACAAAACTGCAATAACACAGTGGATAAAGAGGCAAAGATAAAAAAAAGATAAAAGGTCTCAAAACTGTAACTAAAACGGACAGAACTGTCTTCCACCAAAAAAGCCTCTAGTCTTTAGGCACAAAACCTGCATAATATATCCCAGAGGTCAAGCATAAGCCTGAGGCAACAACTCTGTGAAGCTGAAGCCAAAAACACCCAACAGCCTGCTGAAGCCAACAAACAACCAGTTCCCAAAGCCTTAAAAAACTTACCATCCTGAACACTAAACCAGCAAAGCCCCAACCTGTCATCAAGCCTAAAAGCAAGCCAAGGCCTCAAGCTCACTACAAGCAGTAAGCATAAGCCTAAACTTCTCAAACCTGTGCAAAAACCAGAAATGGCATGAACAAACATCAAAACCAGTAAACCAGCCCTCAAACCTGCCTGAAGCTAACAACCAAGCCTAAAAAACCATAACCTGTCAACCCCTGCTTAAAACAAAAACCTTGTGGCCTAAAAGCAAAAACCTGCAAGATCACCAACAGCCATGCCAAGCTGAAGCATAAGCCTTAACAGGCCAAAACCAGTAAAGCCCTGCAAAATCCAATCAAGCCTAAACCAGTTTCCAACACAAAGAACCCTCAGAACTCAAAGAGCTCATCACTGGGTTAGCACACAGGCAACTCAACAATTCAAAGGGCAACAGAAGAGAGACAGAAAGAAGAGAGGGAAAGCTAGTCAAAACCATTGTTCCAACAATAGCATATCAAATACAACATATCAATCATCATTCAAGCAAACAACTCTGACCAACAAGCATTCAAAGGCAACCAAACACAAGGCAAGCGTTTCAGGGCATTTGAATCATACAAGCCAACAAGAAGAGGAGAAAGAAACATCAATAAATATACAGAAGAGGCAACACAAAGGGCCCTCAGAAAACCTTCATCACTGGGCATAAATCATCATCAAGCATACAGATTCAAAGGCATCGAGCTAGGCAACAAAGGCAACAAAAAGAAAGAAAGATATACTAGGTTTTCAGCTTGTCATCATCAAACCAACAAAGGGCCAAAGAATACACAAACCAAGAATCCAAGCAAGCCCAGCATCACACGTCTCATCCCCTCGCCTTGGCCTCCGGAGCGCCTCCGATCCCATCTCTTCCTCCGCCTCCAAAGGTAACGTTTTTTTCCTATCCTTCCACAACCTCCATGACAATAATAACAAAGCTTAAAGTCAGAGTTCAAAATGAAAATAAGCATGCAAATCGTAAAAAACGTATAAAATGTCAAAATCAAACCTTGCTTCGTAAGACCACTGTGCTCGAACTATGGAGGAAGTAGAGATTAGATGATGGTGATGGTGGCTCTAGGCGGGGAATCGCGTCTCAGTGACCTTTACATTGAGGAAGATGAGGAGGAAGAGAAAGTGAAGCACAACGGCGCCTCTGTGTTGTTCACAAACCCTAGCCTCAACTGAACACAAAACTCACAGCCCTAAAAAACGTATAAACCCCATTGTGCCTTGCCCTTTTGATCAGTTTAAGCCCATTTCCAGTTCCACGTACACCCCCCACATTTCTTCTGATCATTTGTTGTTTGGGCCAGCACAAACCCCATTAGGCCCATCCTCTCCTTTTTGCTTTTGTTTTGAACATAAATATTTCTTTATTTCCTTTTCATAAATTAATTCCTCTTTTTATTATCAATTTACCATTTTTCTAAATTAATAATTTCTTTGATGAACAAAAATCACACATTTTCATATTAATTTTCTTAATTGTTTCCCTTTTTATTATTACATTTTTAAGAAAAGATATGAATATTAATTTTTCTAAAAGCTGAACAATTTTCTTTTCTTTTCTTTAGTTAAAATCTTTGTATACAAAAAATACTAACAATAATACATAATTTAGTTAAAACTCAAAACATTTCTTCCTTTTCTTAAAAATATTTTGTTTGTACCTAATTAATTAAAATACATTAATGTTAATACATAACAAAAAATAGAATTTTAAAACATTCTTTTCTTAAGACTAAAACTTTTGTTTGTACATATTAAACAAAAAATATAAGAATACAAAAATTTAAATCAAACATACTTAATAATACATTTAAGTTCACATTTCTTAACTTGTAAATAAACCTAATACATTTACACCTACACAATACATTTTACATTCGATACATTATACATTTGCTATTCTTATACTTTGCTATACATTACATTGTTTACATTTGATTGCGATTCGATTTGGTTGTAAATTATTGGACACTACATTCCTAAAGTCTCATCCCCATTTGTAAATTTGTACCCCCACTCCCGGATACTATTTGTAATAGCGTAGACTTTAAATTCTTGCAATTTACCGCTTTTGAATTATACCATGGTTAGACCTAGGGTTTGTATGTACATAAAATCAAACGCTAGATAACCTAATACAAAGACAAATACATGAAATCAATACACAATCACACTTGCATCCTCTAGGGTAATCCCATATGTTGCCTTCCAAAATGGGCCATGCTTGTACGTCGAGTTCCTTTGGCAAAAACAATTCAAAATGATCATAAGTCCCTCGATGAAGGTTTCTAAAGTCGCCTATCAAAATGATCAAGTCCCTTCAAGCAAATTGCCAAAGACACTTGGCACCATTACATTCATGGTCCATACGATGACCCGCGCATGTCCTGATCACATCCTAAACGCAAGATTGTCCACCAAATTCAATGGTGGAACAAAATTGTTAAAAAGGGGTTGAAAACATAGAGAAAACCTTTGAGTACAATAGGGGTAGACAAAACTCTTAGTTACTTGGGATCAATCTTGCAAAAAACACTTGCCTCCTTTTCAAAAACCACACTTCATACACACTTTCAAAACAAACTCTCCAAAAACATTTTTAAACATCTTTTCGAAAAGATACACACCGTTGTATATACTCAAACACGAGTCATTACAATGGTTGCCGAAACAAAGGCGTCTATTTCAAAAACATTTTCAAAACACACACATACACCACAATTTCAAGCAATCGAAAATCAAGGCAAGTGATCTAAAAACCAAGTAACTAAGAGCCCATGGATAACCATGGATGAAAAGGGTGCTAATACCTTCCCTTTTCATAATCTACCCCCCGGACCCACGAAACGTCTCGAAAGGTTTTTCCTGTGCTTTTTAACCTTTCCTTTAGGATAAAATAAAAAGTCGGTGGCGACTCTTGCTAAACCGAACAAGTGCGAATACAAACGCAAAACTCAAGTCAGTTCTCCCACCGTATCACAGCAAGGAAGTTGAGGTTTTCAAGGGCTCAATCAAGTCCCACATGCCCATAAACATTGTCAAGCATCTACATTCCAAGTTTCAAGGCTCACAAGGTCAAGTTGTACAGTCAAGAACCCTAATTGCCTCATAATCAACTGTAGGGGCAAAATGGTCATTTGGCAGTCAAAAGTCAAAAAATTTGGTCAACCTCTCATTTTGAAGCCACAATCATCATTTGGTCAAATCTTGACCATGATTTCACAAGAATGGCTCAAAAATCATCAAGGTGTCAAAAGTTTCTATTTTTGGACAGTTGAAAAGTCAACTGTAACTTGACCAAGGCATAACTGTTTCATGGTTCATCAGAAAAAATCCCATCCAATGCTCATTTTGAAGGGGAGGACATTTCCTACAACTCATCTTCACATTCCAAGTCCAAGAAATGCTCTCAAAAAAGTTATCAATTTCAACATTATAGGTCATTTTCAAAAGTCAACAAAAAGACACTTTAAGTCAAAGACCATAACTTGAGATTGGTAAATCAAAATGACATGGGACCAAAGGAATTGGTTATAGGACTTCAAGACCTTTCCAAAATGTCCAAGAACATGTTCATATGATCAAAATTGAGCAAGACATGCATTGGAGAAGTTGGGAAATTTTTGTGAAATGGCAAAAGTCAACTATCCTTGAAACTTCAATTTTTGACAAAAGGGCCCACTTTTTTCCACTTGATTCAGCCTTGTTATGCCACCCACGTGTCCCATGATTAATTTCAAGATTAAACATTAATTTTTCTATTTTATTGATTTAATCCATTTTAAATCCATAAAATTCAAATAAAATCAAAGCAATTAATTAAAGGGGATCTTTGTGGTTTGAATGACCTTTATATGCCATTTACTAGCTGCCAAATTCGTGCAAGCTATTTTTTGTACACAAAATTTTGAATTTGTGCCAAGATGTCCAGATACATGTAAGCATGGAAAGGGAAAGTTTTGCAAATTTTGGAAGCTTTTTAATTTGTTGGATTTTGGTTTGAAAGCATGGCTTTATGGCTTGGATTCTTGCCTTATTTCTTTGTCCCCTCTATCTCCTCTATAAATACAAGCCATGAGAAAGCGTTAGAGACAAATACACACAACCTAGAGAACGCCCCAAAATTGCAAAAATTTCCTTGAAGTTGTCAAGCTCGAAAGACCTGATCTAGCCAGATTCAACTACTTCCAAGCACTCCATCAACATCCCAGGTCCCCCAAATGTTTATTTCTATTTTTCCATAACATGTTCCTGTGCAGGTTTTACAAAGGCTTTCCACCATGTGCATCAAACGATCATGCGCCAAGTGGCCTCAAAGATCAATCCAGGGGCTATGAGATGCTGAATACCATAATTCCAATCAAAACACCCCCCATTATGGCCCATACCCCCCTTGGGTTTGCTCCTTTTTTTATTATTTTGTCATTTTCTTTTTTTATTTTATTTCTTATCCCTTTTTTTTATTGACAATTAACATAATTAACATTTTTTTTACAAAAAAAAATCCAAAAAAGAACTAACATTATTATTATTATTATTATTTTATTTTTGTAAATAAATATTCTTAAATTGAATTAGCTTTAATTAATCAATTTTAACCTTTTTTTAAATAACTAAAATAAGTTTAGAATTAGGTTTTATTAACTTTCAATTTTAATTCCTTTATTTTATTTCATTAAAAACATAAAAACACAAAAAAACACTTTTCTTTTAATTAATTAATTAATTAATTTAATCATTAGTATTAATTGCATTTAATTCAAAAAAATACAAAAAATTCAATTTCTTTTCTTAAAAGGGTCAAAACCCTTAGAACGTTCCCGATTAATTTTTATCCGCGCGCATTTACTTTATTTTGATTATTATGTAACTGCTTCAAGAATGTAATAGTAATTAGGTTTATCGCTTTATTTAAATTCTCGTACTTATTTACCAAAACGGGTCTTTGTATTTTTGGCGATGTATAGACCCGCGCCTTGTAATAGCGTAGAATTTATATTTCCGCAATTTACTTTCCGCACCCCTAACTGTTAAATGCATGAAAGAATGTATGTAAATAAAATCAATCCGTAGCTCACAAATAACATGTACAAAAACAATTAACTGAAAAACAACACACAAAGCACATGCCACTCCTAGGGTACGCTTCACTCGTTGCCTCGAAACGTGGTCATCAAGTATAGGGTGTCTTAGAGGTCGCCCTTCTGTCCAAAAGATCCAGTTGCCTCGAAACGGTTGCCTCGGATACAAAGGATCTAGGACATTAGGGTTACCACTAAGGTGTCCTACCATTGCTTCGGTGACCACACTGTCCCGATAATCGAATTGACCCGAACACCTCCAACGATGGTGCTACCTACCTCTCAATAGTGGGATAGCACTATCTAAAGGACTCTTACACAACCTAATTCCTTAGAGTAGGTAGATTCTCTTAAGTACTTGCTCTTTTCAAAACAACCAAAAACATCTTTTCGCACCCCACACTTTCAAAAAGTTTTCAAACAAAACACTTCATACACTTTTGAGGACTGATACAAGAGTTACTTAGAAGTTTTCCAAACGAAACTTTTTCAAAACCCACACACACTTGAAAAGCAAACAACATTTTGAAAACATAAGAGCAAATACCTAAGAGCCCGTGGATAACCACAGATAGAAAGGGTGCTAACACCTTCCCTTTCTATAAATCTACCTCCCGAACCGAGAAACATTCTCAAAGAAGGAATTTTTCTGTGCTTTTGTCCTTTCCATGTTGGAGAATATAAAATACGGTGGCGACTCTTGCTTACCGCGACATTTTGCGAACCAGCTTAAAAAACAGTCAGTTATATTTCCACCGATCACAACTCCTTTTTATATAAAACTTTTTAATTACTCTTTTTTTTTTTAGTTAAAAATACATAAGAATTGAATTTGGAATTAAATAACTTTTTTTTGTTGTATATAAAACATTAATTAAATACCTAGACAATAGGATAATTAAACTTAAAACATTTTTTTTCTTTTCTTTAATTAAAATATTTTGTCTTGTACATAATTAACAAATATCCAAAAACAAATAAATACTTAATTTTTTTCATTAAGTAAACATCATTCTCACCTTGTAAATAAATCACCTACACTTACACAAATACATTGATACATTTTACATTGCCTTTATTCTTGTACATTGGATACATTTTACATTGCGATTGATTCGATTTGGTTGTAAATATTTGGACACTACTCTCCTATTAAAGTCTCATCCCCATTTGTAAATATTTGTACCCCCACTCCCGGATACTTATTTGTAATAGCGTAGACTTTAAATTCCCGCAATTTATCGCTTTCAAATATATCATGGTTAGACCTAGGGTTTGTATGTACATAAAATCAAACGCTAGATAACCTAAACACAAAGACAAATGCATGAAATCAATACACAATTCACACTTGCACCCCTAGGGTAATCCCACCCGTTGCCTTCCAAAATGGGCCATGCTTGCACGTTGAGTATCTTTGGCAAAACAAAACAATTCAAATGATCATAGTCCCTCGATGACGCTTTCGAAAGTTGCCTATCAAAATGATCATAGTCCCTTCAAGCAAAATTTCCAAAGACACTTGGCACCATTGCATTCATGGTCCATACGATGACCCACGCCTGTCCCGTTAAACATCCTAACGCAAGATTGCCCACCAAATACAATGGTGGAACAAAATTGTTAAAAGGGTTAAAACATGAGAAAAACCTTTGAGTAAATTTAGGGGTAGACAACTCTTAGTTACTTGATCAAACTTGCAAAACACGCTTGCCTACTTTTCAAAACCACACTTCACAAACACTTTCAAAAACAAACTTCCAAAAAACATTTGAAACATCTTTTCGAAAAGATACACACTTTCGTATATACTCAAACACGAGTCATTACAACGGTTGCCTAGACAAGGCGTCTTTTTTTTTCAAAACATTTTCAAAACACCCATACACACTACAATTTCAAACAATTGAAAATCAAAGGCAAGTGATCTAAACCAAGTAACTAAGAGCCCATGGATAACCATGGATGAAAAAGGTGCTAATACCTTCCCTTTTCATAATCTACCCCCCGAACCCACGAAACATCTCAAAAGGTTTTTCCTGTGCTTTTTAACCTTTCCTTAGGATAAAATAAAAGTCGGTGGCGACTCTTGCTAAACCGAACAAGTGTGAATACAAACGCAAAACCTCAAGTCAGTTCTCCCACCGTATCACAAAATTGGCGATTCTGCTGGGGAGAAACTTAAAAGTGGGGTTACCTTAGGGTTTAGATCACCTTTACATTCTTGCCTTGATTGCCTTGGTTGCTTTACTTTTTGGGTCCTTGTTTGGGTTTGTTGTTAATCCTACACCCGGATTTTGGGGCACCTTTTTTAGGTAAATAGCAAAAAAAACTGTGAGGGAATTGTGTGGGATATACCGACACGGTTGAAGCAGTAAGCTATGTTAGTGTGACATATTTGTGAGTACCGGTAACCCTTGAGTTCAATCAAGGAGAGTACGGGGCCGCTGAGTGATGTCGTGAAGCACTAACGAACTCTTAGAACCTTACTTGACCATCCTAGCCTTTTTAGGGGTAGTGAGATGACCGACTTTGGTGCAGTCCGAAGTTGGTAGATACTCGATACTACACTCATTGAGGGTTGTTTTCTTGGAATATTTTGGTCGCCAGTTAAGTGGCTAAACCAAAACAATGAACACAGAAAACAATCTAATGATATTGAGCTCCTTAGAACCCGGTTTCTATTCTAAGACAGGATGAGCCAACTAACTTCAAGAGGGTACTTACCTACAAACCCCATGCAAGCCTAAACCTAAGGACTTGTTTGCTTTGTGTGAATATGATTACCTGTATATACACTTACTTGATTTTGCATACATGTACATAACATCATGACATCATACCATAGCATTTTCAATAACCATTTCAAGGATCTCGAGGTTTCTTTGGATGCAGGGTTACGTTGAACCAGACGTCTACCAAAGGGCAAGAGGTTTTCTCCTCTAAATAAATTCAATCAAAGATCAAGTGCAACAACTTGAATCAGGGGCTATGACCCACTTGACGTGGTGAGCTTGATTCTCGTGGAAAGACATCCATCGATGCCAAGTTATCCAATCAAAGATCAAGTGCAACAACTTGAATCAGGGGCTATGACCCACTTGACATGGTAAGCTTGATTCTCGTGGAAAGACATCCACTGATGCAAGGTTCTCCAATCAAAGATCAAAGTTCAACCTCTAACATTCTCTTGTGTTTACCCCAAGAGATCCTTGAAAACATTGCATATATATCACACATATCATTGCATAACAGGTTTCTCCCATACAGGTCTCCTTATCTTCCTATTGTTTATTTCAGTAAGATGGATATGGAACAAACGGTGAAAGATCTCCAAGCTCAAAATGCTCAATTCCAGCAAATGCTTCTGGCTATGGGTAAAGGGCAAGAGGATCTGACAGCTCTTCTTCTCAAAAATAAGAAGAAGAAGTCCAAGAAGGCAGCCCGCATCCTGAACTTGAGAAGAAGACCTAAGACCCTGGACCTTGCAACTCCATCCAACATAGGGGATAATCTTGAAGAAGACCACAATATGGAGATTGTTGAAGAGGAAGCTGACTACTCCGAGGAATAATACCCTCTCGCTGATGACAAGTACAAAGAGTTGGAGGATCTCCTCAATGCTATGGAGGTCCAACAAATACCTGGCTTGGATTTAGGAGACATGGGTTTAGTTCTTGGACTGATCATCCCGTCAAAGTTCAAAGTCCCTACCTTGGCTCTGTACGATGGAGTCTCTTGCCCTAAGATGCATCTAAAGTCTTATGTTCGCAAGATTCAACCATACACAACTGATCCAAAGCTTTGGATCCATTTCTTCCAAGAAAGCCTGGTAGGAGCTCAACTCGAGTGGTTCTATCAATTGGAGAGTTCTCACATCCACACCTGGGAGGATTTAGCTGGGGCTTTTTACAAACAATATCAGTACAGTGCTGACCTTGCACCAACTCGTGTGCAATTGCAGAACATGACCATGGGTTCTGACGAGAGCTTCAAAGGATACGCTCAAAAATGGAGAGATCTGGATGGTAGGGTGCAAACCCCTTTAACTGACAGAGAGCTGATTGACATCTTCATGGGAACTTTGACGGGGCCTTTCTTCAATCACTTAATTGGAAGCTCCTCAGTCGGGTTCACCGAGCTAATACTGACCGACGAGAGGGTCGAGGATGGCATCAAAAGTGGAAAGATCTAAGGAATTACATCCTCGGATACTCAGATAATTCCCTACAACAGAAAGAAAGAGTCCAATGCCGCGAACAGTCAAAAGGGTCTTCATGATCAACATGCAGGGGCAGTCTTGATCTCTGGTTCTACGTCACGCCGACAACAGCCAAGAGGAAGTCAACAAAGGCCAGACGAGCCTAAGAGACAGTTCACTAACATCAACATGTCGCTGTCTCAAGCACTGCAACACTTGTTGAGGATGAATCTGATTGCATTGATATGGCCTCATCCAAACCCCAAGACTTCATCTCCTAACTACAATCCTAATGCAACATGTGCTTATCTTTCTGACAGTCCCGGACATGACACTAACGACTGTTGGGCTTTGAAGTACAAGATTCAGAATTTGATTGATGCCAAGGAGATTGAGTTTGGTCCTCCAGAGGCCCCATCATGATCACTGCTCCTATGCCAGCTCATTGAGATTGTGTTTGTTTCATTTTGAATTTTCAAAGTTGTAATCTTTTGTTATTCAAACAATTATCTCTTAATGTCAAACTCTGTTTCATTAATGCATTGCATATGTTTGTCTTGAATTCATACATTCGTTTTCACTACTCTTATGCTTTTTTTTATGATATTTAACTCTTGATAAAAAGCTGTAAGCCTTTAGAGGGAGGATGACGAAACAATACCATAATCTCATACAGTATGCTTTTGAACAGACCTGGCTGATGATGTACAGGCATTTCTTTCAATTCCCAAACACTGGAGTTATAAGGAAGATAATCCCTAGTCAACCCCTTTGAGCCAAAGAAGTAGGAGTTTTCTGTTCTAAACAATCAAAACCTTTGATATAAACCTGGCGCAGGGTAGTATCTCAGTTAATTCAAAAGAAAATGCGCGTTGAAGTCGCAAACTCTCAGTTCGTAACACAACGAACGACGTCAGAGAAAAGCATTCCTCTGGAATCAAAAGACGATGATGGTTCCCTATCACCTAGGCAGTCAATCTCTCAAAAGAGAAAAGCCCACTGAGCCAAAACCTATGAAGGAAGCTCAATAAAGTTGGGGCATCCCGCTGACTGTAATCTCAAAAATGGGAACAGTCAGGCAAAAGTTAGGGATAACAAATCAAAATCAAAGTAAAGAGGTCATTACAAATCCTCAACAACATGAAAAATGTTGCAAAAGAAAAAAGGAGATGATGATTGCCTCCTAAAATTCAAATTGGAGAACCATCACCCAAAAAGTCGTTCCAAACTCAAACAGAGTGCGACGCACAATTAACTGAGCTTAGGATTGAAGAACATCACGAAGAGCGGGTGGGTATAAATATACTTTGAGCCTTTATCCTTTGTTTCTTAAACCGTGAACCAAGCCACGTTACAACCCTTCAAAAGTCCTAATAGAAGCATGAGTTAGTTCGAAAGCATACTGTCACAAAAGGTATCCTGACTCCTGTAAGGCTTTGCTCTAAATCTGGTGTTGATTTGTCTTATAAAAAGTTTTCTGCTAAAAAACGCATCTTTCAAAACTTCGAGACAAACATGAACTTTACATTGCTTGAATATCACTGTTTGCATTTTGACTATTTGTTTGACAGCGAAGAAATTCATACAACGAATGTTCGGAGGAACGAAAACTCTCTCAGTGAACAAAATCACTTCAAAAAGGATGACACCTCCGACGACAAGTCTCCTATCAACAAGGGGCATGACATGTCACCATCCAATTAGCCTGGGGCAGTTCAGTCAAGGTTTCAACGGATCTTTCAAAAGTTCAATTAGCCTGGGGCAGTCCAGTCAAGATTTCAACAAATCTCTCAAAAGTTCAGTGAACTTGGGGAAAGTCTCCTTCATCATCACTTGGGGCATTCAAATGTCAAAAGTGTTCAACAATTCCTTCATCACTTGTTGGAAGATGTAGTTCTACACGGACTCATCATGAAGAAACCCTACACCAGTTCCTTCTCAACCTCAGATGTATTTTACACGGACTCATCATGAAGCAACCCTACACAGGTTCCTTCTCAAACAAGATGCAGTTTTACACGGACTCATCATGAAGCAACCCTACACAGGTTCCTTCTCAAATCCAAGATGCAGTTTTACACGGACTCATCATGAAGCAACCCTACACAGGTTCCTTCTCAAACAAGATGCAGTTTTACACGGACTCATCATGAAGCAACCCTACACAGGTTCCTTCTCAAATCCAAGATGCAGTTTTACACGGACTCATCAGGAAGCAACCCTACACATGTTCCTTTTCAAATCCAAGATGCAGTTTTACACGGACTCATCATGAAGCAACCCTACACAGGTTCCTTCTCAAATCCAAGATGCAGTTTTACATGGACTCATCAGGAAGCAACCCTACACAGGTTCCTTCTCAAATCCAAGATGCAGTTTTACACGGACTCATCATGAAGCAACCCACCAGGTTCCTTCTCAAATCCAAGATGCAGTTTTACACGGACTCATCAGGAAGCAACCCTACACAGGTTCCTTCTCAAATCCAAGATGCAGTTTTACACGGACTCATCATGAAGCAACCCTACACAGGTTCCTTCTCAAATCCAAGATGCAGTTTTACACGGACTCATCATGAAGCAACCCTACACAGGTTCCTTCTCAAATCCAAGATGCAGTTTTACACGGGCTCATCATCAAGAAACCCCACACCGGTTCCTTCTCAAACTCAAAAGATTCTTGCAATCCCCAGCTAGAGAACTTTCCAGAACTTAGTCCCCCTCAGAGATAAGTTTCAGCACCCCCAGTGGAGCCCTAGAATCTAAAAATCCTATCCCCAACGGAGCTAAAACTTCCAACTATCAATCCCCAAGCAGAGTGAAGACTCTCATTCTCAGTTCCTCACAGGATATTCGAATATTCTACAGTGAAGATCTCCTCAAGACAGGAATCCCCAGTAGATTGGCATACAACCCAAGCTCCTGATTCCCCAACAGTGGTCCCAGGACTTCTCATCTGCAGCAATCAAAAGATTCTTGCTCTCCCCAGCAGCAGCCAAGGAATTATTCTCCCCGGCAGCAGTCAAGATTCTTTTATCTCCAGCCATCCAGGATTCATCTATCCTCAGCAAGACAGCTCATCAGCTTACATGCGCATTCATCACATTCATATCATAAACATTGATATAACATACATTGCATCATGCATCATGACATTGCATACAACTAACTCTTTACCTTTTCAGGTAAGATCAGTCGACAGACAAAAATCATCATCTTCCGAGATTCATCCAGAGATAGTTAAGATGTAACCCAGACACGGCGACATTCTGATACTTATTCCAGATTCATCCAGATGCAGTTTTACACAGACTCATCATCAGGAAACCCTACACCGGTTCCTTCTCCACTTCAAGACTTCTGAAAACAGTTTACGGATTCTTCCCAACAACGGATGTTAATCTATCGCTTGTTCAGATGCAACTTTTGAAAACAATTTACGGACGCTTCCCAACAACGGATGCTGCTCTATTGCTTATTCAACGTCAAGACTTCTGAAAACAGTTCACGGGTTCTCCAAGTAATGGATGTTGACCTATCGCTTGTTCAGATTCTTCTCAACTCCTGAAAAACAGTTTACGGATTCTCCAAACATGGATGTCAATCTATTGCTTGTTTAGACCCCCAGTTCAGAGATGTTCCAAAACATGGATGCCTTTCTGATACTCGTCCACTCACCAATGACATACAGTTCAACATTTCCAGATGGCATCTTTAAGCCCATCCTCCTACCAGCAACTACCAAATGGCATCTTTAAGCCCATTTCCAGATGGCATCTCTAAGCCCATCCCCCGACAAGATTCTGTCACATCTCCAGATGGCATCCCTAAGCCCATCACCAAATGGCATCTTTAAGCCCATTCCCTTTTCCATCACATCACCGAGTGAAAATTTTTGGGCACTCTAGTGTCCAATCTCCTTTTACCCTCGAGTCGCGAAAGGCAAGCTTGCCAATCTAACTCTTCAGGTTCAAGAAGATTGAACAGGGGCAACTGTTGTACCCCAAAATTTGCCCTCCTCTTTTTCCACAAGAAATCACAGCTTCGGGCTTTTCCTGATTTTTCAGACTGGTTCAAGACTCGGTCAAACAGACTTTTCTTGTCAGTCAGACAAAATTTAGGGTTTTCATTGATTTTAAAGTAGTTCAAGCAGATTGCTAAGGTTTGGTTAAGTTGGCTCAGGTTTTGATCAGGCGGACGCTTCTTTGACATTTAATCAAGAATCAGGGTTTTTGTGCGCACATTCTCAGAAAGAATTAATTATGCATTCCTTTTCAAATTACTCTGAGATATGGACTGAGGCTGTTGATTGAGAATTTGCAGTGTTTGGATTTAATCAGTGAAAAAAGGACATGTGGACGTTTGTTGTTTAGCTATGCAATGCTTTGATTATTCGGAACTCCAGTTGTTTATTGATTATTTATTTGTTCTAAATTAGAATAGTTGGGATAAATTCCAGTTATTATAATTTAAGAAAATATGAATAATTAAATAAATAATTGAAGAAGAATTAAAAGGAACATCAATAATAAGAATTTTATTCATTTTAATTATTTGTACAATTGTTATTTAAATACAGTAATTATTTACAAGTATTTATAATAATAATGGTTACAATGATTAAAATTGAAATAAAATTGAATCCTAAGTTTTTCTAAATCTTCATCCTCCAGTTGCTGCTCCTTTGCTCAATTATCTTTACCTGCACAAAAAAAAAGAAAAGAAGTCAAAAGCAGATAAAATAAAAGAGCAGACACGGTTAATTTAAGAGATCATCATTAAAAGTAACTGGCTGGAATCAGTTGTTCCCCTCTCTGCAAATCACAAGATTGCTCTTGGTTCACAAAGAGGAATATAATATGCTTGCAAATAAAGTATGAAATGCATAAAAGTTATAATTGTACAAATTCAAAATTTCAAACATCCTGCATAAATCCAAATGGGCAACCAAAAAGGCAAACTGAGTAGTTACTGAATTTTCCAAAGGAACAATGCAAGTCACAATTTCAAACTAAGTCCAATGTCAATTAGAAAAGCTATCCAAGAGCTGTCAAAAGGCTGTCAAGAAGTACACAAGATAAGCAAAAAATCTGGAAAAAGAGGATAAGAGATATGCAGAGCTAAGCAACTAACACAAGCAATATTCAAATCATCATTTCCCAAAAGCCAGTTACTTTTTCAGCATAAGACAAATTTAAGCAATATTAAATGCTTTAATCTGTCAAGAGAGAGAGAGAGAAGAGAAAAAGAAGAAAGTCTTACAGGGCTTAGGCTTAAGATATAAAGAAAGTATACCAGCACAGTTTCAAGAAGAGGCAGAGATATCAAAAAGCAAAGAACACAAACTGTATCAACAAATATACAGAGCTGTCTCCAAACCTAAAAAGGCCTTCACCTGCATAACTCACATAACATCAAACCTAAAGCTTCAAACCTGTGACAAACACAAACTCACAACCTGCTAAGCCACATAAACCTTAAGCCTGGCCAAGCATCAAAAGCCTGCTGAAGCCCAAGCCTCCAGCCTTTGAAACCAAAACCTGCATAAGGTATAAACACAAGCCTATGTCGTGTTTCAACAGCCTGCCTCCTTTGTCAAAAAACAAACTCATATCAAACCTCAAACAGCAAGCCAAAGTCTAGCCTGTTGAAACCAGAAGCTTACAAGCTTCCAGCCTTACCTGTTGCAAACCCAACCTGTCAAAAGCCCAAAAAGCCATCCAAACTGATACAAATCTATATCAGAAAACATAAGCCAGCCTGTAACCATTCAAAGCCATCAACCTGCATAAGCCTGGAACCAAACACTGTCTAGAAGCAAACAGCTTTCAAACCAACACAAACCCTCAGAGCAGCCTCATCATTGGGCTACCAATATCATCAATACTCAGAACCCAAGCATACAAAGCAATATTCAAGATCAATACCAACAAGCATACAGAGGCAAGCACTCAAGCTCTCAGAACATCAAAGGGTTCATCACTGCGCAAATAAAACACAAAAATTCGTCCAAAGCCAAAATCATCAAAGCATCTCAGCAATACC
Organism: Vicia faba; assembly: GCA_948472305.1. Classification (NCBI taxonomy): domain Eukaryota; kingdom Viridiplantae; phylum Streptophyta; class Magnoliopsida; order Fabales; family Fabaceae; genus Vicia; species Vicia faba. The sequence continues at coordinate 77,222,869 of OX451737.1, read as the reverse complement.
ATCAATCAGAGGCAAACATTCAAGTGGACAGAAGAGGAAAAGAAATTATACTAGGCATTTTCAGATTTCCAGGCATCATCATCAAATTAACAACAAAAAGGCAAAAAAATAAAGATACCAGGAAGCAAAGGTTCACAGCATCGCGTATCCCTCCGTCCAGCCACCCTAGGCGCCTCCAAGTCCGCCTCCTCCTCCGTCTCCAAGGGTTAAGGTAATATCTCTTCTTTCCTTTCCTTTCACGCGCTTCAAACAGAAACGATGACAACAACACTTAAAAATACATAAAAATCAAAACGTGCATGAACATGACACCCTCAAAAATGCGCTGAGATAAAGCTGTTACCTTGTATAAGCCATCGCTTGAGCGATCCATGGAGGGAGAAGGAGGTGACAGTGGCGCTGGTTGGCTTTAGGCGAAGAAGAGGCTTCGTTTAGTGGCTATGGCGAAGGAGATGAAGAAGAACGAAGGAGAAGGTGAATGACGCCTCTGTATTCTTTACCTAACCCTAAATCCCAATTGAACAAACTCTGAAAAAACCCTAAACAAAATTGCTGTCCAAAACGCTTGGGCCTTGTCCCACTAACACGCCTAAGCCCATTTGTTTTCCAAACGCAACCCCCTTTGTTTTCTTTTTTTTTTTCTGCCCTTTTTTTTGTTTGGGCTAAACAAATCCACCAAGCCCATTTTATTTCTTTTTAAACTAATACTCTTTTACATATCACATCTCTTTTTTTTTATAAATTAACATACTATTTTTTACATCAATTTTTTATTAACTCTTTGATTTTATAACATAATTTAATTAAAAAAATACATTGACTCCTTTTTATATAAAACTTTTTAATTACTCTCTTTTTTTTTTTAGTTAAAAATACATAAGAATTGAATTTGGAATTAAATAACTTTTTTTTGTTGTATATAAAACATTAATTAAATACCTAGACAATAGGATAATTAAACTTAAAACATTTTTTTTCTTTTCTTTAGTTAAAATATTTTGTCTTGTACATAATTAACAAATATCCAAAAACAAATAAATACTTAATTTTTTTTTCATTAAGTAAACATCATTCTCACCTTGTAAATAAATCACCTACACTTACACAAATACATTGATACATTTTACATTGCCTTTATTCTTGTACATTGGATACATTTTACATTGCGATTGATTCGATTTGGTTGTAAATATTTGGACACTACTCTCCTATTAAAGTCTCATCCCCATTTGTAAATATTTGTACCCCCACTCCCGGATACTTATTTGTAATAGCGTAGACTTTAAATTCCCGCAATTTATCGCTTTCAAATATACCATGGTTAGACCTAGGGTTTGTACGTACATAAAATCAAACGCTAGATAACCTAAACACAAAGACAAATGCATGAAATCAATACACAATTCACACTTGCACCCCTAGGGTAATCCCACCCGTTGCCTTCCAAAATGGGCCATGCTTGCACATTGAGTATCTTTGGCAAAACAAAACAATTCAAATGATCATAGTCCCTCGATGACGCTTTCGAAAGTTGCCTATCAAAATGATCATAGTCCCTTCAAGCAAAATTGCCAAAGACACTTGGCACCATTGCATTCATGGTCCATACGATGACCCGCGCCTGTCCCGTTAAACATCCTAACGCAAGATTTCCCACCAAATACAATGGTGGAACAAAATTGTTAAAAGGGTTAAAACATGAGAAAAACCTTTGAGTAAATTTAGGGGTAGACGACTCTTAGTTACTTGATCAAACTTGCAAAACACGCTTGCCTACTTTTCAAAACCACACTTCACAAACACTTTCAAAAACAAACTTCCAAAAAACATTTGAAACATCTTTTTGAAAAGATACACACTTTCGTATATACTCAAACACGAGTCATTACAACGATTTCCTAGACAAGATGTCTTTTTTTTTCCAAAACATTTTCAAAACACCCATACACACCACAATTTCAAACAATTGAAAATCAAAGGCAAGTGATCTAAACCAAGTAACTAAGAGCCCATGGATAACCATGGATGAAAAGGGTGCTAATACCTTCCCTTTTCATAATCTACCCCCCGAACCCACGAAACATCTCAAAAGGTTTTTCCTGTGCTTTTTAACCTTTCCTTAGGATAAAATAAAAGTCGGTGGCGACTCTTGCTAAACCGAACAAGTGCGAATACAAACGCAAAATCTCAAGTCAGTTCTCCCACCGTATCACAGTTTGTAACCTTGAACATCGTTGGCCTTTTTGGTCGGTTCATTATTAACCTGTTTTGTGCACGTTTTTCTTTTTGATGGATGTTTATTTTTGCAATAATCTGCTCGTATCCAGGCTAATGCTCGACTATTATTTTCGTAACGAATATTTTGATGAAGTTTAGTTCTCGAGCAGAGATATCCTTTCGACCCCTCTGATGGTTCGACACACTTCGAAATGCGTCGATCGTGTGGAGTGGAGCCAGCATGTCAGACGTATGACCCAGATCTGGGTCCTACGCTCGCGGCGTGAACTGGCCATTGCGAGCTGGGTGTTCTTCCATGTGGGTACTTCGAGAGTGGAGCTCGATCGAGGTGTCCCTGTCAGGCATAGTCATTCAGCTTGTTGGGTGAACGACGGTACGCCACTCGGTGGTTGGTAGGTCGGGTCCGTACCTCGACCCGCCTACGTGGTCGAGACTTTTCCCCTTTGTTGGTTAAGGGTGGATGTTCGACGGCAAAAGTCCATAGTGGTTGAGGGCTTTAGCTATAGTACAATTTTAGTTTAGCAGCGTTCTAGGGTCGTGGTAGCGGTTCTCTATTTAACTGCTCGAGGTAATATGCTCTAGTGCCAGTAGCACCTTGGATGCGGTAGGGTCCCTCCCAGTTTGCGGCCAATTTCCCCTCGCGCGAGTCTTTCTGGTTTCTTTGCAAGACTAGGTTGCCGATCTGGAACTCGCGTCTGATGACCTTATCATCGTGACGCATGGCTACTCGTTGTTTTAGAGCGGCCTCACGCAGGGCTGCCCCTGATTGAATTTCCTCGACCAGGTCGAGTTCGTCTCTAAGGGCTTCGTCATTCATTTCCTCGTCGAGAGGCATCTCTGTCCGCCTAGAGGGTTCCCTGATCTCTATGGGGATGACGACCTCGGTTCCGTATGTTAGTCAAAAAGGGGTCTCGCCCTCGTTGAATGGGGCGTGGTGCGGTAAGCCTATAGGACGCTGTGCAGTTCCTCGACCCACCCCCTTTTTGCTTCGCCTAGCCGGCATTTGAGTCCTCGCAGGATGACCCTGTTGGCGGCCTCGGCTTGCCCGTTGGTTTGGGGATTCTCGATTGAGGTAAAATGTTGTTTGGTCCCGAGTTTGGCGACAAAGCCTCGGAACCCATGGTCGGTGAATTGGGTACTGTTGTCTGTGATCAGCGCCTTCGGGATTCTAAATCGGGCGAGGACGTTTTGTTTGTAGAAGCAGAGGATGTTGTGCGAGGTGATTTTTGCAAGGGCCTCGGCCTCTATCCATTTTGTAAAGTAATCCACGGACACAATAAGGAACTTGTGTTGGTACGTCCCTTGTATGAATGGTCCGAGGATATCCATCCCCCACCAGGAAAATGTCCACGGGGATGAGAGTATGTTCAGCTCGTGCGGCGGAGCGAGATGCATGTCGGCGTGCTTCTGGAACTTATCGCATTTTTTGACGTGGTCTTTAGCATCCTGTTGCATTGTCGGCCAGTAGTACCCTGCTCGTAGAGCTTTCCTTGCTAAGGACTTGCCGCCCATGTGCTGGGCGTTAATACCCTTGTGAATTTCCCGTAGTACCTCGGGGGCCGTGGATTCGTCGATGCACTTTAAGAGTGGGATGTAAAATCCCCTATGATATAATTTATGCTCGATCACCACGTAGGAGCACGCTCGTCGTTTTTGGTCGTGGTCGCCTCTGTCCAGTCCGAAGGGAGCTCGCCCTTCGTTAGGAAGTTGAACATCGGGGTCATCCAGCACGAAGCGTCTTCGATGGCATGCACCTCAAAAGGGATCGAGGTTTTTTCGATGCTTGGGCACGATAGGGATTCTTGTATGACGGATTTGTTCCTACCCTTCTTTCTTGTGCTTGCGAGCTTCGAAAGTATGTCGGCCCTTGTGTTCTGTTCACGCGGGACGTGCAATATTTCTGCTCGGTCGAACTTCTTCATGTATTCTCTGACTAAGTTCAGGTATTCAATGAGGTTGTTGTTTTTAGCCTGGTAACTCCCTTGGACTTGGGAAGTAACGAGTTGAGAGTCCGTGAAAATTTATACTTCACGTGCCCCTAGGTCCTCGGCTAGCCTCAGTCCCACAAGCAGGGCCTTGTACTCTGCTTGGTTGTTCGAAGTTGGGAAGGAGAGGGTGAGCGAGTTCTAGATCACCACGCCCTCCTCGTTTTCTAGGAGGATCCCCGTGCCGCTTCCGAATGAGCTGGATGCTCCATCGACGAAGATGGACCACTTGTGTTCTTTCCCTGCGGGGGGGTTGTGAGAGGTCATTTCCGCAACGAAGTCAGCCAGAGCTTGTGCATTTAAGGCTTTCCTGCTCTCGTATTGAATGTCGAACTCAGAGTTCCAAGGACCACTTCAACATTCGACCTGCCATGTTAGGTCGACCTAAGAGCTGTTTCACTGGCTGGTCGGTTCGTACTATGATCGTGTGAGCCAAGAAATAGTGTTTGAGTCTCCTCTCCGCATTGACGAGGGCTAAAGCTACTTTCTATATCTGTTGGTATCTGCCCTCGGGCCCTTGCAGTGCTTTGCTCGTGAAATAAACGGGCTTTTGTCCGTCGGTGGTCTCGCGGATGAGGGCCGCGCTGATGGCTTCGTTCGAGACGGACAGGTATAAGAACAAAGGTTCCCCGTCGACTGGTCGTGATAGTACGGGCGGTTGGGATAGACTTTGTTTGAGATGGAGCAACGCCTGCTCGCATTCCTCAATCCATTCGAAGGCTGCCTCCTTGCGAAGGAGCTTGAAGAAGGGGAGGGCGTGCTGAGCGGATCTCGTGATGAAGCAGGATAACGAGGTGAGCATGTCATTCATGACTTGTATGGATTTTTTCGACGTGGGTGTCGGGAGGTCGGAGAAGGCTCGACACTTGTCGGGGTTAGCTTCGATTCCTCGTTCTTTCAGGTAAAAACCGAGGAATTTCCCTGCCTTGACCCCGAATGTTCACTTCTCGGGGTTGAATCTCATCTTACATTGTCTTGCTTGAGCAAAGACTTCTTTGAGGTAAGCTGCATGGTTGGTATCTGCTCGGGATTTAACAATCATGTCGTCCATATACACCTCGAGCATGTCCCCGATTTGGTTGTGGAACACCTTGTTCATCATACATTGGTATGTTGCCCCTGCGTTTTTTAGACCAAAGGGCATTTTACGTTGTAGTAATAGTTGCCCGAGCTGGTCATGAAAGCAGTGCAATGCTTGTTGCTTACGGCCATTGGGATTTGGTTATAGTCTGAATAGGCATCCATGAATGACAATATTTTATAATCGGCCGAGTTATCGACCAACATGTTTATGTCTGGTAAAGGAAATGCATCTTTCGGGCATGCCCGATTGAGATCAGTATAATCAACACACATTCGCCATTTTCCATTATTCTTTTTGACTAGTACAACATTTGACATCCAGGTTGAATACCGGGCTTCAGAAATAAAATTTGCCTCTAAGAGGTCTTTTACAACTTTTTCAGCAGCCTCCGTTTTCTCCGGGGACTGCTTACGTCTATGTTGTACTACTGCCCTAGCGGCTGGATCTATGGCGAGGTGGTGATAGGCGACCTCAGGGTCGAGTCTGGGTATCTTTGTAGCGCTCCACACAAATAGGTCAGCATTCTCGCGTAAGCAGGCTTTGATCTGCTTCCTCGCCAGGTCGGGGAGGCCGGTACCGATCTTCACTCCTTTGCTCGTGTCCTCGCCGAGAGGGACGAGCTCTAAGTCTCCGTCCGGAATTGGTCGGAGGGGGACTTGCTCGCCGCTGGGAGGCTCATCCTGGTCGAAGTGGGTGTCCAGGGCTATGGAGTCGACCTTTAGGGGAGCTCTCCGCTCTTCTGCCTTGACGGACTCTGTCTTCTCTGGCTCTGGTCGTGTCGTTGCTGGTCTCTTGGCGGGTCTTATCCCGGTGTCGACCGTGTCGCGTCCCTTGGATGCCGCGTTGAAACACCTTCGGGCAGCAGCCAGGTCCCTTTGGATGGTGGCGACCCGTGCCCTCTTGGTGTAAAACTTCATCTTCAAGTGGACGGTAGAGGGTACCGCGGCCAGTTCTGCCAACGTCGGCCTTCCGAGAATGCAGTTGTAGAGGGATGGGCAGTCGATGACGAGGAAGCGCACCTTGACCTGCCTCATTGTTGTATCTTCGCTAAAGGTAACCATGAGCTCTACATATCCCCAAGGTTTGGAAGTCGAGCCATTAAAGCCCTATAGGTCTGACCCCACATAAGGCGAGAGGTGCGAGTCGTCGAGCTGCAGGTTCCGGAATAGATGGTTGTACATTACATCGATGAAACTTCCTTTATCGACGAGGACGCAATGTACGTCAAAGTTAGCCATTCTCGCTCTTATTAGCAAGGGAATGACCGCGTTGGGGGCCCCACTAGGGAGTTCTTCGAGGCAAAAGGTGATAGGCTCCGACCTACCTTTCACCCTTTCAAAGGTCACCGTCTGAGGAGGTGCAGAGTCAACCAGTTCATCCAGCTTCCTCTTGGCCAAATTTATGGTTAGGTCGTTGAATCCTCCACCATTAATGACCATGGCGGAAGGAAAGTGCTCCCACATGTTGTGCGTTAACAACGGCTCTTGCAGGTGCTCAGGGACGTAAAAGTCCTCAGGTCTTGTGACGGAGAAGGCGGTCTGGATGGGGACCGACTCGTCAGATGGTCGGGCATCCTCCTCCGATTCTCTTGTCTCACGGGCGTCGTGACGAGGAGCGTCGTTTCACCGGTACTAGGTGAGTCTCCCCCCTTTTATGAGGGTCTCGATGGCGTCCTTGAGGTGGACGCAGTCCTCCATCAGATGACCATGGCTCCTATGGTACTGACAGTATTTGCTCCAGTCCACCCCGGGCTTGGCAGGAGCTAGTCGGGGGCGCTTGACGCTGCCATATTTGAAATATGTACTGGCACACTCTGCCAAGATGCGCTCGCGGGAAGCCGTGAGCGGAGTGTACTCTGTGAAATTCCCCGAGGGTCCTCTCTGTTCTCATACTTCTCGGGGTTTGTCGTCTTTTCTTTTCTCCCTGGTCCTCCAAGGAGGAACAACTTCTTGGCGCTGGTTGCTGCTGGATCCGCGAGTTCTGGGGTCACGGGCTCTGTTGGCCGCTTCCCTTTCCTCGTAGTCCATATAGGCCCTGGCCTTCTAGAGGAGAGCATCAAACATTCGTGGTGGTTCAATGCCCACTGCTTTTCTGAACTCTGTGCCGGGGAGGAGTCCCCTCTCCAGCAAGTATCTTTTCATGTGGTCCGTGCAGGGGACCTGGATGGCTTCACGGTTGAAGCGGTTGATGAATTCTCTCAAGGTTTCATCCTGCCTCTGGATGATAGCCTCGAGCGCCGCTTCGGTCTTTGGATGTCGTCGTGACACGGTGAACGAGCTTACAAATTGATTTTTCAAGTTTCTCCACGAGGTGATTGACCCTGGGGAAAGACCCTTGTACCAATCCATTGCTGCTTTCTTGAGGTTTGTGGGGAACAACCGGCATTTGATGGGTCCCCCCATGTTATGGTAGTGCAGCATAGCTTCGAACCCGTCTATATGATCGACCGGGTCGGCGACTCCGTCGTATTCCTTCAGGTGAGGGGGCTTCTCCATGCCCGGGGGGATTGGTGCCTCCATGATGGCTTGTGATAGGGGACCGCGGGGGTCGTCCTCATCACTTCGCTCTGGGGAAAGGGACGGGGACCTGAGGTATTGTCGGGAATGACGGTCCTGATCGTGTTGGACGTCCCTCGAGCGGTGCGCTCGTTGATCTGTCCTTCCGTGCATGTCCCCAGGATGTCTTCGTTCTTGCTGTAAAGGGTCGTGGTTGCGCCCTCCGAATTCAATGATTGGTTCCCTCTCCAAGGGGGGTCGTCTCCCCGGTTGTCGGGGTGACGGGCTTCGGGAGGTGTCTCTGTATTGTCTCCGCGGGGGAGATAAGAGACGTACCCCTGTTCTTCGAGGAGGCGGGGACTGAGGCCTCCTGTGTCTCCTCGAGGGTCTTTTGTCGTCCTTTAGAGCCCTCAATATTTCCCCCTGGGCAAAGATAAGGTAGTTGGTCTGGTTGACTGCCTCGAACAGTGCTTTGGTCATGGTGTCTGCCTCAGCAGGGACAGGGACCTCTTGGAATTGGGCGACTAGATAGTTTGGGGGAGCTGTATTGTCTTCTTCGAGCGGAGGGGGGACTGAAGAAGATGAGGCCGTGGCTCCGTCCCGGTGTCCTGATGGCCCGAGGATGACGCCCCCGAGGAGTGTATTATGGTCGGGGTTGCCGGCGTTGTCGAGGACCCTGTTCTTGTCTGCGAGGTTGTTGTTGGCATCGACGATGCGAACATTCTGGTTGTCCCGAGTTTGGTCGGCCATGACGGTGGAAGATGGTTTTTAGCTTTTGTCTTTGAGAGTTTGTAAGATGGGGAAGATTTGATTCCCACAGACGGCGCCACTGATCTACCAGATCAGACTTGGACCATCACAGTTGGCTCAAACTGGATTTGAATGAGATGGGGGGGGTACCTGCAAGACACTCCGATGACAAAATGAGAGACGAAATAGGCAGGCAAACAGTATGTAGGTGTATAACGAATGAATATCTGACCCTCTTGGAACAGAGGGTATTTATAGCCCCCAGCATTGGGCCAAGGTCCCCTCATTGGGCCGACCAGAACTGGCCCAATAAAGGAACTGCCAGGTTCTACGCGTGTAGTGGGGACCCGTACGTGGTCCCCTTCCTGGGTGGTGCTCTGCGAAGAATGAGGGAAGACGTGGTCTTTTTGGGGCTTTAAGGATCCCATGGCGTTCGGAGGGGACAGAATCTGCCCTACGGGGAGGATGCTCGAGCGAGACTCAAGTTGGAGTTTCCTTGGTCGGGGATGCTGCTCGTTGCGGGTAACAGCGGGCATTGCCGCTATGGTCGGGCACGTTTGGGACGATCTGATTATGAGCACTCCTCGAGGAGCTTCCTGGATTTGGGCCTTTATTTGTACTTTGGGCCAAGGCGGGTCCAGTCCAGAACACAAAGTTATCTAGAAAATAAAGTTTTACTGGTGTTAAGTAAGTAGAATAATGATGATTTCAATAAAAGGCTCTACAAAAGATCGATATGTCCCATCATTACTACGTATTGCTATCTATGAATGTTTCCCCAAATCCGGGTGGAGGATTTATTGAACTCCGATATAAGCCCACAAAATTAAAAGCATACAAAGCAATACAATTGAAAACACAAGTGATCTAGTCCTAAGGTACACCTCACTTATATGTCCCCAGCAAAGTCGCCAGTTCTGTGATCGGTGGGAACGAGAACTGACTGTTTCTGGAATGCTGGTTCGCGTTTGCGTTTATTTTCGCAAAGTGTCGCGGTAAGCAAGAGTCGCCACCGTCTTTTATTTTATCCAACAAGGGAAAGGACAAAAGCACAGAAAATTTCCTTTTCGAGATGTTTCTCGGGTTCGGGAGGTAGATTATAGAAAGGGAAGGTGTTAGCACCCTTTCTATCTGTGGTTATCCACGGGCTCTTAGGTACTTGCTCACTATGTTTTCAAAAGTTTGCTTTTCTTTGTGTTTGTGGGTTTTGAAAAGAGTTTTGTTTTTGAAGAAAGTGTAAGTGCGAAAAGTTTTTGTTTTGTTTTAAAAGGAGAAAGTACTTAAGAACCTCTACCTACTCAAAAGGAATTAAATTGTGCAAATGTCCTTTAGACAGTACTATCCCACTATTGAGGAGTAGGTAGCACCGTCGTTGGAGTTTTCGGGTCAATTCGGTTTAAGGGACGTGTGGTCACTAAAGCAATGTTAGGATGCTTTAGCGGTAACCCTAATGTCTTAGATCATTTTTCCGAGGCAACCATTTTGAGGTAACTTTGATCTTTTGGACAGGAGGGCGACCTCTAAAACATCCTATACTCAATGACCACGTTAGAGGCAACCAAGTGAGGTGTACCTTAGGAGTGGCATGTGCAAGTGTGTCAATTTTCAGTTTTATTTTCTTTGTACATGTTATGGTGAGCTACTGTTGATTTTAAATTAAGAGTTAATCTTGTCATGCAATCCTAGTTAGCATACATCTAAGCAGTTAATATATGTACAGGAATTTAAAGTGCAGAAATTGTAAATCCTACGCTATTACAGGGCTTCGGGGAGGGGGATTATTTACATGTCCAAAATTGGGGGAATAAAGCAGTAAAGTAAAAGTCCTAGTTAAGCTATTACATCCCAGTAGGCAATAAAATAAACGCGTGTAAATCTGAAAATAACCTCTAAAAATTCTAAGAATAAAATCTTTTTGTTCTTTTATTTTATTTTGGGAAAATGATCTAAATCTATTTAATTTTATTTTTTGAGAAAATGTTAAGATAATTAAGAGATTAATTAACAAAGTTAATTTTAATAGAAAAAACTAGCCTAATGTTTTTTGTGGTTTTTTTTTATTTTAATGTTAATTAAAAAAAATAAAAAGATGTCAATGAAAACAAAAATAAAATACAAGGGAGGGATCCTTCGATCCAGGGAAAAAAAGGAGTTTCGACCCAGGGAGGGAAATGGTCCTTTCGATTGGGCCAGACAGTAAGGCGTGAGTGGCCTTCGATCCAGGGAAGAGGATTGCCCTTCGATCAGGGAGGTCATGGCTTTCGATCCAGGAATGAGATGCCTCCTTCGATCCAGCATGCTAATGGGTTCGATCCAGAGAAGGGCTCTCCTTCGATCTGGGATGTTATACCTGCAAAAGCATGTTAGCGAAATAAAATGCAGGGCCTGGGTATTGAACCCCAGGCCCTTCGATCCTGCGCTTGCTGGGTCTCTTCGGGCTATGTCTGCAGCAAGTGTTAGCAAACGAAAAACATGACCTGGGCGCCAAACCCAGGCCTTTCGATCCTGTTTAGGATGGCAAATCAAAGGCAACAACCAGTAATAATGTGTTATGCAAATATGAGGTTGGATAGTTTACCCTTTCTTACCAGCAGATTGGAATTTCGATTTGGGCGCTTCCTGGATGTAGGCACCTTCGATCTGGGCACTTCCTGGATGCAGGCACTTTTGATCTGAGGGCTTCTGGGCGTGGGCACCTTTGATCTGAAGGACTGCTTTGGCTCTTTGAGGCAATTTTTCTGTGTGTTCTCCTGCAGATTTTTGTGTGTTTCGTTGTATCTTTTTCGTGTCTTCTTGCAACATTTGTGATCTCTTTATATAGAGGGGGTGGAGGGGACAGGAAGACAAAGGTTTAAATGACCTTGATTATGTGTTTGACAGCCATGAAGGAGGATTTGTAACGTTAATTATGTGTTTGAAAGCCATGAATGAGAGTTTGTAACGTTGGCTAAACACATGGGATCTTGTCCCTTTTTGAATTTTGAATGACATGTAGTCGGCCTTCGAATGCTCCCTTTCGAATGGGTTGATGGTCTCCTTCGAATGCTCTTCGAAAGCTTCTTCGAATGAACATTTTGAATGCTTCTTCAAATGGACCTTTTTGGAATTCCAATCGAAGTACTTGTCCATAATGCCAATCGAAAGGCTCCTTCAGAACACCAATCGAAGGGTCTTTCAGAATGCCAATTGAAGTGCTTGTCCATAATGCCAATCGAAGTGCTCTTTCAGAATGCCAATCGAAATGCTCCTTCAGAATGCCAATTGAAGGGTCTTTCAGAATGCCAATCGAAGTGCTCCTTCAGAATGCCAATCAAAATGTTCCTTCAGAATACCAATCGAAGGGTCTTTCAGAATGCCAATTGAAGTGCTCCTTCAGAATGCCAATCGAAGGGTCTTTCAGAATGCCAATAGAAGTGCTCCTTCAGAATGCCAATCGAAATGTACTTAAAGCACCACTCAAAATTTTTCCTTTTCCTTAGGCAAGGGTTTCTGGTCAACCATGTAGGGGAAGACTTTGGAAAACATGAGAGGGCAAATTTTGGGGTACAACAAACACCTTGACCATCTGCAGAAGCTGTTTGACAGGCTGAAATTGTATAAACTGAGGTTAAACCCGAACAAGTGCACCTTCGAGGTGAGATCTGTAAGCTGCTAGGTTTCGTCGTGAGCGACAAAGGTATTCAAGTGGACCCTGTAAAAGTGAAAGCTATACAGGAGATTCCAGCTCCCAGAACAGAGAAAGAAGTCAGAGGCTTTCTGGGACGACTGAACTACATTGCCCGATTCATCTCACACCTGACTGCTACTTGTGGTCCAATCTTCAAGTTACTGAAGAAAGATCAAGTGGTACGTTGGAACGATGAATACCAAGCCGCTTTCGAAAGGATTAAAGAGTATCTCCAAGAGACACTTATTCGGATGCCTCTAGTTGAAGGGAAACCTCTGATCTTATACTTAACAGTACTCGATAATTCAATGGGGTGTGTGCTGGGTCAACATGACGAGTCTGGCCGAAAAGAGCATGCTATTTATTACCTTAGCAAAAAGTTTACTGACTGCGAGACCTGATACTCATTGCTCGAGAAAACTTGTTGCGCTTTGGCATGGGCTGCTCGCCGGCTGAGACAGTATATGTTAACTCACACTACTCTATTGATATCAAAGATGGACCCAATCAAGTATATCTTCGAAAAGCCTGCCTTGTCCGGAAGAATAGCAAGATGGCAGATGATTTTGACTGAGTATGACATCCAATATACGACCCAAAAGGAAATTAAGGGAAGTGTGTTGGCAGACCATTTGGCACATCAGGCAGTGGATGATTACCAGTCTATGAACTTTGAATTTTCGGACGAGAGTATCATGTTGGTAACTGGTTGTGAGACACCTGGACCGGATGAAGGACCTGGGGAGGGATCCCAATGGTCTATGTACTTTGATGGAGCTTCGAACGCTTTGGGTAACGACATTGGCACCGTGATCATATCTCCTAAAGGCTCTCATACTCCATTTACCGCCCGACTATGTTTCAACTGCACTAACAACATGGCAGAGTATGAAGCATGCATTATGGGTCTTCGAGCAGCAATTGACCTAAGGATTAAGTTTCTAAGTGTCTTCGGAGATTCCGCTCTCGTGATCAGTCAGATCAAAGGCGAGTGGGATATGAAACACCTAAACCTTATTCCTTACAGGGAGTATGTATTGACGTTGCTTCCCCACTTCGAAGAGATAACCTTTGAACACTTCCCTAGAGAGGAGAATCAGTTAGCGGACGCGCTAGCTACGATGTCTTCTATGTTCAAAGTCAATTAGGACAACGAAGCTCCCTGGATTATCATTGAAAAGTTGGACGAACCTGCGCATTGCTATGATATTGAGACTGAAGAGGTAGCGGATAAACCTTGGTATCATGAGGTGAGGAGGTATCTTGAATTTCAGGAGTATCCCGAGGGTGCATCTGTTAATGACAAGAAGTTTCTGAGGAGGTTCGCAGCGAAGTTCTTCATCAGCAATGGCATTCTCTACAAGCGTAACCATGATTTGACCTTACTCCGTTGTGTGGATAAGAATGAAGCAGAAAAGATCATGACAAAATTACATGAAGATACTTTCGGAACTCATTCCAGTGGACACACCATGGCAAAGAAAATCCTTCGGGCAGGATATTATTGGTCCACAATGGAAGCTGACTGTTATCAGCATTCTCGGACATGTCACAAGTGTCAGGTCTATGCTGATAAGGTGCACATACCTCCAGTTCCTCTGAACGTCTTGAAGGCACCTTGGCCTTTTGCAATGTGGGGCATTGATATGATCGGTGAGATCAGACCTACGACATCCAACGGGCATCGCTTCATCTTGGTAGCAATTGATTACTTTACAAAGTGGGTTGAAGCAGCTTCCTTTGCTACCGTAACCAAGAACGTCGTGGCACGGTTTATTCGGCACAATCTGATTTGTCGATACGGTGTACCAAAGAGGATCATTACGGATAATGGTACCAATCTCAACAACAAGATGATTACTGAGCTCTGCGAGCAATTCAAGATACAGCATCACAACTCTTCTCCTTACCGGCCGAAGATGAATGAGGCTGCATAAACATCAAAACCAAACTTGAAAAAAAGGTGGAAAAGCTTGAAACTGAAATCGAGCATAGAGGTGTTTTCAAGGCCAAAACTCAACGTGAATCTATTGTTGGGCCATCACTAAAGCGAAGCCAACTCAAAACCAATCCCCATACACGTTCCAAAGCGTTGTAAGTCTCTCTGAAAATCACTTTTCAGTTGAAATCGTATCCTCATATTCTTGCATTTTTGGCAAAATCTTTACATATTCATGCTTATCGTTCCATTTAGAAGATTTCTGCATCATTTGATTGCGTTTTCATGAGCCATAGCCCTGTAACCGAACCTAGGTTTTTGGAACTTTGTTTTTGGGCGTTTTCTCTACAGGTAAAATCAAGGCAATTAATGGACATGGACGTGATCAGGGAAAGGAGACGGGCATGACTATGTTTTTAGATTGAGTTTTAATGGCCTAAAATTGATTTTAGGAGACACCTATGGATTTAGCTGCAGATACAAATCCGCAGGTAAATATCCAGGGTTCAGTGGAGAAGACGAAGACGTGTCCCCATCCAATTCGCCCATTCATAATTTAGCGCTTATTTTTTTTTTTATATTTTCTGGCATTTATTTGTTTTCCCATATTATATTTAGTTTCTAATATTATAACAATTGAGCACGCTGGTTGAGTGGTAAGGGAGCTAGTTCATTGATTCACAAGATCTGAGTTCGAATCCCAGGTCCACCATATTGCTTTGTGCTATTTTTCAATAGGTAATCTAGTATACACTCAAGCGCGTGGTCCATCATACACCATCATTCCAATGCTTGCCAGATGGCCCCAGGCCAGATCTGGTGGTCCAAATGAGACGTGCACCATACGCCCTAGTCAACCAACGCACATGGGAGTCCAGAAGTCAATCAGGCTTGCTTGTATTGGGCCAACAAAATTGCCAATCTCACTCCTTTTCCAGGCCCACACCCCCCCTTGGTTATTTCTTTTTCTTTCTTTCTTTTATTTAATTAATTAATTGTTATTATTTTTATTATTTAACTAACCAATTAATCTTTTTTTCTTAATAAAATCAAAAACCAAAAAATATATTTTATTTATTAAAATTAAATTCAGCATTTTATTTTTGTAAATAAATACTAACATAATTAATTTAGTTTAATTAGGGAATAACTTTTGATATTTTTGCAATAATTAAAATTGATTTAGGTAATTAGGTTTTATTAACATTAATCAATTTATTCTTATTTCTTTAAATATCCAAAAATCCAAAAATATCTTTTTTTAATCAATTAATTTATTTATTTAATTAACTTAGTTTATTTCCTTTCTTAATTCAAAATAACCAAAAAAATCACTTTCTTTCGAAAAGGGTCAAAACCCTAAAAAATTCGCCCGATTTAATTTTTTGCGCGCGATCCATTTTACCATATTGATGTAATTGTTTCTCGGAATGTAATAGCTCTAATTAGGACTATTTAATTATTTTATCGCTTTATTTACTTTCCGTATTTTAATTTCAAGGGTTATTTTTGGCAATGTAAATACCCGACGCCTTGTAATAGTTAGATTTAATTTCCACAATTTAATTTTCGCAACTGGTAAACTGTTTGATGTTTGGTGATAGGGAATGCATGACAAGATTGAATGTATGAACCTAAAATAAACGTAGATAACCATTGACATGTACAAAGACAAATTAACCGAAATAACACACTCGCACATGCGCACTCTTAGGGTATACCTCACTTGGTTGCCTTCGAACATGGTCATTGAGTATAGGAAGTTTTAGAGGTCGCCCTCTTGTCCAAAGATCATAGTCGCCTCGAAACGGTTGCCTCAGAAAAATGATCTAAGACATTAGGGTTACCGCTAAGGCGTCCTAACATTGCTTTAGTGACCACACGTCCCTTAATCGAATTGACCCTTAAAACTCCAACGACGATGCTACCTACTCATCAATAGTGGGCTAGCATTGTGTGATCGGTGGGAATAGAACTGACTGTTTTTTAGCTGGTTTCGCGAAATGTCGCGGTAAGCAAGAGTCGACACCGTCTTTTATGTTCTCCAACATGGAAAGGACAAAAGCAAAACAAAATTCCTTATTCGAGAATGTTTCTCGGTTCGGGAGGTAGATTTATAGAAAGGGAAGGGGTTAGCACCCTTTCTATCCGTGGTTATCCACGGGCTCTTAGGTACTTGCTCTTATGTTTTCAAAAAATTTGTTTGCTTTTCAAGTGTGTGTGGGTTTTGGAAAAGTTCGTTTGAAAAATTTCTAAGTAACTCTTGTATCTGTCCTCAAGAGTGTATGAAAAATTTGTTTGAAAACTTTTGAAAGTGTAGGTGCGAAAAGATGTTTTTGTTTGTTTTGAAAAGAGCAAGTACCCATGAGATCTACCTACTCTAAGGAATTAGGCTGTGTAAGAGTCCTTTAGATAGTGCTATCCCACCATTGAGAGGTAGGTAGCACCATCGTTGGAGGTATTCGGGTCAATTCGATGACTAGGGACATGTGTGGTCACCGAAGCAATGGTAGGATACCTTAGAAGTAACCCTAATGTCCTAGATCCTTTTTTTTTATCCGAGGCAACCGTTTCGAGGCAACTGGATCTTTTGGACAGAAGGGCGACCTCTAAGACACCTTATACTTGATGACGACGTTCGAGGCAACCAGTGAGGCGTACCCTAGGAGTGGCATGTGCTTTGTGTGTTGTTTTTCAGTTAATGTTTTATCTTGTACATGTTATTTGTGAGCTACAGATTGATTTTATTTTACATACATTCTTGCAGGCATATTAGCAGTTAGGAGTGCGGAAAATAAATTGCAGAAATGTAAATCTAGCTATTACAAGGCGCGGGTATATACATCGCCAAAAACAAAAACCCGTTTTGGAAAAGTAAATGCAGAAAATTAAAGAAAGCAATAAAATCCTAATTACTATTACATCCTTTGTACAGATACATAAATATAATCAAAATAAATAAATATGCGCGAATAGAAATTTAATCGGGAACGTCCTAAGGGTTTTGACCCTTTTTTAAGAAAGAATTGAATTTTGTCCTTTTTTTGTAATTGCAACTAATTAAATAAAGCCTAATTACTAATTAATTAATTTATTAAAAGAAAAAATATTTTTTTGTATTTTTATGTTTTTAATGAAAAAAAAAATAAAAAGAAATTAAAAATGTCAAAAGAAAAGCCTAAGTCTAAATTGTTTTTATTTATTGTAAAAAGGTTAAAATTAAACTAATTAACTAATTAATTTGTTAGTATTTTATTTACAAAAATAAAATAGTGAGATTAATAATAAATGAAATATTTACATTTTTTTAGTTTTTGAATTTTTATTATGAAAAGTGTTAATTAATTTATTAATTAAATAATTACTAAAGAAAATAAAAAGAAAAGGAAAATAGAAAAAGAAATAGAAACCAATGGGGGTGTTGACCCAAGAATGGAGGTGAAATCTGGAATTGTGAGGCCCATTATCTCAAGCCTTGTGGACTTTTTGCAATTGGCTGCGTGTGCTTTGACCAGGGTGTATGGTGGTCATCCTCTCTTGGCCTTCAGATCTGTGATAAGGGCCACATGGCGTGCATCTGGATGAGGTGTAGGATGGACATCACTCAGTATCCTGCATATGATTGTATGAGGAAAAATAATATTGAAATTATGGGGGACCTGGGATTCGAACCCAGGTCCCAAGGGACAATACCTGTACGCCTTAGCCAGCTGAGCTATGTGTCTTAATTGAAATAATAATAACAACTAAATATAATATTAGTAAATCAATGTATATGCTTAAAAAAATAAAAAAACGCGCGTTGGTTTGAAATGATCAATCACGCTGCAACAACTGGTTGTCTTCTTCATCAAGAATTGCAAGTTTTTTACCTGCGGATTTTATCTGCAGGTGGTTTCGTAGGTTGCTTCGAAAATGATCCTCAGGCCATGAAAATGCATTCCAAGATCATGGTTGATCTCGTCTTCACCTCATGAATCCATCCATGCTCATTATTTACTCTGATTGTACCTGGAAACAAAATGCCAAAAACACAAAAGGACGAACCCTAGAATCGGGCACCACGATTCAGGGCCTAAAAACGCAATTGGATATTACAGTGATGTTAGAAATCAAGTAAGGAACACAAATATGCCAATGCTTTTGAGAAAAAGTGCAAGGATAAAGAACTGAGGGATCGTGTTCAGGGGCCTGTTCGTGAATACTTACAGTGCTTGATAATGGACCTTAGGACGTGGCAAGGGTTGCTTTAGCTTCAGGGTATGGCAAAGAAGAGAGTCACGTTCTCCTTTTGGCCTGAAAATGCTTGCAAAACTCCTTTTGATCTCACACTGTTTTGACAAATTTTGAACTTTGCTCTGGCCGTTTGTGCACTTTTTCGTTTTTTGAATGAGGTTGGGAAGGCTTGCATATGTATGAATGAAGGGAATTAGGTCACAATATGAGCCAATGATCCCTTGCAATTAAGTTTTTGGATTCTTCATAACCACCATTAAAGAACATTCCAAGCTTGGTTAAAAACCATGATTTTGTGCTCAAAATGGCTTGGCACGAATTTGGTAACTTGCTCATGACACATAAAAGCCATTCAAATCAAAATATGCTATCCATTTAATTTTTTTTTATTTTATTTGAATTTTATGGATTTAAAATGAATTAAATCAAATAAAATTAAATAAAATAGAAAAATTAATGTTTAATCTTGAAATTAATCATGGGACACGTGGGTGGCATGAAAAGGCTGAATCAAGTGGAAGAAAGTGGACCCTTTTGTCAAAAATTGAAGTTTCAAGGATAGTTGACTTTTGCCATTTCACAAAAATTTCCCAACTTCTCCAATGCATATCTTGCTCAATTTTGATCATATGAACATGTTCTTGGACATTTTGGAAAGGTCTTGAAGTCCTCTAACCAATGCTTTTGGTCCCATGTCATTTGAATTTACCAATATCAAGTTATGGTCTTTGACTTAAAGTGCCTTTTTGTTGACTTTTGAAAATGACCTATAATGTTGAAATTGATAACTTTTTGTGAGAGAATTTATTGGACTTGGAATGTGAAGATGAGTTGTAGGAAATGTCCTTCCCTTCAAAATGAGCATTGGATGAGATTTTTCTGATGAACCATGGAAAAGTTATGCCTTGGTCAAGTTACAGTTGACTTTTCAACTGTCCAAAAATGGAAACTTTTGCATCTTGATGATTTTTGAGCCATTCTTGTGGAATCATGATCAAGACTTGATCAAATGATGATTGTGGCTTCAAAATAAGATGTTGACCAAAAATTTTGACTTTTGACTGCCAAATGACCATTTTACCCCTACAGTTGATTATAGAGCAAATAGGGCTTTTGACTGTGCAACTTGATGCTGTGAGTCTTGAAACTTGACATATGGATGCTTGACAATGTATATAGGCATATGGGACTTGATTGGACCACTGAAAGCCTCAACTTTCTTGCAAGAACCAAAACCCTAATTTTGACTGGCTTAGGAGGCAGTTGGACTGTGCAATCTTTGAGAAGTCTTAAACCATTTGAATATTGATCTTGACAAACCTTGAAGAATATGGGAGGGCAAATTTTGGGGTACAACAGTTGCCCATGTTCAATCTTCTTAGACCTGAGGATGTAGATTGGCTTGTGTGCCTTTCGTGATTCGAAGGTGGAAGATGATTGAACACTAGAGTGCCCAGAAATTTGCACTCACATAGTAGAATATCAGCAGTGTGATGGCGGGAATGGGCTTATAGATGCCATTTGGAAAGATGGTGGATAGGAGGATGGGCTTATAGATGCCATCTGGAGATGCGACAGAATCTTGTCGGGAATGGGCTTATAGATGCCATTTGGAGATGTGATGGATAGTTGTGGAGATGGCCTTATAGATGCCATCGGAAGGTTGTCTGTTGAATTGTAATTTTTGTAAGTTGAAAGAGGGAACCTGTGTAGGGTTGCCTGATGAGGAGTCAGTGTAAAACTGCATCTTGGAAAGAAGGAAACCTGTGTAGGGTTGACTGACGATGAGCCCGTGTGAAACTGCATCCTTGGAGGAAGGAAACATGTGTAGGGTTTACTGATAATGAGTCAGTATAAGACTGCATCTGAAATGGAGAAGGTACCTGTGTAGGGTTACTTTGATGACGAGTCCGTGTAAAACCGCATCTAGAGCTGAGAAGGAAACCTGTGTAGGGTTTACTGATGACGAGTACGTGTAAAACTACGTCTGGAGTTTGAGAAGGGAACCTGTGTGGGGTTACTTTGATGATGAGCCCGTGTAAAACTGCATCCTGGAAGAAGTAAAACCTGGGTAGGGTTTCTGATGACGAGTCTGTGTAAAACTGCATCTTTGGGAAGAGAGAACCTGTGTAGGGTTTCTTTGACGACGAGCCCGTGTAAAACTACGTCTGGAGAGAGAGAACCTGTGTAGGGTTTCTTTGGGATAAGTTCGTGTAAAACTTCTTGAGGAACCAGGGTAAGGCTACCTTGGGATAAATCCGTGTAAGACTTTGGGAGGAACCGGTGTAGGGTTACCTTGAGATAAGTCCGTGTAAGACTTCTGGAGGAACCGGGGTAAGGTTACTGCAGGGTAAGTTCGTGTAAAACTTCTTGATGAACCGGGGTAAGGTCATCTTGAGATAAGTCCGTGTAAGACTTCTGGAGGAACCGGGGTAAGGTTACTGCAGGGTGAGTTCGTGTAAAACTTCTTGATGAACCGGGGTAAGGTTATCTTGAGATAAGTCCGTGTAAGACTTCTGGAGGAACCGGGGTAAGGTTACTGCAGGGTGAGTTCGTGTAAAACTTCTTGATGAACCGGGGTAAGGTTATCTTGAGATAAGTCCGTGTAAGACTTTGGGAGGAACCAGTGTAGGGTTACCTTGAGATAAGTCCGTGTAAGACTTTTTCTGAAAGAAGAGGAACCGGTGTAGGGTTACTTTGATGATAAGTCCGTGTAAGACTTCTTCTGAAAATTGAGAAGGAACCGATGTAGGGTTGCCTGATGATGAGTTCGTGTAAAACTACATCTGAGGTTGAGAAGGAACCGGTGTAGGGTTGCCTGTTGATGAGCTTGTATAAGACTGCATCTGAAATGGAGAAGGAACCTGTGTAGGGTTACTTTGATGACGAGTCCGTGTAAAACTGCATCTAGAGCTGAGAAGGAAACCTGAGTAGGGTTTACTGATGACGAGTCCGTGTAAAACTACGTCTGGAGTTTGAGAAGGGAACCTGTGTGGGGTTACTTTGATGATGAGCCCGTGTAAAACTGCATCCTGAAAGAAGTAAAACCTGGGTAGGGTTTTTGATGACGAGTCCATGTAAAACTGCATCTTTGGGAAGAGAGAACCTGTGTAGGGTTTCTTTGACGACGAGCCCGTGTAAAACTACGTCTGGAGAGAGGGAACCTGTGTAGGGTTTCTTCGGGATAAGTTCGTGTAAAACTTCTGGAGGAACCGGGGTGAGGTTACTTCGGGATAAGTCCATGTAAGACTTCTGGAGGAACCGGGGTAAGGTTACTGCAGGATAAGTTCGTGTAAAACTTCTGGATGAACCGGGGTAAGGTCATCTTGAGATAAGTCCGTGTAAGACTTCTGGATGAACCGGGGTAAGGTCATCTTGAGGTAAGTCCGTGTAAGACTTCTTGATGAAAGAAAAGGAACCGGTGTAGGGTTACTTTAATGATAAGTCCGTGTAAGACTTCTTCTGAAAGAAAAGGAACCGGTGTAGGGTTACTTTGATGATAAGTCCGTGTAAGACTTCTTCTGAAAGAAAAGGAACCGGTGTAGGGTTACTTTGATGATAAGTCCGTGTAAGACTACGTCTGAAAATTGAGAAGGAACCGGTGTGGGGTTGCCTGGTGATGAGTTCGTGTAAAACTACATCTGAAGTTGAGAAGGAACCAGTGTGGGGTTGCTTCATGATGATCAAGTAGATGATTGTCCTGTCTGGTTTCAGGTATTAACCCACGATCAGTCATCCATAGAATTTTATAGATGTTGATCTGGAACTGCAAAGGTTGATGGTAATCATCTTTGGATTGACCTTTTCCTGAAAAGTCAAAACATTAATTGTATGCAATGTCATGATGCATGAACTGCATGATATTAAGATGTTCTCAAGAGTAAATGAGATTTGTGTTGTATGATGCGTATGCATGTCATAATGCATGAAGATGTGATGTTTATGAATGTATTTTGGTCTAGGAAAATAAATCCTTGACGAATTCCAGGAAGATAACTCCTGGGCTGATGCTGAAGATTAGAGTTCTTCATTTCCGCTGGGGATGATGGTTGCAAGAATAAACCGGTAGGAGAAGATGACTCCGTTGGGGAATAAACTTGTTGGAGAGATTACTCTGCGTGGAATTACTCTGTGGGGAGAGATACTTCGCTGAGATTTTGAAGATAACTCCGTCGGGGATTCCGTTGATAAGTTATGTTGGGGAATTTGATGAACTCCGCTGGGGGGTAGGAAGAACTTCGCCGAGGACGATCTTTCCGTGGTAATTGGCTGAGGATAACCCAGTTATACCCTGGTGGGGAATAACCTTTGAATAAAGTCGGGGAGACGCGTTCGTGCTCTGCAGGGATAAGCTTCTAGAATCTACTGGAGATAAGCTTCCAAAGTCTACTGGGGAGGATGATTCAACTCTCCTGGGGAAACTCTTGGACTGTACTGGGGAAGTGGCTCCACTGGGGTGTCTGGTATTCCGCCGGGGAACAATCTTATATTTCTGTCGAGGAATATTAAGACTGACGGGGATGCTTACTTAGGGACATCTGTATATTCCGCTGGGGAATATTGAGATCTTCTGGGGATGCCCCACTTCCTTAAGGCTGACAGTAGACTAACTCTGCTTGGGGAGAGCGTTGTTGACTTGCTGGAGATACTGTGTCTTGCCAGGGCTGACGGGAGACCAACTCTGCTCGGGGGAGAGTATTGTTGAACCTTGTCATACTCCCGGGGAGTGGAGGCCTCTTAGTTATGTTCTTCAGCCGAACCTATCTTGGTACCTTGGTTGACAGAGCAACTAGATCGCTTGGACAACTCATTATTGCCCCTGTTTCTGATGTGGGAGAAGAAGATACCTTGTGGAGGTGCTTGATAACTGCCGATTGACAAATCTTCTTCTGGTAGGCAAGTGACGAGATGACGGGACATAGTCGTACGCTTTTGATCCCTAACTTTTGCCTGGACCGCCCTTTCGGGTTTTCAGTCCACCGGGATACCCATTTTTGCCCAAGCCGACTTTTCAGGTTTTCGACTTGTCGGGTGTACAGATTTTTCATTTCATCCCTTATTTTTGCCCGAACCCTTTTGGTTCGCCGGGAAGCCTTTATTTTTTCCTAGGTGTGTCAACCTAGCGGGTCTTTGATTGTGCGTAGCATTTTTTCGACTATGTCCGTGCTCCCAGGATGCAGGGAGTTGTCACTGTCGGTAACGTTGTATTGCCCTACTACCAGAAGATGTTTGATCGTACCAGATTTGTCGCTGGAATTCATGCCCACTGCCCCAGTTGATTCAGATGGAGATCTGCCCCTGGTTATTTGGAATTTGAGAGATTCTCCGAATCTTGACTTAACTGCCCCAGATGATAGACAATGATCATGCCATGCCCCTTGATTGGAGGTGCTTTTGTTCACTAGACATTCGTCGTGCAAATTTTTCTGCTGTTCAAACAAATAATCATATGCAAACAATGTTATTTAAAATGCAAAGCTTATGTCCGTCTTGAAGTTTTTGAAAATGCATTTTTTCAGTAAAACAAGCAAATTATGTAACATATGATGTCAACTCAAGATTTTACAGCAAGCCTTAAGGAGTCAGGATACCCTTGTAACAATATGCTTTCGAATTAACCCATGTTTCAGCTAGGACTTTTGAGGGTTATAACGTGGCCTGGTTCACGGTTTAAGAAACAAAGGATAAAGGCTCAAATTGTATTTGTACCCACCCGCTCTTCGTGATGTTCTTCGATCCTAAACTCAGCTAATCGTGCATTAGACCTTGTTTGAGTCTTTGCTCTGATATTCCAGTGATGGTTCAAACATTGACAGTTTATTTTGAATAGGCAGTCATTTTTTGTTGAGGGTTTGTAGGACCTCTTTCTTTTTTTTTATTATCCCTGTCTTTTGCCTGAACTGTTTCTTTTGTGATTACAGTCAGCGGGATGCCCCAGTTTTGTAAGTCTCCTTCGTAGGTTTTGACTTAATGGGCTTTTATTTTGAGAAATGATGACTGCCTGTCTTTATGATCATTCGGAACCATTACTGTCTTTTGCTTTGTAAGGACTTCTTTGGTGCCATTTGTTGGGAACTTGGATCAACTGAGAGAACTACCCTGCCCCAGGTTATGATTAAGGGTTTTAATTTTCGAAAATAAAAACTCCGACTTCTTTGGCTCAAAGGGGTTGACGAGGGATTATCTTCCTTATAACTTCAGTGTTTAGGATTTGAAGCAATGCCTGTACCTCATCAGCGGGGTCGGTTCAAAAGCATACTGTAGATTGTGGTATTGTTTTCGTCATCCTCCCTCAAGAGGCTTTAGAATTTTCAATCGAGAGTTGAACATTAAGAAAAATAAAAGCAATTTTGAATATAGAGAACACAATTACTTCAAAACAGACACGTGTAATGCATTAATGAAATAATAGAGTTTGACATGATAATTGTTTGAATAAGCATAGAAAAATACAATATCAGAATTTAAATGAACAAGAGCCTCTCAATCCTAGCCATGTTTTGGCAAGGGAGCAGTGACCACATCAGGAGTCTCAGCAGGCTCAAATTCGATCTCCTTGGCGTCAATCATGTTTTGAATCTTGTATTTCAGCACCCAACAATCCTCAGTGTCGTGCCCCGGGCTTCCGGAATGATAAGCACACCTCGCATCTGGGTTGTAGTTTGGAGAAGAGGTCTTGGGATTTGTAGGAGGGTTGATCACCGCAATCAAATTCATTTTCAACATGTGCTGCAATGCTTGTGACAATGGCATGTTGATGTTGGTGAATTGTCTTTTAGGCTCGTCTGGCCTTCGCTGATTTCCTTTTGGCGGTTGTCAGCGTGACGCAGAACCTGAGATCATGACTGCCCCTACGTGTTGGTCACGACGATCCTTCTGACTGTACGCAGCATTGGACTCTTTCTTGAATGGTTTCTTCTCCGCGTTCGAGGAGTCACCCTTTTGTATCTTCCCGGACTTGATACCAGCTTCTATCCTCTCACCAGTTAAGAACAGATCTGTGAACCCAGCAGAAGAATTCCCAATCAGATGGTTGAAGAAAGGACCAGACAGGGTCCCCAAGAACATGTCGACGAGTTCACGGTCAGTCAAAGGCGGCTGCACCCTTCCAGCCAGGTCTCTCCACCTTTGCGCGTACTCTTTGAATCCTTCACCTGTCCCAAGTGACATACCCTGGAGTTGGGTACGTGTAGGAGCGAGGTCGGCATTATACTGATACTGCTTATAAAAACCAGTTGCCAAGTCCTCCCAGTTACGAATACTGGTTCCATCCAGCTGATAGAACCATTCGAGCTGAGTCCCTGAAAGACTTTCCTGAAAGAAGTGAATCCACAATTTCTTGTCAGCCGTGTAGGGCTGGATCTTCCTTATGTATGAACGGAGGTGCAGCTTAGGACATGAGGCTCCGTCGTACTTTGCAAAGGCAGGTGCTTTAAATTTATGAGGGATCACCACCCCAGAGGATAGACCTAGATCTTCGAAATCCAACCCAGGTACACGTTGAATCTCCATAGCATTTAACCGGTCCTCCAGCTGCTTGTACCTGTCCTCAGCAGGAGGGTACTATTCATCATTGAAATCTGTCTCGGTGTCAGAGACTACGGGACTAGGAACCCTTCCCTCTTGGTGACTGCCTTCCCCAACAGATGGAGTAGTCCTCCCAGCTTCATTCTGCAGTGTATTCCCAGATTTGTGTCTAGGGTTGAACAAAATAGTCCTCTTCTTCTTTTTCTTCAAGAGCAGAGTCTTCAATTCCTGTTGTCCTTGGGCTAAGCTCATGACCAGCTCCTGGAAGTGGGCGTTCTGGGCCTGGAGGGCCTTGATAGCTTGTTCATTGGATGATTCAGGATTCATGATGACTGCTGAAATAAACAGCGAAGAAGGTAAGCGACCTGTAAAAAGTGTACTTGTAATGCAATGATATGTATGATATGCATGCAATGTTTTCAAGGATCTCGCGGGGTAAACAGAGAAACTTGTTAGAATTTGAATTCGGTAGCTTGATTGAAGGAACTTCATGTTGTTGAGAGTCCTTCTTCAAGAGTCAAAGCTCACCATATCGAGTGGGTCATAGCCCTGACTCAAGTTATCAACCTTGGTTAGGAGAAAATAAGTCCCCTTTGCCCCTTGCTAGACAGTTGGTTCATCATGACCTGCATCACAAACCCTTGAGATCCTTGAAATGGATTAGTCCTTATGCAGGATGTATGCAATGGTATGATGTTATACTATGCATGGAGTGATGTAAGTAGGCCCTGTAATGAGTTCCAATTAAGGACTGTAAACAAAACCTGCAAGGAACTAGTGTTGTTAGATAACAAGTGTGCAAGTAATTCAAGTTTGAAGGCACACAAGTCATACAGAGCCCTTAGAGTTTAGGCCAGCATGAAGTTTGGGGTACTACCCTCTTGAAGTTGGTGGGCTCAAAACCTGTCCTATCAAAAGTAACCGGGTTCTAAGGAGCTCAATATCATTGGGTTGTTTTCTGTGTTTATTGTTTTGATTTAGCCACTGAACTGGCGATCAAAATATTCCAAGAAAACAACCCTCAATGAGTGTAGTATCGAGTATCAACCAACTTCGGGCTGCACCAAAGTCAGTCATCTCACTACCCCTAAAGAGGCCAGGATGGTCAAGTAAGGTTCCTAAGGTCAGTTGATGCTTCACGACACCACGCGGCGGCCCCGTACTCTCCTTGACTTGACTCAATGGTTACCGGTACTCACCAAAGTGCCACATCAACGAAGCAAACTGCTTCAACCATGTCGGTATACCCCGCACAGTTCCCTCACAGTTTGTTGCTACTTTCTAAAAGGTATCCCCCAGATCCGGGTTAGGATCCATGAAACTCCCAAGGCAGGCCCATAATTTTAAAGCAAACAGAGCAAGCAATTGAAAACATGATGATGAACTATTCCTAAGGTACACCTCACTTTTAATGTCCCCGGCAGAGTCGCCAGTTCTGTGATCGGTGGGAATAGAACTGACTGTTTTTTAGCTGGTTTCGCGAAATGTCGCGGTAAGCAAGAGTCGCCACCGTCTTTTATGTTCTCCAACATGGAAAGGACAAAAGCACAGCAAAATTCCTTATTCGAGAATGTTTCTCGGTTCGGGAGGTAGATTTATAGAAAGGGAATGGGTTAGCACCCTTTCTATCCGTGGTTATCCACGGGCTCTTAGGTACTTGCTCTTATGTTTTCAAAAAATTTGTTTGCTTTTCAAGTGTGTGTGGGTTTTAGAAAAGTTCGTTTGAAAAATTTCTAAGTAACTCTTGTATCTGTCCTCAAGAGTGTATGAAAAATTTGTTTGAAAACTTTTGAAAGTGTAGGTGCGAAAAGATGTTTTTGTTTGTTTTGAAAAGAGCAAGTACCCATGAGATCTACCTACTCTAAGGAATTAGGCTGTGTAAGAGTCCTTTAGATAGTGCTATCCCACCATTGAGAGGTAGGCAGCACCATCGTTGGAGGTATTCGGGTCAATTCGATGATTAGGGACATGTGTGGTCACCGAAGCAATGGTAGGATACCTTAGAAGTAACCCTAATGTCCTAGATCCTTTTTTTTTATCCGAGGCAACCGTTTCGAGGCAACTGGATCTTTTGGACAGAAGGGCGACCTCTAAGACACCCTATACTTGATGACCACGTTCGAGGCAACCAGTGAGGCGTACCCTAGGAGTGGCATGTGCTTTGTGTGTTGTTTTTCAGTTAATGTTTTATCTTGTACATGTTATTTGTGAGCTACAGATTGATTTTATTTTACATACATTCTTGCAGGCATATTAGCAGTTAGGGGTGCGGAAAATAAATTGCAGAAATGTAAATCTAGCTATTACAAGGCGCGGGTATATACATCGCCAAAAACAAAAACCCGTTTTGAAAAGTAAATGCAGAAAATTAAAGAAAGCAATAAAATCCTAATTACTATTACATCCTTTGTACAGATACATAAATATAATCAAAATAAATAAATACGCGCGAATAGAAATTTAATCAGGAACGTCCTAAGGATTTTGACCCTTTTTTAAGAAAGAATTGAATTTTGTCCTTTTTTTGTAATTGCAATTAATTAAATAAAGCCTAATTACTAATTAATTAATTTATTAAAAGAAAATATATTTTTTTGTATTTTTATGTTTTTAATGAAAATAAAAATAAAAAGGAATTAAAAATGTCAAAAGAAAAGCCTAAGTCTAAATTGTTTTTATTTATTGTAAAAAGGTTAAAATTAAACTAATTAACTAATTAATTTGTTAGTATTTTATTTACAAAAATAAAAGAGTGAGATTAATAATAAATTAAATATTTACATTTTTTTAGTTTTTGAATTTTTATTATGAAAAGTGTTAATTAATTGATTAATTAAATAATTACTAAAGAAAATAAAAAGAAAAGGAAAATAGAAAAAGAAATAGAAACCAATGGGGGTGTTGACCCAAGAATGGAGGTGAAATCTGGAATTGTGAGGCCTGTTATCTCAAGCCTTGTGGACTTTTTGCAATTGGCTGCGTGTGCTTTGACCAGGGTGTATGGTGGTCATCCTCTCTTGGCCTTCAGATCTGTGATAAGGGCCACATGGCGTGCATCTGGATGAGGTGTAGGATGGACATCACTCAGTATCCTGCATATGATTGTATGAGGAAAAATAATATTGAAATTATGGGGGACCTGGGATTCGAACCCAGGTCCCAAGGGACAATACCTGTACGCCTTAGCCAGCTGAGCTATGTGTCTTAATTGAAATAATAATAACAACTAAATATAATATTAGTAAATCAATGTATATGCTAAAAAAAACAAAAAAAAACGCGCGTTGGTTTGAAATGACCAATCACGCTGCAACAGCTGGTCGTCTTCTTCATCAAGAATTGCAGGTTTTTTACCTGCGGATTTTATCCGCAGGTGGTTTCGTAGGTTGCTTCGAAAATGATCCTCAGGCCATGAAAATGCATTCCAAGATCATGGTTGATCTCGTCTCCACCTCCTGAATCCATCCATGCTCATTATTTGCTCTGATTGTACCTGGAAACAAAATGCCCAAAACACAAAAGGACGAACCCTAGAATCGGGCACCACGATTCAGGGCCTAAAAACGCAATTGGATATTACAGTGATGTTAGAAATCAAGTAAGGAACACAAATATGCCAATGCTTTTGAGAAAAAGTGCAAGGATAAAGAACCGAGGGATCGTGTTCAGGGGCCTGTTCGTGAATACTTACAGTGCTTGATAATGGACCTTAGGACGTGGCAAGGGTTGCTTTAGCTTCAGGGTATGGCAAAGAAGAGAGTCACGTTCTCCTTTTGGCCTGAAAATGCTTGCAAAACTCCTTTTGATCTCACACTTTTTTGATTAATTTTGAACTTTGCTCTGGCCGTTTGTGCACTTTTTCGTTTTTTGAATGAGGTTGGGAAGGCTTGCATATGTATGAATGAAGGGAATTAGGTCACATTATGAGCCAATGATCCCTTGCAATTAAGTTTTTGGATTCTTCATAACCACCATTAAAGAACATTCCAAGCTTGGTTAAAAACCATGATTTTGTGCTCAAAATGGCTTGGCATGAATTTGGTAACTTTCTCATGACACATAAAAGCCATTCAAATCAAAAGATGCTATCCATTTAATTTTTTTTGATTTTATTTGAATTTTATGGATTTAAAATGAATTAAATCAAATAAAATTAAATAAAATAGAAAAATTAATGTTTAATCTTGAAATTAATCATGGGACACGTGGGTGGCATGAAAAGGCTGAATCAAGTGGAAGAAAGTGGACCCTTTTGTCAAAAATTGAAGTTTCAAGGATAGTTGACTTTTGCCATTTCACAAAAATTTCCCAACTTCTCCAATGCATATCTTGCTCAATTTTGATCATATGAACATGTTCTTGGACATTTTGGAAAGGTCTTGAAGTCCTCTAACCAATGCCTTTGGTCCCATGTCATTTGAATTTACCAATCTCTAGTTATGGTCTTTGACTTAAAGTGCCTTTTAGTTGACTTTTGAAAATGACCTATAATGTTGAAATTGATAACTTTTTGTGAGAGCATTTCTTGGAATTGGAATGTGAAGATGAGTTGTAGGAAATGTCCTCCCCTTCAAAATGAGCATTGGATGGGATTTTTTGGATGAACCATGGAAAAGTTATGCCTTGGTCAAGTTACAGTTGACTTTTCAACTGTCCAAAAATGGAAACTTTTGCATCTTGATGATTTTTGAGCCATTCTTGTGGAATCATGATCAAGACTTGATCAAATGATGATTGTGGCTTCAAAATAAGATGTTGACCAAAATTTTTGACTTTTGACTGCCAAATGACCATTTTACCCCTACAGTTGATTGTAGCGCAAATAGGGCTTTTGACTGTGCAACTTGATGTTGTGAATCTTGAAACTTGACATATGGATGCTTGACAATGTATATAGGCATATGAGACTTGATTGGACCACTGAAAACCTCAACTTTCTTGCAAGAACCAAAACCCTAATTTTGACTGGCTTAGGAGGCAGTTGGATTGTGCAATCTTTGAGAAGTCTTAAACCATTTGAATATTGATCTTGACAAACCTTGAAGAATATGGGAGGGCAAATTTTGGGGTACAACACATTGTCTAAAGGACATTTGTACAGATTAATTCCTTTTTCGAGTAGGTAGATGGTTCTTAAGTACTTGCTCTTTTAAAACAAAACAAAACTTTTCGCACTTACAAAAACTTCTTTCAAACCCACAAACACAAAGAAATGCAAATTTTTGAAAACACTTTGAGCAAGTACCTAAGAGCCCGTGGATAACCACGGATAGAAATGGTGCTAACACCTTCCCTTTCTATAATCTACCCCCCGGACCCGAGAAACATCTCGAAAAAGGAATTTTTCTGTGCTTTTTTCCTTTCCTTGTTGGATAAAGTAAAAGACGATGGCGACTCTTGCTTACCGCGACATTTTGCGAAAACAAATGCAAAACGCGAACCAGCATTCCAAAAACAGTCAGTTCTTCCCACCGTATCACACAACTTTTAACGGATCACGACGGTGACAACAAGCCTCCACGCTAGAGGATCTTGAGGAAAAATGCAAGCTTATCACCTTTTTTGAGATATATGGTCCTCACGAAGTCATACCAACCATGGCCAATGTACCCTTCCATACAATACTCTCTTTTTTGCAAGATAAAGTTCACATTAATAGCTTTTCCCGGTATCAGAATCGACCAACTAAATATGCCTCTGACCCTTTTGCAAGTAATTCTTGATTAATTTTTGAGGAAATTTCTACACATAACACAAATTACATAGTATGACTTATATCAATACATGGAAACGTTGCTCTACTTACGAAGATATTTTTTGTTGCTGTCTTCCCGTAATTTATTTCCTTTTTCCATAGAAAATACCAGCGCCGACTTCTCTTTTCGTCAGCAGCCTCCTATTCATGACAACTGCATCATAACATCAACCATTACATGTTTATTTAACATTTTTGGATGGCATAAATTATAAGCCTAACCAAAATAATAAAATGGTTGAAAATAAATTATATAACTCGCAACATACATAATTATTATAATATACCTTTCACTATCTGATGATATGTTTATATATGAAGATCCAGCACCGGTGGACCCTTTCCCTTTGTTGACATCCATCTTTCCATTTGAATCCTCAAAAAAATATTTTGCATGCAGCTTGCACTTCACAACTACAACTTCACAATGGAAGGACTTTTTACCTAATAAAACACTTTTCCCTTTTCTATGTTGGAGTCTTGCATGCAACTTTCTCTTCTCAACAACGCCCGCATGATTGACAGACTCTTCAGCTAATACAACAATTTTCCCCTTTCTATCTTTTGACTCTTTCAGCTACCCCACCAAGGCCAACAAATGATGGTGCATGTTTGTTTTTAATTTTCTCACGAACAACAACTGTTTCAGCAAACCACCATGACCAACAAAGGATCCTACATGTTTCTCTTGCATTTTGTCACGAACAACAATTCTTTCAGCTATCCCACCATGGCCAACAAATCATCATGCCTGTTTCTCTTGCATTTTCTCATGAACACCAATGGATGGCCCTCCGTTTTCCCTTCATTTTTCGCAACATCCACAACAGTTGAAGTAGATTTTGCGATCTCTGCTTTTTTTCTTAGCCTCTCTATATTCATGATGCTCTTTGAGATGCTAACGTTAAACCATCTCAATCATCCTTATTCTCCAATCGGGTTTCTCGCTGTAAGTATTTGATAGATCTGCAAAATAAACAAAAAACAACAGCAATTAGCTATATGTGTAAACAAATCAAATTCATAAACATGCAAGATAGATCTGATGCAGATACCAGTTATACCTAACACTTAGAGGAGTAAAAGGACTGTTGCTTGCCATCTTTGATAAGTTGAAGGAACAAAGTTATTGTTTCCTTGGAATGCAGAAGATCTATCGTGCTTACTATACAGTTTCTTTGGAAAGCCTTTTTGTATACTTTGTGTTACACAATAAATTAGTATTTAGCCTTTGTAGTTTTTCTTAGGCCTTTGGCCCATTTTAGTCTGGGTTTCAAGGCCCATTTTACATGTACACTTTTGTATTTATTTTCAGATATCATTTTTACAATAGTTTTATTAAGGGTTATATACATTTTACCTCATGAAATAGTAGCGAGTTTTGATTTACCCCCCTTTTAAAAAAAATTCTTTTCGCCCCTCAACAAACATAGATTCCATAACCAAAAACCTTTTAGTCCAAGATTCCATTTGAAATGCAGACGTGGCAATATCTGTTTGCTGACTTGGCCTCCTATGCCACCGTGGACTGGTCATATATGCATATGTTTCTTTCTCTTCATAAAAGTCATCATCTTCCTCATTTTTTCCTCTGCAACTCAACCTTTCACCCCCATGAGCTTGTTCTTATGGATGCTTCTGGAAATTCTCTCCTCACCATATCTAACATGAGGTGAAGCCTTTTCTAAAGTTCTCTTCATAAGCTTATAAAAATAATCTGAAATAATATATTTTTGATAACATATTTGTAAGTGGCAAAAGACGGGACATATATACCTTGCTGGGGAGATTGCACTTGTTATTGGGATAGTTATCTTCGTTACTTCACTTCCACAAATTAGAAGAAAAAACTTTGAGATTTTCTACTACACACATCATTTGTATATACTCTTTCTAGTACTTTTCTTGTTTCATGCTGGAGATAAGCACTTCTATATGGTGTTTCCAGGAGTTTTTCTTTTTAGCCTCGATAAACTACTTCGTATAATTCAATCAAGCCCGAAAACTTGCATAGTTTCAGCTAGATTTTTTCCCTGTGAAGCTCTGGAGTTGATTATCCCCAAAGATCCAAGTATTTAATCTTTACACCTATCTGAAATTGAATTATATTCAAAATTTTCATAGTAAACGATTTGGTTTCGACTATTTGCAGGGCTAAAGTATAACCCTACAAGTGTTGTATATATGAAGATACCAACTATATTGCATCTTCAATGGAATCCATTCATTATAATATCGAGTTCCAAAGCTGATGAAAACATTATGTCTGTGTTGATTAAATCTCAAGGATGGTGGACTAATACTCTTCATGATTTGATAGAAACTGAACTAAACAAAGGTGCTGATAAAAGAAAGGGCATACATGTTGCAGTTGAAGGACCTTGTGGACCTACTTCATTAGACTTTTTAAAGTAAACATAACATTACGCAAGATGCTTTGAAATTTATAATAGACTTTTTTTATAAAATTATTCGAAATAACAGAAAAATTTGTCTGCAGACATGACAGTGTACTTATGGTTGCCGGAGGAAGTGGAATAACACCATTTCTGAGCGTTTTGGCCGAGATTGGTTCAACCACCAACAAAAATAATTTTCCTTCAAAGATCCAACTTGTACATATCATAAAGAGGGCACAAGATGTTTGTCTGTTACATTCAATCACACATTTTCTACTTAACCAAGCAAGCCGAAAGTTTCATTTGAAACTAAGTTGTTTGTTACACAAGAAACGCAGCTAGACCTGAGAAATTGTTTGGACAGTGTGAGCTCAAAATATTATGCAGCATATGGACTTGAAAGTCTAGTTTGGATGGCTACTATCACTGGATTGAATTCTCTCCTCACCATGTGTTGCCACAGGGTATAGCATCTGGAAAATGAGTGGTGGTGTGATGCGGTGGAAATGAAGTGGAATGTTGAAAGAGTGAAGAAAAATGGGTTTGGAAGTGATGTTATACCCTGTGGCGACGCATGGTGAGGAGAGAATTTCCAGAAGCATCCATAAGAACAAGCTTATGAGGGTGAAAGGTTGAGTTGCAGAGGAAAAAATGAGGAAGATGATGACTTTTATGAAGAGAAAGAAACAAATTCATATATGACCTGTTCATGGTGACATAAGAGGCCCAGTCAGCAAATAGATATTGCCACGTTTGCATTTCAAATAGAATCTTGTATTAAAAGATTTTTGGTTATGAAATCTATGTTTGTTGAGGGGCGAAAATTTTTTTTTTTTTATTTTTAAAATGGGGATAAATCAAAACTCGCTACTATTGCAAGAGGGTAAAGTGTGTTTAACCCTTTCATTAATAGTTTCATTTTTACAATATTAGTTTTTTCTCATATTTAATAGTTTCATTTTGATAACTTTTGTCTCTTTTTATTTATTTTATTTTATGAAACTTTATTTTCATATGATAATTATTCTATATTTTTTTGGAGTTTAATTGTTATGCACCGTTAATGTAAAAAATTTTACTCTATCATTACACCACAACCAATCAATTATAATACTTTAAAAAAGTTAAAAATAAAAGTCAAATATTTTCAACAAATTAACGGTTGTAGTTAACCGACTGTGTAAAATTTCTTTACACCGTTAGTGTATTCCAATTAGTTTCTATCTTTTATATATTATTTTATCGGTTACCAAACTTTTTTATTTTGATATTTTTTAATTATTTAATTCAATTAAAAAAATTAAAAAAATTTCTAGTAATATTTTAGCACTAAACCTTTTTTTTCTAAATTATAATTTGACTTTGTCATTTACTTTTTTTATTTACCATATTTATTATTATCTTGATTTTCACAACTTTTGTCTTTTTTTCTTTTAATTTCTTTTTTATGATAGTTAATTGGTATAAATTTATTATTGTACATATATTTTATAATTTATTTTGTAAATTTAATTTCTTTGGATAACTTATTGTTTTTAATTCAATTCTTTAAAATAAATATTTTATTTAATAATTTTTTTTCTCAATTTTTATCTGTTTGAAAAATACACGTCAGAGAGAGAACCCATGCCTATGAATGAGTTTGTTACTAGTTACGTAAACAAACAAATAAATAAACGACATAATTGCAATAATAACTAATCCTCTATTTTAATGCTTTATTTTTTCCTGCATATTTTATTATGATATATTACCTTCTATTTAATGCTTTAGTTAAAAAAGTTAAATATAATATTAAATTTATTGAAAATTAATATTATTTTTTAGAGAGATATTATACTATTAGAATATTTATTATAGATTGTGAAATAGATACATGATGTCTTCGTTAATGCACTTATATCAGAATATCTATAATAGATCAGTAAAAAAAGGTATATTAAGAAATAAATAATTAATGCATTTATATCTGAATATTTATTATAAATCTAAAAAATATATATATTAATAAATATATAGTTAATGCCTTTCGAATTTTAAAAATATTTTATAGAAAATTGAAGAAAAAATCAAATCATCTACTATTTAGGCATGAAAATAGTTCTGATATAGTTTAGTTTATTAACTTATTCACAAATTAAAAACAAACATTGATTTTCTTTAGATATCCTAAATCGAGTTGATTTATCAGTTTATCGTGGTTTAAAAGAGGAGGATAAAGAGGACATGAAGGTTGAAGAAGACGAAGGTAACATGTTGGTTGATGCTGTTGGAAGGAGTATTGAAGGTGGCTACAATGAAAATGCATATGATTATCAAGATGAATGGGGCTCTTATTGGGACGATGGAATGGATATTGAAACAGAAGAAGAAGATAATGAATTAATAAGAAGTGTTGAAGATTATCATCGTGAAAATCCTTATGGAGATAATAGATTCGTTATTGAAGTTGAAAGTGATGAAGACGAATGGAACTATGGTTGGGGAGAGGGCATAGAGATTGAAGAAGAAGATATTAGGTTTGTTCCTGCGGCTAAGTCGTGTATTGAGGGATTCAAGACGGTAACACTTGAAGAAGTAGAAAAGTGTACTATTTGTCTCGAAGATTTTAATGTTGGTGTCTGTCTCCCATGTTCGCATATGTTTCATATGAATTGTATTCAAGATTGGTTGAATATAGGCAATTTTTGTCCTTTGTGTAGGTTTCAATTGCCTACTAATAACACAAGTGAATAATAAGTGTGTTGTCATTTTTTCTTATGGAAATCCGTGTGTTCGCACGGATACTATGATATGCGCATTTGTTTATAAAATATAATAAAAATAAAATAAATCTATTATAAATCTATAAAAATGATAGTTCCTGGAAATTACCACAACACTACAGCTGAAAAAATTCATTGTTGGTCTATTGTATTGGGGTAAAATTGGAAACTCCAAAATATCTTGCACCACATTGATTTGAATCTGATGTGGCACTCCCACAATTTTTCACCACATTTTCAATTTTTTTTTTCAAATAAATCTCACATATTATACTGTTTTTTAAAATAAAGAACCAATTCAATTTATTGTGCAGGCAGCGTGAGAAACCCAACCATGGGGAATACCAATTCATTATTCCTTGCCATTCATTGTGCCTCTCTTCTTCTTCCCCATGCCAAACCATTATGCCTCTCTTAATCAGAATTCAAATTCAAATGGAACACCAAAAGTTTTTCACTCTTCCTTCAATTCTTCCCCAATGTGTACTTATGTATAACCTCTATTGCTTAACACCTTCCAGTCGTTTTCATTCACGCAAGCCATTGCTACAGACGTCTCTTTCGTTTTCATTCACGCAAGGCTCTCTGCGCTGTTACGAATCGCTGCGTGACGATGGCGCGCCCAATCGAGTATATCAGTAGCATTGACGATTCGAAGGATTTGTGAAAGGTTGCTGTTAGATGTAAGCATCTGTGGTCTGTTACCAGTTCTCAGAATAGAGAGCACTTAGAGCTTATTCTGTTTGATTCAAAGGTATAATACAATCTAAACGTTTCTGCTTTGCCATTCTGATTTTGTTGTAACAGTAC
The DNA here is from genome assembly GCA_948472305.1 of Vicia faba. Classification (NCBI taxonomy): domain Eukaryota; kingdom Viridiplantae; phylum Streptophyta; class Magnoliopsida; order Fabales; family Fabaceae; genus Vicia; species Vicia faba. The sequence continues at coordinate 77,185,219 of OX451737.1, read as the reverse complement.
TGGTATATGATACTGATTTCAAGATGTTTGTATTTTCATAGTTGGATTTGATTCAAGCCATTGTGCCATCTTATTTGGTATCAAAATTCAAAACACAGCTAGAACTTGGTTGTTCCTACATAATGCAGAATTTCAAAGTTTCCAGCAATGATTTCTCCTTCAAATCCACTGATCATAAGTTCAAATTGATTTTATGTGGTTCAACTTCCGTCAAAAAGGTCCAACTTGCTGACATACCTCTGAACCACCTCAAGTTAATTGGAATAAATGCTATTATTGAGGGTAAATACAGAACGAATTTGTTATATGGTGAGTTACATTTTTACTGTTATAATAGAACGCATTGTATTGTGACTTCTCCGTTATACATAACTGTCTGTGGTGAACTTTTGTGCAGATATAATTGGTGGGGTTACTGAAATATCCCAAGCCCAGATAATTCCTGATAACAACAAAAGCAAGGTTGTGCTTTTATTAACTGATCTGAGGTAGGTGTTTCATTTTGTTTGTTAACATTGATGCTGATAAATATAAAAGTCTAACATGTTCATGTTGTTTGTTTTGTAATTCCTGTCAATCAGCAAACATCATGTGCAATGTACTCTTTGGGGTAAATTAGCTGTGCAACTGAATGAGTATTATACGACTCATAAGGCTGATGGTAGTATTGTTCTCCTACTTATGAATGCAAGGATCAAGGAACCTCAAGGTATGCTATGTGACTATTTCTTATTATATCCAATTATTATATCCAACTTTAAGTGTTGTCATTTATAAATATCTCAATTTTCAGGAAATTATCCTTTAAATGTATCAAATGCTTGGAACGGCACAAAACTGCTCATCAATGATTTGTCTATTGAGGAGGTTAAAAACCTTAAAGAGAAGTAAGTGATTTTATTATGAAGTTATGAATTAGCAACCTATGATTACTAACAGCCTGTTTTCATTCTGATCTATGTACATCAGACTTAAAGATGATCTGCCGACGCTCTCATCCTCGAGCATGCAAATGGAAACCACAAATACCTCTGTTTTTTCTGATTTGGACAAATTTGTATGGAAAGCTGAAGTGTTGAGTCTGTCTGATATTGCATATCTGCAGACTGTAAGTTGATCTTTAATAATGACTGTCTTAGATTGAGGAATTACACAGACTGGGTTCTAATCCATTTTTTGAGACATCATCCCATCTTTCTGTTTCAGGAAACTACATGTGTGACTGTTGCGACTCTGGAGAAGTTTGAATGTGGGCAGTCAAGATGGTATTATGATGGATGTAGTGAATGTACCAAAAGTGTGACTTTGAAGGATGGAAAATTCATGTGTTATTCCAAACACATCAGTTCTGAGCCAGTCCCAAGGTAACTTCTAAGTATTGCATATCAATGATTATCATCATATAACCAAACGCTTCATTACTGACAATTTCTTATTTTGATCACGCATGGTACAAATTTAAGCTTGAAGTGCTTGCCTCTGATGGAAAGTTAAAATACAAGTTCGTATTTTGGGATGTAGATTGTGTAAAGTTGATTGGGAAGTCCGCCCTTCAGATGAAGTTGGATTTGATGGAGGTATTTTCCATTTGGCTAATATGTAAGTTAGATAATTACCACATAAATAACATATATTGTTTTAATCATTTAGACTGGAGATTTTGATCCCCTTGAATTCCCTTATGAACTTGATGTGATGCTGAAGAAGAGCAGTGTTTCAACCAAACAAGGCCAGTCTTTCTGTAATCGGATTTAAGGCAGATGAAGTGCTACGTACCAAAATAAAGGAGAGGTTTAAATGTGAAGAGGTACTGTTGTACTCATGTTTTACTGTTGTTAAAATCAGTATCATGTGCATTGGATTTTTTTAACAATTGTTTAAAACTTGCAGCACACTTCAAAGATTGTCGTCTCAACAGATGACACTCGGGATGATATGCATACAGCATCAGTATGTTTTAAATAGGAACGACCTATTACTCTTGCCATCACATTTTGAACAATTGTCTAACGTTTATTTCTTGCGTTTTTTAACTTGCAGTGTACTCCGACCATCACCACCTCGGAAAAACAGTCTCATGATGATCCACAAACAGTTTCAGTGCGTCTTTTTTTAGCTTTCAACATTAACAAATTAGCCTATTAAACAATGTCTTACTTCCTTTTTTTATGCTACTGATTTTGTAATGACTCTTTAATGGCAGGATCCGTTATCAATCACTGCAGATTATGACCCTTCAATTGCCAACTCTGCACTTACACCGTCAAAAAGATCTATTCTTGAGACAGTTGAAGAACTCGACAGTGCCCAACTATCGTCCACCAAGATAATAAGGGACATCAAGCTGGAGAAATGATGCAGTCAATTATCGTCGACGATTTATTTTTACTTTAAGCTGTTTTGGACAACATTGCACACCTTATTTTGATTGATGTAATGAAATATTTCTGGTTTACATTTTGTTTATTCTGGTTTATGAGGATTTGATTTGTCATTCTTGCTTTTTGTTTGATCCTTTTGACATTGTATATGAAAGAATGATATGATTTTAGTCATTTAAGCTGCAAAAAACTATGTATAATTTACACTGCAAAAAGCAATATGATGTTGGTAATTCCTTATTTTGTTTAATATAATAAATTTATTCTGTTTTCTTTTGGAAAATCAGTGGCCAACTGTGTATGCAACGGAGTGTTTTTGGTTACCCCACACAACATCCTTTTCTTTTTTCATTTACATGTTTGGAAACCTTTGAAAAACATTATCTCACCTAATGACGGAGTATTTGGAGTTACCTTATCACCACATCCTTTTCTTTTTTCATTTACATGTTTGGAAAACTTTGAAAAACATTATCACACCTAATGATTTGTTTTACCTTACACAATTGTTACATATTTTTTCTCTGTAATTCTAAACCATTAAAATATAATCCCACAATTTTCCATTTCAAAATTCTTTTTGATGACGGATGTATATTTGTTATGAATTGAACTTTGATATAACTTTAATGTTGTATTTAGTGGCGCTTTAAATTACACTGTCATCTAATCTGTTGAGTTTTTAACTTAGTGTCTTTGAAAGGAAAAAATGTTTCTCTTTATGTCTTGATGCTGGACAATCCATATTGTTTTGCATACTTTATGCATAATACACGGTAGTATATCAGCATATTGTACATTAATCTAAAAAACTAATACATGAATAACAGATTATGCATAGCAGAAATCCATGACACTTGATTAATATAAATTGTTACCGGATAATACCGGAAACGATATGCAATTATCTCATCAACGCAAGATATGGAACTAATTTCGTATCATCCCATTTAACAAATCATAAGCAGATTGTACATTGAGTCGTAGCCCAACAATATCAAATAACAAAACTAATAACAAAGACAAATGGGCATCAAATAGATTTTCAAAACAAATAGTTATGCATTTCCGCCCATACAAAAATAATCCCTCCTTTTTGCCATGATGCTTCCCATGTAATCCAATCAACAACTCCTTTCAATGCTGCCCTCTCTCAACTTTGACCAATATACGTTCCACAGGAGGATGCTCTACACTGAATAAGAGAACGTCACCTTTCGACAGCTCTTGTCCTTTGCAAATTTAAACCAGCCCCTTGACAGAAACTTCTCGGTCATGTTCTCCCTGGATTTGAAAACACATTGGTACGTAATACCCGAGTCTGTGTCATGAAGATCAATATATGATCTTGGTTCCATGAAGATTTCCTTGATGACTGCTGCTGGAAAGTGCTGCAACATTAAAACTTTATTAGCTATGTCTATTCATTCAATGTTATGCATCCTTACGAACTGTAACAGCAAACAGATCAAGAGCTTACAAGAACTTGATTTTTTATCTGGCTGCTGCTCTTAACAACTTTCTGCCATCTGCAAACAAGTTTCTCTTGCATGGCAGGAGGTTGTACAACATCAGCAGCATCAGTAGTGTTGTTCTCCTCGCTGCATTAACAAACACGATTATTTAAACTACTAATTTGCAAAGTCAAATATTCAAATGTATATATGTAACCTAAAAGCCCTTGCCTGTCCAACACATCGCCCGCTGATTCCATTGCTTCATCAGTGGAATTCTGTTCAGGCTCATCGTCTGATATGTCAACAAGCCATCCCTCCTCTCTGGCTATTTCAAAGTACTTTTCCACTGATAGACAGCTTCTCACCTTTCCTGTTCTCAGTTCATACGATTCCTCTCTGAAAATTCTGGCTGCAGATACTCAATGTCACGCCCAATGTTATGACACCGTATCTGACTTACTATATGACAGTAAATACAAAAGCGGTAAAGAACACAGTCAATTGTTTACCCAGTTCAGTGTGCAACAACACCTACTTTGGGGGCTACCAAGCCAGGGAGAGAATCCACTATAAGAGATGTTAATTCAGGAATAAACCAACCAGTTTATCTCCTTCACTTAAGATCTACCCAATGCAATTCTAATCTAAGTACTACTTAAACCTGAGTTCTTACTCACTCCCCCTCAATCACAGCAGTGATACATAAACCAATTTGACTTAAGAATTGATGAAGACACTCTTCAAAACAAAACACACTTGATTAAACTTCACAGCTTTTTAATCAAGCAACACAATCACTCGTGCTTCACAGCTTTGAGTGATGTACACAACTAACTTGACTCTGCTTCACAGCTTTAGTCAAGGGACATTCAAACACTCTTGCTTCAAAGCTTTGAGTGCTACACAACCCTTACAATCGAAACCTATTCCAAGGCACTTATCACAATGATAATTGCTTGGAGTACAATAAACAAATCTATACAGATTACAAAATTGATCTTCTAATCAATCAGCAGGGATCACTTGGAAAACAGCAGCTCTGTTGAATATATAGCAGCTGCAAATTCAGTTAGGGTTTCCAAAAACCTAGGGTTGATTCCGTTTGACCTAAAGACCAGGTCACAGGACTTTATTGACCAGGTTAGGATTGAGCTAGGTTACTCCTCAGAAAACGCAGGATTCTGTTCAGAAAGGACTGAGTTATTTCCTGAAAAAACTCAGACTTATCCAATCCTGTTAGTTCAGAACAGGATGTCATAACATCTGTTATGACATCTGAGAAAACCTGTCTACTGATTTAGCAAAATGTGATCATTTTGCAAACATGCTCAGATACACACTTATAAACATCAGTATTTGAATTACAATATTTTTCTGCACATGTACCTAATGAGTTAGTACAACCTGAACTAGAATGTTATGACATCAGTCATGACATTCACACATACACTTGGGATTTACCAAAAATGCAAGCCAATACCTAAACACCTACAAACTCCCCCTTTGGCAGATTTTTGGCTAAAGTCCCTAAACAATCAGAGATAGATAGATAGCAGCAGAAATAAGTGACAGCAGAAAAATATAATGTCAAGTACTAATTAAGCAAGTACCAAAATATTCTCCCCCTCTTTAGCCACAAATGGGCCAAAGATACATGTTCATAAAATTATACAGTTATCCAAAAAATAATGAGATCAGCAGCACACTTCCAAACACCACCAGCAACACCACCAAGCAGCAATCAACCTTCAAGCACTGTCATCAGACTCAGAGGAGCCAGTTTCTTCAATGTTGAGCTGTCCTTCAGGTTCTATACCTTCTTCCCTTCTGCTTTCTTCAGCTTCCTCCTTTTCTAGCCTGGCAATTAGAGCTTCTAGGGTCCTTTTTCTAGCATCCAGATCTTTGCAAGTTTCTTTTAAAACAGCTATGACATCTGATGTCTTGGACTGGGTCTTTGCAGACGATGTATCAGCTGATGTTATGACAATGTCTGGAGCATGAGATCCCTGAAACAGTTTGTAGTGCAGGCCAAGGGCAGGAGCTCTTTTGCAGACTGTATCTCTTGCTACAAGGATGTCAGGGTATTGTGCAAGGATGATTCCACAAAGGAGGGAGGGAAAGGCAATTGGTCCTTTGACAGCATAACTGCCAGCATGCTTCAAAGTTTGTTCAAAGATGTACCTTCCATAGTCAAAGGCAGTCTTGGTTCCTACAGCATAGATAAATCTCCCCAATCCTGTGGAGATGGTTGATTTGTGATTTGTAGGCACCCAGTTTGCTGCACCTATTTTATGCAAGATGGCAAATTTCATGCTGAGTTTACTAGCATTCAGCTTCCCTTTCAATGGCCAGCACTTTACTTGCCTGGCAGTGATGGTTAAACACACTTCATTGTCAGTTGCCTCTAGATCAGGACAGTCCTTATTTGTTCTTCCAAGAAACTTGTTGATTTCTGATGGAGAGAACTTGACCCTTCTTCCTCTAACAAACACACTCTCAAAGTCAGCTGACCTCCCATCAGCACAATCATTGGACAAGTTCACTACAAACTCCTTAACCATATTTTCATAACATTTGTTAAACTTCATCACTGTCTTCATTAGCCCAGCATTCCTGATCAGATCCATGATGTCCTTGCACTCCAAGGCATCATTGTTGAGTTCTCTCTCCAAGGCTATTCTCTTCAAGCAGACATACTTCCATCTGTTTGCATTGTCAGGATGATGAAAGGAGATGTTGTCTGTTGGCACTTCAGGCACTCTAGCAATCTTGCTGGAGGGGAGCTTCCTTCTGATGGGAGTATCTTCAATATCAATCTCAAATTCTGATTCATCATCAGAATCAGAAGTTTCAGGTTCTTTACTTTTCTTAGAGATTGGTTGTCTAGCAGTCTGCACCTGTGCCTTCTTTCCTTTTGTCTGAATTTTCTCAGCCATCCCTTCAGCCTTGGATTTCTTAGCATCAGGTTTAACATTCTGACTACTCTTTCTTTTCATCAATCTCCTAGCAATGCTAGGGTTCACATTAGCAATCAGTTCATTATCTGAGTAATCTTCATCCATATCAATGATAGGTGGATCAGCACCCTTTTCAGAGGTGTTCTGAATGTTGTCTTTTGGTGTCACAACATCCTCAGTGACATCTACATTTTCAGAACCTTCCACATTTGGACTTTCTGATTGATTCAAAGGGATAGAAATCCCCGGTACAGATTGGTTGCCACTCAGAATGCTAGTAACCAGCCTAGCAATAGCTTGGTGTACTTGAACTGATCCTTCTCTATTAGGTATAGAAGACGAAGGATGAGAAGAATTACCAGAGACTGTAGCTTGAGCTCTTCCTGCATGTCTGGTTCTGAGCTTTTTGACTCTGGCTGGGTCAGTTGCCATCTCCCTGAGAGGAGTGACCTCAAGAACTTCAGATTCTATGCATGTAGTGATTGCCCTAGAATCTTGATCAGATGATGACGATGATGAGGAAGACGAAGCCGCCATGGTGGAAGACGATGTCTGAGACATTTTGTTTAACTTTGAGTAATAGTATCAGTTTGAGAAAAATCTTTGATTGGGAGGAGGAAACAGGTTGCAAGGATGAGAGAGGTAGGGAGTAAAAGGGAGTCTCTTCAACTTCTCAAGGCTTTTGAAGGAATTGTGAATGAATATGATTAACCCACTAAATATACACTTAATAAAATTAATCCCTTCAACCCTTGTTTTCAGCAAAACTAATTGCTATAATTTCTCATGTTGGTGAATACCCAATCTGCCCCTCAAATTTTCAAGTTTATTTCCAACAAGCGCCTTGGTAGAAGAATCAGTCAGCTGAAGCTTAGAGAAACTATGTTCCAGTTCAAATGACTTCTTCTCTTCAAAGTCAATAGGGTTCAAGGAAATGTTGAATGTTTTCAGATTATCACACCACAATGTCACAACATCTTGTGTAACATTGTACTCAGGGAGCATCTGTTTTGAACAAAATTTATGAGACTTGTTCTTTCCGACATCCTTGTCAAGATGACTTAAGGTTCTGACAACACATTCTTCTTCAAGTTTATTTGCCACATCACATATATTATCAGCCTGTAGTTTTGGAGTTCTTCTGACAGCTTCCATAGGAATAGCTCTTTTCATTCTTCCAAGCTTATGCTGCCACTGTTTCATCTCTTTTTCTTCTTTGATGATTTGACTCATAGTGGAGATATCAGTGTTCTCAGGCTGCCACACATAACAGTTATCTTTGGATTTGATTCCTCTCATTACAACATCTAGTTTTTCATTAAATACTAGACATTCAGATCTTGAGAAGTTGACCATGAATCCTAGATCACATAGTTGACTGATGCTAATGAGATTAGTAGTCAACCCTTTTACCAGCAGTACCTTATTCAGACTTGGAACTCCAGGGCAGTCCAAATTACCAACTCCTTTGACTTCTCCTTTAGCACCATCTCCAAAGGTCACAAAACTGGTGGTGTGAGGCATAACATTATTGAGGAGATTTTTGAATCCAGTCATGTGTCTGGAACATCCACTGTCAAAGTACCAATCTTCCTTTGCAGTGACCCTCAGGGAAGTGTGAGCTATCAGTGCAGTAGCCTTTTTCTTCCATTGTGGAGCATGCGGTACCTTTTTAGACTTAGGTTTGACATCTGAGTTCTGATTAGGATATCCATGTAATCTGAAGCAGAAGGGCTTTATGTGACCATATTTTCCACAATGATGACATCTCCATCTTTGGTACCTCTTCTTCATATGTCTCTGTCCCTGATGTTGAGAGTAATGTTGAGACATCCGTTTTGACATTTGCTTCCCAGTACCAAATTTCTTTGTTTCCACAAATCCTAGGCCAGATTTATTTCCCATATTTTGTCCAGCCTGAAGGATCTCTTCCAATTTGTCTGTTCCATTGGTCAACATCTTGACAGATTTGGTCATTTGATTCAGTTGTGAGTTCAGCAGTTGAACTTCTCCTTCTAAATGACTTATAGTTTCAAGATTTGCCCTCTTTTCAGCCTCCAGCTTTATAATGAGTTTTGATTGTTTCTCATTTTGCACACAGACTTCACCACTTCTGATACACAATTTCTTGTAGGTATCAGCCAGTTCTTCAAATGTCACTTCTTCATCACTGGTGTCACTTTCAGAAGTACAAACACTAGTTAGGGCAGTAACTAGTTTGGCAGATTCTTCTTCAGAATTGCTTTCTGAATCATAGTCAGACCAAGTAACAGTCATTCCTTTCTTTTGCTTCTTAAGAAAGGTAGGACATTCAGCTCGAATATGTCCATATCCTTCACATCCATGGCATTGAATACCTCTGCCTTGGTTTCCCTTATCTTCTGACCTTGGTCTTCTGCTGGAACTGTCAATGTCAGAAGGAATGTTATGAACATTAGACCTTGACTTTGGGTCCATTCTTTTGATGAGCCTGTTGAACTGTCTTCCAAGCATGGCAATGGCTTCTGATATGTTTTCTTCTTCATCCTCCTTGTATTCAACATCAGTGTTGGATACAAGTGCTATGCTTTTGTTCTTCTTGTCACCATTATCAGTGATCCCCATCTCAAATGTCTGAAGAGACCCAATAAGTTCATCCACTTTTAACTTGCTAATGTCCTGGGCTTCCTCTATGGCAGTTACCTTCATTGCAAATCTTTTAGGCAAGGATCTGAGAATCTTCCTCACCAGTTTTTCTTCTGACATTTTTTCTCCCAGTGCTCCTGAGGTGTTGGCAATCTCCAAGATGTTCATGTGAAACTCATGAATGGTTTCATCTTCCATCATTTTTAGATTCTCAAACTTAGTGGTCAACATCTGAAGCCTTGACATTTTTACTTTGGAAGTGCCCTCATGAGTAGTTTTGAGAGTGTCCCAAACTTCCTTGGCCAGTTCATATTGATGTACTAGTCTGAAGATGTTTCTATCAATTCCATTGAACAAGGCATTTAAAGCTTTTGAATTTCCCAGAGCTAACTCATCTTCTTCTTTACTCCAATCTTCCTCAGGCTTCAGACTGATTGTCCCATCTCTTTCAGTTATGGTGGGATGAATCCATCCTTTGTCAGCAACTCTCCAAGCCTTTTTGTCCAGAGATTTTAGGAAGGCAATCATACGAGGTTTCCAGTAGTCATAATTGGTTCCATCCAGAATGGGTGGTCTATTTCCAAAAACTCCTTCTTTGTCCATAGTGCCAGAAAGTGATATCCCTAGATCTCACCCAGTAATACAGGCAGGGTGCCTGCTCTGATGCCAATTGAAAATTCTGGCTGCAGATACTCAATGTCACGCCCAATGTTATGACACCGTATCTGACTTACTATATGACAGTAAATACAAAAGCGGTAAAGAACACAGTCAATTGTTTACCCAGTTCAGTGTGCAACAACACCTACTTTGGGGGCTACCAAGCCAGGGAGAGAATCCACTATAAGAGATGTTAATTCAGGAATAAACCAACCAGTTTATCTCCTTCACTTAAGATCTACCCAATGCAATTCTAATCTAAGTACTACTTAAACCTGAGTTCCTACTCACTCCCCCTCAATCACAGCAGTGATACATAAACCAATTTGACTTAAGAATTGATGAAGACACTCTTCAAAACAAAACACACTTGATTAAACTTCACAGCTTTTTAATCAAGCAACACAATCACTCGTGCTTCACAGCTTTGAGTGATGTACACAACTAACTTGACTCTGCTTCACAGCTTTAGTCAAGGGACATTCAAACACTCTTGCTTCAAAGCTTTGAGTGCTACACAACCCTTACAATCGAAACCTATTCCAAGGCACTTATCACAATGATAATTGCTTGGAGTACAATAAACAAATCTATACAGATTACAAAATTGATCTTCTAATCAATCAGCAGGGATCACTTGGAAAACAGCAGCTCTGTTGAATATATAGCAGCTGCAACTTCAGTTAGGGTTTCCAAAAACCTAGGGTTGATTCCGTTTGACCTAAAGACCAGGTCACAGGACTTTATTGACCAGGTTAGGATTGAGCTAGGTTACTCCTCAGAAAACGCAGGATTCTGTTCAGAAAGGACTGAGTTATTTCCTGAAAAAACTCAGACTTATCCAATCCTGCAATCCTGTTAGTTTAGAACAGGATGTCATAACATCTGTTATGACATCTGAGAAAACCTGTCTACTGATTTAGCAAAATGTGATCATTTTGCAAACATGCTCAGATACACACTTATAAACATCAGTATTTGAATTACAATATTTTTCTGCACATGTACCTAATGAGTTAGTACAACCTGAACTAGAATGTTATGACATCAGTCATGACATTCACACATACACTTGGGATTTACCAAAAATGCAAGCCAATACCTAAACACCTACACTCTCTTTCGACATACTCATAGTATTTGTCCATAAGTTCAGCACGTGTAAAATTTATGCAACTCCTGCTGCTTAATCAAAAAAACAACAAACATCATGCATTCAGTTTTTTGTTTTTTTCACTATCAATATGAAAATACACTCATTCCAGAATACTGTTTTACCTTGAAGAACTTTCAGCTTCCTCTTTCCTCCTCTTAGCCTCTACATGCAACTTTCTCCATTCTTCTGCTCTGTCCCGCTTGCATGAAAAATGGTAAATGCTCTAAATTCTCTCCTAAAAATTGGCAGCCTCAAACCATTATCGATCAAGATGGCTATCCCGTCTATAGGAGAAGGGATACTGGCATTACTGTTCTGAAAAAAAGTATTGTTCTTGATAATAGGTATGTAGTTCCTTATAATGCATATCTTCTAAAGAAATATCAGGCGCACATTAATATGGAATGGTGTAACCAAGGTACTTCTGTCAAGTACTTATTCAAGTATATTAACAAAGGTTACGATAGAATAACTGCAGCGGTTGTTCGGACCGAATCAGACGGAAGTTCATTTGGTACAGATGTTGATGAAATCAAACAGTACCTTAATTGCAGGTACGTTTCCCCGAGTGAGGCGTGTTGGAGGATTTTTTCATATCCTATCCATGGTAGATCTCCTTCTGTCGAAAGGTTGTATTTTCATCTGGAAGGCGAAAATCCGGTTTACTACACTGACTATGATTTCATAGACAATGTTCTTGAAAAACTAACTGTAAAGGAATCAATGTTTACAACTTGGATGGAGTCAAACAAAAAATACGAAGATGCAAAGACTTTAACATACACTGCGTTTCTTTCCAAGTTCGTTTACGATAAAAGGTACCGTTTATGGAGACCTCGAAAAAGAGGTCGTACGATTGGCCGGTTAATTTGGGTTCCTCCAAGCACTGGTGAGCTCTATTACCTTAGAATGATGTTGACGGTTGTCAAGGGACCGACTTGCTATGACGATATAAAAAAGGTTGGTGGAGTAGTCCGCGACAGTTTTAGAGATGCATGCTTTGAGATGGGATTTCTTAACGACGACAAAGAATATGTTGCAGCCATAAATGAGGCCAAAGATTGGGGTTCCAGTAATTTTTTGAGGAAGCTATTTGTCACGATGTTGTTGTCTGGTACTGTTAATCGACCGCGACATGTTTGGCAACAGACTTGGAAGTTGCTATCTGACGGTATTCTTCATCAACAGAGAATTGTCACTGGAATAAGAGGTACACTTAACAAATACCTAAATACTTCTGTTAAATTTCATACAATTACAAACCGTACGAAACTATTATAATGAGTTTTTCTTCTTATAATACCTTTTAAACTACTTTGGATGCAATAATTTCAATCCTTTTATACTTCCATATATCTGTTACATATCATACAGTTCAAACCATACTTAAGTCTTTTGACAAGTTCTCATTGTCGTAATGTAATTTCAACTCATGTAGATAGGGTCTTAACTTAAGAATTTCAATTGTTACCAAACTGGTTCTGCCATAAAAATTTTCGACAGTTCTTCCCATACACAGACTTTCCTGTTCTTATGCCATAATGCTTCACATCATTTCCATTCAACAACACCTTTCAATGCTGCCATTTCAAAGAATCATAAGTTCCAGTAAGCAAGTCCTTTCAATGCTTCTATTTCATCAGTAATAAAAATATCTAATGCAATCTGATATTACTCACCACCAACACAGAACAGAATAATTCTGTGATTTATCTTTTACCTTCAACCACCTTTTGTCACAGCTACTGATCAAAAACATAACATTTTTAATGAACCCGAATGTCTGATGCTCTTGCATTATACTGAACTTTTCCATGATACTGCCATTTTAAGGTTAACGATCCTTTTGCATGTCTATCTTCATCAACACTGTGATTTCTATTGTACATAATAGTTATATTTTATTTTGGTTTGTATTTGTGTTGGAAGACATGCAATTGTCAATTGCAGAACTGACAAACCTCACATTAATTGAGATTGAGAATATGATGCAATCAAATAGAAGAAGCTTGCGTGAATTCAAAGATATGCCGTTTCCAGATTTGTATATAACGCGACATGTCGGCAATAGACTGATTTTTGATGAACGTGATTACGATGCTGATTTAGAGCGACAAAACTTCCAGAATCTATTTACATCTCTAACAGGTATTTCCTCATTATTCAAATCATCGATGTTTTCATTAAACTACTGTTGTATTGATTCTTTTCATTTGAACGTCAAGATGAGCAACGTGCAATCTTTGAAACCATAATGGACGCCGTCAAGAAACAAAATGGAGGGGTGTTTTTTTTACATGGATACGGAGGAACCGGTAAAACGTTTATGTGGAGGACATTATCAAGTGCACTTCGTTCAGATAAAAAAATTGTTCTGGCTGTTGCTTCAAGTGGCATAGCTTCCTTATTATTGCCAGGTGGTAGAATAGCCCATTCGAAGTTCAAAATTCCCATTCCAACGCTTGACAACTCTACTTGCAATGTTGACAAAGACTCTGAGCATTCACAGTTATTCGAAGCTACTGATGTCATAATATGGGACGAAGCACCCATGGCTCATAAGAATTGTTTTGAGGCCTTGGATAAGACCCTTAAGGATGTCATGAGCGATAAGGGTTTTGCAAATACAATTTTTGGTGGCAAGGTAGTTATATTTGGAGGAGATTTTCGACAGATACTTCCAGTTGTTCCAAGAGCAGGCTGTTCTGATATTGTTCATGCTTCCATTTATTCTTCTTATGTGTGGGACTATTGCCAAGTCTTAACACTAACCAAAAACATGAGACTAAAGAATGGGAGGGACGGTATAACTTCTGATGAACTTGCAGAATTCTCTAAATGGATATTAAATGTTGGCGACGGTAAAATATATGAACCTAACGATGGATTAGCTGATATAGAAATTCCTCCGGATTTGTTAATTTCCAATTTTGAGGATCCAATAAGAGCTATAGTTGAAAGCACATACCCAAATTTGCTTGCCGACTTTCAAAATTTAGAATTTCTACAAGGAAAAGCAATACTTGCTTCAACCATTGAAGTTGTTGATAAAATTAATCATTACGTGTTAGACATGATACCGGGTAAACTATTTTTTCTTTTGATGTTTATTTTCGTGTAGATGTTTCGTTATTAAATTATTCTTGAAAAAACATTATGGATTGATTCGCGTTTTCCCATTTCTTAGGTGAGGACAAAGAGTATTTGAGTTTTGATTCGATTGATAGAACTGATTCAAGTTACACCGAAGCCTATGAATGTCTTACTCCAGAATTTCTTAGCAAGCTTAGGACTTCAGGTGTCCCAAATCACAAACTCAGATTAAAGGTTGGTACACCAATAATGCTTATGAGGAATTTGGACCAAAACGATGGTTTGTGTAACGGAACTAGACTAATTGTTACAAGGTTAGCAAATCACGTTATTGAGGCAAAGATCATGTCTGGTAAGAATGTTGGTAACATCTTTTACATCCCTCGAATGTCTATGTCACCTTCCGAGTCACCGTGGCCATTTAAGTTGATTAGGAGACAGTTCCCAATTATTGTGTCGTACGCAATGACAATTAATAAGTCTCAAGGCCAATCACTTGATACAGTTGGATTGTATTTGCCTACTCCTGTATTCAGTCATGGCCAGTTGTATGTAGTCATTTCAAGAGTTACAAGCAAAAGTGGTCTAAAGATCTTAATACATGATAGTATGAATGTATCAACATCTATCACTACAAATGTTGTATACAAAGAAGTTTTCTAATCTCTTTGTTGATCGGTAAGTACATAATAACAAATATTTTCTTTAATATAAATTGTTTCCGTAAATGCTGTCTAATTTTTGCATAATTTATTGTGCAGGTCAAAAAGTTGAAAACATCGTTTCCAAGCTGGTTGCGTTGTATCTGAAGACTCGTGATAATTTCTTATTTTGAAGAGTCATCACAGTTTCTTATTTTGTTACACAATCATGATTTCAGTTTACATTTTTTAATGTTGTCAAATAAGTTTGATACACTAAATTTGGCCGAATTAGATGAACTTTTATTGAATTACATAAAAACGAATTTACTGTTACATGACAACATTAGTTCCACGTTTTATGAATTCTCGACCGGCCCCGTGCGACAGCACGGGTTATCGACTAGTTTTTTTAAAAAAAATAATAAGTAGGTGTTTATAATTCTTTTAACATATAAAAATATTTGAATGAATAATATATATTTTTTTTATAAATATTATTTTTGTTTTGAAATTGTTGTAAAAATTATTTAAACTAATAATAAAATTGTTTTATTAATATTCAATATTTTAATCAATAATTTCATGTTTCCGTTAATAACCAATAATTTGATTAATTTCAATATTATGATCAACAACTTAATATTTCTGTTAATATTCAATATTTTGATCACTAATTTTATGTTCCCGTTAATATTAAATATTTTGATCAGTAACATCAGATTTTCGTTAATATTTAATTTTTTGATCAGTAAGTTTATGTTTCCGTTAATATTTAATATTTTGATCAGTAGATTCATATTCCCGTTAATATTTAATATTTTGATCAGTAAATTCATGTTCCCGTTAATATTCAATATTTTGATTTGTAACTTCATGTTCCCGTTAATATTCAATATTTTGATCAGTAATTTCATGTTCCCGTTAATATTTAATATATTGATCAGTAACTTCAGGTTCTCATTAATATTCAATATTTTGATAAGTGTAATTATAGAAGAGAATGCACCACTATTCTGAACCGGTTTTAAATAGGTTTTGATTTTAATTTAAATTATCTAATTAAATTTAAATTTTATTTTCTTTGAATTAATATCAATTTTTAAATTTAAATACTTACAAACATGTTTAATTAATTTAACATTAATTTCATTATGTGATAAATTTGTATATTTTTTTATTATATATCTATGTGCAAATGATTCTTTGATTACCTGAATGGAATGATGGTATATGGAGTATTATAAAAAATAATATGGAATTTAATTTAGTTCTAAAAAACTATAGTCTTCACCTTGCAGACAGGCGTGCTTATACTCATGTGAAATAAAAATTCATTTTGAAATGAATGATTAAGAAATTGTAATATATTGTTATATTTATTATTAATCAATGATTAAGTTTCAGATAAAAGTATAGTTATTCCTAACAAACATTATAGTTCCCATGGAATCCTCTAAACTACTTTTGCCATCATCAATGATATTATAATGTTGTTGTTGTTCGGTTTCTACTGCCACCCCGCAGTTGTTATAATGCATTGTAATTTGGTGATTATTAGGTAAAAAGGTAGAAAATTAAAAAGTACTTGAGTTCTGATTTCAAAAGGTAAGTATTGCCAACTCAAGCAGGATACGTTTTCATTTCAAGTAATCTTGTCAGGAAGCATGAGTAAGTTTCAAGTTGATGGGTTTTTTATGGGCAATATCAACTGTCAAATCCAAAATTAATTCTAGCCATAACCAAATATGCATTGAAGTGAAATTTATAGCAGGGTAATTTGTCAGTGGAGCAACATTAATGCAAAAAGAAGCAACTCTAGTTCATATCAAGGTTCTAAATAGAGGTATGCGACATCAGGGTTTGGATTTTCTATGAAACTGCAAAGCAACCACGGTTGAGGCTTTCTCACCTGCATTTAACCATAATTCTCTGCAAAATCTAGCATCCTGACATAACCGTGACTGCTCTTTAAAACCTTGCTTCCTATATATCAACAATAAATATTGGCCTTACTGGTCTTATACTCTCATGAAATAATATACACTAATTATAAGGATTGATACAAAGTGACCCTTTTCATCCGTAGTTATTTACGGACTCTTAATTACTTAGCTCACTTTTAAAAATCTTGTTTTGTATGCGTGATGTGTTTGAAAATATTTTGAAATCACCAATGTAAGGTTGACTTTATAATGATTCTTGTATCAGTCCTCAAGAATGTATACAAAGTGTTATTTTTGAAAATATTTGTTTGAAAGTGTAGTGTGAAAAAAAAGTTTTGAGAAAAGTTATGAGCAAGCAATTAAGAGTTTCTTACCCATTAAAATCTTTCTTATTCTTTTCCTTCTCCTTTAGAGATAGTACTATCCATACCATTAGTTGATAGGTAGCCCTATCTATTGGATGTGAAGAGACAGACGTAAGGTCATCATATGGTCACCGAAGGCAACAAGCAAGGATGCTTTAGCAATTGTATTGAAGGGACTATCATCATTTTGTAGGCAACTCAAATGGTCATTGAGGGATTATGATCTTTATTCGAAATGGACATGATGATTTGATCGAGGGTCTTTTGCTAAAGTATCCCCATTTTCGAGGGACGTGACCAATATCATAAGGCAACAAGAGAGGTTATCCTAGAGGTGCAAGTGTGTGAAGTGTATTGATTCAGTTATTTATCTTGAATATTAGGGTTTCTAGATTGTTTTTAATCTTGCCACACAAACCCTAGTTACTAACAGTTAAATATGTACAGAAAAATAAAGTGAGGAATGTAAAGTGCTAAGCTATTACATGGCTTTGGAAGAGGTACATAAGTATAAAAACTCGCGAGAAAGTAAATCTACGCTATTACATCATGTGAGCAGTTACATAATTAGAAAAAAATGCGAGAAAATAAATCTACGCTATTACATCATGTGAGCAGTTGTATAATTAGGAAAAAATGCGAGAAAAGAAATATATGCTATTACAATTAAAGAATGCAGCCTATACGATTTTCTATAAAAATTAAATAGTAAGAAGAAAGAAAATAGAAAAAGAATGTTAATGTATTTTTATGATTTTTTTTTTAGAAAATAATTTAAGTTAATAATAGTAATTAAAACCTAAATCCTAATTTATTTTAATGTTACGAAAAAAAAGCCAATTTAATTAATTAGTAAATAAAAAGTATAAGAAAAAATTAATTACTAACTAAAATCCTAATCCTAATTTGTTAGTTATTAAGAATAAAATATTAGGTTAGTTAATTAAAAAATAATTAAGGAATAATTAAGAAAGAAAATAGAAAAATTAGGTTAGAAAAATAGGGTAAAAAACTGCATGGGATAGGTGTTGAACCCACACCCCCAGGCTTCATAAACTGCACTGCTTGCCACTAGGCCGAGCGCCTGTTGATGTTTGAAAATAGGAATTGAATAATATATATGAAACATGCGTGTTAGTTTGAAAAATAACAAAAAAATATTGTGAGATGCAGGGATCGAACCCACGCCCTTCACGTTACATGCTTTCGTCTTAACCAACTGCGTTGCGCTTCAATTCTGTTATACAAGACAAACCAATAAATATATTATAAACAAGTGAACCGGAGAAGTGTCGGAGCCCTAGCTCCGGTCGTGTTCTCCGGTGAGGTCATTCTTCAACTTACAAAAATAACGTGCGTTAGAGATTAAGAAGGACCTTATCCCCCTAATTTGACCCTTGTGAATCCAATTGTGGCATTCTTTTTGGCTAATTCAACATGTACACTAAGATATGATCAAAACAAAGTAACACGGTGCAATAATGGTGATGGAGTATTCTGCAATCATGGACCTCATGCAAGGGATAAAACCTGCACTATTTTGTCTCAGGAACACATTGAAACTGTTAGTTTAAATCAAAGCTTCAAAATATCAAAATATAATTTCACAACATATGTAAAATCAGCGATGTTTGAAATGCATGTTTTAGGTTTGATCGTCCAGAATGATTGGGACTTACTCTATGATACCTCAGGGATTGATTTGAATGGTCACCTAGCCTTGAGGATGGCTGAAAGCTAGATTTCGAATTCAACCTTTTCCTTACAAATTTCAATATCAAAACCCTTATTTCTTGAGAAGCCTTTTTTGTCTCTTTTTGGTCTGAATATGTAGTGTACTTATAGGAGAAAAGATTAGGTTAAAAGGTGGGCTTGGAAATCATGTGAAACATATATTTGATTTTGTTTGAAAATAGGTTGAAATATTACAAAACCATGAAGACTTGATTCATAAATAGGTCTACACGGCTTGTAGCATGACCTTGGGCCTCCAAAAGATTCAGATCACAAGTCTTTTATGCCTTATACATTTATTTAATACTTATTTAATTTAATTTTGAATTTAAATGAAAAAAATCAAAATAAATGAAATAAAAATTTTAAATTATGCATGAATGGACTTATAGGTCCTCTAAGGTGTCATAAACATGTTTAGACCTTAAAAGATAGGTCCATTAGTCCAAAAATTCAAGTTTGCTCAAATTGAACTTTATGCATTTTTTCAAAATTGTCCAACTTGCATAAATCATATCTCACTCAATTTGTATCATATGAAGATGATCTTGGACTTTTTAGAAACCTCAAGATATTCCCTACAATCTTAATGTTGGTAATTTTTTCATTTGAAGACTTTAACTTTATGTAAATTGCTTTGATAGAAAGTGTCTTTTTTGTTGACTTTTAAAATGACCTGTAATGGTTTGGCTCATATCTCTCAAATGAAGCATTTTTGGCCTTGAGCTTAGAGAGGAAAAGTTGTAGAGAATTGAATTTAATTCAAAATGAGCTTTGGTGGAGAATTTTCTGATGAAGTATGTGAAAGTTAAGCTTGGCCGAAGTTCAATTGACTTCTCCTTGAGAAAACCCTAATTTAGTAACTTTTGACTTTTGATGAATCTTGAGTTTTCTTGATGAATCGTGATCAACCCTTGATCAAATGATTAATGTGATTTAAAAATATTTATTTTGACCAAAAATCTTGAAGTTTGACTGTAAATTGGTCAAAGTTGATTTTTTGTCCAATACATTTGATTTTCAATCATTTGACTAATTGACTGAGCAAACTTGTGCTGCAAGGTTTGAAATTTGGCATGAGGATACTTTGATGCATATGAGAAACCATGAAATTCACTTGAGGCATTATAAGTCAAATTTCCTTTGAGAAAGGTGAAACCCTAGTTGTAGGTCAACTGCTTGGGAGGAGAGTCTGTCTAGTCAACCCTTGAGTAATCTTGAGCAATTGAGAACCCTGGGAGCATGGGGAAACCTATTGAAATAATTTGTATTGAATAATGGGAGGGAAAATTTTGGGGTTCAACACTCTTCATATGACCCTTGATCACCCTCGTTGAATTCAACATAGACCATTCTTTCTTTTCTATTATTTTTACTTACTCTAGCTTTTTCGATTTTTAAGTGTTCTATCTGTCGAACCCTATCAGCCAATTGGGCCATGTCTCTCAAGTATTGGGTGTCCAATTTCTTCCTAACGTAATAATCCAGACCCCTGCAACCATTTCGACCAGCTCATGCTCAGGCACTTGAGTAAAATATCTGGCTTTGAGCAGACATAATTGATTTAGATAATCATCTATGGGCTCAGTGAATTTATGCTTAACACTTGTCAATTCCTTCAAATTAATATTAGTCTGCCCCATGTAAAATTATTCATGGAACAATCTTTCCAATTGAGCCCAACTATGAATCGAATTCGCTAGTAATATTGTGAACCATGTAAAGGCATTTTTTGTTAGTGAACTTGGGAAGTATTTAATCCTAAGATTCTAGTTATTGGCAATTTCTCTTGCTTCTATCAGATATGTGGACACATGTTCAACAGTGGGTTCAGTAGTGTCCTCAGAGAATTTAGTAAATTTAGGGACTTTCCACCTAGGAGGTATATATGTTTGCAAGATGTATTCACTCAATGGTGAAGTGTAACTTGGTATGTGAAGGTCAACATTCATACCATTTCAAGCCATAATCCTTTCGATCATGGCTTCCATATTATTTTCTGTTGCCATATTATCTTGTCGAACTTGATATATGACTTCGTCATCATTTTGATTTCTATTCACCATCATAACCCAAAGTCCTGGCTCCCTTGGAATTTGTGGTTCCTTTCTAGGGGGTTCGGCTCTAGGTATTTAGACTACCCCTCCCTAGTTTACCATATTCTCCTAGGGTCTATTTCTTTGATTCTGTTAAACTTAGTTAATCATTGGATCTTCTTCAAAAGTTACCCCTTGATTTTCCCTAACCCATTCCCTCTAAGGACATGATGGGTGTTGAGGCACACCAAATAACTCAACGATGCTCGTCATTTGCGCTGCCATTTTCTGGTTTGCTTGAGTGGTGTTTTTAATTAAAGGGTTAAAAATTGTACTCATGGTTTGTGCAAGCATTTGGACCATTTCATGATTACTTTCGTCCACTTGCTGCCTAATTACTACTACAAAGTGATTTATCAAGTTTGGCATTTGGGAAGAAAATCCCTCTATATGGGGTTGGATATTTTGACCCATATTATTAGCAGCAGACCCAGTGCCTTGTAATGGCGAAGTGACGTTCATTACATGATCTGAATAAGTTGAAGTGGAATTGTGCAAACCTGCCATAAATGAAGAAGGCATGCCATAAGGCCGTTTGCGAGCGTTTTGAGGCATAGAAAAACCAGGAGGCCTTGAGGCCTGTGGAAAGCATTTCTCCCTGGAGGGGGGGGGTCCCTGGTGGACCTTGTGGTCCTATATAAGTAAAAATAGGGCTACTACGAGCGTTCGACTGCATTGGCGTCGTACTCGCCGAAACCGGTTAGCCTCTGTAAAAGGCACAAAAACCGTTGTTCCCCCTGTCGAAGTGACTGAGGGTGGTACTTCATCATTGTTAAGAGGATTTTGATTACCTGGTTGACTTTGATTCGTCATTTTCCTAGCGTAATTTATTTTGGGTATTTCCTTGTTATTTGTGGCTAATTTACCATTTCTAAGTCTCATGCAACAAAATACAATACAAGAAAATTATGGAGATTTTTTAAAAACTTTTCACAAGAACAAAAATAATTTTTAATTGAACACAGTTTCACTGGGCGTGCCAATTTGTTTACCGTGAAAATTGGTAAACAAGCACTAGTCTTCTAAAAACAACGAAAAATCCTTAGTTAATCGCAAGATCGACTAGATTGATCCTAGGACATTTGTTCTTATTCAAACTTTGTTCTTGGAAACAAAGAATACTTCGACAACATTCATAGTTTTTATAATGTTGGTTTCGATCTGAATAACTTTCTAAAGTAAAACTTTACGAAACTTGCAAAGACAATGCAATAAAAAAAACTGAAAGTAAATTGCTAAAAGTAAATTTGTGGAAAGATAAATTTTATTAAAGTAAAATATGGTGTTTACACGTACATTTCTCATATGACTTTTTCTCAACACGCAAATACTCTGAGTTGATGTGAGATTTTGTACAAACGAATGATCACATGAATCATATCGCTAAGACCTCTATATATACTAATTCGACCTTAACGATCTTTCTACATCTAGATGACACGTTCATGACATGCAAACTCTTCAAACTATTAGACCTCCACGTGTCTTCTGGATAAGATCAAAAGACTTGAGTTCTGAATCTCTTTGTTGCGAAGAGCGCTAAAACCTCAAGATGATTATTTGAGTTCAAACTTTAAATACTTCGAACACTTTAACACAAAGGTTTCTTTATGTACTTGACCTTCGACCATCCACTTAGAAAAAGTCAGTTGAAGTCTCCATAAGACCCTCTTTCAAAAATAACTTAGTCTTTGACTTTTGATCTTTTACATCCTATTATCGAAATTTTCAGCTAACAAAATGTTAATCTGACCACTTTGGTTTATTCATAAACCTACTCACCATTCCAACTGCATAATAGATGTCAGGTTTGGTTTTACAGATATATCTTAATGAGCCAATCATTTGTTTAAAAGTTATAGTATCTACATATCACCCTCAGTATCAGAATCCAGCTTATGATTCGTTTCAGCAAGTGTGATTGCAGTCTTGCAATTTGTTAGCTCAAATTTATTCAGAAGCTCAAGTTCATACTTTAGCTGATACAAAATGATACCCTTTTTCATATTAAAGAATCTTCATCCCTAGAAAATATACCATTTTTCCCATATCAGTTATCTCAAACTCATTCATCAGCACCTTCTTGAACTTGACTTTCTCATCATAACAACTTCCTGTTAGCAATATGTCATCAACATAGAGACACAACAAAATCATATTGCTTTCAGAAGTATGCTGAACATAAACTCCATATTTCATCTCACACTTTATGAATCATTGCATCTTGAAAAGTGAATCAATTTTCATATTCCAAGCTCTATGAGCTTGTTTCAGTATATACAACGCTTTGTGTAACCCGTAAAACATCCCTTCCTTGTAGAAATCCTCTTGCTACTAACATTGCTTTGTGCTTTCCAATTGATCCATCTGGCTTTAACTTTACCTTGAAAACCCATCTAATGTTGATGGCTTTCTTCTCCTTTGGAAGCTCAGTCAACTCCCAAGTCTTGTTTCTTTCTATAGCCTTAAGTTATTCTTTCATGGCCTTCAGCCACACTTTCCTCTTGAGAGCTTCTTTAGTACTCACTGGTTTAAAGTTTACTAACATGTCACAGTGAACGACTTCTCCCTCAGAGTCTACTTTAGTATCTTGAAACATATCAAACTTTCCAAATCTCCTTGGTATTTGTCTGATTCTTTGTAGCCTCTGAATTTGTTTAAAATCTCCTTCTGATTCTAGAACAGTATCAGATGTTAGACTTTCCTCATAGGTTGGACCACCTTTAGAAGCTCCACCTCCATAAGCAGGACCACCGTCAGAGGTTGGATTACCACCAGAGTCTGGATCAACATCAGAATCTAGATCAGAATGAATTTCACCTTCAGAGTCTTCTTCAACTTCATAGTTACCTTCAGACTATGACTCAACTTAATGATCAAAATCATCTTCTGACTCTGACTCATCTTCATAACCTTCAAATTCTGAAGTATCTTTAGAAGTTATCTCTGATGTCAACACTGCACCAGAGTTGGATTGAGACTTGCTTCAATACCACACTTCTGACTCTTTCACAATGAATTCTCTGCTTACTTCATCTTCAAAGTCATCTTCTTATTCTGATACTTATTCAGAATCAGGCTTGACTTTAGATTCAGAGTCATCTTCTGACCCTGACTCATATTCGATGTCTCTTTTAGAATCAGAAATCATCAATCGTGCATGTTCCTCATCATATTCATAAGTCATCAAAATGATAAACAAAGCTAATTTCCACGTGGACAAATAACTAACAAACCCAAAAGCTTAGACACAATTATGAAACAACACAATCTCAGAAGTTTATGCTTTTGAGTCAGAACACCTTCTGAACAAGAATTACTTCTAACACATTCTACATCTATCAGTGTGTGGATGTGATTGTGTTTGAGAAAATCGTTGATTCAATGATAAAAAAGAATGATTGGGATATACTAACACGATGCTACAACAGTGATTTGTCAGTGAAGAAGATGAAACTCCAATCTCTATGTAAATAGTATGAATATCTCAACATGAAGAACAATGAGAAGATACCTGGTTATATTTCTAGAATGATTCTAATCACAAATGAGATGAAATCATGTGGAGAAACTATTTCTGAACAAGTAATCATTAAAAAGGTATTGAGATCTCTTACTCCTCCATTTGATAACATTTTTGTAGCAATTGAACGTCTAAGAATCTGAGCACCATGAGAATTGAAGAGCTACAAAGCAGTCTAGAGGCGCAAGAGTTGCATCTGATTGAGAGAACCTCTGAAAAAGAGGTAGAGCGGGCTCTGAAAGCTTCTTTTGTCAAGAAGGACCAAAAGCATTATTGGTCAGAAGCGAAGAAGAAACATGGTGGTAGTTCTCAGGAGTCAGAAGCCTCCTACTTTGATGAGAAGAAATATCAGAAGGGAAAGGAGAAGCTTGACAAGAGAATGGTTCAATGTTACTATTGTAATATGTTTGGATACTTTGCTAAGGATTGTTGGTCAAACAAGAAAATGAAGTCAAAAGAAGCAAACATAGTCAGAGGCGATTCTTATGATGAACATGTGTTATTGATGACTTATGAATCTGATGAAAAACATGTGTGATTGATGTTTTTTATTCTGAAAGAGACTCTAAATATGAGTCAGGGTAAGAAGGTGACTCTAAATTTGAAGCCAAGTCTGATTCTAAAGATGTATCAGAATCAGAAAATGAATCTGAAGCTAAAGTCAACAGATACGTCATTGTGAAAGAGTCAGAAGTATGGTATTGGAGCAAGTCTCAATCCAACTCTGGTGCAGTGTTGATACTTGAGATTACTTCTGAAGATACTTTAGAATTTGAAGGTTTTGAAGATGAGTCACATTCAGAAGATCATTTTGATTCTGAAGTTGAGTCAGAATCTGAAGGTAACTATGAAGTTGAAGAAGACTCTCAAGTAAAGTATGACTCTAAAGGTGAAGTTGATTTTGATCTAGATTTAGATGATGATCTCGACTCTGGTGGTAATCCAACCTCTGACAGTGGTCATGCTTCTGAAGGTGGTCCAACCTATGAGGAAAGTCCAACATCTGATATTGTTCCAGAATCATAAGGATATTCTTAACAAGTTCATAGGCCACAAAGAATTAGACAAATACCAAGGAGATTTGTATAGTTTGACATGTTACAAGATACTAAAGTAGGCTCTGAGGGAGAAGTCGTTCAGTGTGCCATGTTAGTAGAATCTGAATCAGTGAGTACTAAAGAAGCTCTCAAGAGAAAAGTGTTGTTGAAGTTCATGAAATAAGAACTTGAGACTAAAGAAAGAAACAAGACCTGAGAGTTGACTAAGCTTCCAAAGGAGAAAAAAATCATCAACGTCAGATGTGTTTTCAAGGTGAAGTTAAAGTCATATGGATCAATTAACAAATACAAAGCAAGGTTAGTAGCAAGAGGATTTCTACGGAAATATGGCATAAAATACTTTGAAGTGTTTGCACATGTAGCTAGACATGAAACAATCGATCGGTGATTGTTATAGCTGCTAATAGAAATTGGTCTCTAATGCATCTGAATGTGAAATCTGTATTTCTGAACAGTCTGTTACAAGAAGAGGTATATGTGTCATAACCTTATGGATTTGTGAAGAAGAACAAGGAAGGGATGGTGTACAGGTTACACAAAGTGTTGTATGGATTGAAAAAGGGTTTCCTAGAGCTTGGAATCTGAAAATTGATTCATTTTTCAAGCTGAAAGGATTCAGAAATTGTGAGAGGGAATATGTCATTTATGTTCAGTAAATTTATGAAAGCAATATGATTATGGTGTGTCTCTATGTTGATAACATGATACTAATAGGAAGTTGTTTTGATGCGATAGTCAAGTTCAAGAAGGTGTTGATGAATGAGTTTGAGATGACTGGTCTAGGAAATATGGTATATTTTCTAGGGATGGATATTTTTTACTCTAAAAAGGGTATCATTTTACATCAGCTGAAGTTTGAACTTGAGCTTCTGAAGATATTTTAGCTAACAAACTGCAAGACTGCAATCACATCTGCTGAGATGAATCACAACTTGAATTTTAATATTGAGGGTGATGATGTAGATGCTACAACTTTTAAACAGTTGGTTGGCTCATTAAGATATCTCTGTAACACCAGATATGATATCTATTATGCGGTTGGAATGGTGAGTAGGTTTATGAACAAATCAAAGTGGTCATATTACCAAGCTGCTGTCAGAATTCTGAGATGCATTAAAGTGACTCTAAGGTATGGAGTATTATTCACTTCTGGTATTAAATCTGACTCAGAGGTGATATATTATTCAAACTCTGATTGGTGTAGATATAGGGTTAACAGAAGAAGTACTTCTCGATTTTTTTCAAGTGTCTGGGAAGTCCCATTTCTTGGTGCTCCAATAAGCAACATGTGGTTGCATCGTCAACTTGGGAAGCTAAGTATATTGCAGGTGCTTTGTCTGCGTGTCAAGCTGTTTGGCTGATGAGTTTATTGCAGGATCTAAAGATCAAGGTGAAGAAACCCGTGAAGTTGATGATAGACAACAAATCATCTATAAGTCTTGCCAAGAATTCAGTGTTACATGCAAGAAGCTATCAGATTGATATAAAGTTCCATTTTCGGAGGAATCAATTCCAGAATAGAGTGCTAGAAGTTTTGCACTGTAGCATCCTGAAACAACTTGCAGATGTTATGACGAAATATGTCAACACAGAATACTTTATACATTTGAGGAATAGAATTAGCGTTGTAGATTTTGGTTATCTGAACATGAATTAAGGGATGGTGTTAGAAGTAATTCATGTTCAGAAGGTAATGATCACAAGGTTTTATAACTCAAAAGTAGAAGCTTCTGAGATTGTGTTATTATTCCAGAAGTTGTGTTTATGCTTCTGAATTTAGTAGTTGTTTGTCTACGTGACAGTTAGCTTTCTTTAGCATTTTAGTAGTGCATGCGCGACATCTTAATCTTTGTGTATTTAAGCATCTTTGTAACTAGTTTCAATGTAATAGTGAAAATAAATTCTCTCAAAAATTTGTTATAACTATTTTTCTCTCTCTTCTCTTTCTCTGTCTTATTCCATCTTCATCTATCTTTAACTCTGCTTCAACAACCCTAACTTTAACCTATAAAAGGAATGTTTGAGTTTCCTATATTAACTAAAAAGCAAATCCAAACAAGACTATACAAAATTATTTAAACTAAAATTTCTTGCTTAACTTTTTTTTTTTAGAAAAAATCTTTTAATTATGCTAATAAAAATAAAGAAAAGAAGTGATAAAATAGTTTTATACTGTCGCCTAATCACAATTATATATTTAATTATATTCTATTTTTAATTTTAAAATTTTTGCCATAACATGTTAAATTATTAATTTTCTATTAATTGAATGTGTAAAAAAAATTTACAATGATAATATATAAATATTATTCTCATAAAAATGTATTATTATAAAATTCATTTATTAAAACAAACGGATTATTATAATAAGTGTGTCACACTTCACAAAGCCTCTTGCTTATCTTACTTAACAAACTAAGTGTCTACGTGGCCTTTTTTATTTGAGAACTTCTACTACGTGTTAAGAAATCATGATGCAACAGAATATCATGTTTTGTAACGGTTACAAAGTAGATAGATATGTATCAAAGTTTATCTTACACGATCAAATTATAATATTCTATTTCTTTCCGCTAAGAAAGTGCTACCAAAATTATTATTTTTTATAAGCAACTTTATATGATACTTATTACTATAATAGATTATATTTTCTATATTTTCCTTTAGATGCATCAATATGTTATGTAATTAATTTTTGTTTTAAATAAAAGAGTAATTTAATTTGATTTATAATTGTGATTGATTGATAACACATCACTTATTTTTTTTAAAATATTTTTTTATATAAATTAAATTAAATTAAATATGTACTATTTTACTATTTATCTTTTAAAAAATATTAATCAATTACCACATTTAGAAATAATACTACAATCACTAAATATCATATAAAATAAATAAAAAATGAAAACAATATTTAGTATATAAAAAATTAAATATATTACCTTCTTTTATTATAATATAAAAAAATTAAATATTCTTTGATTTTTTAATATATTTTTTATAATATATTCTCTTCGTTTTTAAATTCAAAATCCATTAAAAAAAGTTAGATGTTTAAATTTTGTCTTATAGATCATTTATATTATTTTGACAAATTTAATTGCAAGAAAGATAATCATGATTTTATAAGCTTATGTTAAGAGAGCTTTCCTTCTTTCTTTAATCTTAAATTTTAGTTTTCTTTTATTCTTCATTTGAGGTAGTTTTAGAGTCAATTTTTAATTTAAAATCATCTCTCAAAATTCTTTTTCCTTTCATTTTCATTTAAATAAGTGATTTCACATATATTTTTAGTTTTTTCCTTTGTGATTTCGTCGTCTTAGTACAACGCTGTGTTGATCGTCGTCTTATTGCAGCATTATTTCGTTTTTCCGTCTTTAGTGCGGTGTTTGTTTGGTTCAGATTGACAGATTAGTTTCGACTCAATGCATATTTAACCAATGAGTTTGACGCCCTCAACGTTGTTAGTGCGTGAGGCACTTTAGTGGAGAGAGAATAATAAAGGAAATAAAGATTTGTATTATTGAATTGTACAAATAATGATAAGACTAGGCCTAATTAGGCTTGGATCTACACAACTTGAATTATACTTAAATATTAAATCTAATCTAATATTTTAACAAATCTAATTTAATATTTCAACACACTCCCATAATTCAAGTTGTCAAACATTCTCAAAAATAGTCAATCTGAACTATTCCTAATTTCTTTCTCAAATTCAGGAATTTGTCAATCTTCAATCCTTTAGTGAAAATGTAGGCCAACTGTACTTCACTCGAGCAATGCCTTACTTCAAGTTCACATCGATTTACCTTTTCTCTCAAGAAGTGAAACCTTGCTTCAATATGTTTACTTATTCCATGCAAAACTGGATTCTTCGCCAAATTTATGGCTGACTTGTTATCGATTTGCAATACAAGAGGTTTCTTCACTTCGACCTTCATTTCTTCAAGTACAAATCTGATCCAAATTGCTTGACATGCAGCATAGGATCCTGCTATATATTCAACTTTACAAGATGATAATGCCATCACAGGTTATTTCTTCGAACATCATGATATTGGGGCACCAAATACTTGAAAAAAATATCCAGTTGTGCTTCTTCGATCTTCCTTATCTCCACACCAATCAGCATTTGAAAAATAATTAACTATTGCTTCTTTGTCTTCAGAATCTCGTTGAAATAGTATTTCATAATTTATCGAACCCTTCAAATATCTCAGGATTCTTCTTGCAGCCTTCATATGTGACACTCTTGGTTCACTCATATATCTGCTTACTAATTGTGATCGGTGGATCTGGAACTGACTGTTTAACGCTGGTTCGCGAAATGTCGCGGAAGCAAGAGTCGCCACCGTCTTTTATTTTCTCCAAACGGAAAGGACAAAAGCACAGAAAAATTCCTTAAAGAGATTGCTCTCGGTTCGGGAGGTAGGTTATAGAAAGGGAAGGTGTTAGCACCCTTTCTATCCATGGTTATCCATGGGCTCTTAGATACTTGCTCACTTGTGTTTTCAAAAATGGTTTGTTTGCTTTTCAATTGTGGGTTTTAAAAAAGTTTCTTTGAAAAATTTCAGTTCGACTCGTACGTCAGAGTGTTTGAAAAGTTTGTTTTGAAAGCTTTTGAAAATGTGTTGGTGTGAAAAGTATTTTTGTTTGAAATTAGAGCAAGTATCCTTGAGAACCTACCTACCCTAAGGAATTCGTCTGTGTAAATGTCCTTAAAAGTAGTGCCATCCCATCATTGAGAGGTAGGTAGCACCACCGTTGGAGGTGTTCGGGTCAATTCGATCTTAGGGACATGGTGATCACCAGAGCAATGGGAAGACACCTTAGAAGCTACCCTCATGCCAGGTTCCCGGATCATGAGGACTTACTAAGACGTCCTCTACTCGACGATCACCTTTCGAAAGGCAACAGTGAGGCGTACCCTATGGGTGGTGTGTGCGAATTGTGTGTCATGTTTCAGTTCTTTGTCTTGTCATGTTTGTTGTGTTCTACGCTTGATTTTAATTAAGTCATTCATTCTTTCATGCATATTTGTTAACAGTTAAAAGTTTGCGAAAAAATAAATCTACAACTATTACAAATGGCGCGGGTCCACATCGCCAAAATAAACCGGACCCGATTTAGCGGAAAATAAATAAAGCGATAAATAAAAATGCGAAAAGTAAAGTTACATGGCTTTGGGAGATTTACATAATTATTTAAACGATTATAAAATAAATGCACGAAATAAAGGAATTAAACAAAACTAGGGCGTTGGACCCTTTTGCAAACAATTAAAATTAACAAGGAATTTAAAATTAAAATTAAATGAGAATGATATTTTTGTGTTTTTTAGATTTAAAAGAAAAAGAATTTATTGAAATTAAAATGAAACGCTAAACCCTAATTCTAATATTTTTTAAGTGTATTATGAAAGAATTAAAATATAATCTACATTAAACCCTAATTTTATTCATGTACATTTAATTATAAAATAAAATAATAAATAAATAATATTGTGAGAAAAAAAGGAAAAAAATTAAAAAGATATAAAAATTATCACTTAACCTAATTCTACATTTTTTTTGGATTTTTATTAAAAGGAATTAAAGTTAGAAACCTAATTAAATTAAATAATTTACATATTAATTTGTGAAAATAATTATAATATAAAAATTATATTTTTTGGCCTTTTCTGAATTTTATATTTTTGTAAAAAATAATTGCTGAATTAAAATAACAAAATAAATAAAATAACAATTAAAAGGATATAAGGAAAATAATGAAATTAGCAAACCAGGGTGGGGTGTAGTCCCAAAATTGGAGGTAAGGCCCAAGGACATTGGCCCATTAACGCTGGAGCTTTGTTGACTATTCCAAGCAGCGTGTGGCAAGGTTGACCTATGCCCATGGTGTGTTTCAATTCTCAGCCTTTGATTAGGACCTCTGGGACGCGTGTAGGCTTGATGATGAGAGGATATGGTGTACTGGGACGCTTGTGCTGCATGAGATCAATTAAGGAAAAATAGTATGAGATTATTCAGACCTGGGGCTCGAACCCAGGTCTTGGGAGTTGCACGCATGAGTACCTGCCAGCTGAGCCATCACATGTTAATTGATATATTATAGTGAATAAAAAACAAAAAGCAAAACCCAAGCGCACTAGTAATTGAGCGCGCGAATTTTAAAGCGCCCAACCATGGCGTGCCAACACATCATCGTCCTCGTTCTTCTTTTTTTTCTCTGAAACATAAGGGCTATAGGCAACGGTTTTAGGGCGTGGTCTTAGGCAGGTTTAGAAGAAATAGCGATTAGCTCATCTTTGAGCATAAATTCAGCGCGACTATCTCAATTTCTTCGTCCAGATATACTGATTGCAATGGTCTTAACCTCGTCCTCTAATTTTGCCTTATCGTGAAAACCCCAAATTTGAACTCTGAAAACCCTAGGAAGTGATCATGGTAAAAACGTATATATGGCACAAAAAAACAATCAAACGCATTGGTCAGCTTAGAAACATCATTATGAATATGAATCAATAAAGAAAAATGCAAAAAGACGCTGGAATCATGCTATACGATTTCAAAAATTTCTTGGTACAGTTTGAGTTCTAACTACCAATTCTTGAGGTTTTAGTCGTTGTTATTGATTGGAATGTGTCCAGTAAGCCTTCAGGAAACTATTGGAATCAGATTTGCGCTTTGAAACGCCTTCTAGAGCTGATTTCAATTTTCACTTTTTGGAGAAATTTTGCAAGTTTGTATGTGGTTTCTGAGCGCAGCTTGCAGTCCTCTTTGATTAGGTTTACATTCCTGTATATGTAAGGAAGCAATTAGGTTGGAAAAATTGATCCAAATCCAAGGCATTCATTGTTTTCAATATTTGATTTCCTTAATATCTTTTTGAATCTTTTTTCATGGTTTTTGTGTCAATTAGGTTTCAATCAAGCCAAAACCTTCTATATTAGCATGTGCACGAAATATTAAGTTCAAATCATGCATAAAAAGATTTGTTTAGGTCAAATTTATATTTTTCACATATTTAAATAATTTAATTGAATTAATATTGATATAAATTCAAATAAATAATTAAAAAATGAGAAAATACTTCCCTTTGGGCTTAATGGTCGTGCATAGGCTTGGCATGAAGAAACTTGGAAGAAAAATGGGCCCATTTGCATTTTTGGATCATTTGCATCAATGTTGACTTTTCAAAATTCCCAAAAATTTCCCAACTTCCACAAGGCATAACTTGCTCAATTTTTAAGCTTTTCACATGTTCTTGGACATTTTGGAAAGGTCTTTGAGTCCTCTAACCAATGCCTTTGGTCCCATGTCATTTGGATTTACCAATCTCAAGTTATGGCCTTTGACTTAAAGTCCCTTTTTGTTGACTTTTGAAAATGACCTATAATGTTGAAATTGATAACTTTTTGTGAGAGCATTTCTTGGACTTAGAATATGAATATGAGTTGTAGGAAATGTCTTTCTCTTCAAAATGAGCTTTGGATGGAATTTTTCTGATAATCCCTGTGAAAGTTATGCCCTGGTCAATTTCAGTTGACTTTTTCAGCTGTCCAAATATAATAACTTTTGCATCTTTGATGATTTCCGAGCCAAATTTTGAGAATCATGATCAAGCATTGATCAAATGATGTTTGTGGCTTCAAAATGATATGTTGACCAAAAATTTGAACTTTTGACTGTCAAATGACCATTTTGCCCCTACAGTTGACTATAGTGCAATCTAGGGTTTTGACTGTGCAATTTTGAGCTGAATGCCTTGAAACTTGATATGAGGATACTTGACCATATTTGTAAGCATGTGAGACTTGATTGGGCCTTTGAAAACTTCATTTCTTTGATCAGAACACAAACCCTAGTTTTGACTGTATAGGAGACAGTTGGACTGCACAACCCTTGGGGAATTTTGTGACCTTGACTTGGCAATTTCTTGATGAATATGGGAGGGCAAATTTTGGGGTACAACAGTTGCCCCTGTTCAATCTTCTTAGACCTGAGGATGCAGATTGGCTGACGTGCCTTTCGTAATCCGAGGGTAGAAGATGATTGGACACTAGAGTGCCCAGAAATTTGCGCTCACATAGTAGCAGTGATGGGGGAATGGGCTTATAAATGCCATTTGGATGTTGCTTGGATAGGATGATGGGCTTATAGATGCCATCTGGATGTTGATCGCGTAGGAGATTCTTTAGCGATAACCTGCATACCTGCAAAACAGAAAATGAATACCTGACACGTTGCAGGAACTGATTTTTAGATGCTTGGTGTAGATATGTCCTGACTGGTTACAGGAGCTGGGTCTGGAGCTTCAAACGCTGATGAATGAACCAGAGATGGTTACTGCCTTAGCATGGATGGTAAGAGAACCTTGGATGATTTTAACTTCAACAACGCTCGTCGAGAAAAATCTGGGCGGGAGCTACCATCTTTGCAATATCGGGAAGAGAACCATAGAAAGTTATAATCTGAAAGGAATGATCACCTCACTCAATGTCGGAGAGGGAAACACAGGAAAGGAATTGTCACCTCACACACCGTCGGAGAGGGGAACATCTGAAAAAAGGGGATTACTACCTCACACACCGTTGGAGAGGGAACCATAGGGAGAATATCACCTCACACTCATCGTCGGAGAGGGGAATATCAAAAAAGGATTACTACCTCACACACCGTTGGAGAGGGAACCATAGGGAGAATATCACCTCACACTCATCGTCGGAGAGGGGAATATCAAAAAGGACTTCTGGAAGCAGTATCAGAACGTCACCATATCTGGTTTACATCTGAAACTATATCTGGAAGGAAATCTGGAAGCAGTATCAGAACGTCACTATCGCTGGGTTTACATCTGAAACTATATCTAGAAGGAAATCTGGAAGCAGTATCAGAACGTCACCATCGCTGGGTTTACATCTGAAACTATATCTAGAAGGAATTCTGGAAGCAGTATCAGAACGTCACCATCGCTGGGTTTACATCTGAAACTATATCGAGAAGGAATTCTGGAAGCAGTATCAGAACGTCACCATCGCTGGGTTTACATCTGAAACTATATCAAGAAGGAATTCTGGAAGCAGTATCAGAACGTCACCATCGCTGGGTTTACATCTGAAACTATATCGAGAAGGAATTCTGGAAGCAGTATCAGAACGTCACCATCGCTGGGTTTACATCTGAAACTATATCAAGAAGGAATTCTGGAAGCAGTATCAGAACGTCACCATCGCTGGGTTTACATCTGAAACTATATCTAGAAGGAATTCTGGAAGCAGTATCAGAACGTCACCATCGCTGGGTTTACATCTGAAACTATATCGAGAAGGAATTCTGGAAGCAGTATCAGAACGTCACCATCGCTGGGTTTACATCTGAAACTATATCTAGAAGGAATTCTGGAAGCAGTATCAGAACGTCACCATCGCTGGGTTTACATCTGAAACTATATCGAGAAGGAATTCTGGAAGCAGTATCAGAACGTCACCATCGCTGGGTTTACATCTGAAACTATATCGAGAAGGAATTCTGGAAGCAGTATCAGAACGTCACCATCGTTGGGTTTACATCTGAAACTATATCTAGAAAGAATTGCATTAGTTGATAATAATCATTTTTGTATTGATCTTTTTCCCGAAAGGCAAAACATAATTGTATGCAAAATCATGATGCATGAACTGTATGTCTTCAAAATTAATGAGATTCGTGCCATATGATGCATATGCATGCTATAATGTGCGAAGATGTGACGTTTTATGAATGTATGTTTTTGTCTAGGGAAAATAAATCCTTGACGGGTGCCGGGAAGTCGCATCCTGGGCTGATGTTGAAAAATAGCTTTGCTTCCGCTGGGGAGGATAGCTGCAAGTATACCGGTAGGAGAAGATAACTCCGTTGGGGAATAAACTTGGCAAATGGAGGATTCTACGGGGAGAAAAAGATATTCTAGCGACCTTGCTGGGAAGAAATACTCTGTGGGGAGATGCTTTTGCTGAATTGTTGAGGATGACTCGCTGAGGATACCTTGCTGTATTGGAAGTATGAATGGACTTCGCTGGGGATAAGAAGATTTCGTCGAGGACGCTCTTTCCGTGGCTTTTGGCTGAGGATAACCCAGTTATATCCTGTTAAGGAAATAACTCTTTGAATAAAGCCGGGAGACGCGTTCGTGCTCTGCGAAGGATAAGCTTCCAGAATCTACTGGGGATAAGCTTACTGCTTGGGGATATGGGCTCCATCTTTCCTGGGGAACTGGATTGGACCCTCCTGGGGGAGTATTGAACTGTATTGATCTTGTTCTTCAACGGAACTTACCCTGATGCCTTGGAGGATAGGACAATCAGACTGCTTAGACCACTCTTTATTACCCCTGTTTCTATGGGGGAGGCACTTGTGGGGTGCTGATAGTTGTTGATGGGTCAAACCTTCTTCAGGTAGGCAGGTGACAAGATGACAGGACATAGTCGTACGCTTTGATCCCTAACTTTTGCCTGGACCGCCCTTTTGGGTTTTCAGTCCACCGGGATACCCATTTTTGCCCAAGCCGCCTTTTCAGGTTTTCGACTTGCCGGGTGTACAGATTTTTTCATTTCATCCCTTCATTTTGCCCGAACCCTTTTGGTTCGCCGGGAAGCCCTTATTTTTGCCTAGGTGTGTCAACCTAGCGGGTCTTTGATTTTGCGTAGTATTTTCCGACTATGTCCATGTTCTTAGAATGCAGGGAGGTGCCCCTGGCTGTTTGTGTTGCCATATTACCAGAAGGTGTCTGATCGTGCAAAATTTGTTGCTGGAATGCCCCAAGTGACCTAGGCAGAGATTTGCCCCAGGCTATTTGGCCTTTGAGAGATTCTCCGAATCTTGATTGGATTGCCCCAGATGGTAGACCATGATCATGTCATGCCCCTTGATTGGAGGTACTTCTGTTCATTTAGACTTTCATCGTGCAAATTTTCCTGCTGTTCAAACAAAAAGTCATATGCAAGCAATGTTATATCAAAAATGCAAAGCTTATGTCTGTCTTAGAGATTTTGGAAAACGTATTCTTTTTCATAAAACATGTGATTGTTTGTAAAACGTGATGTCAACTCCGTATTTACCGTAAGCCTTAAGGAGTCAGGATACCTTTCGTAACAGTATGCTTTCGAACTAACCCATGCTTCAGCTAGGACTTTTAAGGGTTATAACGTGGCCTGGTTCATGGTTTAAGAAACAAAGGATAAAGGCTCAAATTATTTATACCCACCCGCTCTTCGTGATGTTCTCCAAACCTAAACTCAGTTGATCATACGTTAGACCTTGTTTGAGTCTTTGCTCTGATTTTCCGGTGATGATTCGGATGTTGATAACTTATTTTGAATAGGCAGTCATTTCCTTTTTTGCTGAGGGTTTGTAGGACCTCTTTTTTCCTTCTTTTTTTTTGTTATCCCTGTTTTTTTTGCTGAACTGTTTCTTTTTGAATTTACAGTCAGCGGGATGCCCCGGTTTTGTAAGTCCCCTTTGGAGGTTTAGACTTCTTGGGCTTTTCATTTATGAATTTTGATGGTGACTGCCTGCCCTTTTGATTGTTCTGAGCCATCACTGTCTTTCTTCGTTTTGTAAAGACTTTTTGGTGCCATTCGTCATGCACTTGAATCAACTGAGAGACTACCCTGCCCCAGGTTATGATTAAGGGTTTTGATTTTCGAAAAGAAAACTCCTACTTCTTTGGCTCTGATGGGTTGACGAGGGATTATCATCCTTATAACTCCAGTGTTTAGGGGTTGAAACAATGCCTGTACCTCATCAGCGGAGTTTGTTCAAAAGCATACTGTAATGATTGCGGTATCGTTTTCGTCATCCTCCCTCAAGAGGCTCAGAATTATTAACCAAGAGTTGACATCAGAAAAAATATGAAAAGATATTTGAACATAATGAAAACAATTGTATTAATTCTCAAAACAGACGTATGCGATGCATTGATAACATAAAAGAGTTTGCTATGACATTAATCGTTTGTATAAGCAATGAAAAATACAACTCAAAATTTGAATAAACAAAAGGCTTCAATGATTGGGCAACGGAGCATTGATTATGTTTGGAGTCTCTGGCACTTCAAACTGAATCTCTCCGGCGTCAATCATATCTTGGATTTTATTCTTGAGAGGCCAGCAGTTGTCTGTAGTATGCCCTGGGCTATCAGAATGATACGCGCACCTATCATTGGGATGATAGTTGGGAGCAGAAGTGTTCGGATTCCGAAGGGGAGCCCTTAAGGTGATCAACCCTGCCTTCAACATTTGTTGCAGTGCTTGATCCAGCGACATGTTGAGTTTGGTATACTGTCGTTTCTCCTTGCGCTGCTGCCCCTGTCCTTGTTGAGCAGGTCCAGGATTGGAGATCTGGATTGCCCCTGCCTCATGACGGCTCTTTTTACCGTGCACGGCATTGGATTCTTTCTTTCCATGATGAGGCTTTTTATCAGCAGGTGCAGCCTCTTGAATTTTCCCAGACCGGATACCAGCTTCTACTCGCTCTCCAGTCAAGATGAGATCTGTGAATCCAGCAGATGAATTCCCAATCAGGTGGTTGTAGAATGGACCAGACAAGGTCCCCAAGAACATATCCACAAGTTCCCGATCAGTCAGAGGTGGTTGTACCCTTCCAGCAAGATCCCTCCATTTCTGCGCATACTCTTTAAAACCTTCACTTGATCCTAACGACATACCCTGGAGTTGGGTACGCGTAGGAGCAAGGTCGGCATTATATTGATACTGCTTGTAGAAAGCAGTAGCCAACTCCTCCCAGTTACGAACCTTGGTCCCATCTAGCTGATAGAACCATTCGAGATGAGTCCCTGAAAGACTCTCCTGGAAGAAGTGGATCCATAAATTCTTATCCGCAGAGTACGGCTGAATTTTCCGAGCATAGGACCTCAAATGCAGCTTGGGACAAGACGCCCCGTCATATTTGGAGAAGGATGGTGCTTTGAACTTACGGGGGATGATCACACCGGTTGACAAACCCAGATCTCCGAAATCCAGCCCAGGTACCTGTTGAACCTCCATAGCTTTCATTCTGTCCTCCAGTTGCTTATATCTGTCATCAGCAGGAGGGTACTGTTCATCGTTGAAATCTGTCTCATTGTCGGAGACCACTGGACTGGGAACCTCTCTCTCATGATGACTGCTTTCCCTCACAGATGGGGTAGTCCTCTCAGTTTCAGTCTGCGGTGTATTCCCAGATCTGCGTCTAGGGCTGAACAAGACAGTCCTCTTCTTCTTCTTGTCCTTCTTCAAGAGCAGAGCCTTCAGATCTTGCTGCCCTTGGGTCAAATTCATTATCAGCTCTTGGAACTGGGCGTTCTGAGCTTGAAGGTCCTTGATAGTCTGCTCGGCTGATGATTCAGGATTCATGACGATCGGCTGAAATAAACAGCGGAGAAGGGTAAGCAACCTGTCAAAGGGATACCTGCAATGCAATGAGATGTATGATATGCATGCAATGTTTTCAAGGACCTCGCGGGGTAAATAGAGAAACTTTGTTAGCTTTTGGAACCGGTGGCTTGACTGAAGGCACTGCATATTGTTGAGAGTCCTTCTTCAAGGGTCAAAGGCTCACCATATCCAGTGGGTCATAGCCCCTGACAACCTTGGCTAGAGGAAAATAAATCCTCTTTGCCCCTTGCTGGGATAGTTGTTCATCATGACCTGCATCACAAGCCCTTGAGATCCTTGAAATGGGTTAGGATGTATGCAATGGTATGCAATGGTATGATGTCATGCTATGCATGGGGTGAAGTAGGTAAACCCTGTTATGAGCCCTTATTAAGGACTACAAACAGACCCTGCAAGAAATTCAGTATACTTTGTTATGAGTCCCAATTAAGGACTATAAACAACCCTGCAAGAGATCTTAGTAAACCCTGTTATGAGTCCCAGTTAAGGACTATAAACAAAACCTGCAAGAAATTTGGTAAACCTTGTTATGAGTCCTAGTTAAGGACTATAAACAAGACCTGCAAGAAATTTGGTAAACCCTGTCATGAGTCTTAGTTAAGGACTATAAACAAGACCTGCAAGAAGTTCATGTGTCAGCTAACAAGCATGCAAGTAGGCAAGTACAAGGGCACACAAGTCACACAAAAGAGCCCTTAGAGTTTAGGCCAGCATGAGGTCTAGGTATTACCCTCTTGAAGTTGGTGGGTTCAACCTGTCCTAATCAAAGTAACCGGGTTCTAAGGTTCCCAATATCACGGGATTGCTTTCATTGTTCATCGTTTCGATTTAGCCACTGAACTGGCGACCGAAATATTCCAGGAAAGCAACCCTCAATTGAGCGTAGTATCGAGTATCAACCAACCTCGGACTGCACCAAAGTCAGTTATCTCACTACCCTAAAGAGGCCAAGATAGTTCAATTAAGGTTCCTAAGGTCTGTTGATGCTTCACGACACCACGCGGAGGCCCCGTACTCTCCTTGACTGAACTCAAGGGTTACCGGTACACACAAAAGTGCCACATCAACGTAGCAGACTGTTTCAACCATGTCGGTATACCCCGCACAGTTCCCTCACAGCCTTGTTGCTACTTTCTAAGAAAGGTATCCCCCAGATCCGGGTTTAGGATCTATAGAACTCCCAAGCAAGTCCCACAATAGTAAAGCAAGCAAAGAAGACAATTGAAAACATAGTTATGACCTAGCCCTAAGGTACACCTCACTTTATAAAGTATATCCCCAGCAGAGTCGCCAGTTCTGTGATCGGTGGATCTGGAACTGACTGTTTAACGCTGGTTCGCGAAATGTCGCGGAAGCAAGAGTCGCCACCGTCTTTTATTTTCTCCAAACGGAAAGGACAAAAGCACAGAAAAATTCCTTAAAGAGATTGCTCTCGGTTCGGGAGGTAGGTTATAGAAAGGGAAGGTGTTAGCACCCTTTCTATCCATGGTTATCCATGGGCTCTTAGATACTTGCTCACTTGTGTTTTCAAAAATGGTTTGTTTGCTTTTCAATTGTGGGTTTTAAAAAAGTTTCTTTGAAAAATTTCAGTTCGACTCGTACGTCAGAGTGTTTGAAAAGTTTGTTTTGAAAGCTTTTGAAAATGTGTTGGTGTGAAAAGTATTTTTGTTTGAAATTAGAGCAAGTATCCTTGAGAACCTACCTACCCTAAGGAATTCGTCTGTGTAAATGTCCTTAAAAGTAGTGCCATCCCACCATTGAGAGGTAGGTAGCACCACCGTTGGAGGTGTTCGGGTCAATTCGATCTTAGGGACATGGTGATCACCAGAGCAATGGGAAGACACCTTAGAAGCTACCCTCATGCCAGGTTCCCGGATCATGAGGACTTACTAAGACGTCCTCTACTCGACGATCACCTTTCGAAAGGCAACAGTGAGGCGTACCCTATGGGTGGTGTGTGCGAATTGTGTGTCATGTTTCAGTTCTTTGTCTTGTCATGTTTGTTGTGTTCTACGCTTGATTTTAATTAAGTCATTCATTCTTTCATGCATATTTGTTAACAGTTAAAAGTTTGCGAAAAAATAAATCTACAACTATTACAAATGGCGCGGGTCCACATCGCCAAAATAAACCGGACCCGATTTAGCGGAAAATAAATAAAGCGATAAATAAAAATGCGAAAAGTAAAGTTACATGGCTTTGGGAGATTTACATAATTATTTAAACGATTATAAAATAAATGCACGAAATAAAGGAATTAAACAAAACTAGGGCGTTGGACCCTTTTGCAAACAATTAAAATTAACAAGGAATTTAAAATTAAAATTAAATGAGAATGATATTTTTGTGTTTTTTAGATTTAAAAGAAAAAGAATTTATTGAAATTAAAATGAAACGCTAAACCCTAATTCTAATATTTTTTAAGTGTATTATGAAAGAATTAAAATATAATCTACATTAAACCCTAATTTTATTCATGTACATTTAATTATAAAATAAAATAATAAATAAATAATATTGTGAGAAAAAAAGGAAAAAAATTAAAAAGATATAAAAATTATCACTTAACCTAATTCTACATTTTTTTTGGATTTTTATTAAAAGGAATTAAAGTTAGAAACCTAATTAAATTAAATAATTTACATATTAATTTGTGAAAATAATTATAATATAAAAATTATATTTTTTGGCCTTTTCTGAATTTTATATTTTTGTAAAAAATAATTGCTGAATTAAAATAACAAAATAAATAAAATAACAATTAAAAGGATATAAGGAAAATAATGAAATTAGCAAACCAGGGTGGGGTGTAGTCCCAAAATTGGAGGTAAGGCCCAAGGACATTGGCCCATTAACGCTGGAGCTTTGTTGACTATTCCAAGCAGCGTGTGGCAAGGTTGACCTATGCCCATGGTGTGTTTCAATTCTCAGCCTTTGATTAGGACCTCTGGGACGCGTGTAGGCTTGATGATGAGAGGATATGGTGTACTGGGACGCTTGTGCTGCATGAGATCAATTAAGGAAAAATAGTATGAGATTATTCAGACCTGGGGCTCGAACCCAGGTCTTGGGAGTTGCACGCATGAGTACCTGCCAGCTGAGCCATCACATGTTAATTGATATATTATAGTGAATAAAAAACAAAAAGCAAAACCCAAGCGCACTAGTAATTGAGCGCGCGAATTTTAAAGCGCCCAACCATGGCGTGCCAACACATCATCGTCCTCGTTCTTCTTTTTTTTCTCTGAAACATAAGGGCTATAGGCAACGGTTTTAGGGCGTGGTCTTAGGCAGGTTTAGAAGAAATAGCGATTAGCTCATCTTTGAGCATAAATTCAGCGCGACTATCTCAATTTCTTCGTCCAGATATACTGATTGCAATGGTCTTAACCTCGTCCTCTAATTTTGCCTTATCGTGAAAACCCCAAATTTGAACTCTGAAAACCCTAGGAAGTGATCATGGTAAAAACGTATATATGGCACAAAAAAACAATCAAACGCATTGGTCAGCTTAGAAACATCATTATGAATATGAATCAATAAAGAAAAATGCAAAAAGACGCTGGAATCATGCTATACGATTTCAAAAATTTCTTGGTACAGTTTGAGTTCTAACTACCAATTCTTGAGGTTTTAGTCGTTGTTATTGATTGGAATGTGTCCAGTAAGCCTTCAGGAAACTATTGGAATCAGATTTGCGCTTTGAAACGCCTTCTAGAGCTGATTTCAAT
This sequence comes from Vicia faba, assembly GCA_948472305.1. Classification (NCBI taxonomy): domain Eukaryota; kingdom Viridiplantae; phylum Streptophyta; class Magnoliopsida; order Fabales; family Fabaceae; genus Vicia; species Vicia faba. The sequence continues at coordinate 77,142,355 of OX451737.1, read as the reverse complement.
TTTCACTTTTTGGAGAAATTTTGCAAGTTTGTATGTGGTTTCTGAGCGCAGCTTGCAGTCCTCTTTGATTAGGTTTACATTCCTGTATATGTAAGGAAGCAATTAGGTTGGAAAAATTGATCCAAATCCAAGGCATTCATTGTTTTCAATATTTGATTTCCTTAATATCTTTTTGAATCTTTTTTCATGGTTTTTGTGTCAATTAGGTTTCAATCAAGCCAAAACCTTCTATATTAGCATGTGCACGAAATATTAAGTTCAAATCATGCATAAAAAGATTTGTTTAGGTCAAATTTATATTTTTCACATATTTAAATAATTTAATTGAATTAATATTGATATAAATTCAAATAAATAATTAAAAAATGAGAAAATACTTCCCTTTGGGCTTAATGGTCGTGCATAGGCTTGGCATGAAGAAACTTGGAAGAAAAATGGGCCCATTTGCATTTTTGGATCATTTGCATCAATGTTGACTTTTCAAAATTCCCAAAAATTTCCCAACTTCCACAAGGCATAACTTGCTCAATTTTTAAGCTTTTCACATGTTCTTGGACATTTTGGAAAGGTCTTTGAGTCCTCTAACCAATGCCTTTGGTCCCATGTCATTTGGATTTACCAATCTCAAGTTATGGCCTTTGACTTAAAGTCCCTTTTTGTTGACTTTTGAAAATGACCTATAATGTTGAAATTGATAACTTTTTGTGAGAGCATTTCTTGGACTTAGAATATGAATATGAGTTGTAGGAAATGTCTTTCTCTTCAAAATGAGCTTTGGATGGAATTTTTCTGATAATCCCTGTGAAAGTTATGCCCTGGTCAATTTCAGTTGACTTTTTCAGCTGTCCAAATATAATAACTTTTGCATCTTTGATGATTTCCGAGCCAAATTTTGAGAATCATGATCAAGCATTGATCAAATGATGTTTGTGGCTTCAAAATGATATGTTGACCAAAAATTTGAACTTTTGACTGTCAAATGACCATTTTGCCCCTACAGTTGACTATAGTGCAATCTAGGGTTTTGACTGTGCAATTTTGAGCTGAATGCCTTGAAACTTGATATGAGGATACTTGACCATATTTGTAAGCATGTGAGACTTGATTGGGCCTTTGAAAACTTCATTTCTTTGATCAGAACACAAACCCTAGTTTTGACTGTATAGGAGACAGTTGGACTGCACAACCCTTGGGGAATTTTGTGACCTTGACTTGGCAATTTCTTGATGAATATGGGAGGGCAAATTTTGGGGTACAACACTAATCCTACAGCGAAACCTATATCAGGTCGACTGTTGCACACATATCTCAGAGATCCTACAATTTGCTTGAACAAAGTTACATCGACTTTGTCTTCCTCTACATTCTTCTCCAATTTTACATTTGGTTTGACAGGTGAAGATGCGGGATTCGAATCATCCATTATGAATCTCTTGAGTATCTCTTTGACATATTTCCTTTAATGTAACACCATACCTTGCTTCGACATTTGAAATTCCATACCTAAGAAATAAGACAATTTTCCCAGATCAGACATTTCAAATTCCTTCATCATCAGCTCTTTGAACTTCGACAAGTTCTCGAAGCTATTTCCAGTCACTGGAAAGTCATCGACATATAAGCAAATGATTGTTATATCTTGTGCTACAACCTGAACATAAACACCATACTCAGATTTTCATTTGACAAATCCCAATTCGACTAAGTATGAGTCGATCTTCTCGTTCCATGCCCTAGATGCCAACTTGAGGCTATTGAGCGCTTTGTGCAACTTATATACTTTACTCACTTTCTTCTGAATCACAAATCCTAGAGGTTGTGTGACATAGACCTCTTCGTCTAAATGACCATTCAGAAATACTGATTTCACATCTAAATGAAATGTCGACCAACCTTGGTTGCATGCCAATGCTACCACTTGTCAAACAGTCTCAAATCTGGCTACTGGAGCAAATACTTCATAGTAGTTGAGTCCTTCTCTTTGAAGAAACCTTTGAGCTACTAATTTTGCTTTATGTCTTGATATCGACCCATCTGCATTATGTTTCAACTTGAACACCCACTTTACTTTGATAGCTTTTGTATGTGCTGGCAATTCGACTAACTCCCATGTGTTATTTCTTTCGATTGCCTGTAACTCTTCGACCATAGAAAAGTTACATTGTTTAGTCTTCAAAGCTTCACTATAGTTAATTGGTTCAACACCTGCAAGTAAAGAAAAATGAACTAATTTTCCATCTGGTGTGACTTCATCATCACCCACTACTTCATAATCATGAAGTCTTGTTGGATGAACTCTATTTCTTTGAGGTCTTTGGCTTGTTTCAGCCACAACCTCTTCGACTTCGACTGTGTCTATTCTCAACAATTCCTTCGACCTCTACTTCATCAGTTTCTTCATCGACATCAGAACTCACCAATGGCTTCTTCTTTGACTTCGACTGGATTCTCAACAATTTCTTCGACCTCTACTTCATCAGTTTCTTCATCGACATCAGAACTCACCAATGGCTTGTTAATTGAATTTCTAGAATTCCAATCCCAGACAAAATTTTCATTAATCACAATATCGACTCAACACAATCTTCTCATTAACTGGATTGAATAGTATGTATGCACCAGTTTTATGATATCATGACAAAATCATAGATTCACTTTTGTCATCAAGCTTCCTTCTTCTCGCATCCGGAATATGTTTGTAACACATAGAGCCAAACACCCTCAAATGACTTATTGATGGTCGTTTGTCACTCCATATTTCTTCAGGAACCGTGTTCTTCAATATCTTAGTAGGACACCTATTCAAAATATAAACTGCAGTCGAAACAGCTTCTCCCTATAAAGACTTTGGAAAATTCTTTTGCTTCAGCATGCATCTCGCCATATCTAATATGGTTCTGTTTCTTCTTTCAGCAATTCCATTATGTTGAGGTGTATAAGGAGCAGTTATCTCATGATTAACACCATGTCCTGCACAAAAATATTTCAACATCTTGGATGTGTATTCGCCACCTCCATCTGTTTGCAGAACTTTGATCTTCTTCTTACTCTGGTTTTCAACAAGTATCTTGAATCTCTTAAAGATTTCGAATACTTCATCCTTTTGTTTGATCATATAGATTCATAGCTTTCGACTAAACTCATCGACAAACGAAACAAAAAAATATATGTTTCCACCAACTGTATGTTCTTCGAATAGAACACATACATCTGAATGTACCACTTCGAGTATGCAAGATGATCTCATTGGCATAATCGAAATGAAAGAATTTCTGGATTTCTTTCCTACTAAAAAACATTCACAAAGTTTTTCAGGCATCTCAAGACTTGGAATTCCAGTAACCATATCTTGAATAACCAGTTGATTGAGTGATCGAAAATTCAAATGTCCAAACCTCAAATGCCATAACCAACTATCTTTATGGTCAACAAAAGTTTTTAAACATTGAACTTCAGTCGAACTGATCATAGTCTTAAATGTCTTATTTTTCGACATCGGAGATTTTAAGACCAAATTGTTCTTGGTGTCGAACAATTTCAAAACTCGATCTTTCATGACAAGTGAAAAACCTTTTTCGACTAGTTGTCCAACACTTAGCAAGTTTCACTTTATTCCAGGTACATAAAGTACATCTTTGATCATAGCTTTCCTTCCATTACTCATTTGAAAGACTATATTTCCAGTACCTTTTGCTTGTAACGAACTATTATCATCAAGTTTTACCTTGCTCTTCTTCGACTCGTCAAAATCTGCCAACCACTCATTTCGACCAGTCATGTGGTTTGAGCAGTCTGAGTCGAGAAACCAGATCTTGGATTCGACATGGTTATCTGCAACTGCAGCCATAACCATCATACCATCTTCAGAATCATCTGAATCTTGGTGTGTAAGGTTCGCTCCTTCGTCCTTGTTTGTCGGTCCCTTGTCTTTTCTGTACCAACAATTCTTGGCCACGTGACCCCATTTTTCACAATTATAGCACTGCACATCTTTTTTTATCTTCTTTGCCCTTTCGATAGTTTCCTCCTCCTCCTTTCAAGGATTCAGAAGCTCTATCTTCGACTTGATGTTTGTGAGGTTTCAACCAAGACTTCTTACCCTGAGTCTTGTCGAACTTGCCTTTGAATTTGTTGGAACCAACATCCTTTTTCTATGACTGAGCTTGCAGAGCATGTATCGAGTCTTGCACTTCTTTCCTTTCGACAATCCTCATCTCATGTGTGACACCCCAAATAATCCGATTATTAAATAATTAGAATTTTTAATTATTAATTTAATTGGAAATTTAATTATTGGTATTTTTGGATTATTGGAATTAATTTAATTAATTAAAAGAAAGAAGTATTGGTGGTGTGAAGAGTGATTAGAGGGTGTGAGGGGTAAAATACTCTACTCTTACTAATTACTAATTTAATTATTTTATTGGAATAATAAAAGGAGTATTAAAAGGAAAAAGAAGAGAAAGAGAGTTATTTTGGAATATTCATCATACGTGCATTTGAGAAGAGGAAAAAGAAGGAGAAAACCGGAAGCGTCAGAATTCGAAGAACCCACAAGGTAAGGGGTGATTTCGATTAGTTAATTCGTATTATCGGTTTAGATATTCAATAGTATGGATCATAGTATGTTAGGGAATCCCGGTTTGGAATTCCAGGGTTCCGTAGAATTGTCCCTATTGCGTCGAATTGTAGGTTGAAAACCATTAGGGTGTCAGATGATAAAAAGGAATGATGAAATAATGTTGTTTGATGTTATAATGGTGCAAAATGGATGTGTTTTGGTGTTTCTCATGTTGCAATTCGTATGGGTATGTTTGGAATTGGTTTAGAATGAATAAATGCTGTCAAAAGTGAAGAATTTGACTCTGCAGGTCGTGGGAACCGGTTCCCAGTGGGGAGGAACCGGGTTCCACTGTGTGAATTTATAAAAACTGGCAAAAATGCACGTAGGAACCGGTTCCTGTATAGGTAGGAACCGGGTTCCCATACATTTTTCCAGAAGCGTGATTTTTGAACTTCGCAGGAACCGGTTCCTGCATATGTAGGAACCGGGTTCTGCTGTAACTTTTTGAAAAATATTAAACTTTGAAAATTCATAACTTTCAAACCGTAAGTCCGTTTTGAGTGCCGTTTTGGACGTTATTTCTTAAATTTAATTCTCTATTTTATAAAATGAAAAGATTTCCTAAAACCTGAAATTATTTTGAAAATGAGTCAAATCCCGGAATAAGTGATTATTGGCTAACGCACATGGGTGTGTATGTAGCAGTGAACCTGTGATGGATGGATGTATTAGTATTGTGTGAATGAAAGGCATGTTTATGTTGCTAATGATGGTGTGCATGATCGTTGAGATATCATGTTTTTGGTTTTGGTTCAGTTATGATAAATTGATGTATTTCATAGACTGATTGAGGTTGACAAGTGCTCCGATCTTGATTTTGCCAAATCCGACTAAGTCTTTTGTTGTGTATTGTGACGTATCATTAATGGGATTAGGTGGTGTGTTGATGCAAGATAAGCAGGTGGTGGCTTATGCTTCGAGACAATTGAAAGTACATGAAAGGAATTATCCGACTCATGATTTGGAGTTGGCAGCTGTTGTGTTTGTTTTGAAGTTGTGGAGGCATTATTTATATGGTTCTCAGTTTGAGGTGTTCAGTGATCACAAAAGTCTGAGGTATCTCTTTGATCAGAAAGAGTTGAATATGAGGAAGAGGAGATGGTTAGAATTTCTAAAGGATTATGATTTCGGTTTGAATTACCATCCTGGTAAGGCAAACGTTGTTGCGGATGCCTTGAGTAGGAAGTCCTTGCATATGTCGATGTTAATGGTCCGTGAGTTAGATTTGGTTGAGCAGTTCAGAGATTTAAGTTTGGTATGTGAAACTACTCCGAATAGTGTGAAATTGGGTATGTTGAAACTGACTAGTGGTATTCTGGAAGAAATTCGGAATGGACAGAAGTCCGATGTCGGGTTAGTTGATAAATTGACATTGATCAACCAAGGTCAAGGAGGCGAGTTCCGGATTGATGAGAATGGTGTTATGAGATTTGGTAATAGGGTGTGTGCTCCGGATGTTGGAGAGATTAGGAAGAGTATTTTGGAAGAAGGACATCGTAGTGGATTGAGTATTCATCCTGGTGCTACTAAAATGTACCATGATTTGAAGAAGTTATTTTGGTGGCCGGGAATGAAAAAGGAAATTGCTGAGTTTGTGTATGCTTGTTTGGTTTGTCAGAAGTCGAAGATTGAGCATCAGAAACCGTCAGGATTGATGGAACCGTTGTTTGTTCCGGAATGGAAATGGGATGGAATCTCTATGGATTTTGTGTCTGGTTTGCCAAGGACATCGAAGAATTGTGATTCTATCTGGGTTATTGTTGATCGGTTGACGAAATCTGCTCACTTTATTCCGATAAGAATGGATTATCCGATGGAAAGGTTGGCAGAATTATATGTTGAGAAGATTGTGAGTTTGCACGGTATTCCTTCTAGTATTGTGTCAGATCGAGATCCGATGTTTACATCTAAATTCTGGACGGGATTGCAAGAAGCTTTGGGTACTAAGTTGCGTTTGAGTTCCGCTTATCATCCATAGACAGATGGTCAGACGGAGAGAACGATTCAGTCGTTGGAAGATTTGTTAAGAGCTTGTGTGTTGGAGAAAGGTGGAGCTTGGGATAGTTATCTACCATTGATTGAGTTTACCTACAACAATAGTTTTCATTCGATCATTGGTATGGCTCCGTTTGAGGCATTGTATGGTAGGAGGTGTCGGACACCGTTGTGTTGGTATGAATCTGGAGAGAGTGTTGTGATTGGACCGGAAATTGTCCAACAGACTTCGGAAAAGATTAAGATGATTCAGGAGAAGATGAGGACTTCTCAGAGTCGTCAGAAAAGTTATCACGATAAGAGGAGGAAAGATCTTGAGTTTAGCGAAGGAGAACATGTTTTTATGCGAGTTACTCCGATGACTGGTATTGGTCGAGCTTTGAAGTCAAAGAAGTTGACTCCACGTTTTATTGGTCCGTTTCAGATTACCAAGAGAGTTGGGAAAGTTGCTTATCAGATTGCTTTGCCGCCGTCACTTGCAAATTTGCATGATGTTTTTCATGTATCTCAGCTAAGGAAGTACATTGTTGATCCGTCTCATGAGATTCGGGTAGACGATATACAGGTACGAGAGAATTTGACTGTGGAAGCGGTACCTGCGAGAATTGAGGATCGGAAGTTGAAACAGTTGCGAGGCAAGGAGATCGCGTTGGTAAGAGTGGCTTGGGGAGGACCAGCAGATGGAAATGTCACTTGGGAGCTGGAGAGTCAGATGAAGGACTCGTATCCCGAACTGTTCGTCTAAGGTATGTTTTAGAGGACGAAAACTCTTTTAGTTGGGGAGAGTTGTGACACCCCAAATAATCCGATTATTAAATAATTAGAATTTTTAATTATTAATTTAATTGGAAATTTAATTATTGGTATTTTTGGATTATTGGAATTAATTTAATTAATTAAAGGAAAGAAGTATTGGTGGTGTGAAGAGTGATTAGAGGGTGTGAGGGGTAAAATACTCTACTCTTACTAATTATTAATTTAATTATTTTATTGGAATAATAAAAGGAGTTTTAAAAGGAAAAAGAAGAGAAAGAGAGTTATTTTGGAATATTCATCATACGTGCATTTGAGAAGAGGAAAAAGAAGGAGAAAATCGGAAGCGTCAGAATTCGAAGAACCCACAAGGTAAGGGGTGATTTCGATTAGTTAATTCGTATTATCGGTTTAGATATTCAATAGTATGGATCATAGTATGTTAGGGAATCCCGGTTTGGAATTCTAGGGTTCCGTAGAATTGTCCCTATTGTGTCGAATTGTAGGTTGAAAACCATTAGGGTGTCAGATGATAAAAAGGAATGATGAAATAATGTTGTTTGATGTTATAATGGTGCAAAATGGATGTGTTTTGGTGTTTCTCATGTTGCAATTCGTATGGGTATGTTTGGAATTGGTTTAGAATGAATAAATGCTGTCAAAAGTGCAGAATTTGACTCTGCAGGTCGTGGGAACCGGTTCCCAGTGGGGAGGAACCGGGTTCCACCGTGTGAATTTATAAAAACTGGCAAAAATGCACGTAGGAACCGGTTCCTGTATAGGTAGGAACCGGGTTCCCATACATTTTTCCAGAAGCGTGATTTTTGAACTTCGCAGGAACCGGTTCCTGCATATGTAGGAACCGGGTTCTGCTGTAACTTTTTGAAAAATATTAAACTTTGAAAATTCATAGCTTTCAAACCGTAAGTCCGTTGAGTGCCGTTTTGGACGTTATTTCTTAAATTTAATGCTCTATTTTATAAAATGAAAAGATTTCCTAAAACCTGAAATTATTTTGAAAATGAGTCAAATCCCGGAATAAGTGATTATTGGCTAACGCACATGGGTGTGTATGTAGCAGTGAACCTGTGATGGATGGATGTATTAGTATTGTGTGAATGAAAGACATGTTTATGTTGCTAATGATGGTGTGCTTGATCGTTGGGATATCATGTTTTTGGTTTTGGTTCAGTTATGATAAATTGATGTATTTCATAGACTAATTAATATTATTCGGGGTATTTTAGAAGGGGTGTTACATCATGCGCCTCCAACGAACCAACTGAATCTTCCACTTTAGTGGTTTCAGGATTGTTGGATTATTGAATAGCTACAATAATGTGATCAAAGTGAGATGTCAACGTTCTCATTACCTTCTCAACTACCATCTTATCAGTTATGGTTTCACCACAATCCTTCATGAGATGGACGGGTTTTTGAACCTTCGACCCATATTCTGCAATGTTTTCATCTTCTCCCATTGACAATAACTCATATTGTCGATGCAAGGTTTGTAACTTGATAACCTTGACTTTCTCACCTCCTTCGTAATACTTCACCAGAATATCCCACGCCTCCTTCGTCGTTTCAGCATGAGAGATTCTGTCGAAATTAGCAGCATCGATCGTCGTCTGAATGCAATAAGCAGTCGTGTAATCTTTCTTTTCGACTTTGTTGTGGGCTTTTTTCTAACGCATGAACGCTATCAGTAACCACTTCTAGGGTTTCATGGAAGCCAAACAAGGATTGCATTTGTTTTTTCCATTGGATCCAATTCTTGCCGTCAAGCATTAGAAGAGAATTCAGAATGCCCTTATCACTAGCCATCTTCGCAGCAGTTGATTTACTTGCCCTAGAAACATGATCTCTGACTTGAAATTCTTGAAAACTCGATCAAGAACACTAACCAGAAGCTTTGGATATCAATTTGTTAGTGCGTGAGACACTTTAGTGAGGAGAGAATAATAAAGGAAATAATGATTTGTATTATTAAATTGTACAAATAATGATACAGACTAGCACTATTTATATACAACCCTAATTGAGTTTGGATCAACACAACTTCGATTATATTTAAATATTAAATCTAATTTAATATAATATTTTAACAAATCTAATTTAATATTTCAACAAACGCTGCAGACTCGGAGACATGGGTATTCCGAACATTTCAATTTCATCATATTTGTAGGCTTTGTCACATTTGTAGATATTTTTGCTGTTATATGCTATTAACACGTGTGTTGTGAGTTTGTTCGTAGATTCATCTTTTTCAGTTTATAGCAATTTCGAATTTGTATTATTCGATGTATTCTATCAATTTGAATGAATGGATATCGTTTTTAGTCACACGGAAAATTGTAAGAAAGATATCTAGTCAATATTTATATCAAAATATTTATTACTCCCTCCGTCCCAAAATAATGGTCAGATTTAGGAAAAAAATTTGTTTCAAAATACTTGTCACTTTATATTAACAATGCAATTTTATATTTAATCTTCAAATTGTATCATCTAATAAATACTCTTAATTTATTGTTTTCTCATTTAACATTAATGCTAATTTGAATACACTAATAGTTAATGGAGATAATTTAATAAAGTCAATATTCTCTCTTTCATTTATTATTGTTTTTTAATCTGTGTGAAATGATCAATTATGATAAATAATATGAGACGGAAGGAATAGATTGTAAGATAAAGATATGTTGACTTCTTCATTAACGCATTCATATTAGAATATTTATTGAGTTTATATGTCCTCCCTCAGTAACGATTTATAAACAAATTTTACTTTTTAGGTTCATTGAATAATTAATGTATCTGGTCTATATATATAGATCAAATATATTAATTATTCAATCAACTTAAAAAAACAAAAGTTGTTTATAAATAGTTAGGGAGAGAATAGTGCACTAACTGTATAAACTAATTTTACACATATATCTAATCAAAATCCTTATATTTGCCATGTCATATTAATTTTTTAAAAATAAAAATAAAATTTAATTAAACACACATCTCTCATTGATTGATAATATAAAATATTTTATTTTTTGTGCATATTCCTTTTTTCCATATTTATTATAGATTGTTAAAAAAAAAATTTGATTTTAAGAGTTTGTTTTTAAAAAAAAAAAAGATTTCTTCGTTTATAAAAAAATATCTTTTGATATAGAAAATTTATATATATATTGTGATATGAATGAAATAAAAGATTTAAACCAATCATATCAGAATAAAAGATTTGATCAGAATATTTAATATAGATTGTTAAAAAAAAGATTTGATTTTACGGTAACAACTACGAATCTTATTCTGCAAGTTTCCACCTATTAAGGAGTTTGTTATATAATTCCAAACCCTATAAGAGTATCACTTTATACTTTTTTTACCGCATCAAGTTTCTGAATTGAAAAAGTTCTACTAAGTGCTTTACTTTGTTCAAGATTTTCGAGTAATACTAGGTTTCTTTAAAATTCATCCATGGATGAATATGATTGTAAGGCATATCCACATATGACTTTGATCGACTGCGATGCATCATACGACAGCGATTCGTGTTTAGATATAGAATTCGATTACACGATTGTTTGTGTTCCGAGTAATGAAATGATTCCGAATTTATCATCGAGTGAAACTAAATGTTACGTTTTTTCTTATGTGTCTGAAGATAAAGTGATCCATAGAGATACAATTATATCATGGCTTTCTGAAGTAGGTGTTCCTGAAGAAGCTTTTAACATGGTGGCAGAAGACATTTTGCAATGTGTTAGTGAGATGGGTAATGGAATATGTAAGGACTCGAGGGGTCTTTCTATTCGAGTTGATTTATCAGTCTCTCGTGGTTGTAAAGAGGAGGAAGAAGATGAAGAGACAAATTGTTTGGACGAGAATGAAGAGGAAGTGGAAGTGAAAGTCGAAGAAGATGAAGATAATGCGTTGGTTCATCCTGTTACAAGGACTATTGAAGATAGCCATGATAATGATGAATGGAAGTATAGATGGGACGAGGAGGAAATGGAGATTGAAGAACAAGAAGATAATGAGTTGACTCCAACTGATACAAGGTCTGCTGAAGATGATCACGGTGAAAACGATTATGGAGATGAACGGAACTCTTATTGGGAAGAGGATATGGAAATCGAAGAAGATAATACATCGGTTATTGAACTTGAAATTGATCGAGATAATAGATCGGTTATTGAACTTGAAATTGATCGAGATAATAGATCGGTTATTGAACTTGAAATTGGTCGAGATAATAGATCGGTTATTGAACTTGAAATTGGTCGAGATAATAGATCGGTCATTGAACTTGAAATTGGTCGAGATAATAGATCGGTTATTGAACTCGAAATTGGTCGAGATAATAGATCGGTTATTGAACTTGAAATTGGTCGAGATAATCGATCGGTTATTGAACTCGAAAGTAATGGAGATAATCGATCGGTTATTGAAGTTGAAAGTGATGAAGATGAATGGAACTATGATTGGGAAGAGATGATAGGAATAGAAGAAGATATTAGGTTTATTCCTGCGGCTAAGTCAGGTATTGAGGGATTGAAGATGGTAACAGTCGAAGAAGCTGGAAAATGTCCTATTTGTTTCGAAGATTTTAATGTTGGTGTCTGTATGCCATGTTCGCATACGTTTCATATGGATTGTATTCAGGATTGGTTGAATGTAGGCAACTCTTGCCCTTTATGTAGATTTCAGCTACCTACTAGTAGCACAGATGAATAAAAAGTGATTTTTTTTAGATGTTTAATGAATGTGTGTTTATTTTTACTCAATCAATAAGTGCTTATCAATATTTGAGTAATAAGACTCTTAGTATAAATCTTATATTTTTTGTTCTGTGAATATTGTGAAGCAATAATTTGCATGATTATACAGGTGGAGGAGGCAAGTCTAGCAAAAGCCAGAAGCCAACACAGTTTTCAGAATCTAACTCATCTTGGATTGCAAGGAAATGCAAACCTCCTGAAGCTTTCTTAGCTGCTTCCCATGCTTCAGCTTCTTTAGTCGATGTAGGACTTTTTTTATACGTCGCATATACATATCGAGTCGAAATCGCAACCGAAAGAGTCAGGTTAGCGCGAGCAGTGTCCGCTTCAATGGCGCAGAGCTCCAATCCATTCATAAAAGCTGTGACAGTAAATTGTTGCAAGAAGCATACATAGCTATGAAATCATGCGCGTCAAAAGTGCATTCGAGTAACTTAGTTAAACGCTTATATATGAAAAATGAAGTTTTTTTACCTGATAATATTTTAGCACGAGAAGATGCAACAGCGAGTCCTGGGATCAACGTCTTCTCGTCGATTTCAATGCCCAATAAATCAAGATCTAGTCCAGAACCATAGCCAAATCTTTCTTCTGAGGCCGAGGCCTCTTCTCGGACAGCTTTAATATAGGTAATTGATAGTAAAATGAGACAATTATAAACTATGTAATGTGATCATGAAACAAACGACATAAAAGCGAACAAATCTCTCTACCTGAGTAAGGTAACTGAACAAACGCCCATCTTTCACCAAAAAGATCTTCGGGAAGTTTCGTGGGAAACGGATTGTCTAATGGCAAAAGAGGCTTGGATCCCTTTTGAAATCCAGGATGTTTCGTATATACAGTCTCGTAACGTTCTTCAAGCCATAAAAGTAATGACAAACACTGAAAAGGACCAAATGAAGCGCATAAGATATACACCGGTGCAACTCTGAAAAGGAAATAGAACCCAAATGAAATAGGATCGCCAAAAAATTCTCGATTTTTTTCATCTTTTTCGTGTCCAACAAATGCATCTTAAAACATTTGAAAGCGGATGCATATTCTAAACATTCGCAATGCAACTATAACTATAACCTTAGTTTAGAACATCAGTAACTTTCTATGGATTTTAAGGATATACATTGTCGATGCAAACCAAATTTACACTGATATCCAATGACAGTCTATTATTTCTCCAAATTGTAACTGCATTTTTAATTTCACGTTACGCCGTTGAAAAATGGAGGCTTCTAATTGTATGTCAAGTGTAAAAATCATTTACACTAACAGTGTTAGTGTCGGTGCGTGACCATTAAACTCATTGAATATCAATCAACTCCTTCCCTTTCTTAAGTTAACTAGAGGTCATATTCAGATTTCGCGAATCAGTACATATGAAACAAGTTAAACTTTCCAATCCAAGGTTTTCCGTGCACATTACAAACCACTTAGCTTTATAAAACCTCCAGAGCAATGAAATTTCATATTCGCAGCAAAATCTGAAATCATACTCACCCGTTTACTCGGAAGAGCTCTTATACCAAGCTCCTTACACGCTTTCGTAATAATCGTCTGCATCTGTGCCCTACAAACCAACAAAAATACACTTAACCAATATTCCTCCTCACACTCTAACAAGAACACCAAGCAAAAACAATGTCTTAGCATTAACCAGATACAATCTAGCAAGATATGATAATAATACAACATATACACCACGTTTTACACAGGGCCGTCTATAAGGGCGTGCAAGCCATACTACTGCACATGGTCCAAAATTTGTCACACGTAGGGCCTTATAAAATATTTGTCGTAGCAAAATAGGCGCTCATTTGTTTTGCAACGGTTGAACATGGTCTAACTTACACAGAGACTCCAAAAACTTAAGAGGATTGTGATCTACGCATGATGCATATTAAAAGCAAATAGAACAGAACATTATAACTAGTACACTTTCATTCTACTAATGTAACAATCACTACAAGTGTTAGGCAAAACTCTTGACAGAAACAAAAACTACAAGAAGTAGCATATAGTGAATCAATTTACCTAAAGAAGCGAATGTTTCTAGGCACAGGTAGATCCAACTCATCACAAATCCCAACAATAGAATCCTTAAGAGTGATACTATTAATAACATTATTAGGAAAATACTTAGTATACTGAAGTGAAAGAGATTTATCACAAACAACAAGCTCCCAAACTTTCTTTCCTCTAGCATCAAGAATTGGCCTAGAACAGAAATCCAACTCCCAGCTTAATATCTCATCAGGATCAGTTTCAGGGTCAAGATAACATGTTTCAGCAGTTGGGTCTTCTTTGTCTTCTTCAATGTCTTTCTGGGTTGTTGTTGTTGTTACTGAAGTTTCTGATGCAGAACGTGTTTGAAGTTGAAGGAAGAGTTTTTTCTTGGTGAAAAATGGGAATTTGATGGTGGGTTTTGATGAGGAGAGTTTGGTGATAATGGAGTTGGGGTAGTTGAAAGATGGCGTTTTGAGTGTTGTGGAGTTGAAGGTTAGAGTAGCCATGGTTATGGCTATGGTTTGTGGAACTGGTTAGTTTGTGTGGTTAAGGTAGTTATCCATTGTCGCATGTTTTTTTCTTCTTCTTGGGTTTTTAAAAAAACCATGTGTAGAGACCCGGGTCAATATATTGGACCGTTTTTTTTTTCTTTTTCTTTTTGCGACTGTTACTATTTTTTTGTTGACCATAACTTTAGTATCTCTATTTTACTTTTTTTTAATTTTAATTTTGGTCTTTTTATTTCAAAAATTGGTTCACAAAGTCTTTCTATTTTGTTTTGCTGAGGAATATAGTCAGTCTCTCTTTCAATTTGGATGTGTTTTTTAATGATGTGGCAGATCCATTGCACATGTGTCATATGTCGGATGGAAATTATAATTGATTTTTTTATTAAATTCATTTATTTTTTTTATTATATGTTGGTAATTAGCCAATTAGAAATATATTAGTTTATTCAAGCACCTTCTATCATGAAGCAGATGAAGCATCGTTTCCCCCAAATACATGAACTCTGGAAATCTCGGCAAAATTAATCGTCTTCGTCTTCATAATCTTAATCCTCTTCAACCTTGAAACGTTGTAATCCTCTTCGACTTGGCATTTTCGTAGTTGTCTTCAACCTTACACTCTATTCTTCGTGAGATTTGGAAATGGAAAACCCAACATTCGTATCAAGGTTAGTGCTTATGATTTCTTGTGGTCCCAAACTATATTCTTTAGTTATTGTTGAATTGCGGTCCCTTATGTGTAATGGTTATTTTATAACATAGTTGTGGTCCTGCATGTATATTCAACTATTCTTCTATTTGTTTTGTGTAGGCTAGCACTTGTTCAGCGTTGTCAGACTTAGAATACACCATAAGGGGACATTGATAACTCATTCTATGACATGGTATATTGGTGAAAAAGTAACTGAAATGGAATGAGACTGGGATGTAGACTTTCTGTCATATATGAATATTGAAAAAATGGTAAAAGGTGTAGGTTACGGGAGTATAAAATGTCTGGTATTGGCGCCTTAGGTTTTCGTTTTCTCGTGGGCTTCGACCGTTGAATAATGACCAAGATGTTTTAAAGTTTGTTGAAGATGTTAAAGGATTTAGGATAGTTGACATATATGTCGAACACATTATTGATATACTGGAAATCATAGACAATGATGAAGCTGATGTGAATGTGGAAATAGATGGAGCTGATGTGAATATGGAAAGAGATGGAGCTGATGTGAATGTGGAGAGAGATGAATCTGATGTGAATGTAGAGAGTGAGGGAGGTAATGTGAATGTGGAGAGAGATGGAGTTGATGAGAGTGAGGGAGGTAATGTGGATGTGAATGTGGAGAGAGATGAAGTTGATGTAAATGTTGAGAGTGAGGGAGCTGGTATGAATGTGGAGAGTGAGGGAGCTAATGTGGAGAGTGATAGTGAAACTGATCTGAATTATGAGGAAAATGAAGAAGCTGGTGATGAAAGTGAGGAAGTTGATGGTGAAAGTGAGGAAGTTGATGGCTATTGTTGGTGTGGATGGAAATAACAAGATCATGCTTATAGCATATGCAGTTGTGGAAGCCAAAACCAAAGGCTCGTGCCAATGGTTCTAGGATTTGTTACTTGATGATTTACAAGTCATTCAACACAATGGATATGGCTTTATCTCAGACCAACAAAAGGTACTGAAATGCTTTTGTTTCATATTTATTTTAGATTGTCATTTGTCGTGTTTTTGCTATCATATAATCATTTGTTTATGCCATTCTTTTAGGGATTAGTATCGGCTATTCTGAAGACAAGGTAGTACGTTGAACATAGATTATGTGTCAAACATTTGTATGGAAATTGGAGAAAGAAATATCCAGGGATAGTGATGAAGGAAGTTTTATGGAGGGCTACTAGGGCAACAACATTACCTGTTTGGGAAAGGGAAATAAATCACATGAAAGAACTTAATCCAAATTCTTGGAAAGACATGATGGCAGTTCCTGCAGCTTGTTGGAGTAGAGCATATTTTAAGACAGATACTCAATGTGCTTTGTAAGTCAATAACATGTGCGAAGATTATGTTATAACAAAAAAGCACCAGAAGATTATGTTTTATCGTATTATAGGTAACCAATCATATTCAACTTGTCTTTTCATTTCAGGTATGCATTTTCTATTTTATCATATTAATAATATAATTTTGTATGCATATAGGAGATCTATTGTGCTTTCTACATACAGTCACATCATGTTTCTAACAAATGGGCCACAGTTATGGCCAAATGATGGAAACATAGCCATCAACCCACCTATCATGAGAAGAGCTATTGGGCGCCCAAAGAAAAATCGAAACAAGGATAATGATGAGCCTAGGAGCACAAACACTTTGCCAAGACTTCTTCAAACTGTGAAATGCAAAAAATATGGTAATATGGGACATAACAAAAGAACTTGCAAAGGGAAGCGAGCGGCTGAGAGATCCATTTCTAAGGCTGGCAACAAAAAGGAAAAACAAAAGGCAAAAAAGGATGGTGGGAAAACTGTCATAGAAGGAGGGTCTCAAGCACCAGGAGAAACTCAAGAATAGTTCTACATTAGGATTTATGTTATTTGTTTTGAGTTTGTAATGACTTTTGTGTAGTGAACCTGTTTTGGGCCTATAATGGCTTCTTTTTTTTGTTTTGAACATGTTTTGGGCCTATAATAGATTTTGGATAGTGAACCTATTAATGGATTTTGGCTTTGTTATGAATCTTTGTTATGAAAATATAATGTCTGTTATAGTGCATATCAATCAAAACAAGTCTTTTATAATGGATATCAATCAAAGCAAGTCTGTTATAGTGGATATTATTTAGATGTTTGTTGTGATACGGTGGGAGAACTGACTTTGAGGTTTTGCGTTTGTATTCGCAAATGTTGCGGTTAGCAAGAGTCGCCACCGACTTTTTATTTTATCCTAAGGAAAGGTTAAAAAGCACAGCAAAAACCTTTTGAGATGTTTTCTTAGGTTCGGGGAGTAGATTATAGAAAGGGAAGGTATTAGCATCCTTTCTATCCATGGTTATCCATGGGCTCTTAGTTACTTGCTTAGATCACTTGCCTTTTGTTTTCAATTGTTTTAAATGGTGCTTGAGTGTGTGGGTTTGAAAATGTTTTGAAAAGAGGCCAATGTGGTGGCAACCTTTGTAATGATCCATGTGTGGGATGTATACAAAGATGTATGTCTTTTGAAAAAGTTTTCATTTGTTTTTGAAAGTTGTTTTGAAAGTGTGGTGATGTGTGATTTTGAAATTAGGCAAGTGTTTTGTTTTGCAAGTTGATTCAAGTAACTAAGAGGTTATCTACTCCTAAATTTCTCAAAAGATTATTGCTATACTTTAACCCTTTTAACAAGTTTGCTCCACCCTTGTATTTGGTGGGCAAACTTGTGTTAGGATGTGAAAGGGACAGGCGCGGGTCATCGTTTTAGACCATAATTGCAACGGCGTTAAATGTCTTTGAGCAATTTCTCTAAGGGACTTGATCATTTGTTTTTGTTTGTTTTGAAAAAGTTTTGTCGAGGGACTATGATCATTCAAATTGCTTGCTTTGCTCAAAGAAGTTCAACATACAATATGGCCCAATTATTTGAAGGCAACAAGTGGAAAACCCTAGGGGGGTGCAAGTGTGATTTGTGTGTCCATTTTCATGCTTGTTTATCTTGTATTAGGTCAAACTATTTTTTATCGTTTTTCGCATACAAACCCTAATTCTAACATGTTATCATTAGAAAGCAATAAAGTGCGAAATTAAAAAATTACTAAGCTATTACAAAACCAAATATGGGAAGGGGGGTACAAAGGTTCAAATGGGGTTATTGACAAGAATTTAAATCTAAATTATTACATCATTTGAATATTTGCAAGGTAAATAAATTGCATAATTAAATGGAAATTAAATAAATATGTGAAATGCCAAAAGAAAGTTTTTATGTGTATGAGAAAATATTTTTTATGTAAAAGAGAAAAGAAAATAAAAATGTATTATTTTTTGGAGTATTTTGAACTTAGGATAAAACCCTAATTTTAAAGAAAAAGGTATTATTTTCTAATTTAATACAACTATTTATTCATTATTTATAAAAATAAAATAAAATGAAATGTATTATGGAAAAAGGTATTTTTATATCAAATATTAATAAAATAAAAAAATTCAAGTATTTTTATATTTTTATCTTAAATATATTAATAAACACATATATATATATATATATATATATATATATATATATATATATATATATATATATATATATATATATATATATATATATATATATATATATATATATATATATATATTAAACCCTAAATATGTATTATACAAAAAATAAGTATTTATTTAATATTTTAATAAAATAAATAAAAAGAGTATTTTTTTGTGTGAAATATTTTCAGAAAGTAAAAAAAAATAAAAATTGTATTTACATTATTTTTATATTTATTCTCATAATAGTCTATATATACTTATGTACAAACAAAGAAAATAAATAAATAAATATGCAATAAATGCAAAAAATGATGAAAAAAATATTTTTAATTTTTTAATGTCATGAGAAAAAATAAACAAAGTCAACAAAAAAAGAAAAAAGTCAAAAAGAGTAAAAAATGAAGCAAATGGGCTCAGGGGGTGTAAACATGGAAATGGGGTGTGAAAAGAAAATGAATCCAGGCCCAACCCAGACCACTTCTTCTTCAACCTCTGTACAGCCTTCTTCAAGCAAAAACACGCGTTTTTTATCTCTGGATTCCTGGACTTTCAAGCAAAACTCATAACATGAAAAGTGTAGAGCATTAAGAGACGGTTTCAACCATATAAAGAACATGACCTATCTCTCTAAGATGAGGGAGAATTTCTCTCCCCCCCATTTCTGACCTAACTTTTCATCAATGTTCAGACATGAAATTCTCTAAGCACACGAAATATAAATGAAATCTAAACATATGAGCATGTTCAGGGCTATGATTGTGACATGTTTTCTTCAAGAACCTAAAGCTAACAATGCCTAATAAGAGAGATAGAACTCCATGAATGTACCTGTTCAGTTGGAATCGAGCTTGGCAATGGAGGATGTTTCAGAGTGAAATGATGACTTGTACAGCTTCCTTGAAGTGTAAGGATACTTTTCCAATTCCTACTTTGTCTTGAAACTCCCTGAATCGAGCTAGTGAACTCCAACTGCAAAACAGAAAATTAAAAATGGTGAAGTGGCTTGGAGGTGTTACAAGTCTGATTTTAGGACATGGTTAGCTTGTATATGTTGTAGGGAAGGTAGAGGAAAAGGTTTGGATCAAAATGCTCGAAGGGATTGGGAGTTTGCACTTAAACTGCAGGGGCTCCCCTGTTTGTACAGTTTTGAGGTGATTAGAGCAATGGGAGTGTTTCAGATGGCAAGGGCTCGTGTGTTAGCTTGGATTTTGTCTATGGAATGTGTTTGATAGCTTTTGTGTTGTGTTTCTAAGCTGAGATGAGAGATAGCATAAGTTATGGACTTTTCTTCTATCTTAAGCAACAAAAGCAAGTTGGTGGTTTTAGGTTAGTAGGGGGCCTCTTAATGTGCTGCATAAACATCTCTTGATCAGTGTGTTATGCACATAATCTTGTGCCAAGCAGATCTTTCATGTACTTGTTGGATTACAAACTTGACATAAAGTTAACCTTTTCAAAAATGGAAATTCCACTTTATCTAGTTTAGGATTAATCTTGCATACAATGCTTGCACTCAAAGAACA
This sequence comes from Vicia faba, assembly GCA_948472305.1. Lineage (NCBI taxonomy): Eukaryota > Viridiplantae > Streptophyta > Magnoliopsida > Fabales > Fabaceae > Vicia > Vicia faba. The sequence goes on along the minus strand of OX451737.1, from coordinate 77,121,936 downwards.
ACACCTTAACACATTGAATATGCATTAAATTATTGAGTATGAAATGGTTCAAGGACCTGTAATCAAGCATAAAGCAAACTGATTTCAAATTGGCAAGATTATGAACATGTCTTGAGGAAGAACAAAAAGTGAATTTTTGCCAACTTGTGAAATTCGAATCTCTCAAGTTATGAGGTTGTTTGATGAGTTCTTGGACATTTTGGAAAGCTTGGAATGTGTACTACAATCCATCTTTGAAATGCAAATCAAAATTCCAAGTGGAAGGGTATGAAAAGTGGCCTTGAAGTAGGGTAGAAAACCTTGTCAAAATAGGTCAAATTTCACTAAGTTAAAAGATGGTTTAGTGCCCTTATTCAAAAAATTATAACTTGAGATACAAGCTTCGAATGAGAAAACTTTGTGAATCAAAGTTGTAGATTATGCAACAAGATAAAACTTTCATGTTTTGACTTTTGTTTGAATCCAAATGGATCATGGTGAAAAGATGGGGCAAAGTTGGGAAAAAATTAGGGTTTTTCATAACTTAGAAAAATTCTAAGTTATGAAAAATTCCATTTTCAAACCCTAATTTGCATTTTGAGATTTCTTGGTGAACAAGTTTCATGATTTGGCATGTTTTGATGAAAAATGAATCTTGACTCTTGATTTTGACCAAAAAGTCAAAGTTTGACTTTTCAGTATACAGTCAAAATTGATCAATTGACTGGGAAATTCAACTGTCAATCTTGTGTAATTGGGATCTTTTGAGCTTGATGAATGTGTCAAGATAATTCCATGGGGTCCTTGAGTCCATATGTGAACTTGGTTTGCCATTGGTTAAATCAAACAGTCAAAAATTGCCTTTGTGCAGTCAAAACCCTAAAAATGACCATTTTGCCCTTTTGGTGATCTGATCAAATTTCTTGTGGAATTGTGATCCAAACTTGATCAAATGGTCCATATGAGTTAATAATGTTGATGTGGATCAAATTTCATGAGGTTTGACTGTCAATTAGCCACAGTTGACTTTTTCCCCAATACAGCTGATTTCTAGGTCAACTGTCCAATTGCCTGGGCAAAACTTGGAATCAAGACTTGAAACTTGGTATGGGTAAACTTGGGGGTCCAACATGAAGCATGAAAGTCATCTTAGGCTTTTTGGGTCAAAACATCCTTAGGCAAACACAAACCCTAATTTGAGTCCACAGTGCAAGGAGAAGTCCTGAGCAGAGGAACCCCTAATTGGCTCTTGATCTTCAAAGGTCTTGTGATGAGAAAATGTTGAGGAAATGGGAGGGAAAATTTTGGGGTACAACAGTTGCCCCTGTTCAATCTTCTTGGACCTGAAGAGTTAGATTGGCAAGTTTGCCTTTCGTGACTCGAGGGTAAAAGGAGATTGGACACTAGAGTGCCCGGAAATTTGCACTCGCATGCTGGAGTCTCAACAATGTGGTGTCGGGAATGGGCTTATAGATGCCATTTGGAGAGATGGTGGATAGGGAGATGGGCTTATAGATGCCATCTGGAGACGTGACAGAACTTTGTTGGGAATGGGCTTATAGATGCCATTTGGAAGTATCGGTCGCATAAGAGATTCCTTTGCGAGAACTTGTGTATTCGAGAAAGACGGATGTTTTCCTGGCTTGTTACAGGTGTTTGATCCTCAGTCTCCTGATGCAGACATGCCCTGGCTGGATACAGGTATTGAATCTACAATTGGTTGCTCACAGATATGCTCTGGCTGGATACAGGAGTTGAATCTGGAAATAGTCGTTAATAGATGTGCCCTGGCTGGATACAGGAATCGAATCTTCGAACTCTTCAGACATGCCCTGGCTAGATACAGGAATCGAGTCTGGAAACGTGGTCAACAGATATGCCCTGGCTGGATACAGGAATCGAATCTGGAGATGTTGTAGTTGATAGATGTGCCCTGGCTGGATACAGGAATCGAATCTTCGAACTCTTCAGACGTGCCCTGGCTAGATACAGGAATCGAGTCTAGAAATTGATCACTCTCAGATGTGCCCTGGCTAGATACAGGTATCGAATCTGGAATTGTGGCAGTTGAAGGTAGTCGCTTTTGAGATTGTCTTTTTCCTGAAAAGGCAAAAACGTAAGTTGTATGCAATGTCATGATGTATGATATGCATGATATCATGATGTTCAACATGAGATGTTGTATGCGTTTCATCATGTATGTAAGCAAGATGTATGAAAATGTAAAATGTTTATGAATGTAATTTCGTCTTGGGGAAAATAAATCCTTGACGAACGGCCGGAGAATTGCTCTGTGGAAGAGATATTTGGCCGAAGTTTTGATGAGAGGCCTGCTGAGGACTTTAACGATGGATTCCGCTGAGGATAATGATGATAAACCCCGCTGGGGAACTCCAAAGATAAACTCTGCTTGGGAATACCAAAGATAGACTCCGCTGGGGATTGAAGGAACTTTGCCGAGAGCGGTCTTCCGTGGCTTTTAGCTGAGGATAACCCAGTTATAAGTCCTTGTGAGGAAATAACTCTAAATAAAACTCGGGCGAGAAGTCCGTTCTTCGCAGGGGATAAGCTTGCAGAATTTACTGGGGATGAGCTTTAAGACCTGCCGGGGAATGTTGTGCCTTTTCAGGATCGACGGGGAACCAACTCCGCTTGGGGAAAGTATTGTCGCATCCTGTTTTATTCTGCGGGGAATTGAGATGATTTGGCTATATTCTTCAGTTGAACCTACCTTGGTGCCTTGGCGGACAAAACAACCAGACTGCATTAGACAACTCCACATTGCCCCTGTCTTTGATGTCATTTGTAATTAATCTCTTGTTTCATATGCAAACATTTATGAATCAGCAATTTAATGTCAAATGCATATACCAAAAATGAACATTGGACGTTCTTCGCAAGACAAAACAAAAAAAGGAAACAATGGTAATTTGTATGGACAAGTGAATTTGTATTGATTTAAACTTTGCCTGTGAATAGGCGTTTTTGTACAAGAGGCTGACATCCTAGTAAGAGGACATCGCCAAATAGTATAGAGTTTACAATTTGAAAAAGGAAACAAAACAGCTATGTGAACAATCCCACTGGGTTCCAACTCTGCTATCGCCTTTATGTCTTCGAACGTCTCATCGCCTTGCTGCCTAAATTGAAGATGAAGCTGATTGGTCAATGCCGAAATCTGGAGCCAGATAGTTGATGCCGAATTCCGGATGCGAAGTGATCCAATGAGACATAGTGTTACGCTTTTATCCCTAACTTTTTCCTGGACCGCCCTTTCGGGTTTTCAGTCCACCGGGATACCCATTTTTGCCCAAGCCGCCCTTTCAGGTTTTCGACTTGCCGGGTGTAAAGATTTTTATTCATTTCATCCCTTATTTTTGCCCGAACCCTTTTGGTTCGCCGGGAAGCTCTTATTTTTGCCTAGGTATGTCAACCTAGCGGGTCTTTTATTTATGCGTAGTATTTTTTCACTATGTCTGCATTGGCGGGGTGAGGAAGGTCGTCACCATCCATGGTGGTTAGGATCATGGCTCCTCCTGAGAACACACGCTTAACCACAAATGGCCCTTCGTAAGTAGGGGTCCATTTGCCCCGGGGATCACTTTGAGGAAGGATGATGCGTTTGATTACCAGGTCCCCAACTTGATACTCTTGCGGTCTGACTTTCTTGTTAAACGCCTTGATCATCCGTTTCTGATACGTTTGACCATGACAGATAGCAGTGAGCCTCTTTTCGTCAATCAGATTCAACTGATCAAGTCGAGTCTGGATCCAATCATCTTCATTCAAGTCTGCATCCTTCATTATCCGGAGAGAGGGTATCTGGATCTCAATTGGCAAGACTGCCTCCATGCCGTAGACCAAGGAGAAAGGAGTTGCCCCGGTTGATGTCCTTGCTGAGGTGCGGTACCCATGAAGAGCGAACGGTAGCATCTCGTGCCAATCTTTATAGGTCACTGTCATCTTCTGCACAATTTTCTTGATATTTTTATTGGCTGTCTCTACAGCCCCATTCATCTTCGGCCGGTAGGGAGAAGAATTGTGGTGCTGTATCTTGAATTGTTCACAGAGTTCAGTGATCATTTTGTTATTGAGATTGGTACCATTGTCCGTAATGATTCTTTCCGGGACTCCGTACCGACAGATCAGATTATGCCGGATGAAACGTGCCACGACGCTCTTGGTTACTGTGGCATAGGAAGCTGCCTCAACCCATTTCGTGAAATAATCGATCGCCACCAAGATGAAGCGATGCCCATTGGATGCTGTTGGTTGGATCTCACCGATCATATCGATGCCCCACATTGCGAAAGGCCAAGGTGCCGTCAGGACATTCAAAGGAACCGGAGGGATATGCACCTTGTCAGCATAGATCTGGCATTTATGACAAGTTCGGGAGTGTTGGTAACAATCGGCTTCCATTGTGGACCAGAAATATCCTGCCCGAAGGATTTTCTTAGCCATGGTGTGTCCACTGGAATGTGTTCCAAACGTACCTTCATGCAGTTCCATCATGATTTTTTCCGCTTCAGCCTTATCCACACAACGCAGCAGAGTCGAATCATGATTCCGTTTGTAGAGAATGCCGTTGCTGAGGAAGAATTTTGCAGCAAACCTTCTCATGAACTTCTTATCATTGACGGATGCACCTTCAGGGTATTCCTGAGCTTCCAAGTACCTCTTTACCTCGTGATACCAGGGTTTTTCAGTCACCTCCTCAGCCTCGAGCTCGCAGCAGTATGCCGGTTCATCCAACTTCCAGATTATGATTCGGGGAGCCTCATTGTCCCATTTAACTTTGAACATTGAAGACATTGTGGCTAGTGCGTCCGCTAGCTGATTCTCCTCTCTGGGGAAATGCTCAAAAGTTATCTCTTCAAAGTGAGGGAGCAAGGTCGACACATACTCCTTGTAAGGAATAAGATTCGGGTGTTTCGTATCCCACTCGCCTTTGATCTGATTGATCACGAGAGAGGAATCTCCGAAGACACTTAGAAATTTTATCCTTAAGTCGATTGCAGCTTGTAAACCCATGATACATGCCTCGTATTCTGCCATATTGTTGGTGCAGCTGAAACATAATCGGGCGGTGAGGGGAGTATGAGTTCCTTTGGGAGATATGATTACAGCGCCGACGCCGTTACCCAAAGCATTGGAGGCTCCATCAAAATGCATAGACCATCGGGATCCTTCCTCAGGTCCTTCATCCGGTCCAGGTACTTCACAGTCAGTTACCACCATGATGTCTTCGTCCGGAAAATCAAAGTTCAATGATTGGTAATCATCCACAGGTTGGTGTGCCAAATGATCGGCCAGTACACTTCCTTTAATTGCTTTATGAGTTGTATACTGGATGTCATATTCTGTCAAGATCATTTGCCATCTCGCTATTCTTCCAGACAGAGCGGGCTTTTCAAATATGTACTTGATGGGATCCATTTTTGAAATCAATAAGGTAGTGTGAGTCAGCATATACTGTCTCAGCCGGCGAGCAGCCCATACAAGAGCGCAGCAAGTTTTCTCAAGCAGTGAGTAACGAGACTCACAGTCGGTAAACTTTTTGCTCAAGTAATAAATAGCGTGCTCTTTTCGGCCAGACTCGTCATGCTGCCCCAGCACACACCCCATTGAATTATCAAGTACCGTCAAATATAGTATCAGAGGTCTTCCTTCCACTGGTGGCATAAGAATGGGTGGCTCTTGGAGATATTCCTTTATCCTTTCAAAGGCGGCCTGACATTCATCATTCCAGCGTACTACTTGATCTTTCTTCAACAATTTGAAGATTGGCTCACAAGTAGCAGTCAGATGCGAGATGAATCGAGCAATGTAATTCAGTCGTCCTAGGAAACCTCTGACTTCTTTCTCTGTTTTTGGAGTCGGCATCTCTTGTATGGCTTTTACCTTGGCAGGATCCACCTGAATACCTTTATCACTTACAATGAAACCTAGCAACTTTCCGGATCTTACCCCAAAGGTGCATTTGTTGGGATTCAACCTCAGCTTGTATAACTTGAGTCGGTCAAACAACTTCCTCAGATGGTCAAGGTGCTCCTCCTCAGTTTGAGACCTTGCAATCATGTCATCAACGTATACCTCAATTTCATGATGGATCATATCATGAAACAAAGCAACCATGGCACGTTGATAGGTTGCCCCAGCTTTTTTCAATCCGAATGGCATGACCTTATAACAGAAGGTGCCCCACTGAGTCACAAATGTAGTCTTCTCCATATCTTCAGGAGCCATCTTGATCTGATTATACCCTGAAAAACCATCCATGAAGGAGAACACCTTGTGTTGAGCTGTATTGTCAACCAGGACATCAATGTGAGGTAGGGGGAAGTCATCCTTGGGGCTGGCCCTGTTCAAATCCCTGTAGTCGACACACATTCTGACTTTACCGTCCTTCTTTGGTACTGGCACCACATTGGCAACCCACTGGGGGTAGGAAGTCACTGCAAGGAACCCGGCCTCAAACTGTTTCATGACCTCGGCCTTGATCTTCTCAGACATCTCTGGACGCATCCGTCGGACTTTTTGCTTTACCGGAGGGCAATCTTCTTTGGTTGGCAGGTGGTGAACTACAATGTCGGCATCCAAACCAGGCATATCTTCATAGGACCAAGCAAAAATCTCCATGTAGTCTTGTAGCATCTGAATCAATCGTTGCTTCACGCTGAGCTCTAGATTGGCACCAATCTTGACCTCTTTCCTATCTGTCTCAGTACCCAAATTAATTGTCTCCACAGGCTCTTCATGTGGTTGAATAGCCCTCTCTTCCTGGAGTAGCAGTCTTGCGAGTTCACCAGGTACTTCGCAATCATCTTCACCTTCGTCTTCGGCTAAGTTGATCGGATTTTCGAAGTCATAACTGGCGGTAGCAGAGCTGTTACCAGTGAGATCCAGAGTGGATTGAAACCTGTATAAGTGAGTGTGTGTAAATATAGCTGTTTTGCAATATATATAACACAGAAAGGAAAAGAGCGCAAGATTTGAAATGCAACAAATGTCCAATGTTTTGATTGATGATATATGAAAATGTCATACAAAAAGCCCTCACAAATGGAGCTACGATGCCCCGGGTAGGACACCGAGCCAACAAAGTTTTAACATATTGTTCGTTACAAATTGGAAATCAAAAGAAATCAATTACTGCGTGACAAATGTGATAGGGGTAAAATCCTTCGTCGTCCAGTTGCTTGGTCCGTTGCTGGTAGTCGGGTAGATCCAACTGTCAAACTCTGCTTCCTCTACATCCTCCTCGATAGCATTCACCCTTGAGCTGGAAATAAATACCGGAGCCTTTCCGATCTTCTCTTTGCGCACCGCCTTCTGAGCCTCTGCAGTAAAGCCTAGCCCAAACTTGTCGTTCTTCTGAGTGAAGTCAGGAAGCTGACCCCAGTGTGCACAATTGCCTTTCTGAACCACAGCCCGGGCATCCCTTAGGGAAGCCATCTTCAAGGAATCATTCTCTTCGGCCATTGTCTCTGCAGCTGCTGAAATTGGATGCACCTCCTCGAAATGCTGGAAGGGGGTTTCAATAAACTCTCCGTCCATCTCGATGTACCTGAAGGAATTCAAATGGCTCACCATATACTCCTCTTCTCCTTGCACAGTGACGATCTTCCCCCTGACGGGATACTTCAGCTTCTGGTGCAAGGTGGAGGTCACTGCCCCAGCTTTGTGGATCCAAGGTCGACCCAACAGACAAGAGTACGATGGACGTATATCCATCACGTAAAAGGTAGAGTCAAACACTTGAGAGCCCACACGAATAGGGATGTTAACCTCTCCATGAACCATCCTTTTTGAACCATCGAAGGCCCTGACGATGATATTGCTGGGCTTCAACTCCAGGCCTTCATAATCCAGACGATCTAAAGCCTTTTTCGGTAGAACATTCAAGGAAGAACCAGTATCCACTAATACATGTGCCAGAGTAGTGCCCCTACATTCAATAGAGACATGCAGGGCATCATTGTGGTCTCTCCCCTTCGCGGTCAGGTCAGCATCTGAAAAACCCAAGCCGTTGTCCGCCGTTAGATTCGCTATGCAATCAGTGAACTGGACTACAGACGTCTCTTGCGGCACATGGGCCGTCTTGAGAAATGAGATCAAGGCCTTAGCATGGGCCTCGGAGCATAGCAGTAAGGAGAGCAGGGAGATCTTGGAGGGTGTATGCCCCAACTGCTCGACAACATTAAAATCACTTTTCTTTATTATTTTCAGAATCTCCTCCATTTCTTGTCGGGAGGCCTCAGCATTTACGGGTATTGGTGCCTCCATCCGGGCAGGCTCTTCTTCAATCCCTTTGCCCCGAGCATTTGATGACTCGGCAGCAGGGGACACAATTTGACCAGCAACAGGACCAGGTAAACTTGTAGGTTTTATGAGGAGGGGTTTTCGAATAGCGGGCGGCGCAATGTCAGGTGAGAAGAGCCTGCCACTGCGGGTAACTTTGGCTGGACCAGTGATATCGCAGATACTGGCACTAGCGTCGAATTCTTGTTTGATTCCATTTACATACACGTCTGCCCCATAATGCCAGGGGACAGCTTTATCAGACACGTAGGAGAGGGGCCCCGGAACAGTAATGATCACAGGCGCAACTGTCATGATTTGAATAGGCTTCTTCGGGGGAGCCTTGATTGGATTTTTGAAGATGGTAATCACAGAAACTTCTTTCATCGGAACCAATTGAACAACAGTCTTTTTGAATAGAATTTCCTTGCTATCCATCAGGCCTTGGATGCCTAACCTCAGCAAGGGACAATCAGATAGGGAAATAGCACAGAACAGGCAATCTTCACCGCAACCCGGAAATAAACCGGCCCGCAGTAGGTTCTTCTTAACAATCTTCAGAGAGGTAACAACTTCATCTATCGAAACAGCATACATTTCTTCCTCAATGGCATTTACCCTATGCTGGGGCATAGGAGCCGTTACAACATTTGGTCTTTCTGGCGCTTCAAACTGAATTTCCTTTGCGTCGATCAGATCTTGCACTTTGTTTCTCAAGGCCCAGCAATCATCAGTAGTGTGCCCGGGACTATCAGAATGATAAGCACACCGGGCATTTGGGTTATACTTAGGAGACGCAGTGTTGACGACCTTAGGAGCTTCTTTGAGGGTCACCAGGTTGGTGGATAACAGTTGGGGTAAAATTTGAGATAATGTCATACTTAGTCGGGTATACTGCCTCTTGGGCCTTTCGCTTCTTTGTTGATTGTACTGCTGAGGAGCAGCAACAGGTTTGGAGATGACCAAAGCGTTGACGGCTTGGCGACTTTCGGGCTTGACTTGTCTTCTAGGACCATAGACGGCACTTGCTTCTTTCTTAAATGGCCTCTTCTCAGCGCTTGTAGAGGCAGCCTTCTGTATCTTGCCTGACCTGATGCCAGCTTCAATTCTTTCTCCCGTTAATATCAAATCTGTAAATCCAGCGGAGGAGTTACCAACCAAATGATTGAAAAACGGACCAGACAACGTCCCCAGAAACATATCAACCAGTTCTCGATCAGTCAATGGAGGCTGCACCCTGCCAGCCAAATCTCTCCATTTTTGAGCGTACTCTTTGAATCCTTCACCCGTCCCTAGAGACATACCCTGAAGTTGGGTACGCGTAGGAGCGAGATCAGAATTGTATTGGTATTGTCTGTAGAATGCGGTTGCCAAATCCTCCCAGTGTCGGATGCTAGCTCCATCCAATTGGTAGAACCATTCAAGTTGTGACCCCGAGAGGCTATCTTGGAAGAAGTGAATCCAGAGGTTCTTATCCGCCGTGTAAGGTTGGATTTTCCTTACGTACGACCTCAGATGCAGCTTCGGGCAGGAGACCCCATCGTACTTGGCGAAGGCAGGCGCCTTAAACTTGTGTGGAATGACTACCCCAGAAGATAACCCCAAATCTCCGAAATCCAGTCCCGACACATTCTGAATTTCCATGGCGCTCAAGCGGTCCTCCAATTGCTTGTATCTGTCAGCAGCAGGTGGGTATTGTTCGTCATTATAGTCCGTCTCGTTGTCGGAGACTGCGGGACTAGGAGCTCCTCCCCCTTGGGGACTGTTTTTCTCAGCAGAAGAAGTAGTTGGATCAGCTTCGTTGTGGAGTGTGTTCCCAAATCTGCGTCCGATGTTGAACAATGCAGTCCTCTTTTTCTTCTTCTTCTTCAGGAGTAGAGTCTTCAACTCTTGCTGACCTTGGGCTAGGCTTAGGACCATCTCTTGAAACTGTGCACTTTGGGCCTGAAGGGCCTTGATTGCTTGCTCACTGGATGATTCTGGATTCATGATGACTGTTCAAAATAAACAGCGAAGGAGATTAAGCAACCTGTGAAATAGGGTACCTGCTATGCATATGGTGTAATGGAATGCGTATGTTTTATGTTTTCAAAGACAAACAAGATTCAACTTTGTAGACAAAAAGGGAAACACACTTCATTAGATTAAAAATTTCAATTGTTCAACAACTTGCCCTTAGGCATTACAGGAATGAAAAGGAAATAAAACTACAAAAGGAAATATCAAAGCTCATCAATGCTCCCATGGCCTCCTCTTTTCAGTGCTGATGTAGTTGTTCAGGACCCGTTCTTCCTCCAATTGCTTAGTCAGCCTCTGGATCTTTCTTTCCTGCTCGTTGAACTTCTCCCGATAGAAATCCCGTTCTTCCTTTAGCTGTGCCCAAGATCTCTTCATTGTATCAAAATCAGCGGGTATCTGAGGAGGGAGGACAGTTGGAGGAATCCCGTCTTCAACAGGAGACTCAAGAATGAGAGGTCTAACAGCTTCGTAGGGCATACCTAACTTCTGAGCACGGATGCGGACCCATTTGCAATAGGGCTTCAATGGCAGAGAAGTCTTTGGTCCTAACTCATGTGGGTCAGCTTTGTGAATTCTGTCCCAAGCTCTAATGAATCCCTGGCGTAGTTTGTCACTGTCTGCCTGAAACTCAAAATGGAAGTGAGGAACCAGCATCTCATGAGGCCCATCTCCTCTGGCTCTTCCAAACTGGCGGAGAGCTAAACACGGATTGTAAGAGATTCCTCCTTGGATACCAATCAATGGGACATTAGGGTATTCTCTGCAACGGTCGATAACAGCTACCTCATCCAAACCTCTGAGAGTCCAGGTGATGTCATTATCAGTGAGAGACATTAACCTCCGAGTCCAGCCTTTTCCTTCATCATTCTTCAGCGCGAACTTAGGAAGGTGCGAAATAAACCACCTTACTAGCAAAGGAGCACAACACCACGGAGTTCCCCGTTTTCGAGCAGTACGAGCATAGAGTTGTTGTAGCATATCACCCAAAAGAGTGGGTACCGGATTCCGAGACATGAAGATCCTTATGACATGGATACTGATAAAGGTGTCAGGGTTGGGAAACAGCACCAGACCATAGATCAAAAGAGCTAGAACATCCTCATATGCCTTGAAGTCCAAGTCATTCCAGAAATCATTAGCCTTGCCAACCAGAAATTTGACCAAAAAGCCCTTGACCCCATTTCTAGTTTCCCAGTTGGACAATATCTCTTCTTTGGTCAAGGGGAGAATTGCAGCAATCTCTTCAGGCCTAGGAGTCTTTTCCAAACCAGTGAAGGGAGTTTGTTCCAAGACAGGAATCCCAAGCAAATAAGAAAATTCTTCCAGGGTAGGAACCAGCTGGAAGTCTTGGAAGGTGAAACAGTGATGCAGAGGGTCATAAAACTGGGTCAGAACACTTATCAGTTGTTGGTCCCATTTTGCAGTGATCAAGCCAAGGAGAGAACCATGTCTGTTGATGAAGGAGGTAGTGTTTGGAATCCTTCCAACCAGATCCTTGAGTAAAACTGGTGGTTGAACAAAGTTGAGCCGGACGGTATTTCTACGCACGGGCATCATAATGTCCTACAAAACAGAGCAAAGATGAAACCTTTTTGTCTTTGAAATGGGTTAGCCTTTTATACAGGATGCATGCAATGGTATGATGGCATGATGCTATGATGAAGCACACCACAAGTATTCACATAGGCAAATAAGGCACACAAGTCACACAAGACACCCTTAGGTTTTAGGCCAACATGAGTTTCAGGTATTACCCTCTTTTGGTTTTGTTGGTTAAAACCTGTCCTATCAAAAGTAACCGGGTTCTAGAGGATCTCAAATCATTGGCTACCCTCAATCGGTCATAACTCCAGCATCGCAATCTTTTCTCGCGGCCAGAACCATCTCGAGAGTTTAGCCTCAATGAGTGTAGCATACTGCTACTGTCCTAATAGCCAAGTTGGTCAATTTAGGGTTCTAAGGTTGGTTGGTGTTTAATGACCCCTTAGAAGACCTATATTCTCCCCGTTACAACACAAGGGATATAGGTACAGACTAAGATGCCACACCAACGTAGCCACTGCTTCACCCATGTCGGTCTACGCCGGACAGGTCCCTCACAGATTATGCTACCTAAAAAGGGTATATCCCAGATCCGGGTTAGGATCTATGAACTCCGATGCAAAGCCCACAAATATAAAAGCAAACAAAGCAAACAATTGAAAACAAGGGTGATCTAAGCCCTAAGGTTACTCCACTTTTAAAAGTATCCCCAGCAGAGTCGCCAGTTCTGTGATACGGTGGGAGAACTGACTTTGAGGTTTTGCGTTTGTATTCGCAAATGTTGCGGTTAGCAAGAGTCGCCACCGACTTTTTATTTTATCCTAAGGAAAGGTTAAAAAGCACAGCAAAAACCTTTTGAGATGTTTTCTTAGGTTCGGGGAGTAGATTATAGAAAGGGAAGGTATTAGCACCCTTTCTATCCATGGTTATCCATGGGCTCTTAGTTACTTGCTTAGATCACTTGCCTTTTGTTTTCAATTGTTTTAAATGGTGCTTGAGTGTGTGGGTTTGAAAATGTTTTGAAAAGAGGCCAATGTGGTGGCAACCTTTATAATGATCCATGTGTGGGATGTATACAAAGATGTATGTCTTTTGAAAAAGTTTTCATTTGTTTTTGAAAGTTGTTTTGAAAGTGTGGTGATGTGTGATTTTGAAATTAGGCAAGTGTTTTGTTTTGCAAGTTGATTCAAGTAACTAAGAGGTTATCTACTCCTAAATTTCTCAAAAGATTATTGCTATACTTTAACCCTTTTAACAAGTTTGCTCCACCCTTGTATTTGGTGGGCAAACTTGTGTTAGGATGTGAAAGGGACAGGCGCGGGTCATCGTTTTAGACCATAATTGCAACGGCGTTAAATGTCTTTGAGCAATTTCTCTAAGGGACTTGATCATTTGTTTTTGTTTGTTTTGAAAAAGTTTTGTCGAGGGACTATGATCATTCAAATTGCTTGCTTTGCTCAAAGAAGTTCAACATACAATATGGCCCAATTATTTGAAGGCAACAAGTGGAAAACCCTAGGGGGGTGCAAGTGTGATTTGTGTGTCCATTTTCATGCTTGTTTATCTTGTATTAGGTCAAACTATTTTTTATCGTTTTTCGCATACAAACCCTAATTCTAACATGTTATCATTAGAAAGCAATAAAGTGCGAAATTAAAAAATTACTAAGCTATTACAAAACCAAATATGGGAAGGGGGGGTACAAAGGTTCAAATGGGGTTATTGACAAGAATTTAAATCTAAATTATTACATCATTTGAATATTTGCAAGGTAAATAAATTGCATAATTAAATGGAAATTAAATAAATATGTGAAATGCCAAAAGAAAGTTTTTATGTGTATGAGAAAATATTTTTTATGTAAAAGAGAAAAGAAAATAAAAATGTATTATTTTTTGGAGTATTTTGAACTTAGGGTAAAACCCTAATTTTAAAGAAAAAGGTATTATTTTCTAATTTAATACAACTATTTATTCATTATTTATAAAAATAAAATAAAATGAAATGTATTATGGAAAAAGGTATTTTTATATCAAATATTAATAAAATAAAAAAATTCAAGTATTTTTATATTTTTATCTTAAATATATTAATAAACACACATATATATATATATATATATATATATATATATATTAAACCCTAAATATGTATTATACAAAAAATAAGTATTTATTTAATATTTTAATAAAATAAATAAAAAGAGTATTTTTTTGTGTGAAATATTTTCAGAAAGTAAAAAAAAATAAAAATTGTATTTACATTATTTTTATATTTATTCTCATAATAGTCTATATATACTTATGTACAAACAAAGAAAATAAATAAATAAATATGCAATAAATGCAAAAAATGATGAAAAAAATATTTTTAATTTTTTAATGTCATGAGAAAAAATAAACAAAGTCAACAAAAAAAGAAAAAAGTCAAAAAGAGTAAAAAATGAAGCAAATGGACTCAGGGGGTGTAAACATGGAAATGGGGTGTGAAAAGAAAATGAATCCAGGCCCAACCCAGACCACTTCTTCTTCAACCTCTGTACAGCCTTCTTCAAGCAAAAACACGCGTTTTTTATCTCTGGATTCCTGGACTTTCAAGCAAAACTCATAACATGAAAAGTGTAGAGCATTAAGAGACGGTTTCAACCATATAAAGAACATGACCTATCTCTCTAAGATGAGGGAGAATTTCTCTCCCCCCCATTTCTGACCTAACTTTTCATCAATGTTCAGACATGAAATTCTCTAAGCACACGAAATATAAATGAAATCTAAACATATGAGCATGTTCAGGGCTATGATTGTGACATGTTTTCTTCAAGAACCTAAAGCTAACAATGCCTAATAAGAGAGATAGAACTCCATGAATGTACCTGTTCAGTTGGAATCGAGCTTGGCAATGGAGGATGTTTCAGAGTGAAATGATGACTTGTACAGCTTCCTTGAAGTGTAAGGATACTTTTCCAATTCCTACTTTGTCTTGAAACTCCCTGAATCGAGCTAGTGAACTCCAACTGCAAAACAGAAAATTAAAAATGGTGAAGTGGCTTGGAGGTGTTACAGGTCTGATTTTAGGACATGGTTAGCTTGTATATGTTGTAGGGAAGGTAGAGGAAAAGGTTTGGATCAAAATGCTCGAAGGGATTGGGAGTTTGCACTCAAACTGCAGGGGCTCCCCTGTTTGTACAGTTTTGAGGTGATTAGAGCAATGGGAGTGTTTCAGATGGCAAGGGCTCGTGTGTTAGCTTGGATTTTGTCTATGGAATGTGTTTGATAGCTTTTGTGTTGTGTTTCTAAGCTGAGATGAGAGATAGCATAAGTTATGGACTTTTCTTCTATCTTAAGCAACAAAAGCAAGTTGGTGGTTTTAGGTTAGTAGGGGGCCTCTTAATGTGCTGCATAAACATCTCTTGATCAGTGTGTTATGCACATAATCTTGTGCCAAGCAGATCTTTCATGTACTTGTTGGATTACAAACTTGACATAAAGTTAACCTTTTCAAAAATGGAAATTTCACTTTATCTAGTTTAGGATTAATCTTGCATACAATGCTTGCACTCAAAGAACAACACCTTAACACATTGAATATGCATTAAATTATTGAGTATGAAATGGTTCAAGGACCTGTAATCAAGCATAAAGCAAACTGATTTCAAATTGGCAAGATTATGAACATGTCTTGAGGAAGAACAAAAAGTGAATTTTTGCCAACTTGTGAAATTCGAATCTCTCAAGTTATGAGGTTGTTTGATGAGTTCTTGGACATTTTGGAAAGCTTGGAATGTGTACTACAATCCATCTTTGAAATGCAAATCAAAATTCCAAGTGGAAGGGTATGAAAAGTGGCCTTGAAGTAGGGTAGAAAACCTTGTCAAAATAGGTCAAATTTCACTAAGTTAAAAGATGGTTTAGTGCCCTTATTCAAAAAATTATAACTTGAGATACAAGCTTCGAATGAGAAAACTTTGTGAATCAAAGTTGTAGATTATGCAACAAGCTACAACTTTCATGTTTTGACTTTTGTTTGAATCCAAATGGATCATGGTGAAAAGATGGGGCAAAGTTGGGAAAAAATTAGGGTTTTTCATAACTTAGAAAAATTCTAAGTTATGAAAAATTCCATTTTCAAACCCTAATTTGCATTTTGAGATTTCTTGGTGAACAAGTTTCATGATTTGGCATGTTTTGATGAAAAATGAATCTTGACTCTTGATTTTGACCAAAAAGTCAAAGTTTGACTTTTCAGTATACAGTCAAAATTGATCAATTGACTGGGAAATTCAACTGTCAATCTTGTGTAATTGGGATCTTTTGAGCTTGATGAATGTGTCAAGATAATTCCATGGGGTCCTTGAGTCCATATGTGAACTTGGTTTGCCATTGGTTAAATCAAACAGTCAAAAATTGCCTTTGTGCAGTCAAAACCCTAAAAATGACCATTTTGCCCTTTTGGTGATCTGATCAAATTTCTTGTGGAATTGTGATCCAAACTTGATCAAATGGTCCATATGAGTTCATAATGTTGATGTGGATCAAATTTCATGAGGTTTGACTGTCAATTGGCCACAGTTGACTTTTTCCCCAATACAGCTGATTTCTAGGTCAACTGTCCAATTGCCTGGGCAAAACTTGGAATCAAGACTTGAAACTTGGTATGGGTAAACTTGGGGGTCCAACATGAAGCATGAAAGTCATCTTAGGCTTTTTGGGTCAAAACATCCTTAGGCAAACACAAACCCTAATTTGAGTCCACAGTGCAAGGAGAAGTCCTGAGCAGAGGAAACCCTAATTGGCTCTTGATCTTCAAAGGTCTTGTGATGAGAAAATGTTGAGGAAATGGGAGGGAAAATTTTGGGGTACAACATTTGTTATAGTGCATATCAATCGAAATAGGTTTGTTATAGTGCATATCGTAAATTAACAATAGAAGTAATTTCAACAACATATTTCATTTCAATTGAATGTAATATTACAGGTTCATACAAATGCAATTAATTGCATAATATTACAACAGATACAAGTTACATAGATAAGCAACAGACACATGTTACAACATTACACCTACTTAAATAATTGTGTTGCAGCAAATACAAACACAAAATAACATAACAAACACAAGTGATAAACCCAATAAATAACCCATAAACTTGTTTTTTGCCTTCAACGACTCTTCATTTTTCTCTCTTTCCCTTAACATCTCTGTAAGTTCATCATTTCTGTTTTTCAACAACCTAATTACATCATTTGCGCGACCACCCATGTCTTTATCATACCATTCAAAATAATTACAACCTCTCTTCCTCACGAGCTTGTAATTACCACAATCATAAAACCTTCTACCTAGATTTTCGTAGGTCCATGATGTCATTAATGGTGACTCAGTGTCATACCAACATGTATGGACCCTTCTTCTTAAACCCAACTGATCTGTTGAAGCAATTTAAAACCTTGAGGAAGACATGAATGATGTATCAGAAGTATGAGAAGAAGATGAATTAAGCTTTAGAAAGACAAGGAATATGGCGTTTAGGGACAAGAGGAACAACACAACTTGAGGGAGACGATGCAGCTTGAGGGAGACGACACAACTTGAAGGAGATGATGTAGCTTGAAGGAGAGAAGATGGTGGAGGTGTAGCTAACCTGGTGGGAGAGAAGATGCAGATGAATCTGTAAAACTAGGGTTAAATAGCTATTTATTTTTTATTTTAATTTTAATTTCATTACCAAAATTAAAAAATAAATAAAACATACCGTTATCAATTATAATTTTCATCTGGCACATGACACATATGCAATGGATCTGCCACATCATTAAAAAAACACACCCAGATTGGAATGGGGACTTTATTTCTCAGAAAAACAAAATAAGAGGATTGTGTGAACCGGTTTTTGAAATGAGGGGACATAAATTGAAAAAAAAAATAAAAATAGAGAGACTAAAGTTGCATTTAAGCCTTTTTTTGTTATAAGCGTCGCACTTAAAAACTAATCCACATAAAGAAGAGGTTTTAGGTTTGATATCAAATGAGAATCAAAATATCTAGTTTAACAGTACTATTTTTATAATACATTTTAGTCATTGTTTTATATTTTCAAAGTAATCATTACAAATCATATAAAATAAGAATGGGTTATACTAATAGAGATTGCATTACTAGTTTTAGAAGGATTAGTGTATGTATTGATCTTTATATATGGACTAAGGTGATTTTTATTAGACTTTGGGGAAAAAATAACTCACGACTTGATGAGTTTAAAAGTGACGTGAAATAGTCATAAGATGGAACGGACAGACACAGTAAGGCGAGTCTATGGGCGTTTAATTGGAGTTTGACTTAAATTTATGTTTGTCACCGAGTGTTCAACGAGTGTTTGGGCCGCTTGACCCAAGCTCGTGCCCATCACATGTCAATTGTCTTAGTACTTGATGGTTAGGTGTTCTTAAAAGGGTCATTTTTTGTCGAGGCTACTGAGGAAATCTCTTTTTCCGATTTAGGAGGGAGAACATATCTTCCTATGCCCACGTATTCGCTAAGGAGTTAAGGAATTTTTTCCCTTACCCGTGATCCGAGTAAAAGCCCATAGCTATAAATATTCCTACCCTTAGGGTTGGGACATTCATTTACTAATTTAGAGATACAAATACACGAGCTCTCTTGTTTTCTCTTACGTAAAAATTTTTTTTATCCAATTATATTTTCTGCAAGTACAATTGGTGTCCACCACGAGACCTTGATAAAACTAAACTAGGTCACACTTATATTCAACTTTCATTCGCCTCAGTCATCTTTGTTAAACGATGTGATACGGTGGGAGAACTGACTTGAAGGTTCTGCGTTTGTGTTTGCAAATGTCGCGGTTAGCAAGAGTCGCCACCGACTTTTCTTTTATCCAATAAGGAAAGGTGAAAAAGCACAGGAAAGACCTTTAGGGATGTTTTTGAGTTCGGGGGGTAGATTAAGAAAAGGGAAGGTGCTAGCACCCTTTTCATCCATGGTTTTCCATGGGCTCTTAGTTACTTGCTAAATCACTTGCTTTTGTTTGAATGTGCTTGTGGTGTGTGTTTTGAAAGTATTTTTTAAAATGGAACTTCGTAATGGTTCTCGTTTCTATGAGAACGCCTACAAAGTGTTTATTTTGAAAATAGTTCAAAGGTGTATTTGTGAGATGTGTTTTTGAAAGTATTTTGAAAATGGAACTTCGTAATGGTTCTCGTTTCTATGGGAACGCCTACAAAGTGTTTGTTTCGAAAATAGTTCAAAGGTGAGAGTGTGGGTGTATAAAATGTTTTTGTCATGAGCAAGCGATTAACTGAGAGCGAACCTACCTACTCGAAAGGTCTTAAATGGGCTTTTTCTCCTCCTTTAGATGTTGCTATCTTATCATTGATTTGATAAGAAGCCCCATCGTTGGATGTAAAGGAACGGGCGTTGGGACGTTTGTATAGTCATAGAAGGCAACTTATGAGACGTTTTAGCAATGTAGTTTTAGGGACTAGATTATTTACCGAAGGCAACATCGAGGGTCATCGAGGGACTACGATCTTTTATCGAGGGTCTTTTGCTAAAACGCCCATGTTCGAGAGACATGATTATTTTCTGAAAGGCAACAAGTGATATTACCCTAAGGGTGCATGTGTGCAAAGTGTGTTTTATTGCATGCATTTGTCTTTGATTAGGGGTGGCCTATTTGTTGGTTTTATCTTGCCATACACACTTATTTACTAGCAATATATGAAAAGCAAGTAAAATGCGGAAAATAAAATCTAAGCTATTACATCGCTTTAGGGGGATGGGGGTACAAATTTACAATGGGGATGAAGTAGAATCTAAAATATTAAAACCATATCGAATGATAATGAAAAGAATGTGAAAACAGTGTAAAATAAAGGGAAAATGCACTTTTGAACTGCTATGTGTCGACCCATGCTGCTATGCATCGACACATAACTTCTCCTGCTCCTGTAAGACAAAGTCAGTTCAGTATGGATCGACACATAATGGGATGTGTCGACTCATGCACCTTCTTGTATCGACGCGAAATGCGTATGTATCGACTCATAGACTTTTCCAGCTTCTGTTAAGTGAAATCTGTTCAGTATGTGTCGACACATAATGGGATGTGTCGACTCATACACCTTTTAGCATCAATGCGAAATGCGTATATGTCGACTCATAGTCCTTTCCAGTTTCTGTTTTGTGACCTGAACTCAGTATGGGTAGATGCATGAGGGTCATGTGTCGACTCATACCCTGTATTTTCACTAAGATGGGCCGACACATGTGGATATGTGTCGATACATCCTACGTTTTTCTGCCTTAAACACCATTCTTTGCATACATCAGTTAGTTTTTTAACATATGAATGAATAACATGAACAACAAATAAATTATTAACTTCAAAACAGTGATTGCTACATCCTATAAACAGAAAAATTGATGTATGGAAAAGGCAAGGGAAAGATGACGTACCTTAAAACCGCACTTTAGGTTTTTGAATCCAAATACCCTTCAAGATGTTGTATGAACCTTAAGGAAGCTCCAACCAGCTGCTAGACTTTCCTTTTTGTTGAAGGTTACTAAACAACCTTTGTATGGTATGAAATATTTGGATGGTTGGGCAGAACTTGCCAAGTATGAGAGGTTCAAAGGTTTGGACTTTAAAACCCAAGAGTAGAAGTTTTGTGGATTGTTATGGCTTTTTGTGAATTTGAGATTTTTGAGGGTTTACCAATATAACTTCTGGCTTTTCTCTCTATTTTTTCTAACCCCTTTGTATTTCAAATTCTTCTTCTATTTATAGGCAAAGGACTTTGTGAACCAAGGTTGAATAGGTTTACAAAATAACATGTTATGGTTTGGTTGGGATGTAAGTATCAAACTATGTCAAATACTCCATGGTTCCAAGATTAAGTACCAAAGTTGTTGGTTTATAGGGGTTGGTTTCTGTGTTTTATGGTAGAGTGAAGTCAGAAATAAACAAAGTATGGGCTCAAGACAAACTTTGTACAAAAAGTTTGCTTTTCAAGAATAACAATGATGCCCTTATGCCATACATGGAAAGATCCTTTGGACAATGGCTTAAACACTTGGGTAATAGCTCAAAAGTGGGTGTAAGCATTAAATTATGGTAAGATTTACAAGTCACAAGTCCTACAAATTGGAGATTATGCAGCATGGGTTAATATTCTTGTTCCTTGTTCATCACAAATTTGCCTTGTATTTCAGGAATGAATGTCCAACTTCAGATCCTTGTATCTCCTAACTCAAATAAGATAAATTCATGCTCTTGGATGTTTTGGAAAGCTTAAAAGACCCTCTATAACTTTCATGTTGGCCACTTTTGTTAAATCAAACTGGAACTTGATGAAAAATGGGCAAGAAGTTGGGATAAAAACCTGACCAAAACTGCTGAAAATTCTCTAAGTGTTTAAATGAAAATGTCATGACTTCATGAATTTATAACCTGAAATCCAAGCATATTTAGGAGAAGTTGTGTAAATAAATGTTGTAGATATCATGGAGATCTACAACTTTCATGTTGGAAGCTTCTCTTGAATCATCTTGCATCAAGGTGAAAAGTTGGCATGAAGAAATGAGATTATCATGTATAAAAAACACTTCGAAAAATTTCCAAGTCTTGAAGGATTTGAACCTTCATATTGACTTTTGACTTTCTTGATTTCTTGATGATCAAGTTTCATATTTTTGAATGCCTTGATGAAATTTGATCCTTGGGATGTAATGTTAACCAAAAAGTCAAAGTTTGACTTTCTAGTATGCAATTGACCATTTTGCCCTTGTGCCAATTTCAAGCCTAAATTGATGTATCAGTGCTGCAAACTTGACGTCATAGAATATCTTGTGAGCAAATACTTGACAAATGAGAGGGCAAATTTTGGGGTACAACAGCTGCCCCTGTTCAATCTTCTTAAACTTGAAGAGTTAGATTGACGAGATTTGCCATTCGTGACTCGAAGGTGGAAGGAGATTGGACACTAGAGTGCCCAGAAATTTGCACTCGGCGATGCAATGATAGGAGGAATGGGCTTAAAGATGCCATTTGGAGAGGTAATGTATAGTTGTCGGAGATGGGCTTAAAGATACCATCCAATAATGCTTGTTGAATTGTAATTTGTAAGTTGAAAGAATGAGTATCAGAATTGCGTCCATGTCTGGAGTGTATCTGAGCTGTATCTGAATGAGTATCAGGATGACATCCATATCTGGAGCGTATCTGAACTGTATCTGAAAGCTGAATCTGAATGAGTATCAGGATGGCATCCGTATCTGGTGCGTATCTGAACTGTATCTGAAAGCTGAATCTGAATGAGTATCAGGATGGCATCCATATCCGGTGCGTATCTGAACTGTATCTGAAAGCTGAATCTGAATGAGTATCAGGATGGCATCCGTATCTGGTGCGTATCTGAACTGTATCTGAAAGCTGAATCTGAATGAGTATCAGGATGGCATCCGTATCTGGTGCGTATCTGAACTATATCAAAAGGAATCTGGAATAAGTATCAGAATGTCATCCATATCTGGAGCGTATCTGAACTATCTCTAGAAGGAATCTGGAATAAGTATCATAATATCATCCATATCTGGAGCGTATCTGAACTATCTCTAGAAGGAAACTGAATGAGTATCAGGATGGCATCCGTATCTGGTGCGTATCTGAACTGTATCAAAAGGTTGAGTTGTTTGAGCTGGTCGAGTATATAGTTGTCCTGTCTGGTTTCAGGTATTAATCTCTGACCTGAGAAAGAAAGATAGTTTTCTTGGCTTGTTACAGGTATTAATCTCTAACTTGAGAAAGAAAGATAGTTTTCCTGGCTTGTTACAGGTATTAGTCTGGAACTTGAAAAGGTTGGTCGACGAGATAGTCGTCCTGTCTGGTTTCAGGTATTAATCTCAGACCTGAGAAAGAAAGATAGTTTTCCTGGCTTGCTACAGGTGTTAATCTTCAATCTCTTCATGTAGATAGTTTTCCTAGCTTGTTACAGGTGTTAATCTACAATCAGTCGTTCACAGATAGTTTTCCTGGCTTGCTACAGGTATTAATCTGGAACTTGCAAAGGTTGGTCAACGAGATAGTTGTCATGTCTGGTTTCAGGTATTAATCTCCGACCTGAGATAGAAAGATAGTTTTCCTGGCCTGTTATAGGTGTTAATCTTCAATCTCTTCATGTAGATAGTTTTCCTGGCTTGTTACAGGTATTAATCTACAATCAGTCGTCCACAGATAGTTTTCCTGGCTTGCTACAGGTATTAATCTGGAACTTGTAAAGGTTGGTCGACGAGATAGTTGTCATGTCTGGTTTCAGGTATTAATCTTTGACCTGAGAAAGAAAGATAGTTTTCCTGGCCTGTTACAGGTGTTAATCTTCAATCTCTTCATGTAGATAGTTTTCCTGGCTTGTTACAGGTATTAATCTACAATCAATCGTCCACAGATAGTTTTCCTGGCTTGCTACAGGTATTAATCTGGAACTTGCAAAGGTTGGTCGACGAGATAGTTGTCATGTCTGGTTTCAGGTATTAATCTCTGACCTGATAAAGAAAGATAGTTTTCCTGGCCTGTTACAGGTGTTAATCTTCAATCTCTTCATGTAGATAGTTTTCCTGGCTTGTTACAGGTATTAATCTACAATCAGTCGTCCATAGATAGTTTTCCTGGCTTGCTACAGGTATTAATCTGGAACTTGCAAAGGTTGGTCGACGAGATAGTTGTCATGTCTGGTTTTAGGTATTAATCTCTGACCTGAGAAAGAAAGATAGTTTTCCTGGCCTGTTACAGGTGTTAATCTTCAATCTTTTCATGTAGATAGTTTTCCTGGCTTGTTACAGGTATTAATCTACAATCAGTCGTCCACAGATAGTTTTCCTGGCTTGCTACAGATATTAATCTGGAACTTGAAAAGGTTAGTCGACGAGATAGTTATCATGTCTGGTTTCAGGTATTAATCTCTGACTTGAGAAAGAAAGATGGTTTTCTTGGCTTGCTATAGGTATTAATCTTCAATCTCTTCATGTAGATGGTTTTCCTGGCTTGTTACAGGTATTAATCTACAATCATTCGTCCATAAATAGTTTTCCTGGCTTGCTACAGGTATTAATTTGGAACTTGAAAAGGTTGCTGGTAGCCATATGTTGATTGACCTTTTTTCTGAAAAAGGTAAAACGTTAGATGTATGCAATGTCATGATGTATGAAATGCATGAAGTCATGATGTTCTCAAAATAAATGAGATTGTGTCGTATGCACTTATCATGTATATAAATATGAAATTTGAAATGTTTATGAATGTATTTTTGTCTGGGAAAATAAATCCTTGACAAATGTCAGGGAGTTTGTTAAATCCTGGACTGCTGTTGAAGAGTATGTGTGTCTTCAAACTTTGCTTAGAATGTTTCCACCGGGGATTCCTGTTTTGTTGTTTGAGGAGAACTCCGCTGGGAAATATTGAAAACTCTATGGGGAGTATGTTTATTCTTGTTTGGGGAAAGAGTTCAGGAGTCTCAATTGTCTGTTGCTCTTACTGGGGAATCGAAGTTGAACTGATATCTGGTCGAGTCCAGGTTTCACAGTAACTTGCTGGGGATTGTAGAGTAGTCTACCAGGGAAGAGTTTGTGGTCCTTTGATTTGTAGTAGTCGGGAAGGCTACCTCAAGCCGGGGAATCCCGTTGTTTGTTGGGGAAATAAACCCTGTTGTCGGTCTGCTTGAGAGGTGACGACTTCGTTGGGGGAAAGTCTTTGAGGATTCTTGAGGTTGTCTCAGCTGGGGAAAGGTTTTCAAAGATTAAACTCTGGCTGGGGAATCATCCTGTGAGAAGGATTTTGGGGAGATTTGTCACTACCCCTAGCAGCCAATGTTTCTGGTATTGCCAAAAATGTTTGATTGTATGTAACTCTTTGCTGAGATTGACGTTCAATGCCCTAAGTGATGGAAATGGAGACTTGCCCCTGGTTACTCTGCAATTCTTGAGAGATTTCTTGGAATCTTGATTGGACTTCCCCAAGTGTGTTGGATAGTGACATGTCATGTCCCCTTGTTGATAGGAGATTTGTCAATGGAAGTGTCGTCCTTCTTTGAAGTGATTTTGTTCACTGAGAGAGCTTTCGTTCATTGGATATTCATTATGTGAATTTCTTCGTTGTCAAACAAATAGCCATATGCAAACAGTGATATTCAAGTAATGCAAAGTTTATGCTTGTCTTGAAATTTTGAAAATGCGTTTTAGCGAGTAAAGAAATTTTGTAAGAAAAATTCAAACTCAAGATTTAGAGTAAAGCCTTATAGGAGTCAGGATACCTTTTGTAATAGTATACTTTCGAACTAACCCATGCTTCAATTAGGACTTTTGAAGGGTTGTAACGTGGCTTGGTTCACGGGTTAAGAAACAAAGGATAAAGGCTTAAATGTATTTGTACCCACCCGTTCTTCGTGATGTTCTTCAGTCCTAAGCTCAGTTAATTTACGTTTGAACTCCAATTGAGTCTGGGATGACGTTTTGGTGATGGTTCAAACAAGTTAAATTTGTTGGAAGGCAGTCATTTTTGCAACATTTTTCATTTTGTTGAGGATTTATAGTGACCTCTTTTGATTGATTTGTTATCCCTAATTTTTGCCTGACTGTTTTTGAGATTACAGTAGCGGGATGCCCCAGTTTTCTTAAGTCTCCTTTGTAGGTTTTGACTTAGTGGGCTTTTCTTTTTTGAGAAATAATGACTGCCTATTTGGTAGGGAACCATCACCGTCTTTTGATTCCAGAGGAATGTTTTTGATGTCATTCGTTGTATTATGAAATGAGAGTTTGCGGCTAAACGTGCGTTTGAATTAATTGAGAGACTACCCTGCCCCAGGTTTTGAATAAAGGTTTCAATTTGTGTTAAAATAGAAAACTTCTACTTCTTTGGCTCGAAGGGGTTAACTAGGGATTATCTTCCTTATAACTCCAGTGTTTAGGATTTGAAAGAAACGCCTGTACATCATCAGCAAGGTCTGTCCAAAAGCATACTGTATGAGATTATGGCATTGTTTTCGTCATCCTCCCTCTAAAGGCTTGTAACTTTTAGCAAGAGTTGAATGTCATAAAGTGAGTAAAAAACATAGTTTAAATGTAATGAAAACGAATGGATTGATTCAAGACAAACATATGCAATGCATTAATGAAACAAAGTTTGACATTAACAGATAATTGTTTGAATAACAAAAGAGAAATTACAACTTGAAAATTCAAAATGAACAGAAGCTTTCAATGATTCGTCATAGGAGCAATGATTATGTTTGGAATCTCTGGAGGGTCAAACTCGATCTCCTTGGCACCAATCATGTCTTGGACCTTGTTCTTCAAAGCCCAACAGCTGTTTGTGTCATTCCCTGGGCTATCAAAATGATAAGCACACCTCACATCTGGGTTGTAGTTAGAAGAAGAAGTCTTAGGGTTCAGATGAGGAGCCTTTAACGTAATCAGCTCTGCCTTCAACATGTGTTGTAGCGCTTGATCCAGCGACATGTTGATCTTAGTGTATTGTCTTTTAGGCATGACCTACTTACGCTGATGCCCCTGTCTTTGTTGAGTAGTCGTAGGATTAGAGATCAAGATTGCTCCTACGTGTTGGTCATGACGAATCTTTTGACCATACACATCATTGGACTCTTTCTTCCCTTTGTAGGGCTTTTTCTGAGCATCAGAAGGTGTAGCTTCTTGAATCTTCCCACTTTTGATGCCAGCTTCGACCCTTTTGTCGTTCAGTATTAGCTCGGTGAACCCGGCTGAAGAGCTTCCGATCAAGTGTTTGAAGAAAGGCCCTGTCAAAATTCCCATGAAGATGTCAATCCGCTCTCTGTCAGTTAAAGGGGGTTGCACCCTATCAGCCATATCTCTCCACTTTTGGGCGTATCCCTTGAAGCTCTCTTTGGAACCCATGGTCATGTTCTGCAATTGCATACGAGTTGGTGCAAGACCAGCATTGTACTGATACTGCTTGTAGAAAGCAGCAGCTAAATCCTCCTAGGTGTGGATTCGAGAACTCTCCAATTGATAGAACCATTCGAGTTGAGTCCCTGCCAGGCTTTCTTGGAAGAAATGGATCCAAAGCTTTGGATCAGTTGTGTATGGTTGAATCTTGCGGACATAAGACTTTAAGTGCATCTTAGGGCAAGAGACTCCATCGTACAGGGCAAAGGTAGGGACTTTGAACTTTGGTGGTATGACCACTCCAGAAACCAAACCCATGTCTCCTAAATCCCAGCCAGGTGTCTTTTGAATCTCCATAGCACTGAGGCAATCCTCCAACTGTTTGTACTTGTCATCAGTGGGAGGATATTGTTCTTCGGAGTAGTCAGCTTCCACTTCATCAATCTCCAAATTGTGGTCTTCTTCAAGACTATCCCCTATGTTGGATGGAGTTGAAAGATCTAGGGCTTTAGGTCTTCTTCTCAAGTTCAAGACGCCTACTGACTTCTTGGACTTTTTCTTCTTTTCTTTGAGACGGAGAGCTTTCAGGTCCTCTTGCCCCTTAGCCATAGCCAGAAACATTTGTTGGAATTGAGCGTTTTGAGCTTGGAGATCTTTCACCGTTTGTTCCATATCCATCTTACTGAAATAAATAGTAGGAAGATAAGGAGACATGTATGGGAGAAACCTGTCATGATATGATGCATGATATGTGGATGCATGTTTTCAAGGATCTCACAGGGTAAACACAAGAAACAGTTAGAAGTTGAACTTTGATCAACAACTTTCATTGGAGAACTTTATATCGATGGATGTCTTTCCACAAGAATCAAGCTCACCATGTCAAGTGGGTCATAGCCCTTGACTCAAATTGTTGTACTTGATCATTAATGGTGTTTGGTCAGAGGAAAATAAATCCTCACGCCCCTTGATAGACGTCTGGTTCATTGTGAACCTGCATCAAAGACCCTCGAGATCCTTGAAATGGTTATTGAAAATGCTATGGTATGATGTTATGATGTTATGCACAAGTATGCAAAGTAAACAAGCTTATACAAATAATCATGTACACGTAAAGCAGACAAGTCCTTAGGTTTAGGCTTGCATGGAGTTTGTAGGTAAGTACCCTCTTGAAGTTTAGTTGGCTCAACCTGTCCTAACAATAGTAACCGGTTTCTAAGGAGCTCAATATCACCAGATTGTTTCCTTGGTCATTGTTTTAGCTCAAGCCTCTTTAATGGCGACCGAAATATCCCAAGAAACCAAACCTCAATGAGTGTAGTATCGAGTATCTACCAACTTCGGACTGCACCAAAGCCGGTCATCTCACTACATCCTAAAGGCCAAGTTGGTCAAGTAAAGGTTCTAGAAGTTCATTAGTGCTTCATGACATCACTCAGAGGCCCCGTATTCTCTTTGATTAACTCAAAGGCTACCGGTACCCACAAATATGTCACACTAACATAGCTATTGCTTAGACTATGTCGGTATACCCCGCACAGTTTCCACAATGTATTGCTACTTACCTATAATGTTTCCCAAATCCGGGTGGAGGATTCAAACCCAAACAAAGAAGCAAAATGTAAAGCAAACAAGTCAAACAATGTAAGCAAATAAATGTGATATAAACCCTAAGGTAACCCCACTTTTATAACTAGTCCCCAGCAGAGTCGCCAGTTCTGTGATACGGTGGGAGAACTGACTTGAAGGTTTTGCGTTTGTGTTTGCAAATGTCGCGGTTAGCAAGAGTCGCCACCGACTTTTCTTTTATCCAATAAGGAAAGGTGAAAAAGCACAGGAAAGACCTTTAGAGATGTTTTTGAGTTCGGGGGGTAGATTATGAAAAGGGAAGGTGCTAGCACCCTTTTCATCCATGGTTTTCCATGGGCTCTTAGTTACTTGCTAGATCACTTGCTTTTGTTTGAATGTGCTTGTGGTGTGTGTTTTGAAAGTATTTTTGAAAATGGAACTTCGTAATGGTTCTCGTTTCTATGAGAACGCCTACAAAGTGTTTGTTTCGAAAATAGTTCAAAGGTGTATTTGTGAGATGTGTTTTTGAAAGTATTTTGAAAATGGAACTTCGTAATGGTTCTCGTTTCTATGAGAACGCCTACAAAGTGTTTGTTTCAAAAATAGTTCAAAGGTGAGAGTGTGGGTGTATAAAATGTTTTTGTCGTGAGCAAGCGAGTAATTGAGAGCGAACCTACCTACTCGAAAGGTCTTAAATGTGTTTTTCCTCCTCCTTTAGATGTTGCTATCTTATCATTGATTTGATAAGAAGCCCCATCGTTAGATGTAAAGGGACGGGCGTTGGGACGTTTGTATAGTCATAGAAGGCAACTTATGAGACGTTTTAGCAATGTCGTTTTAGGGACTAGATTGTTTACCGAAGGCAACATCGAGGGTCATCGAGGGACTACGATCTTTTATCGAGGGTCTTTTGCTAAAATGCCCATGTTCGAGAGACATGACTATTTTCCGAAAGGCAACAAGTGAGATTACCCTAAGGGTGCTTGTGTGCAAAGTGTGTTTTATTGCATGCATTTGTCTTTGATTAGGGGTGGCCTATTTGTTGGTTTTATCTTGCCATACACACTTATTTACTAGTCGTGACATCAAATTGTTGCAAGTGTAGTGCTCGGGAAATCTCTTCAGGTTTTGGATTTCTTTCCATACCGTTGAAGGGTAGTTGATTGAGAATAGGAATTCTAAAGAGTTGATAGAATTCTTCCATAGTAGGTACAAGCTGATAATCGAGAAAAGTGAAGCAATGGTGTAGAGGATCAAAGAACTGGAAAATCAACTTCATCATTGTTGTACCCCAAAATTTTCTCTCTCATTTTATCAAGATTTCCCCTCACAAGACTCTTTGGACTCAAGACCAAATTAGGGTTTTACTCTGCTCAAGACATCTCCTTGCACTGATGACCTAAATTAGGGTTTGAAATTGCACAGGGATTTTTGGACTTTCAATGCTCAAAGTGGATTTCATACTTCATGTTGGACTTATAAGATTTCCCCTACCAAGTTTCAAGCCTTGAATCAAATTTTTGCCCAGTCAATTGGACAGTTGACCTAGAAATCAGCTGTATTGGGGAAAAAGTCAACTGTGGCCAATTTACAGTCAAAACCTCATAATTTTTTATCCACATCAACATTATAGACTCATATGAACCATTTGATCAAGTTTGGACCACAACTCCTCAAGAAATTTGATCAGATCATAAAAAGGGCAAAATGGTCATTTTTTAGGGTTTTGACTGCATAAGGGCAATTTCTGATTTTTCACCTAGCCAATGGCAAATTGGGTTCAAGCATGGATTCAAGGACTCAATGGAATCATCTTGACCTATTCACAAGGTTCAAAAGATCTCAAATGCATTGGATTGAAAGATGAATATTTTCAGTCAACTAATCAAAATTTGACTGTACACTGAAAAGTCAAACTTTGACTTTTTGGTCAAAATCAAGTGCCAAGGGTCATTTTTCATCAAGATGTGTCAAAACATGAAACTTGTTCATCAAGAAACCTAATTTTGCAAATTAGGGTTTAAGATTGAAAAAATTTCATAACTTAGAATTTTTCTAAGTTATGAAATTTTCTTATTTTTTCCCAACTTTGCCCAACATTTTCACCATGATGAAATTGGATTCAAACAAAACTTCCAACATGAACGTTGTAGTCCTCCATAAAGTCTACAACTTTTATTCACAAAGTTTTCCCAAAATAAGCTTGGATTTCAAGTTATGATTTTTGGAACAAGGGTCTGTGAAACTTTTAACTTAGTGAAATTTTGCCCTAGTTTAGGCAGGATTTTGACCTATCTTCATGACCATTTTTCACATAGTTCAACTTGGAATATCAAAATTCATTTCAAATATGGATTGTAGATAATGTTACAAGCTTTCCAAAATGTCCAAGAAGTCTCCAAAATGATTTATGGTTAGGTAGAATCGAAGGTTTGAATTTGGCAAAAACTCACTTTGATCCATGGCATTTTTATGTTGACACAAGTTGCAAAATCTGTCCAAACTTGCTTTGTACTTGATTACAGGTCTCTAAACCCTTCCACACTCAAAAATTGAATGCAAAATCATTGGTTTAAGGTGTTATTCTGATCAATAGAGGTTTACACATTGAATTAATCCTAAAATGGCAAAAAGGTAGCATTTCCATTTTCATAAAGGCAACTTTATGTCAACTTACTTCCCTTGAGCCTTGGACCTCTCTCTTTGCAGAAAACAAGTTCCATAAACTTAGACAAAGGTACAACAAACTTGTGCATGCTTGGAGATAGCCTGTACAGGCCTATCTTGTATCACTTCACACTTTTCTTTCAAAACAAGTCAACTTGCCAAAATCACATAACTTGAGTATCTTTTATAACCAAGCTTGGTGACCCTTCCAAACAAGTTTTGCACATTGCATTGAGTCAGAAACATGATCCATCCATCCCTCAAACGCTCTTGAACATCAAAACACATTCCTCTTGCAAAACAGGGCAGCTTCTGCACTTTGAGTTCCAAAACAAAAACCACTCGTGCGTTTTATCCCAAATCAGTTCCAATACCTTCCATACAACCTATATGAACTATCCCAACCATTGGCAATTGACTGTAACTCCATTTGCAAGCTTCACCATTTCTGATTTCAGCTTGTGCAGGTTGACTTCTACAGGCTTATTCAAGCAAGCTCAAGGCAAGCAAAGCATTGGGGAAGGTCAGAGGAAGTTCAGGAAAGCTCACAAACATCTCAGGCCTCACTGAAAAGCTCTACATTGCCATACTCGTGTTCAACTGAAACAGGTATTTTTCAACTTCCTATCTATCTATTTAGGAATCATTAGGCTTAGGTTTGTGAATAAAAAATGTAATACTCATAGCCCTTAAGTTGTGCATATGCTTAGTTTTTATTTAAGTTAAGTGTGCTAAGAGAATTTGATTGATGAACTTCCTGAAAAAGTTAGGTTAGAAATTAGGGCCAGAGAAATTCTCTTTGGTCTTTGAGAGTTAGATTAAGTTCTTTACATGGTTGTAATCGTCTTGAGAAATACTATAACTTTTGTGTTATGAGTTTTTGCTTTAGAGCACGTATGCAGGAGTTAGACATTTGTACACAGGCGCGCGTATTTTTGAATCAGAGGTTGAAGACGAAGTTGTAACTGGACTGGGCTTGGCTTGGCATGACTTTTTGCACCCCCTGACCTGCTTCTTTCACCCCCTAGCCTATTTCATTATATTTTTGTATTTTTTCTATTTATTTTTCATTTATGATTTTATTTTATATTTTCTAAACATAAAAAATATCAAAAACATTTTCATAAATTTTCACATTTTATTTTATTATTTTATTATTTTTTAGACATAAAAATAATTATTAAATAGTATATACCTTTATTTTCTTTAATAAAAACTTATAAATATTATAGAAATATTATATATTTTTATTTTTATTATTTATACATATAAAATAATATTTTTTCACATGTTTTATTTCTTAATATCTTTGTATATATTTATATTTATTTTCTTGTACATAAAATAAAAAATAATATATATTATCTTAAAACAAAAAATTAGGGTTTCCATCCTTATTAAAAATAATATTTTTCTAATATATTTTATTTTTTGACACTTGAATATATATTTTTTATTTTATTGTACATAAATAAATAAATATTATAATTTTCATACATATTCTTAAACCAAAAATTAGGGTTTTTACCCTTAACAAAAATAACTTTTTATTTTCTTTTTTTTAATACCTAAAAATATTATATTTTTACACATAAAAATAAACAAAAACATTTTTTGCATATTTATAATATATTGCATGTTTATTTAATTGTCTATTTAAATTTTGTTTATTTACCATTTGAACAAAGAAATTCAATTTGGTTGTAATAACTTAGGATTTTAATTTCTTGCAAAAAAATCCCCTATCCAAAATTGTATCCCCTCTCCATATCAATGTTGTAATAGCCTAGATTACTTTTTACGCATTTATGCTTTCAAATATGCCATGATAGAGATTAGGGTTTGTATGCAAAAGTCCAAAATCAAAACAAATAGCTAGACCTAATACAAGACCTAAAAATGCATGAAAATGACAACACAATGCATACATGCACCCCTAGGGTTTCATCCACTTGTTTCCTTTAAAATGGCCATGGTATGCATGTTGAGTATCTTGGCAAAACAAAAACAAAACAAAAGATCATAGTCCCTCGATGACGCTATCTTGGTTGCTTATACAAAATGATCTAGTCCCTCAAAAATTGCTAAAGATACTTAGCACTATTGCTATCATGGTCAGTACGATGACCCGCGCCTGTCCCGTTTAACATCCAAATACAAGGTTGTTTACCAAATATAATGGTAAAACAACAATGTAAAAGGGTTGAAAATGTGTAGGAAAGATCTTTGAGTAGATAGGGTAGACAACTCTTAGTTACTTGATCAAAACTTGCAAAAACATCCTTGCTATTTTCAAACACACCTCACAACACAATTTCAAAACATTTCCCAAAACAAACATTCAAACATTCAAACATCTTTTCAAAAGACAACACACCTTTGTATATATTCAAACAAGAATCATTACAAAGGTTGCCACAACGATGGCCTCTTTTCAAAACATTTTCAAAACCACAAAGCACCATTTCAAACAATTGAAAAGCAAAAGCAAGTGATCTAAACAAGTAACTAAGAGCCCATGGATAACCATGGATAAAAAGGGTGCTTGCACCTTCCCTTTTCATAATCTACCCCCCGAACCCAAGAAAACATCTCAAAGGTTTTTCTCGTGCCTTTTGACCTTTCCTTTGGATAAAATAAAAAGTCGGTGACGACTCTTGCTAAACCGAAATATTTGCGAACACAAATGCAAAATCTCAAGTCAGTTCTCCCACTGTATCACAATCATATTTTCATCAGTACTAGAGGTAACCAAGTTTAGGAGGCGAACATGTCTTTCGGTGAATGAAGAGTTCTCAGGGACCCTTGATGCTAACTCTTTGAGTTGAGAAGGAATCCTTACGAGGTTGACTTGGATAGTATTCCTGCGGATAGAAGCCATATCCTATAAAATAGAACAAAGATAAATCCCAATAATCCTTGAAATGGTTAGTGAGAATGAGTATGATGTTATGATGTTTATGATGTTATGTACAAATAAACATATACAAACAAGACAAACAAGTCTTTAGGTTTAGGCTTACATGGAGTCTTATATGTAAGTACCCTCTTGAAGTTTAGTTGGCTCAAACCTGTCCTAGAAATAGTAATTGGGTTCTAAGGGATCTCAATATCACTGATCTTTCTTGTTGGGCATTGTTTCAGTGCAAGTTGGAATTACCCTAAGGGTTCATGTGTGAGTAATGTGTTTGATTTACATGCATCATTTATCTTGGATTAGGGTTATCTACTTGTTGATTTTATCTTTCCATACAAATCCTAATTACTAGCATTTATATGAAAGCGGTAAATTGCGGAAAGTAAAATTACTACGCTATTACATCATTAGGGGAGGGGGTATACAAATTTACAAATGGGGATTGCAAGAAATTAAACCTAATTATCTATTACAACCATATTGAATAATATACAAGCGTTGAAAAGAGTATAATGTGCAAGAGTGTAAATGGAAAGGAAATGATTTTGTATGGTTTTTGTGAAAGGGTTTAGTTTTGACCTAATTAAGAAAATGATTAATTAAAATTAAATAAAGTTAAACCTAAACTATTTAAGAAAATAAATTAAGTTAGAAAGCATTTTTAGGGTTTTTTTATGAAAGTGTTTAAACTTAATGAAAATAGTATGGTAATTAATTAATGAAAAGAAACTTAAGTTCTAAATTAATTTTAAATAAAAAAGAAAAATAATTAAATCTAAATCTAATTATTAATTTATTAAGAAAAAGAAATCTAATTTGTTAAGAAAATGTTTCTGTCTTTTGTCTTATAAAGAAAATAAAAAAAAGTGTTTTAAATATGTAAATAAACAAATAAAATATTTTTGGATTTTTGATTAATAAAAATAATAATAATATTATTATTAATAATAAAAGATAAAGAAAAATAAAATAAAATAAAATATAAAAAATAAAAAGTCAGGGGGGAAAATGGGATTTGGAAGTGTATTAGAAAAAAAAACAATTTTGTGAAGCTTGGCCCAAATGATATTTTTGTATTCAGAAAAATAATAAAATAAATAAATTTGGGCATGTGTATGATAAGAAGACAGGGGGGGGGGGGGGGGGTCAAGAAAAGTAAAAATGGAAGGTCCACTGTAAGGAGGGCCATGCGCGCTTGTTGCTGGAAAAAAAGAAGGAAAATGCTGAAAATCAAAACAAAAGGTAGCGCTTGGACTTGAACCCATGACCCTTACCATACACGCGTGTTACCTTTGCTACTGGGGTGGCTATACATCTGTTAACTTAAATGAAATGATAAATATATAACATAAAATAAGTCCTGAAAATGACTTCATCTTCAACCTCCAGCCATGGTTCTTGTAACTTACTTATTTCTCCACAAAAATGAAAGATGCAAACATGAAAGTTGCTCCATTTTTCCATACGAATCCAACCATATAAATATCATAAGCTATAAACCAAAGATGAATGAGAATTTCTAAAAGTACCAAAATCTAACCTAACTTTTTTCAGAGACTCAAACCTAAAATTCTCAAAGCTCAATCAATATAAATGAAATCTATGGACATGTACAGTTTCAGGGCAATGATATCTATATTTTATCTTCACAAATCAGAATAAAATGATGCTTGTATGAAGAGATGGAAGTTTGAAAACTTACCTCTTGCAACTGGATTCGTGTATTGAGTTTGAGCAACCTTTGAGATGGCCTGATGATTTTTGTAGCTGGCCTAGACCTCCTTGAATGTATTCCAACTCCTACTTTGCTTTGAGGATGGCTGAAACTCCCAACTCAAGTCAAGTTGCAAGCTTCAATTTTGAAAAAGGTGGATGGTGATGGAGGGGTTACAGTCAGGAAACAGGGGTCTGGATCACTTGTGTATGATGTATGTAAGGTGTTTGGATGGTTAGGAATGAAAACGCACGAGTGGAAATGGAGATGGTGAATTTTGGCTCAAAACTGTCAAGTTTGGGCAGATTCAAGGTAGTATGGAGTTTGGGCAGTTTTGGGAAGGCTTGAAATCGTGTCTTAGCTTGAAAATGGTATGTATAGTTATATGAAAAAGGTTAGAGGACTTTTTCACAACAGATTTATCAGTTATAGGGTTATGGCTAGATTGCTTGATTTTGAAGAAAAGTGGGAAAATCAAGTTTCAAAGTTTTGTACTAACAATGTAGAGTGGTTGAATCACTTTAAACACATTTCTTATGACCTTGTATATGGAGTGTGATCAGAGGGAACAAGTGAGAGGCTCAAGAATTGAGTTTGTGCATAAAAGCCACTTTTCTAAAATGGCAATGTTGCCTTTCTTCCTAAAATGGTATTAAGCATGGGCAATGCATTAAATGCTTGGATTAAAGCTTCTAACATCCGTGTAGACATTTAATTATGGAGTGAAAGGCAAGTTAGAAGCCTGCAAAGTTGGATTTGTACAACATGCTTGAAGATTGGATCAAGTGTTCATCACAAAATTGACTTGTAATACAAGAATGAAACCCTAACTTTATGGCTTCGATTCTCTTAGCTCAAGTATGATCTCAATGAGTTCTTGGACATTTTGGAAAGATTTTAACATCCCCTACAAACTTCATGTTGGACATTTTTGAAAATTACATTTGGAACTAGGTGAAAAGTTGCCATGAAGTTAGGTCAAAATCCTGCCTAAACTAGGGCAAAATTTCACTAAGTCTTCAAGTTTCATGAGCATGTCTTCACAAATTCACAACTTAAAATCTAAGCATTTCTAAGAAACGTTATGCCCTACAATGTTTTAGATCTCATTGAGATATATAACTTTCATGTTGTAAGTTTCCTTTGAATCATCTTGCATCATGGTGGAAATTTGGCACAAAGTTATGAAAAAAACATGAATTTTCAACACTTAGAAAAATTCTAAGTCTTTGAAATTTTGACTTTTCAAAGATGAATTTTGACTTTTTGATTTCTTGATGAACAAGTTTCATATTTTGACATTTCTAGATGAATTATGATCTTTGAAACTTGATTTTGATCAAAAAGTCAAAGTTTGACTTTTCAGTGTACAGTTGACTTTTCATCAGTTGACTGAAATTCATCTGCCAATCAATTGATCTTGAGAAATGTTTTGAGCCATGACATTAGGTCAAAATTAAGTATTTGAATCCTTGAGATCACGCCTTGAACCAATAAGTCATTTCCTTGGTCAAAAGTCAAGAATTGAGCCTTCTCAATAAAAACCCTAATTTTGACCATTTTTCCCTTTTGATGTTCTGTTCAAATTTCTTGAGGAATTGTGATCCAAACTTGATCAAATGATATATATAAGTTCATAATGTTGGTATGGATAAAAATTTATGAAATTTGACTTCAAATTGACCACAATTGACTTTTTCCCCAATACAACTGATTTTAGGTCAATTGATCAATTGACTGAGTAAAAATGTGATCCAAGACTTGAAACTTGACATGAGAAATATTAAGGGTCCAAAATGATCCATGGAAGTCATATAGGGCATTAAAAGTCCATTTGTCCTTGTGCAAGCCCAAACCCTAATTTTCAGTTGTCAGTGTTGAGGAAGTGTCTTGAGCTGATCAAACCTTGTGTAGTCTTGAATCAATGGAAATCTTGTGAGAGATTTATTGATAAATGAGAGGGAAAATTTTGGGGTACAACAACCTACTCATGTAATTTTAACTTAAGTAATATATAAATATATATTTGCCTGACGGTCGTCACCCTTCAATCACCATGCTGCCTATTGTCACAAAATTATGCCTATCATCAAACTAAAGAAAAGCGATCGGAAACCATCTAGCCATCATCCCTGCCGATTGGAAGGGCCCTTCCCGGTCGTCACTGCATTCACAACACTCTCCATGTCGGTCGTCACTCTCCATTCACAACAATGTGTGCCGCTCGGCATGCTCCTTTAGCCAAAGTGCGTCGTTCGACACTCTTTCTTCCAGCCACGCCTACTTCACCAAATTACCCATTTTTTCATTGATTTATATCCCAGACCAATACAATGATTAATTACAGCAACATATATATATATATATATATATATATATATATATATATATATATATATATATATATATATATATATATATATATATATATATATATATATATATATATATATATATATATATATATATATATATATATATATATATATATATATATATATATATATATATATATATATATATATATATATATATATATATATATATATATATATATATATATATATATATATATATATATATATATATATATATCATGGTTCCGATCAGCACCCATCTAACAATCATCCCTGCCGATCAGCAGGGCCCTTCTCGGTCGTCACTGCATTCACAACACCCTCCATATCGGTCGTCACTCTCCATTCACAACAATGCGTGCCACTCGGCATGCTCCTTTAGCCAAAGTGCACCGTTCGGAACTCTTTCTTCCAGCCACGCCTACTTCACCAAATTACCCAGTTTTTCATTGATTTTCATACCAGACCAATACAATGATTAATTACAGCAACAAACCACTACACCAACATCAACACGGATTATAGAGTAAGAACCCCACCCTTAACTTGGATTGGAGATTACTCTATGATATTTCCGATCGAATCCCGATTTGCCTCTTCTCCTTATTCCTCTTCTTTGAAACTTTTCCTTCCTGTAACTTCCACGATCAATCTTCCAATTCTTTATTCTCCAAATAACCTAATTTCTATTATTACTAAACTTAATAATAATAATAATAATAATAATAATAATAATAATCTATTGGGTCTAATTTTCACACCCCCACCTTTACTAAATACGACCATATAATTAAGCCCAACAATAAATCTTATAACCATTCTAATGTTATTATTAATATTATTGCTAATATTAATAAACCAAATAACAACTTAGCAACTTAAATAAACATTTCTCGACATTCTGCAACTTCAATAATTTCAACAACATATTCAACCATTAATCCGCAATTAATTTAATTAAATAATTAATTAAATTAACGGGCGTTACACATATTCTTCTATAGCTTTAGCTAGAAGAGTGCAGACATAGTCAAAATCCTCCGAAACATCAAAAAGAGGATCTAAGGGTTATGAGTCTTAATAGGGGGTTATGTACTTAGTAGGGGTTATGAGCCTTAATAAGGGTTACTCTTCTTAGTAGGGGTTTAGAAAGGGTTATGTGTCTTAGTATAGGTTTAGTAGGGGTTCCATAATTAGTAGGGGCTATTAGTTTTAATAGGGGTTCCATACTTAATAGGGGTTATGAATCTTAGTAGGGGTTCCTGTCTTAATAGGGGGTTATATACTTAGTAGGGGTTATGAGCTTTAGTAGGGGTTACTCATCTTGGTAGGGGTTTAGAAATGGTTATGTGTCTTAGTATGAGTTTAGTATTGGTTCCATACTTAGTAGGGGTTATGAATATTAATAGGGGTTATTCGTCTTGATAGGGGTTTAGAAAGGGTTATGTGTCTTAGTATGACTTTAGTAGGGATTCCATACTTAGTAGGGGTTATTAGTTTTAATAGGGGTTCCATACTTAACAGGGGTTATAAATCTTAGTAGGGGTTTCATGCTTAGTAAGGGTTATGAGTCTTAGTAGGGGTTCAATACTTAGTAGGGGTTATGAATTTTAGTAGGGGTTATGTGTCTTAGTAGGGGTTTAGTAGGAGTTATAAGTCTTAGTAGGGGTTATGCGTCTTAATAAGGTTTATGTGTCTTAGTAGGGGTTATGAATCTTCGTAGGTGGTTAGTAGGGGTTCCATTATTAGTAGGGGTTATAAGTCTTAGTAGGGGTTACATATTTAGTAGGGATTCTAAGGCTCACAGAAGAATCTTTTAAGATTTATAACCCCTAAGACTCATAACCTTACTAAGTACATAATCCCATTTTAAGATTCATAACCCCTACTAAGACTCATAACCCCTACTAAGTATGGAACCCCTACTAAACCCATGGAGTTGATCCTCTTTATGAGTCTTAGTAGTGAGTCAATACTTAGTAGGGGTTATGAATCTTTGTAGGGGGTTATGTGTCTTAGTAGGGGTTTAGTAGGGTTTCCATGCTTAGTTGGGGTTATGAGTCTTAGTAGGGGTTCCATTTTTAGTAGGGGTTCTATTTTTAGTAGGGGTTATGCGTCTTAATAGGGGGTTATGTGTCTTAATACGTTGTACTGTAATGAGCAAATACTATTAGTTATTGATGAAATTTTTAATCTGTAGTTCAATGCCACATTGACAACTTTATTTATTTTCTACAAACTCTAGCTCCACATTCACACTCATGATACTTAATTGAAGGAGGTTGCATATCAGTCTAATTGATGGGATCATCACACCACGTAACAAAATGCTATAACATGCACTCATAAAAACGAAAAAAGACACATGAAAAAACTTTGAATAATCATTAAAAATCAAAATTTGAAGATGATTGTATCAACCCCATTTGATAGAACATAGAAATTAAAGTCTTTCAAAGTTTTTATCTCTGTGAGCGGTTTTAACCTCACAAAAACCATGACCGCAATGACAATATATCAAACTGTTTCACACGTCACACCATAGGGAGACAAAAAGTGATTATATAATATTTTTTATATATGTGTGTGATGTGATGGTATTGGGATTTCAAAGTAAT
Source organism: Vicia faba (assembly GCA_948472305.1). NCBI lineage: Eukaryota > Viridiplantae > Streptophyta > Magnoliopsida > Fabales > Fabaceae > Vicia > Vicia faba. Next base: position 77,081,322 of record OX451737.1, on the reverse strand, counting down.
TTAAAAAAAAAAATATTAAAACACTATTCATGAATTTGTGAACAAGAAATTGGTGTGAAAATAGCATTTTTGTAAACCAAATTAACTGGGCCGGTCCAACCCTCGTATTCCATTACTGTGTCTATCCTTATTTTTTTCTTTGACTATGCTCTGGGCCTCTGCCAAGTGCTATCGTATATCTGTTGGAACTTGGAACTTGGGTGAATCTTGTTCAAATCTCTTTCCCATCACTACTAATCGATTCCCAGATTCCCAAAGTGATAGAGCAACAGAAACAAAGTATAGTAGTGACATATTATTAGCAATTAATAGATATGAATAAACCGTGTGTTTCATATTATTGCAATAGCTAGCATAATAGCTTCAAAATATAACTCCCCAATCCTTTGTACACCTTTGTAAGCTAAATGTATACGGTTATTACACCAGGCAGGCATTCTTTACTGTTATTGTGATTCTAGATTTCTTTTTTCATCTCTACTGCATTCCTTCCATAAAGTGTATGCAATATTCTACTTGTTTCTTGCTAGGATACATGTTTCCTATATCATTAATATTCCTGCACACACATCTTGTTGTGAGTATGTTGTGTGAACTTCACTGTGTTGCTGTCTTTAAATGATTGAAATCAAATATGGCTTTTATGCTATTCTTTGGATTCCATTGATTCTTTTCAAATCTGGTAACTTGTTTATGCCTTGTTAAAATTCAAGTTTCTTTTGTTATACAGGATCACAAATATGCTTCTATTTGATCAAATGTATGAATTTGTTGAACCTGTTAGAATATCAATTGTTTTATCTTTCAATCAAGCCTTTAGTTTTACTTGTATAATATATTATCCTTTAGACTCTGACTTTAAGTTGTTAGGAACTTAGCTAATTAAATTTTTTTATTTTGCTTTGTTGTTGGTCTTTGTTATATTTCATAATGGATGAAAGTGTGAATTGCCAGGTTGTTAAACACTTGAGTTTAAAAAGAGGGAGTTCAAGTTTTGGTGAAATAATAATGGAACATCAAGAACCAGTTGGAGTCCCTCCTGTTAAATTGGAGAGAAGATTGCATTAACTTCTAGAAGTAAGGCTTCAATAATGGATAATAGAGCTGGAGTTTTCTTTAGAATATGCCACACAAAAGCTCAATGAGAAGGTGAATAGGAGTATTTGGTGGGAACACACCACACGACATATCCCATACCATTGTTCTTTTATGTCCATAATGTGGCACATGCACTGAGTTTTGCAGAGACATATGCATGTTTAGTATTATAAATAATTGGGTCAAATATAAAAACACCTCCTGCAATATTAGCGAATTCAGGTTTTAGCACCTCGTAAAGTTTTTTTTAATTCCCCCCTTGTGTTATGTAGATTCCTCAGATCCCTCCCATTAGTCAGATGTCATGGAATCTTGAGTGACTTGTTTCCAATTTAGCCACGTTCTGTTTCTAATTTACCACATGGCATTTTCATTCAAGCATCAGGGTTTGTAATTTTTTTCCTATTCGTTATACTCCCTTGCGAAATTAGGGTTTATGTGAAGACTGAGCTGTGAAGACGACGATTCTGTAGGCGACGAAGCAAAACGTAGCAATACGAAGCAAGACGACTGTTCAGTAGGCGACGTAGGCTGACGACGAAAATGAAGCTTGCAATGTCTAAGGTATTTTGATTTTGAAACTTCAATGCAGTTAAAGTGAAGTGTAATACAGTGGAAATTTTACGTTAACTGAGTTTGATGCATTAATAGAATTTCCAACCTTTTACTGTTACTTTTCACAATGGGGGTGAATTTATTAGGGTTAATACGACTGAAATTATTTACAGAGGGTTGATTCTACTGTAAATGGGCTTGAAGTTACTAAGTGGACGATGGATCATATTATGAAGTTGGTACGTGGGTGGGGGGGTATAAGAAGGGGGCTTTTCGTTTATGGACGGAAGTTTTAGAGATTCAAGAAGGATATATTTTGATAAAAAAAGGATGATGATGCATACGCTTTTGCATCATTCTTTAGTGTAATGAATATCGTTGGACATTTATTTGTGGAACATTCTCAGGGAGGATTGGATGCTGAAGATACAAAACCTAACTGTGTGAATGAGGTTTATGAAATGGATGGGTTGGAAGAGGAGATGGTTGAAGGTTTAGATGATAGCGAAGATGAGAGAGCTACCGCTCTGCTTGATGGATTTGAAAGAATCAATGTTACATTTCCATTGAATGAAGATGTAAGTCTTAGTGGGCTTTTTGGTAGGCCCAAGAAGACCACATATGGGGATGAATACCTTAGTGATGAGTTCAATTGTGAGGTCCAGGAAGGCCTAGGAAGGTAAGGATAAGAGAGGTTGGAGAGGAAGGTGCAAGAATAAGAAGACATGGGGTTGCATATAAGTGCGCAAGATATGACAAGTTTGGGAACAATGCATTGACTTGCAAGTCATTAACACAAGATCCCAATGCCCTGAAAAGAAATGTATAACTGTTTCTCAAAATTCATTCTGTTGTACAAACTTTTTGGTGAATAATCTAACATATTATTAATTTTGCATAGGAAATTTAAAAATTCTGGTGAAGCTGAGAGTACACTTCCAACTAATGCACAGAGTGTAGATGAAAATGCTAGGGAGAAATTTGTTCCAACTAATGTACATAATGCAGATCCAACTAATGGGGAGAAGTCTGTTCCAAATGATGTACAGAATGCAGACCCAACTGATGGGAGAATTTTGTTCCAACTGATGTACATATTACAGTTCCAACTAATAGACATAGTACAATGGTTAATGATTCACAGACTGTATATGTTGTGGCTAACTCAAAGAAACAGAAAGGAAAGAAGCCAGTTACTAAAATAAGGCAAAGTGAAAGGATCAAGTTGAGTTGGTTTAAGAAACCAATTACAGGTCCAGGATCTAGTGAGCAGCCAATCACCATAACAGAAGTCGGAGAGAAGTCAGGTTCAAAGGACTCCAAACTAGGAGCGAAAACAAGGTTTATAAAGACACGGGGGACCAAAAAATTAGAGACTAAGTTTTATGTTATCTTTAATAGACTTAAGGGTTTGACATATGCACCAAGTGTGCCTTTTATTTTATTGTATTATTACTGTGTTGTGTGCCAGCTAAACTTGGAAGAAATGGACCCATAACTTCCGGTCAGCAGTGTGAGGCTGTATCTTCCTCACATAGGAACGAAGATGCATTTTAGGACAAGAGACCCCATCATACTTAGCTGTGATACGGTGGCCAGAACCGGGACAATTTTTTAGGAATGCTGATTTGTGTTTTGCGTCTGTGTTCGCAAAATATCGCGGTAAGCAAGAGTCGCCACCGTCTTTTATTTTATCCAACAAGGAAAGGAAAAAAGCACAGAAAAATTCCTTTTTTCGAGATATTTCTGAGTACGGGGGGTAGATTATAGAAAGGGAAGGTATTAGCACCCTTTCTATTCGTAGTTATCTACAAGCTCTTAGGTACTTGCTCATCATTTTCAAAATTGTTTTCTTTATGTTTGATTTTAAAAAAAAAGTTTTTGATTTTACTTCGATTTAACCCTTGCTTCTGTTTTCAAGAGTGTAATGAAGTGTTTTTGAAAACTTTGTTTGTAAAGGAGTGTAAGTTTAAAAAAAGTTTTGTTTTGTCTGAGCAAGTACTTAAGAACTAATCTACCTACTTGAAAAAAAATCGTTCTATGTTCGTTTCCTTTAGACAGCGCTATCCCACTATTAGTGAGTAGGTAGCACCGCCGTTGGAGTTTGAAGTGTTAATTCGAAAGGGACGTACGGTCACTAAAGCAATGTTAGGACGTCTTAGTAATAACCCTAATGTCTTAGATCAATTATTCGAGGCAACAATTCCGAAGGCAACCATTCCGAGGCAACTTTGATCTTGGGACAAAAGGACGACCACTAAAGCACCCTATACTCAATGACCGTTTACCGAAGGCAACCAAGTGGGAGTGTACCCTAGGAGTGCGCATGTGCGAGTGATTCAATTTCAGATTATTTTATCTTTGCACATTTTAGGGTTATCTAACTGTTTTAAAGTTTAACATACATTCTTGTCATGCATCCCTAATATTCATACATCTAACAGTTTAATATTTTGCGGAATTTAAAGTGCGGAAATTAAACTAAGCTATTACAAGGCTTCGGGTATTTACATAGCCAAATACAAACCCTTTGAAAATAAAGCGATAAATGAAAATACCTAATTAACTATTACAACTAAATTGAAAGACAAGTAAAAAGTAAAAATAAAGAAAAGAAAAGACTTCTTCGATCCCTGCCATGGACTCGTTCGATTCACCCTTCTTTGGCCTTCTTTCGATTGAGCTAGGGAATGAGTGTGAGTAGCCTTCGATTGGGCTTGAGAATTGACGGGACAAGCTTCGATTTGCACCCTTTCCTGCCTCCTTCGATTGGGTTTGGGAAGGATATGGGTAAACTTCGATTGCAGGGAGAAATGGGGGGCTTCGATTCAGAGGAAGAAGGCTGTCTTTCGATTCTATGAAGAGTGTTGCTGGAAAGGCCTGAAGGATCACCTGTGGAGGCACTGCATCTGAAAAAATATGTTAGCAAAATAAAACGCATGACCTGGGTATCGAAACCCAGGTCCTTCGATCCTGCGCACGCTGGGTCTTTTCAGGCTATATCTGTAGCAAGTGTTAGCAACAAAAAACATGACCTGGGTGTCAAACCCAAGCCTTTTGATTCTGTCTAGAATGACAAATCGATTGAAACGACAAATATGGATGTGTTATGTAAATACAAAGTTTGACATTTTACCCTCTCTTACCAGTAGTTGGAACCTTCGATTTGGCACTTTCTGAATGTGGGTACCTTCGATCTGGGATTTCTGGGCATGGATACTTTTGTTGAAGGGTTGCCTTGGCTTGGATTACTTATGAAAATGTTGACAACCTTTGGTGGGTTTGTGGGCAACATATCTCAAAAAAATCCTCCCCTTTTTTTTTTCCTGTAATGTGTTATTGGCCTCGTATTTATAGGAGTGTGAGGGTGCATGAAAATGGCAAGGGACAACCATTTAACCAGGCCTTTAAAGCCATAAGACAAGAATCAGACATATTAAAAGATTTCCTTTTTTGAAATATTCATGTCTCTTTGGAATCTCGAATGAACTTGGACACCTTTGATTTTCGAATGCCTTCAGGCCATGCTCTTCGATTGGTCTTGAGTTGCCTCCTTCGAATGGAATTCTTATGTACCCTTCGAATGGGACTTCTGAATGCTTCTTCAAATGGTCCTTTTGAATACTTCATCGAATGGACCTTTACATGTTCTTCGAATGGACCCTTTGAATGCTTCTTCGAATGGACCTTTACATGTTCTTCGAATGAGTCATTTACATGTTCTTCGAATGAGCCTCTTGCCTGGTGTGCTGGAAAGTTGAGGGGCCTTTTCCTTTGCGAATCTAAACAAACTTGTAGGAGATTCTTGCCTCGTGAGTCGAAGGTAAGCCTGGAGTAGTTAATGCGTAGTTGAAGCATTGTGAAATTGACTTGATCGAAGGGGGTCCATCGCTCAATCAAAGACTTACGGACCAAAGCTTGATCGAAGGGTTCCAAACACCTAATCGAAGCTTATTAATCAAAGCCCGATCGAAGAGTGCCAAATGCCCAATCGAAGACTGGTGAGTCAAGCCTGTATCAAAGGATTTTGGATACCCAATCGAAGACTTTTCCCAGATGCCAATCGAAAGACACTTTGTTCATCTTCAAAAAACTTTATTTTCGTTAGGCAAGTGCTTGTGACCAACCATGTAAGGGAAGACCTTTGAAAATATGAGAGGGAAAATTTTGGGGTACAACAGCTGCCCCTGTTCAATCTTCTTAAACCTGAGGATGTAGATTGTCTTGTGTGCCTTTCGTGATCCGAAGGTGGAAGAGGATTGAACACTAGAGTGCCCAGAAATTTGCACTCGCATGAAGTGGTGTTCATCTTGCGATATCGGAAAAGGGGCTTATAGATGCCATTTGGAAATTACTGACGAGGGATGGGCTTAAAGATGCCATCCGAAGGAGTGTCGATCGCATAAGAGATTCCTTAGCGAGAGCTTGTATACTTATTGTTGAGGAAGATTCCGCTGGGGAATAATGATCTCTGTCTTGAGAGAAATAGAATTTTAGGAGCTTCAGTCGTCTGTTATTCTACTGGGGTATCATCTTTGTTTTGAGAAAGGTTAAATTTTAGGACCTTCGGTCGTCCGTTATTCTTGTTGAGGAACCATCTCTATTGAAATTTAGGAACTTCGATCGTTCGTTATTCTATTGAGGAACCATCTCTGTTGAAATTTAGGAACTTCGATCGTCCATTATTCTACTGAGGAATCATCTCTGTTGAATTTTAGGAACTTCGGTCGTCTGTATTCTATTGAGGAATCATCTCCGTTGAATTTTAGGAACTTCGGTCGTTTGTATTCAACTGAGGAATCATCTCTACTGACATTTAGGAACTTCGGTCGTCCATTATTCAACTAAGGAATCATCTATGCTGACATTTAGGAACTTCGGTCATCCGTTATTCAACTGAGGAATCATCTCTGCTGACATTTAGGAACTTCGGTAGTCCGTTATTCAACTGAGGAATCATCCCTGCTGACATTTAGGAACTTCGGTCGTCCATTATTCAACTGAGGAATCATCTCTGCTGACATTTAGGAACTTCGGTCGTCCGTTATTCAACTGAGGAATCATCTCTGCTGACATTTAGGAACTTCGGTCGTCTGTTATCCAACTGAGGAATCATCTCTGCTGACATTTAAGAACTTCGGCCGTTCGTTATTCAATTGAGGAATCATCTCTGCTGACATTTAGGAACTTCGGTCGTCCGTTATTCAACTGAGGAATCATCTCTGTTGACATTTAGGAACTTCTGTCGTCCGTTATTCAACTGAGGAATCATCTCTGCTGACATTTAGGAACTTCGGTCGTCCGTTATTCAACTGAGGAATCATCTGTGATGACATTTAGGAACTTCGGTCGTCCGTTATTCAACTGAGGAATCATCTCTGCTGACATTTAGGAACTTCGGTCATCTGTTATTCAACTGAGGAATTATCTCTGCTGCAATTTAGGAACTTCGGTCGTTCATTATTCAACTGAGGAATCATCTCTGCTGACATTTAGGAACTTCGGTCATCTGTTATTCAACTGAGGAATCATCTCTGCTGACATTTAGGAACTTCGGTCGCCCGTTATTCAACTGAGGAATCATCTCTACTGACATTTAGGAACTTCAATCGTTCGTTATTCAACTAAGGAATCATCACTGCTGACATTTAGGAACTTCGGTCGTCCGTTATTCAACTGAGGAATCATCTGTGATGACATTTAGGAACTTCGGTCGTCCATTATTCAACTGAGGAATCATCTCTTAGTCGAGGAGGTGAGAACGAACTACTATCTGGTCGTGGTCCAGGCTTCATAGCTTAAATTTTGTGAGAATTTGATTGTATCTTTCCTGAAAGGTAAAAGTTAGTTGTATGTAATGCATGATATGTATCCGACAATGATGTTCTCAAAATAAATGAGATCGTGATGTATGATGCGTATGCATGTCATGATGTATGGATGTGCAATGTTTTTATGATATTCTCTAACTGGGGAAAATAAATCCCGGATTGCTGTTTGGGAGAATATGAAGAGTTTCGCTCGCTGGTGATAACGACTGAAGATGACTGGGAGAGTAATCTGCTGAAGAGTATAACTTCGTTGGGGATAACGACCGAAGACGATCTGAGAATAACTTGGCGGGAGAATAACTCTGCTGGAGAATAAACTTGTGAGAGAATGACTCTGAGGGGAAGAGATACTCTGCTAGAAGATCTGCTGATTTGGAGTAATACCCTCGGCTGTGGATGAATTACCGTTGCTGGTGATAATGAACCCTGTTGGAGATTGAGTTTCTGTTTGTGAAGGAAATGAACTCCGCTGGGGATGATTTTCCAGTGGCGACTTCACTGGGGATAATCTTTTAGACTTTACTGGGGACACTCTTCCAGACTCTACTGGGGATAATTCTCCAAACTCCACTGGGGATAATTTTCTAGTGCTGATGATAGATAAACTCTGCTTGGGGAGAATATTGTCGTTTTATTCGCGGTTGCGAGCCTCAGCTGGGGAGAATTGTGTCCTGTTTGGGACAACTAACATCACTGTCTTTTTCTTACTCTGCAGGGAGTGAACGTACTTTTAATCGTTTTCTCCAACTAGGTCTATCCCTATACCTGGTGGATAGAGCGACTGTACGGTTCGGGCATTTCTTATTTGCCCCTGTATTTGCCGGAGAAGGTACCTGCGAAGGCCTTGTGGATCGAGTATTATCCCAACCTATGAGGTGCTTGGTAATTGCCGATTGAAATGACAAATCTTCTTCTGGTAGGCAAGTGACGAGATGACGGGACATAGTCGTACACTTTAATCCCTAACTTTTGCCTGGACTGTCTTTTCAGATTTTCAGTCCACCGGGATACCCTTTTTTTTCTCAAGCCGCCTTTTCAGGTTTTCGACTTGCCGGGTGTACAGATTTTTTTATATTTTTTATCCCTAATTTTTGCCTAGGCCAGTTAACCTAGCGGGTCTTTGTTCATTAGCAGTATTTTCTTACTATGTCCACGCTCTCAGGGTGTAGGGATTTGTCACTGTCGGTAGTGTTGTGTTGCCACGATACCAGAAGATGTTTGTTTGATCGTACATGATTCGTTGCTGGAATTCATGCCCAAGACCCCGAAGTGATTCAGATGGAGATCTGCCCTTGGCTGTTTGGCATCTTTGAGAGATTCCTTGAATCTTGACTTGAATGCCCCAGATGATGGACAATGATCATTCCGTGCCCCCTGGTTGGAAGTGTTTTTCCACTTGAGGTGATCCTTTTTATTGAGAAGGTTTTTGTTCACTAGATATTCGTCGTGCGAATTTCTCTGCTGTTGAACAAATAGTCATATGCAAATAATGTTATTTTAAGAACGCAAAGCTTATGTCTGTCTTGAAGTTTGAAAATTCATTTTTTAGTAAAACAAGTTTTTTTTTGTAAAAGTGTGATGTCAACTCAGGATTTACAGCAAGTCCTACAGGAGTCAGGATACCTTTTGTAACAGTATGCTTTCGAATTAACCCATGCTTCAGCTAAGACTTTTAAGGGTTATAACGTGGTCTGGTTCACAGTTTAAGAAACAAAGGATAAAGGCTTAAATTTTATTTGTATCCACCCGTTCTCCGTGATGTTCTTCGATCCTATACTCAGTTAATTATGCATTTGGATCCCGTATGAGTCTTTGCTCTGATATTCTAGTGATGGTTAGGATACTGACAATTTATCTTGAACAGGCAGTCATGAGAGTTGAGAGTTTGCAAGACCTCTTTCTTTTTTTGATTTTATTATCCCTATCTTTTGCCTGAACTGTTTCTTTTGTGATTACAGTCAGCGGGATGCCCCATATTTTTTCTTAAGTCTCCTTCATAGGTTTTGACTTAATGGGATTTTTATTTTGAGAGATAATGACTGCCTGTCTTGACGCTTATAGGGAACCATCACCGTCTTTTGTTTTGGAAGGACCTCTTTGATGCCATTCATTGTGCACCTGGATTAATTGAGAAAACTACCCTGCCTCAGGTTGTGATTAAGGGTTTTAATTTATAAGAAAAGAAAAACTCCAACTTCTTTGGCTCAAAGGGGTTGACTAGGGATTATCTTCCTTATAACTCCACTGTTTAGGATTTGAAACAACGCTTGTACATCGTCAGCGGGGTCTGTTCAAAAGCATAATGTAGAGATTTTGATATCATTTTCGTCATCCTCCCTCTAAAGGCTTATAGTTTTTTCATCGAGAGTTGAACATCACAAAAAAGAAAGCAATTTAAATATAGTGAATACGAATGGATTGATTCAAAACAGACATATGCAATGTGTGATACGGTGGGAGAACTGACTTGAGGTTTTGCGTTTGTGTTCGCAAATGTTTCGGTTTAGCAAGAGTCGCCACCGACTTTTTATTTTATCCAAAGGAAAGGTCAAAAAGCTCAGGAAAGACCGTTGAGATGTTTTCTTGGGTTCGGGGGGGTAGATTATGAAAAGGGAAGGTGCTATCACCCTTTTCATCCATGGTTTTCCATGGGCTCTTAGTTACTTGTTTAGATCACTTGCTTTTGCTTTTCAATTGTTTGAAATGGTGCTTTTGTGTGTGGTTTTGAAAATATTTTGAAAAGAGGCCTTTGTTTAGGCAACCTTTGTAATGATTCTTGTTTGAATATATACAAAGGTGTTTGTCTTTTGAAAAATGTTTCAATATTTGAAAGTTTGTTTTGGGAAATGTTTTGAAATTGTGTGTGTGTTGGTTTGAAAATAGCAAGGATGTTTGCAAATTGATCAAGTAACTAGGAGTTGTCTACCCTACTCAAAGATCTTTCCTACACATTTTTAACCCTTTGACATTGTTGTTTTACCATTGTATTTGGTAAACAACATTGTGTTTGGATGTTAAACGGGACGGGCGTGTCGTATGACCATGATAACAATGTTGCCAAGTATCTTAGCAAGTTTTTGAGGGACTGGATCATTTTTGTTTAGGCAACCAAGATAGCGTCATCGAGAGACTATGATATTTTGTTTTTGTTTGATTTTGCCAAGATACCTAGCATGCATATCATGGCCATGTTTTTAAGGCAACAAATGGGTGAAACCCTAGGGGTGCTTGTGTGCATTGTGTTGTCATTTTTTCATGCATTTTGGTCTTAGTATTAGTCATGCTATTTGTTTTAATTTTGGTCTTTGCATACAAAGTCCTAATTTACTAATCATGCATATAAAAGCAATAAATGCGTAAAAGTAAATCTAAGACTATTACAACATTATTATGGGGAGGGGGGTACAACTTTAAATAAGGGGGCATTGCTAAAAAATAAACCCTAAAACTATTATTACAACCAAATTGAAATATTGCACAAATAAATAAATAGACAAATATTTAAATGGCACAAATAAATATAAATATGCAAAATGTTTTTGTATTTATTTTTATGTATGAAAAAATGAAATTATTTAATGTCTCAAAAATAAGAAAATAAAAATGATTATTTTTAGAAAGGGTGAAAACCCAAGTTTTTGGTTTTAAAAGGAAATATTTTGTATTATTTATTTATTCATTTTTTTATGTACAAGAAAATAAATAAAAATATATACAAAAATGTTAAAAAATAATATTTGTGAGAAAATAATATTTTAAGTGTATAAATAATAAAAATAAAAAATTTAAGTATTTCAATATTATTTACAATTTATTTAAGAAAAATAAAGTATATATTATTAGTAAACTATTTTTAAGCCCCAAAAAAAAATTTAAAAAAAAAAATTTAAAAATTAAGAAAATATTTTTGGTGGTTTTTAATATTTAGAAAAAAATAATAAAAGTCAGAAAATATAAAAGAAAATGAAAAATATGCAAAAATAAAGAAATGGGCCAAGGGGGTGCAAAAAGCAGAATGGGGGTGTCAAAAGTAGAAGCAAGCCAGGCCCAACCCATTTCCACTTCGTCCCTGTCCTTGGAACAGAAATGCACGCGCCCTGTACTTCAAACCATATCTTCTGCATACGTGCTTAAAAACAAAAACTTGCAACATGAAAGTTATAGCTCATCATCATACGATTCTAACCATATAAAAAACTTGATCTAACTCTAAGAAACCAGGGATAATTTCAGAGCCCCTAATTTATGACCTAAAAAATTCAACAACTTCAACATCTAAATTCTCCTAGCTCAGTTAACATAAATGAATTCTATGCATATGTACAGTTCAAGGACATTAAGGGCTACATTTTTGCTTCACAAACCTAAGCCTAATGATTCCTAAATAAGGAGATAAAAGTTTGAAAATTACCTGTTTCAGCCAAGTTTGGATATGGCAATGTAGGAGTTTTTGATGAGGCCTGAAGCTCGTGTTAGCTTGCCTGAAGTTCACTCAACCTTTCCCAATGCTTGCCTTGCCTTGAACTTTCTTGAATATGCTTGTAGAACTCAACCTGCAAAGCTTCAAAGTGAAAATGGTGAAGTGTGAAAATGGAGTTACAGTTTCTTGATAAGGGCTTGGATGGTTTAGGTGTATTGTTTAGAATGTGTTTGAAGTGATTTGAGACAAAACGCACGAGTGGAAATTGTTTTGAAAGTGAATCTGCAGAACTTGCCCCGTTTTTGCAAGAACTTGGTGTTTTGGTGTATTTAGGTGTTTGAGAGCTTATGGAATCGTGTTCTAGGCTTGGGGTGATATGCTGAAGTTGTTTGAAATGTGTACAAAGCTTGGTTTTAACAGATACCAAAGTTGTGGAGTTTTTGCACACTTGCTTATTTTTGAAGCAAAAGGTGAGTTGACAATGCCAAGGCCTGTACAGGCTAGCTCAAAGCCTGCACATAGTTGGTGTACTTTGCCCCAAGTTTGTGGATGTTGTTTTCTGCAAGAACTTTGGTCCATGGCTTAAGAAATACAATTTGACATAATGCATGCTTTATCAAAGTGGCAATGTTACCTTTTTGCCAAAAATGGATTAATTCAATGTGTAATGTTCTAAAGCTCAGAACAAAGCCTCTAACCAATGTATTTGCATTTAATTTATGAGTGTAGAAGATATTAGAACCTGTAAACCAAGTACAAACATGCTTTGGATAGAATTGCAAGTTGTAGCAATGTGCAAAATGCCTTGGCCAAAAGTGAGAAAATGCCATTTTCATTCCTTCGATTCTCCCTAACCATGAATGATCTTGGAGAGTTCTTGGACATTTTAGAAAGCTTGTAACATTCTCTATAATCCATCTTTGAAATGAATTTTGATATTCCACTTGGAACTATGTGAAAAGTTGCCATGAAGATAGGTCAAAATCCTGTCTAAACTAGGGCAAAATTTCCCTAAGTTAAAAGTTTCATGGACCCTTATTCACAAAATCTTAACTTGAGATCCAAGCATCTTTTGGGAAAACTTTGTGAATCAAAGTTGTAGATTTTGTGGAGGACTACAACTTTCATGTTGGAAGTTTTGTTTGAATCCAATTGAATCATGGTGAAAAAGTTGGGAAAAGTTGGGAAAAAATAAGAAATTTTCATAACTTAGAAAATTTCTAAGTTATGAAAATTTTCCATTTTAAACCCTAATTTTAAAAATTAGGTTTCTTGGTGAACAAGTTTCATGTTTTGACACATCTTGATTAAAAATGACCCTTGGCACTTGATTTTGACCAAAAAGTCAAAGTTTGACTTTTCAGTGTACAATTGATTTTTGATCAATTGACTGGAAAATTCATCTGTCAATCTAATGCATTTGAGATCTTTTGAACCTTGTGATTAGGTCAAGATGATGCCATTGGGTCCTTGAAACCATGCTTGAACCCAATTTTCCTTTGGCTAGGTGAAAAATCAGAAATTGCCCTTCTGCAATCAAAACCCTAAAAATGACCATTTTGCCCTTTTGATGATCTGATCAAATTTCTTGAGGAGTTGTGGTCCAAACTTGATCAAATGGTTCATATGAGTCTATATTGTTGATGTGGATAAAAAATTATGAAGTTTGACTGTAAATTGGCCACAGTTGACTTCTTCCCTAATACAGCTGATTTTTAGGTCAACTGTCCAATTGACTGGGCAAAAATTTGATTCAAGGCTTGAAACTTGGTTTGAGCAATATTGGAGGTCCAACATGAAGCATGAAAGTCACATTGAGCATTGAAAGTCCAAAAATCTTTGTGCAAACTCAAACCCTAATTTCAGGTCATCAGTGCAAGGAGATGTCTTGAGCTGAGCAAACCCTAATCTGGTCTTGAGTTCAAAGAGTCTTGTGAGGGGAAATATTGATAAAATGAGAGGGAAAATTTTGGGGTACAACATCTCCCCCTGTTCAATCTTCTTGAACCTGAAGAGTTAGATTGGCGAGTTTGCCGTTCGTGACTCGAAGGTAAAAGATGATTGGACACTAGAGTGCCCGTAAATTTGCACTCGTCAAAGTATAGTTGAGGGAATGGGCTTAAAGATGCCATTTGGAAGTGTGAATCTTGTTGGAGATGGGCTTAAAGATGCCATCCAAGACTGGTTGTTGAACTGTAAGTTGCAGGTCAGAAGAATGAGTGTCAGAACGGCTACCGTGTCTGGAGCGTATCTGGACTGTATTTGAATCTGAAATCTGAATAGGCGACAGAATAGTATCCGTGTCTGGAGCATATCTGATCTGGGGAAAAAGTCAGAATAAGTGACAGCATGGCTACTGTGTCTGGAGCGTATCTGGACTGTATCTGAATCTTGTATTTGAATAAGCGACAGAATAGCATCCGTGTCTGGAGCATCTCTGAGCTTTGAATCTGAATAAGCAATAGAATAACATCCGTGTCTGGAGCATCTCTAAGCTGTTTTATGAGCTTTGAATTTGAATAAGCAATAGAATAGCATCCGTGTCTGGAGCATCTCTAAGCTGTTTTCTGAGCTTTGAATTTGAATAAGCAATAGAATAGCATCCGTGTCTGGAGCATCTCTAAGCTGTTTTCTGAGCTTTGAATTTGAATAAGCAATAGAATAGAATCCGTGTCTGGAGCATCTCTAAGCTATTTTCTAAGCTTTGAATTTGAATAAGCAATAGAATAACATCCGTGTCTGGAGCATCTCTAAGCTGTTTTCTGATTGTATATTGGTAGCTTGTTAATCTTATCCTGAAAAGGGTAAAATATTAGCTGAAACACAAAGTTATGTTGCATGAAATGTATGATGCAATATATGTATTTTATCAATGTTTATGATATATGAGTGTAATGTATGCGCATGTAAGCTGATTTGCTATCTTGCTGAGGAAAATAAATCCTTGATGGCTGGAGATAATAAAATCTTTGACTGCTGCCAGGGAAAATAAATCCCTGACCACTGTTGGAGACTCAAAATCTTTGATTGTTGAGGATGAGACATCCTTGGACCACTGTTGGGGATAGAAAAATCCTTGGCAACTCGCGGGGATTATCAAAAACTTTGACAACTTCTGTGGGGATATGAGAATCCTTCACAACTTTCATGGGGATATAGGGATCCTTCAAGTCTTTGGAGGCGGAAGATGATAAACATTCTGTTGTGAGAATAATGCCAAGTGTTATTTGAGAAACCTGCTTGGGGAATCCCGAGAACTTTGATGACTACGGCTGGGGATTAGACAATGGGAATCCTTACTCGGCTGGGGAATAAGGAAACTCTGGTGATCTCTATTGGGGATCAGACAAAGGAAAACCTTGATCTGCTGGAGAATAAAGAAGGCTCTGATGGCTTCTGCGGGGAACTAAGAATGAGAATCTTCGATCTATTGAGGAGTTTGAATCCTTGGGGACTTCATACTGAGGAGTCAAGAGTGAGAATCTTCGATCTGTAGGGGATTAAAAATTCGGACAAAATCATGCTGGGGAGTAATGAAGACTCTGGCAACTTTACTGGGGAATTAAGAATGAGAATCTTCATTCTGTTGGGGAGTAAGAACTCTGTGGGGAATAGCTATACTGTTGGGGAGTAGCTATCCTGCTGGAGAGTAAGTTCAGGACTCTGGGGGAAAAAGCTCATTCCTGTTTGGAAGACGTTCAGGAGTTTGGGTTGTATGCCGCTCTACTGGGGAATTATCCTGGTTGGGGATAAGACAAAAGTTAAGTGTTATCTGGTTGATTCTCAGACTTTAAGACAACTTGCTGGGGAATCTGAGGAAAACTGAATGGTTTCCGCTGTAGATTGATAGTTGGAAATTTGACTCCGTTGGGGAAGAAGGTTTCATCTTCGCTGAGGGTCTGTAGTTCAAAGTTTTGCTCCGTTGGGGATTGGTAGTTTGAAAACTTAACTCTGATGGGAATTAAGGGTTTGAAATTAGCTCCGCTGGGGATATGTATTTCAAGGTTTTAGCTCCACTGGGGGGTCTAGATGATATACTGCAGGGGATTTCTCCTGGAATAGCCTCAAGACGTCTTCCTATACTTTTAACCTATCAGTAATTATTCTTTCCCATTTCGTTTATTTGTAAACATTGATTATATTCAAATTCATATGCTCATTTAATAAATCATTAGACGTTTTCAAATAAAACACAAGTGTAAAAAGAAAGAAAAGGCAAATAGTTTTTCTGCACTTTGAAGTATCTTTGTATTAACTTTGTGTAAGTATTTTGTACAAAGGAAACAGACATCCTAGTAAGAGAATGTTGTCGTAAAAATGAGAAAAATTTATACAAAGAAAGATGGCTATGTGTAAAAATTCCATGGGGTTCGCATTCTGCTATAGCCTTCGTAACTCTGGATATCTTGTCCATTCGTTGCTTCGTCCGAAGATGATTGGATTGATCAGAATCCAGGAGCTTGTTTGTGAAGAGATTATCCTTAAAGTGATCCGACGAGACATAGTCATACGCTTTAGTTCCCTAACTTTTTCCTGGACCGCCCTTTCGGGTTTTCAGTCCACCAGGAAACCCTTTTTTTCCCAAGTCGCCCTTTCGGGTTTTCAACTTGCCGGGTGTACAGATTTTTTTTGTTTATCCCTAATTTTTTCCTGAACCGCCCTTTCGGGTTTTCGATTCATCGGGATGCCCTTTTTTGCCCAAGTCGCCCTTTCGGGTTTTCAACTTGCCAGGTCATTTATGCGTAGTATATTTTGACTATGTCTGCATTCACAGGGTGCGGCAGGTCGTCGCCGTCCATGGTGGTTAATATCATTGCCCCACCAAAAAAGATGTTTTTGATCACAAATGGTCCTTCGTAGGTGGGAGTCCATTTGCCCCTGGGATCACTTTGCGGCAAGATGATCCGCTTGATTACAAGATCCCCGACTTGATATACCTGGCGCCTGACTTTCTTGTTGAAAGCCTTGATCATCCATTTTTGATACGTCTGACCATGGAAAACAACAGTAAGTCACTTTTCGTCAATCAAGTTAAGTTGATCAAGCCGGGTCTGAATCCAATCGTCTTCACTCAAACCAGCATCCTTCATGATTCTCAAGGAGGGAATCTAAACCTCGATAGGTAAAATAGCTTCCATGTCGTATACCAAAGAATAGGGTGTTGCCCCAGTTGATGTACGCGCCGTGGTACGGTACCCGTGGAGAGCAAGCGGTAACATCTCATGCCAGTCCTTGTAGGTGACTGTCATCTTTTGTATGATCTTCTTGATATTTTTGTTCGCAGCTTCGACAACACCGTTCATCTTTGGCCGATAGGGAGATGAATTGTGATGTTGAATCTGGAACTGCTCGCACAAGGCGATGATCATAGTGTTGTTAAGGTTTGTACCGTTGTCAGTGATGATCCTGTCGGGAATGTCGTACCAGCAAATGAGGTTCTGCTTGATGAAGCGGGCAACCACATTCTTTGTGACAGATGCGAAGGAAGCTGCTTCGACCCACTTGGTGAAGTAATCAATGGCTACCAGGATGAAACAGTGTCCATTAGATGTCGTAGGCTTGATCTCTCCAATCATGTCGATTCCCCACATAGCGAATGGCCAAGGAGCTGTTAAGACATTGAGAGGAACTGGAGGTATATGTACCTTGTCCGCATAGATTTGACATTTGTGACAAGTTCTGGAATGTTGATGGAAGTCAACTTCCATGGTAGACCAGTAATAGCCTGCCCTTAGAATCTTTTTAGCCATCGTATGTCTGCTAGAGTGAGTGCCAAAGGTACCATTATGCAGTTCAGCCATGATCTGTTCGGCTTCAATCTTGTCCACACAATGGAGCAGAATGCAATCTGCAGAATGCAATCATGATTGCGCTTGTATAAGATACCATTGCTCAGGAAGAACTTAGCTGAGAATATCCTTAAGAACTTTTTGTCATTGACTGAAGCTCCTTCAGGGTATTCTTGCGCCTCGAGATACCTTTTGACTTCGTGAAACCAAGGTCGGTGCACTACTTCTTCGGTATTAATCTCGTGACAATGTGCAGGTTCGTCCATCCGTTCAATGGTGATTTGGGGAGCCTCATTATCCCAATTAAGTTTAAACATGGATGACATTGTAGCTAGAGCATCTGCTAGCTGATTTTCTTCTCGCGGGAAGTGCTCGAAGGTAATCTGCTCAAAATGAGGTAATAATGTCAGGACATGTTCCTTGTAAGGGATGAGGTTAGGATGTTTAGTGTCCCACTCTCCTTTGATCTGACTGATGAGCAAAGCTGAGTCTCCAAACACAACCAAAGATTTGATACCCAGGTCTATTGCAGCCTTGAGTCCAAAGATGCAAGCTTCATACTCGGCCATGTTGTTGGTGCAGTTAAAGCAGAGTCTGGCGGTGAAAGGTGTATGGAAACCTTCTGGAGAAATAAGTACCGCGCCGATACCGTTTCCAATTGCATTAGAGGCACCATCAAAGTACAGGGTCCATCGGGATCCTTGTTCAGGTCCGTCATACGGTCCTTTATCTTCAATATTGTCTAATGTCATGATATCCTCGTCGGGGAAGTCGAACTTCATGGATTGGTAATCTTCGACAGCTTGATGGTCCAGATGGTCAGCTAGCACACTCCCCTTTATAGCTTTTTGGGTCGTGTACTGTATATCGTATTCGGTCAGGATCATCTGCCATCTAGCTATTCTTCCGAATAGAGCAGGCTTCTCAAATATGTACTTGATCGAATCCATCTTAAATATCAGCAAAGTGGTATGTGTAAACATATACTGCCTTAGCCGGCGAGCAGCCCATACCAAAGCGCAACAAGTTTTCTCGAGCAGTGAGTATCGGGTCTCACAGTCGGTAAACTTTTTGCTAAGGTAATAAATGGCATGCTCTTTTCGGCCAGACTCGTCATGTTGGCCCAGTACGCACCCCATTGAATTCTCTAGGACGGTCAGATACATGATTAACGGTCTTCCTTCGACGGAAGGCATCAAGATAGGAGGTTCTAGCAAATACTCCTTGATTTTATCGAAAGAAATTTGACAGTCATCATTCCATTTAACCACCTGGTCTTTCTTCAACAGCTTGAAGATTGGTTCACATGTAGATGTTAGTTGAGAAATGAACCTTGCAATGTAGTTTAGGCGTCCCAAGAAACCTATGACCTCCTTCTCAGTGCGAGGGGCAGGAATTTCTTGTATAGCTTTGACTTTGGCAGGATCAACCTCGATGCCTTTGTTGCTGACAATGAAACCTAAGAGTTTACCGTACCTGACTCCGAAAGTGCACTTGCTAGGGTTCAGTCTGAGCTTGTACTCCTTCAATTTGACAAACAGCTTTTGCAGATGGTCGAGGTGTTCTTCTTCTGTCTGTGATCGGGCTATCATGTCATCTACGTAGACCTCTATCTCATGATGTATCATATCATTAAATAAAGCTACCATGGCGCGCTGATAGGTTGCCCCGATATTCTTCAGTCCGAATGGCATCACTTTATAGCAGAACGTACCCCACTGTGTAACAAAAGTAGTTTTCTCCATGTCTTCAGGTGCCATTTTGATCTGGTTGTAACCTGAAAATCCATCCATGAAAGAAAATACCTTGTGCTGAGCTGTGTTGTCAACCAAGATGTCAATGTGCGGTAGTGGAAAGTCATCTTTAGGGTTAGCCTTATTTAAGTCTCTGTAATCAACGCACATTCTTACTTTGCCGTCCTTCTTAGGCACGAGCACAATGATAGCAACCCATTATGGATAGGAAGTAACAACAAGAAATCCAGCATTGAACTACTTCATAACTTCTGCTTTGATCTTTTCAGACATGTCGGGCTTCATGCGACGAACTTTTTGTTTAATTGGTGGACAATCTTCTCTTGTGGGGAGACGGTGAACCACAATATTTGTATCGAGTCCCGGCATGTCTTTGTACGACCAGGCAGAGACCTCAACATATTCATTTAATAGCTGAACTAGGCGCTCTTTGACACTTGGCTCTAGGTTGGCACCCACTCCGACTTCTTTTCTATCTTCGTCAGTACCCAAGTTGATTGTCTCTAACAACTCCTCATGGGGCAGAATAGTCCCTTCTTCCTGTTGTAGCAGTCTAGCCAATTCTCCCGGCACTTCACAGTCTTCATCACCTTCGTATTTGGCATGGTAGACCAGATCTTCAGAGTCACTGAAGGCCATAGCAGAATTGTTACCCATGGAATCCGGAATGGAAGGGTACCTACATTTGTGAGTGTGGGTGTGTGTAAGGGATAGCCACCTTTAAACAAATGAAATGTAAAAAGAAAGAAAATGAACACAAAAGTTTATATGTGAAAACGTCCATGATTCATTAAAATGGCATATGAAGATGAAAAATCAAACCCTTATAAATGGACCTATGTGCCTCGGGTAAGGCACAAGGTTAAAAGTGTACGAATTGTTTAGGAATTATTACAAACCAACAGAAATGTTTGAAAGATAAATTATTGATTTATGAAAGTAATAGGAACAAAGTATTTTGCCTCCCAGTTGTCCAGTCCTCCGTCAACAGTAGGGAAAATCCAGTCTTCCAAATTGCTCTCCTCTTCACCATCCTCCAAAGCATTGACTCCATGATGGGTGATCTTCACTGGTGCCCCCCCAGCCCGGGTGCGGCGTACAACCTTTTGAGCAGAAGCAGTGAAACCCAAGCCGAATTTATTTGTTTTGAAAGGAAAGTCTGGTAGCTGACCCCAGATTGTGCTTCCTCCTTCTTCAATCACAGCCTTTGCATCTTTGAGGGATGACATCCGAGGCATAGGTTTGGTAACCATGGGTACAGAAGACACTGTCTTGGTTGCTGCAATCTCTTCAGAAACTTCCTCGAAGTGTTGGAAAGGGGTTTCTATGAATTCGCCATCTAACTCCACATAGCGGAAATAATTAAGATGGCTTATCATATATTCCTCTTCGCCGTGAACAGTTATGATTTTCCCCTGGACAGGGTACTTGAGCATTTGATGCAGAGAGGAAGTAACGGCTCCAGCATTGTGAATCCAGGGTCTTCCCAACAAGCAAGAATAGGAAGGACGGATGTCCATCACGTAGAATGTAGATTTGAAAGTTTCAGTTCCCACTTTAATCGAGATGTCCACCTCCCCGTGGACCATCCTTTTAGAACCATCAAAGGCTCTGACAATGATGTTGTTGGGTTTCAGGGTTAAGCCTTCACAGTCCAACCTTTCCAAGGCCTTCTTCGGTAAGACATTCAGCGAAGAACCAGTGTCTACCAGGACGTGTGCTAGGGTAGTCCCTCTGCATTCCACCGAGACATGCAGAGCATCATTATGTTTTCTCCCTTTAGATGTTAAATCGGCATCGGAGAATCCTAGACCATTGTCAGCTGTTAGGCTAGCTACACATTCCTGGAACTGATCCGCGGAGGTTTCCTGTGGCACGTGGGCCGTCTTCAAAAATCTGATCAGTGCTTTAGCATGAGCCTCTGAACAAAGCAGCAGGGCCAACATAGAGATCTTTAAGGGGGTTTTCCCCAGTTTTTCCACAACATTATAATCGCTTTTCTTGATTATTTTCAAAATCTCTTCCATTTCTTTTTGAGAGGTCTCAGGGATGACCAATGGCTGAGCCCTCGTCCTGACGGGCGCTTCTTGGATCCCTTTCCCTCTATCATCAACAGCAGCAGAGAGGACAACCACAAGAGTTACGACTTCTTTAATAACTGGAGTTCTCGCATATATGTTGACCGGTACATGGGTAACCTTAGGAGCAGCTGAGGGTCCAAAGATTGCCTTTGGAGGGGCAATCTCCAGAGAGAAAATTCTTCCACTGCGGGTGATTTTACTTGTTCCAGCAATGTTTCCAATGTCGGAAGTCTCTTCATCAGAACTTTCTTCAGTTGATTCAATTTGTTTAATACCGTGGTAGAAGATCTCTCCCCCATAGTTCCACGATATTGATTTGTTGGACTTGTACGGGATGGGCCCCGACATGGTTATCTTCAAAGGTGCAATCTTCGGATCGGATGTAATCTTAACAGGTCTTTTAGAGACCTTGGAAAGATTGGCGGATATGGTAATTATTGAAATATCATTGACAGGAGTCGGTGTAACAGGAGTCTTCTCAAAAAGGATTTCTTGGTTATCCATTAGGCATTGGATGCCTAACTTCAACAATGGACAGTCGGTTGGTAAGGATGAACAAAGACAACAATCTTCTTCACAACCTAGGAAAATCCCAGCCTTCAGCAAATTCGACTTGATTATCGGCAGCAGAGTCATCAAATCATCAACAGTAGAAACATACAGATCTTCTTCAACAACATGGGCATTGTGACCATGCTTTGGCATTGGAGCAGAGATCACATTCAGCTTTTCAGGGGCATCAAATTCAACTTCTTTAGCATCTATCAAATCCTGAATCTTACTCTTGAGGGCCCAACAACTGTTGGTGTCATGCCCCAGGCTGTCTGAATGATAAGCACACTTGGCATTGGGATCGTAGTATGGTGAAGTTGTATTCGGATTCTTCGGGGCCTCTTTCAAACTTGTAAGGTTTAACTTTAAGAGATGGGGTAGAACCTGAGTGGGAGTCATGTTTATCCGGGTATATTACCGTGCGGGCCTTTCCACCCTTGTTTGGTTGGTTCTGGTTTGATTGTTTCTGGGCTAATCAGCTGCAGACTTCTGAATCATTACGGCCCCCACTGCTGGCCGGCGCTCAACTCTTCCTTGACCTCTTTGGGAGTAAACAGCTGAGACTTCCTTCTTTGCTGGAAAATTCTTTTTGATGACAGCGGAAGCAGATGCATCTTTTTGAATTTTACCGCTTTTGATTCCGACTTCAACTCTTTCACCAGTTAGAATCAACTCGGTGAACCCTGCAGACGAACTTCCAATCAGGTGATTGAAAAAGGGACCTGACAGTGTACCCAAGAACATATTTACAAGCTCTCTCTCAGATAGAGGTGGTTGTACTCGTCTCGCCAAGTCTCTCCATTTCTGGGCATACTCTTTGAAACCTTCATTTGAGACCATACCCATACTCTGTAATTGAGTACGGGTCGGTACTAAGTCTGCATTATATTGATACTGCTTGTAGAAAGCAGCAGCCAAATCCTCCCAATTATGCACATCAGACCTCTCTAGCTGATAAAACCAATCCAACTGCGTCCCCGCCAGACTGTCCTGGAAGAAATGGACCCACAGGTCTTTGTCAGAAGAATGTGGTTGAATTTTTCTGACGTAAGATCGTAGGTGCATCTTTGGGAAAGACACCCCATCGTACTTAGCAAACAATGGCACCTTGAATTTGGGAGGGATTACAATTCCAGAAATCAAACCTAGCTCTTCAAAATCCAGACCAGGCACCCTTTGCACCTTTATAACTGCTAAACGTTCTTCCAGATTTTTGTATTTGTCGTCTGCAAGAGGATACTGCTGTTCAGAATAGTCTTCATCCTCCTCCTCTTCAGCCTCAGATTCAGATGGCACTGCAACTCCTTTACCCTTTCCTTCACCCTCTTCAGATGTTGATGGAAAATCTATAACCCTTCTAGTTTGACCTACAAATCTTCTACCCAAAGTAGCCACACCAGCCCTCTTCTTTTTCTTTTTCTCCTTTTCCTTATCTAGCAAGGTTTTGAGCTCCTCCTGACCCTTTACCAAGGTCATGAGTAGCTGTTGGAACTGTGAATTTTGCGCCTGCAAATCTTTGACCGTCTGTTCTATATCCATTTTGCTGAAATAAACAGTAGAGAGATAAGGAAACCTGGTGTGAAGACCTGTTTATGCATATTGTTGTACCCCAAAATTTGCCCTCCCTTTCTTCAGGAAACCATCTTAGATTTTTCAAAGTCCCCTGAAACAAATCCAAGTCCTGAGTTATCCTTTTGCCCAAGCAAGTCACTCACAAGAGCAAGATGATCTCCCGAACTCCAGAAACAACGCTTTCATCTTGAGGAAAATCAAATTCTAAGTGCTTAGAATGTTTCTTTAAAATAAGCGTCTTTTAGAAAAAAAATCAGCGCTTCAGAACTTCTGGATCCATTCCAGATGAAGACGGTCAGAAGTTGTAAGTTTGGCTCGGGATGGTCAGAAGTTGCCTCTTCAGCAGCTACAGCAGTCCAATCAGAAGTTGTAAACGTGGTTCAGAGTGTAAGCCTCAAACAGAACATACCCCTTCAGCAGTTACACAAGCTCAGTCAGAACTTGCTAAAGGAATGCAAAAGAAATATGAAAGTATAAAGGCACCTTCAGAACAGGTTGAAGTCAGAAGATGAAAGGTCAGAGGGATAGGTGTCACATTGATATAGAATCTCTAAGCCCAGATTGTCCAGAAGTAGATCCAAGGAACGTACCAGAAAACCAGGAGAATCTCCAGAGTTTGCTAAAACAACAGGTAGCCAGGGCCAGAGCATGGTTTACGCTGCTGATTCAACAACCAAAATGTTGGTATTGACAGGTCTTGTCACCATTTAATGCCCATTAATGCTTCCAACCACTCCTGAGCGTTCACGTGTGGCTTGAAAAATGCTTTTGCACAGATTCTGGCATGGGTCTTCACGCCACCGCCCATTTCAGAGGTCACTTCCCCCAATCCACGCCTGCTGCTGCTACCTAGGCTGAAAAATAGCTGTTATCACAACTTCCCAGGAATTTCTGTCAAAGAACAACTTCAAATTCTGTTGGCGCCTTAAAAGTTCAAGGTATCCACAAGAGCTTTGCCTATAAATAGAGGGCTTTCCCCACTGCAAAAGACGTTCAAGAAGTTCAAAAAAAACAGAAAAATTGCTAAGAGAGAAACAAAACTCCTAGCAACATAACATTCTGAAACTCTGCCAAAATTTCCAGTTTTGTTTCATAACTTTAAGTTTCTCACCTTCAACCTCATCAAACACCCAGCTCTTTTCTGTAAACCAAAGCGTTCTTTCCAAAACTTCTGACCCTATACACGTTTACACCTCCACTTCCCCTTTTCCAAATCTGTCCAGAACACCACCAGAACCAAAAGCTAACTTTCACCATTTTCCAGAAAGTCAGGTAAGCACCTGCTGACCCTCACCACGCTGTTAAGCATCATCAGCTGTGCATATTCAAATAACATAATGTAAATATTCATGTTATCGCTGTTTATGTTCTGAGGACTCTCATACCTCAGAACGTTCTGAGCCAGTTTAGGACTTGCCTGTGACCTTGGTGATTCTGACCTCTGGGACATTTTGCTATTTTGCTGGATCTTTTCCAAATATGTTTTCTGTTTTGAGGAGTAACAACAGGATTGCAGATGTTCTGATTAGTGCAGGAAAAAGCCCAGTGCTGACTTTGACGTTAGCACATCTGAAGCCTGTTTTGCTGCCAATGACCTCAGAACCTCTGAGAGTTATTGCCTTTTCAGCAGAATCTGAACTTCTGGGTTCTCCACTAACAAACTTCTGTCTTGCAGCGCAGGGAAATCAGAACCTCTGGTTTCCCCACTAACCAGATTCTGTTTTGTAGGTTCCAGAGTCAGAAGTTCTGACTCATCCAGTTTCACCAACAGGTTGATCATCTGACAGCGGATCTGGGTCAGAACTTCTGATGGCCTCCCAACAGCGCGCGGCCTCCCTCTCTCTCTCTCTATATATCTTGTTTTCCGCTATTTTCTTTTTTGTCTATTTTTCTCGTTGAACCCCCCATGTACAAATGTGTATCCCCCTCCCCTAACTATTGTAATAGCGTAGGATTTTACATTCCCGCTTCTTATTGCTAGTAATTAGGACGTGTATGGCAAGATAAAACTCAATGAAATAGAAAAACCTAATTCAAAGAAAAACTCTTGTATGCAATAAAAACACACTTGCACATTAACACCCCTAGGGTACTCCACTTTGTTGCCTTCCAAAATTGGGCCATATTGCATGTTAGGTCTCTTTGGGCAAAACAAACAATCAAAATGATCATAGTCCCTCGATAACCCTTTTTTTTAAAACAAAATGATCAAGTCCCTTAAGGAAAATGCCCAAAGATACTCGGCACCATTGCAATTATGGTCTAAACGATGACCCGCGCCCGTCCCTTTCACTTCCTAAAAGCAAGATTGTCCGTCAATTTCAATGGTGGAACAAAATTGCTAAAAAGGGTTAAAACATGACAAAAACCTTTGAGTACAATAGGGTAGACAAAACTCTTAGTTACTTGAGATCAAACTTGCAAAAAACACTTGTCTTCTTTTCAAAAACCACAATCCACAACACTTTCAAACAAACTCTCAAAAACATTTGAAAACATCTTTTCGAAAAGATTCACACTTTTGTAAAACACTCAAACACGAGTCAAATACATTAGTTGCCTAAGACAAGGCATCTTTTTCCAAAACATTTTCAAAAGCACCCACACACACACCATTTTTAAAGCAATCGAAAAACAAGGCAAGTGATCTAAAAAACCAAGTAACTAAGAGCCCATGGATAACCATGGATGAAAAGGGTGCTAATACCTTCCCTTTTTCATAATCTACCCCCCGAACCCACGAAATATCTCAAAAGGTTTTTGCTGTGCTTTTTTAACCTTTCCTTTAGGATAAAATAAAAAGTCGGTGGCGACTCTTGCTAACCGCAACATTTGCGAATACAAACGCAAAACCTCAAGTCAGTTCTCCCACCGTATCACAGAACTGGCGACTCTGCTGGGGAGAATTTTAAAGTGGGGTTACCTTAGGGTTTAGATCACCTTTACTTTCAATTGATTGCTTTGTTTGCTTTACATTTGTGGGCTTTGCATCGGAGTTTTATAGATCCTAACCCGGATCTGGGGAAACCCTTTTAGGTAGCAACAAGGCTGTGAGGGAACTGTGCGGGGTATACCGACATGGTTGAAGCAGTCTGCTACGTTGATGTGGCACTTTGGTGTGTACCGGTAACCCTTGAGTTCAGTCAAGGAGAGTACGGGGCCGCCACGTGGTGTCATGAAGCATCAACTGACCTTAGGAACCTTAATTGAACCATCTTGGCCTTTTTAGGGTAGTGAGATAACTGACTTTGGTGCAATCCGAGGTTGGTTGATACTCGATACTACACTCAATTGAGGGTTGCTTTCCTGGAATATTTCGGTCGCCAGTTCAGTGGCTAAATCGAAACGATGAACAATGAAAGCAGTCCCGTGATATTGGGACCTTTAGAACCCGGTTACTTCTGATAGGACAGGTTGAGCCCACCAAACTTCAAGAGGGTAATACCCAGACTCCATGCAGGCCTAAACTCTAAGGGTTTGTGTGACTTGTGTGCCTTACCATGTTTGCTTTTGTGAATACTTATATTGTATTTAATCATCACATCATTACATCATACAAACATCATGAGCATTGACTAACCATTTCAAGGGTTTCGAATCTTCATCTTTGTTCTTGTTTTATAGGACATGGAAACTGCTCGCAGAAAGACAATTCAGATTAGCCTTATAAAGATCCCTCCTCAGCTTAAGGAACTTCTGTCCAGGATTCCCGAGAGCTCTTCATTCAGTGAGAGACATGGAAGACTCATCAGCTTGGTTAACACCAACATTGAGGAGGATTTGATAAAAGTCCTGTTCCAATTCTTTGACCCTCTGCATCACTGCTTCACCTTCCCGGTTTATCAGTTGGTGCCTACATTGGAGGAATTCTCCCGACTTCTGAAGGTCCCTATCCTCGATCAACTACCCTACAACGGTACGGAAGAGGAACCCAAGCTTGAGGAGACCGCTAAAGCCTTGCACCTACAGACATCTGACCTCAAGGGACATTGGGAAGTTAGAAGTGGTATCAAAGGATTCTTAGCTAGATTTCTGTTTGAAAAGGCTCAAGAATGTTGGAACTCTCTTGACCTACGAGCTTTTGAAGAAGTTATGGCCCTCCTTGTCTATGGTTTGGTGTTGTTCCCTAACCCCGATCAGCTCATTGATATCAGTGCTGTCCAGATCTTCATGACCAAGAATCCTATACCTACATTGCTGGGGGACATCCTTCACTCATGTTACACTCGAACCATGAGAAGAAGGGGTGTCCTTATGTGTTGCACCCCTCTCTTGGGAAGGTGGTTTATTTCGCACCTTCCACAATCAGTTTTGAAGAACGAGCGGGGTTTGAGATGGTCACAACGGTTAATGACTCTCACGCATGCAGATATACATTGGTGTCCTAGGTCCAGGGAAGACGTCACTATCATTGATCGTTGTGGGGAGTACCCTAATGTTCCTTTATTTGGAATCAAAGGAGGTATTACCTACAACCCATGCCTGGCTTGGAGACAGTTTGGCTATGCTCGGAAGGATGGCCCTCATGACATGTTAATTCCCGACATAGTTTTTGACTTCGACAACGATACTCAAGGACTTCGTCAGAGATTTATCAGAGCTTGGAGGATGCCAGGTAGGATAGATAGCAAGACATTGGGGCACCGGAACTCCATCCCGTTGGAACCTTACCTCAAGTGGGTACGAGCCCGCTCCCAGAAATTAGTGATGCCTTATCCTCATATGCTTCCTGTGATCAAAGAACCAGTCTGGGAAGGAGAGGCATCCTACACCATTCAACATCCTGACATGCCCACCTCCTGGGAAGAGATGCAGAAGAGCTGGGTCCAGCTTAAGGAAGAACGGAATTCTCTTGAGACCAATCTACATGCTAGTGAAAAGAAGGTCCTGGAACTCACCCGCCTGCTGCACGAGGAAAGGAATCTCAACACCTACATCGCACCAAAGAGGATGCGCAATGTTTTTTTATCTTAAGGAGTTATTTTGTAATATTTGGCCCATGAGGCATTTATGTACTAACGAATTTCCCCTTATTAATGTAATGTGCGTTCCTTTTTGTCTACAACAAATTTTGAATATTCTAAATCCTTGAATGCATTGCATACATACGCATTCCATTGCACCATATGCATAGCAGGTACCCTATTTCACAGGTTGCTTAATTTTCTTCGCTGTTTATGTGCACAGTCATCATGAATCCAGAGTCCTCCAGTGAGCAAGCAATCAAGGCCCTTCAGGCCCAAAGTGCACAGTTTCAAGAGATGGTCCTAAGCCTAGCCCAAGGTCAGCAAGAGTTGAAGACTCTACTCCTGAAGAAGAAGAAGAAAAAGAGGACTGCATTGTTCAACACCGGACGCAGATTTGGGAACACACTCCACAATGAAGCTGATCCAACCACTTCTTCTGCTGAGAAAAACAGTCCCCAGGGGGGAGGAGCTCCTAGTCCCGCAGTCTCCGACAACGAGACAGACTATAACAATGAACAATACCCACCCGCTGCTGACAGATACAAGCAATTGGAGGACCGCTTGAGCGCCATGGAAATTCAGAATGTGCCAGGACTGGATTTCGGAGATTTGGGGTTATCTTCTGGGGTAGTCATTCCACACAAGTTTAAGGCGCCTGCCTTCGCCAAGTATGATGGGGTCTCCTGTCCAAAGCTACATCTAAGGTCGTACGTAAGGAAAATCCAACCTTACACGGCGGATAAGGACCTCTGGATTCACTTCTTCCAAGATAGCCTCTCGGGGTCACAACTTGAATGGTTCTACCAATTGGACGGAGCTAGCATCCGGCACTGGGAAGATTTGGCAACCGCATTCTACAGACAATACCAATACAATTCTGATCTCGCTCCCACACGTACCCAACTTCAGGGTATGTCTCTAGGAACGGGTGAAGGGTTCAAAGAGTACGCTCAAAAATGGAGAGATTTGGCTGGCAGGGTGCAGCCTCCATTAACTGATCGAGAGCTGGTTGATATGTTCCTCGGGACGTTGTCGGGTCCGTTTTTCAATCATTTGGTTGGTAACTCCTCCGCTGGGTTCACAGATTTGATATTAACAGGAGAGAGAATTGAAGCTGGCATCAGGTCAGGCAAGATACAGAAGGCTGCCTCTACAAGTGCTGAGAAGAGGCCGTTTAAGAAAGAAGCAAGCGCCGTCTATGGTCCTAGAAGACAAGTCAAGCCCGAAAGTCGCCGAGCCGTCAATGCTTTGGTCATCTCCAAACCTGTTGCTGCTCCTCAGCAGTACAATCAACAAAGAAGTGAAAGGCCCAAGAGGCAGTATACCCGACTGAGTATGACATTATCTCAAATTTTACCCCAACTGTTATCCACCAACCTGGTGACCCTCAAAGAAGCTCCTAAGGTCGTCAACGCTGCGTCTCCTAAATACAACCCAAATGCCCGGTGTGCTTATCATTCTGATAGTCCCGGGCACACTACTGATGATTGCTGGGCCTTAAGAAACAAAGTGCAAGATCTGATCGACGCGAAAGAAATTCAGTTTGAAGCACCAGAAAGACCAAATGTTGTAACGGCTCCTATGCCCCAGCATAGGGTGAATGCCATTGAGGAAGAAGTATACGCTGTTTCGGTAGATGAAGTTGTTACCCCTCTGAGGACTGTTAAGAAGAACCTACTGCGGGCCGGTTTATTTCCGGGTTGCGGTGAAGGTTGCCTGTTCTGCGCTATTTCCCTATCTAATTGTCCCTTGCTGAGGTTAGGCATCCAAGGCCTAATGGATAGCAAGGAGATTCTATTCAAAAAGACTGTTGTTCATTTGGTTCCGATGAAAGAAGTTTCCGTGATTACCATCTTCAAAAATCCAATCAAGGCTCCCCCGAAGAAGCCTATTCAAATCATGACAATTGCGCCTGTGATCATTACTGTTCCAGGGCCCCTCTCCTACGTATCTGATAAAGCTGTCCCCTGGCATTATGGGGCAGACGTGTATGTAAATGGAATCAAGCAAGAATTCGACGCTAGTGCCAGTATCTGCGATATCACTGGTCCAGCCAAGGTCACCCGCAGTGGCAGGCTCTTCTCGCCTGACATTGCGCCGCCCGCTATTCAAAAACCCCTTCTTATAAAACCTACAAGTTTACCTAGTCCTGTTGCTGATCAAATTGTGTCCCCTGCTGCCGAGTCATCAAATGCTCGGGGCAAAGGGATTGAAGAAGAGCCTGCCCGGATGGAGGCGCCGATACCCATAAATGCTGAGGCCTCCCGACAAGAAATGGAGGAGATTCTGAAAATAATAAAGAAAAGTGATTTTAATGTTGTCGAGCAGCTGGGGCATACACCCTCCAAGATCTCCCTGCTCTCCTTATTGCTATGCTCCGAGGCCCATGCAAAGGCCTTGATCTCATTTCTCAAGACGGCCCATGTGCCGCAGGAAACGTCTGCAGTCCAGTTCACTGACTGCATAGCGAATCTGACAGCGGACAACGGCTTGGGTTTTTCAGATGCTGACCTGACCGCAAAAGGGAGAGACCACAACGATGCCCTGCATGTCTCTATTGAATGCAGGGGCACTAGTATGGCACATGTATTGGTGGATACTGGTTCTTCCTTGAATGTTCTACCGAAAAAGGCTTTGGATCGTCTGGATTATGAAGGCCTGGAGTTGAAACCCAGCAATATCATCGTTAGGGCCTTTGACGGTTCCAAAAGGATGGTTCATGGAGAGGTTAACATCCCTATTCGTGTGGGTTCTCAAGTGTTTGACTCTACCTTTTATGTGATGGATATACGTCCATCGTACTCTTGTCTGCTGGGCCGACCTTGGATCCATAAAGCTGGGGCAGTAACCTCCACCTTGCACCAGAAGCTGAAATATCCCGTCAGGGGAAAGATCGTCACTGTACAAGGAGAAGAGGAGTATATGGTGAGCCATTTGAATTCCTTCAGGTACATCGAGATGGATGGGGAGTTCATTGAAACCCCCTTTCAGCATTTCGAGGAGGTGCATCCAATTTCAACAGCTGCAGAGACAATGGCCGAAGAGAATGATTCCTTGAAGATGGCTTCCCTAAGGGATGCCCGGGCTGTGGTTCAGAAAGGCAATTGTGCACACTGGGGTCAGCTTCCTGACTTCACTCAGAAGAACGACAAGTTTGGGCTAGGCTTTACTGCGGAGGCTCAGAAGGCGGCGCGCAAAGAGAAGATCGGAAAGGCTCCGGTGTTTATTTCCAGCTCAAGGGTGAACGCTATTGAGGAAGATGTGGAGGAAGCAGAGTTTGATAGTTGGATCTACCCGACTACCAGCAACGGACCAAGCAACTGGACGGCAAAGGATTTTACCCCTATCACATTTGTCACGCAGTAATTGATTTCTTTTGATTTCCAATTTGTAACAAACAATATGTTAAAACTCTGTTGGCTCGGTGTCCTACCCGGGGCATCGTAGCTCCATTTGTGAGGGCTTTTTGTATGACATTTTCATATATCATCAATCAAAACATTGGACGTTTGTTGCATTTCAAATCTTGTGCTCTTTTCCTTTCTGTGTTATATATATTGCAAAACAGTTATATTTACACACACTCACTTATACAGGTTTCAATCCACTCTGGGTCTCACTGGTAACAGCTCTGCTACCGCCAGTTATGACTTCGAAAATCCGATCAACTTGGCCGAAGACGAAGGTGAAGATGATTGCGAAGTGCCTGGTGAACTCGCAAGACTGCTACTACAGGAAGAGAGGGCTATTCAACCACATGAAGAGCCTGTGGAGACAATTAACTTGGGTACTGAGACAGATAGGAAAGAGGTCAAGATTGGCGCCAATCTGGAGCTCAACGTGAAGCAACGATTGATCCAGATGCTACAAGACTACATGGAGATTTTTGCTTGGTCCTATGAAGATATGCCCGGTTTGGATGCCGACATTGTAGTTCACCATCTGCCAACCAAGGAAGATTGCCCTCCGGTAAAGCAAAAAGTTCGACGAATGCGTCCAGAGATGTCTGAAAGGATCAAGGCCGAGGTTATGAAGCAGTTTGATGCCGGGTTCCTTGCAGTAACTTCTTACCCTCAGTGGGTTGCCAATGTGGTGCCAGTACCGAAGAAGGACGGAAAGGTCAGAATGTGTGTTGACTACAGGGATCTGAACAGGGCCAGCCCCAAGGATGACTTCCCCCTACCTCACATTGATGTCCTTGTTGACAATACAGCTCAACACAAGGTGTTCTCCTTCATGGATGGTTTTTCAGGGTATAATCAGATCAAGATGGCTCCAGAAGATATGGAGAAGACTACCTTTGTGACTCAGTGGGGCACCTTCTGTTATAAGGTCATGCCGTTCGGATTAAAAAATGATGGGGCAACCTATCAACGTGCCATGGTTGCTTTGTTCCATGATATGATCCATCATGAAATTGAGGTATACGTTGATGACATGATTGCAAGGTCTCAAACTGAGGAGGAGCACCTTGACCATCTGAGGAAGTTGTTTGATCGACTCAAGATATACAAGCTGAGGTTGAATCCCAACAAATGCACCTTTGGGGTAAGATCCGGAAAATTGTTAGGTTTCATCGTAAGTGATAAAGGTATTCAGGTGGATCCTGCCAAGGTAAAAGCCATACAAGAGATGCCGACTCCAAAAACAGAGAAAGAAGTCAGAGGTTTCCTGGGACGACTGAATTACATTGCCCGATTCATCTCACATCTAACTGCTACTTGTGAGCCAATCTTTAAATTACTGAAGAAAGATCAAGTGGTACGCTGGAATGATGAATGTCAGGCCGCCTTTGAAAGGATAAAGGAATACCTCCAAGAGCCACCCATTCTTATGCCACCGGTGGAAGGAAGACCTCTGATACTTTACTTGACAGTGCTCGATAATTCAATGGGGTGTGTGCTGGGGCAGCATGACGAGTCTGGCCGAAAAGAGCACGCTATTTATTACTTGAGCAAAAAGTTTACCGACTGTGAGTCTCGTTACTCACTGCTTGAGAAAACTTGCTGCGCTCTTGTATGGGCTGCTCGCCGGCTGAGACAGTATATGCTGACTCACACTACCTTATTGATTTCAAAAATGGATCCCATCAAGTACATATTTGAAAAGCCCGCTCTGTCCGGGAGAATAGCGAGATGGCAAATGATCTTAACAGAATATGATATCCAATATACAACTCAGAAAGCAATTAAGGGAAGTGTACTGGCCGATCATTTGGCACACCAACCTGTGGACGATTACCAATCATTGAACTTTGATTTTCCGGATGAAGATATCATGGTGGTAACTGACTGTGAAGTACCTGGACCGGATGAAGGACCTAAGGAAGGATCCCGATGGTCCATGCATTTTGATGGAGCCTCCAATGCTTTGGGTAACGGCGTCGGCGCTGTAATCATATCTCCCGAGGGAACTCATACTCCCCTCACCGCCCGATTATGTTTCAACTGCACCAACAACATGGCAGAATATGAGGCGTGTATCATGGGTTTACAAGCTGCAATCGACTTAAGGATAAAATTTCTAAGTGTCTTCGGAGATTCCTCTCTCGTGATCAATCAGATCAAAGGCGAGTGGGATACGAAACACCCGAATCTTATTCCTTACAAGGAGTATGTGTCGACCTTGCTCCCTCACTTTGAAGAGATAACTTTTGAGCATTTCCCCAGAGAGGAGAATCAGCTAGCGGACGCACTAGCCACGATGTCTTCAATGTTCAAAGTTAAATGGGACAATGAGGCTCCCCGAATCATAATCTGGAAGTTGGATGAACCGGCATACTGCTGTGAGCTCGAGGCTGAGAAGGTGACTGAAAAACCCTGGTATCACGAGGTGAAGAGGTACTTGGAAGCTCAGGAATACCCTGAAGGTGCATCTGTCAACGATAAGAAGTTCATGAGGAGGTTTGCTGCAAAATTCTTCCTCAGCAACGGCATTCTCTACAAACGGAATCATGATTCGACTCTGCTGCGTTGCGTGGATAAGGCTGAAGCTGAGAAAATCATGATGGAACTGCATGAAGGTACATTTGGAACACATTCCAGTGGACACACCATGGCTAAGAAAATCCTTCGGGCAGGATATTTTTGGTCCACAATGGAAGCCGATTGTTACCAACACTCCCGAACTTGTCATAAGTGCCAGATCTATGCTGACAAGGTGCATATCCCTCCAGTTCCTTTGAATGTCCTAACGGCACCTTGGCCTTTCGCAATGTGGGGCATCGATATGATCGGTGAGATCCGACCAACAGCATCCAATGGGCATCGCTTCATCTTGGTGGCAATCGACTACTTCACAAAGTGGGTTGAGGCAGCTTCCTACGCCACAGTAACCAAGAGCGTCGTGGCACGTTTCATCCGGCATAATCTGATCTGTCGGTACGGCGTCCCAAAAAGAATCATTACAGACAATGGTACCAATCTCAACAACAAAATGATCACTGAACTCTGTGAACAATTCAAGATACAGCACCACAATTCTTCTCCCTACCGGCCGAAGATGAATGGGGCTGTAGAGGCAGCCAATAAAAACATCAAGAAAATTGTGCAGAAGATGACAGTGACCTATAAAGATTGGCACGAGATGTTACCGTTCGCTCTTCATGGGTACCGCACCTCAGCAAGGACATCGACCGGGGCAACTCCCTTCTCCTTGGTCTATGGCATGGAGGCAGTCTTGCCAATCGAGATCCAGATACCCTCTCTCCGGATAATGAAGGATGCAGACTTGAATGAAGATGATTGGATCCAAACTCGACTTGATCAATTAAATCTGATTGACGAAAAGAGGCTCACTGCTATCTGTCATGGTCAAACATATCAAAAACGGATGATCAGGGCATTTAACAAGAAAGTCAGACCACAAGAGTATCAAGTTGGGGACCTGGTAATCAAACGCATCATCCTTCCTCAAAGTGATCCCCGGGGCAAATGGACCCCTACTTACGAAGGGCCATTTGTGGTTAAGCGTGTGTTCTCAGGAGGAGCCATGATCCTAACCACCATGGATGGTGACGACCTTCCTCACCCCGCCAATGCAGACATAGTGAAAAAATACTACGCATAAATAAAAGACCCGCTAGGTTGACATACCTAGGCAAAAACAAGGGCTTCCCGGCGAACCAAAAGGGTTCGGGCAAAAATAAAGGATGAAATGAAAAAATCTGTACACCCGGCAAGTCGAAAACCTGAAAGGGCGGCTTGGGCAAAAAAGGGTATCCCGGTGGACTGAAAACCCGAAAGGGCGGTCCAGGAAAAAGTTAGGGATAAAAGCGTAACACTATGTCTCATTGGATCACTTCGCATCCGGAATTCGGCATCAACTATCTGGCTCCAGATTTCGGCATTGACCAATCGGCTTCATCTTCAACTAAGCAGCAAAGCGATGAGACATTCGAAGACATAAAGGCAATAGCAGAGTTGGAACCCAGTGGGATTGTTCATTTAGCTGTTTTGTTTTCTTTTTCAAATTGTAAACTCTATACTTTTTGGCGATGTCCTCTTACTAGGATGTCAGCCTCTTGTACAAAAAACGCCTATTCACAAGCAAAGTTTAAATCAATACAAATTCACTTGTCCATACAAATTGCCATTGTTTTTCTTTTTCTGTTTTGTCTTGCGAAGAACGTCCAATGATCATTTTTGATATATGCATTTGACATTAAATTGCTGATTCATAAATGTTTGCATATGAAAAAAGAGATTGATTACAGGTGACATCAAAGACAGGGGCAATGCGGAGTTGTCTAATACAGTCTAGTTGTTTTGTCCGCCAAGGCACCAAGATAGGTTCAGCTGAAGAATGTGGCCAGATCATCTCAATTCCCCGCAGAATAAGACAGGATGCGACAGTACTTTCCCCAAGCGGAGTCGATTCCCCGTCGATCCTGAAGAAGCCTAACATTCCCCGGCAGGTCTTAAAGCTCATCCCCAGTAGATTCTGGAAGCTTATCCCCTGCAAAGTACGGACGTCTCGCCCAAGTTTTATTTAGAGTTATTTCCTCACAAGGACTTATAACTGGGTTATCCTCAGCTAAAAGCCACGGAAGACCGCTCTCGGCAAAGTCCCTTCAAATCCCCAGCAAAGTCTATCTTTGGTATTACCAAGCAGAGTTTATCTTTGGAGTTCCCCCAGCGGAGTTTACCATCATTATCTTCAGCGGAATCCGTCGTTAAAATCCCCAGCAGGCCCCTCATCAAAACTTCGGCCAAATATCTCTTCCGCAGAGCAATTCTCCGGCCATTCGTCAAGGATTTATTTTCCTAAGATGAAATTACATTCATAAACATTTCATATTTTCATACATCTTACTTCCATACAGGATGAAACGCATACAACATCTCATGTTGAACATCATGGTATCATGCATATTGTTGTACCCCAAAATTTGCCCTCCCATATTCTCCAATAAACTGCCAAGCCAAGTTACAAAATTCCCCAAGAGTTGCACAATGCAAAGGCCTCCATACAATCAAAACTAGGGTTTGTGTGTTGATCAAGAAAAGGAAGTGTTCAAAGGTACAATCAAGTCTCATATGCTTACAAAGATGGTCAAGCATCCTCATATCAAGTTTCAAGGCATTCAGCTCAAGATTGCACAGTCAAAACCCTAAATTGCACTACAGTCAACTGTAGGGGTAAAATGGTCATTTGGCAGTCAAAAGTTCAAATTTTTGGTCAATATATCATTTTGAAGCCACAAACATCATTTGATCAATGCTTGATCATGATTCTCAAAATTTGGCTCAGAAATCATCAAAGATGCAAAAGTTGCTATATTTGGACAGCTGAAAAAGTCAACTGAAATTGACCAGGGCATAACTTTCACATGGATTATCAGAAAAATTCCATCCAAATCTCATTTTGAAGAGAAAGACATTTCCTACCACTCATCTTCATACTTCAAGTCCAAGAAATGCTCTCACAAAAAGTTATCAATTTCAACATTATAGGTCATTTTCAAAAGTCAACAAAAAGGGACTTTAAGTCAAAGGCCATAACTTGAGGTTGGTAAATCAAAATGACATGGGACCAAAGGCATTGGTTAAAGGACTCAAAGACCTTTCCAAAATGTCCAAGAACATGTGAAAAGCTTAAAAATTGAGCAAGTTATGCCTTGTAGAAGTTGGGAAATTTTTGTGAAATGGCAAAAGTCAACTATCTTTGAAAATCCAATTTTTGACAAAAGGGCCCCATTTTTTCCACTTGGTTCATCCTTGTCATGCCACACACGTGGCCCATGGTTAATTTCAAGACCAAATATTGATTTTTTTATTTTATTTAGTTTTTGATGATTTAATTCATTTTAATTCTTTGAAAATTCAAATAAAATTTAAAAACCAATGGAATAGTGTCATGTGAACTTGGACAATTTCTATGTATCATGAACCAACTCAAGAAATCAGGCTAAGGTTCATTTGCACACTAGGTCTAGGTTTTGGCTAAAAAGGAGGAAAAATGGTTAAGGGTGAAAACCCTAGGACTTATTCTTTCCCAAGCATGAATTAAGGTGAGTTAGCAAGCCAATTCCATTCCATGATCATCACTGAGTCAAACCCTAGGCCTAAGACATTATAAGCTGCGCCCAAACAAGCATTGAGGGATTGAAAATTTTGGACAAAAACACAAATCTGAAATCAGTGCTAGACAATCTTTGAAGCCTTAATTCTTTTCCCATTAGCATCCTGAGGCAATTCTGAACACATCCCAACCCCTAACATCAATCAAAACACCCTGAAACGGTATCTACAAGTCAAACTGTGAAGCAAAAAATCTCAAATCGCATAGCATAATTCAAGCATTTTCTTTCATTTTTATTTATGTATTCATGATCACAACAAAGTTTCAAAGCTAACCTTTACATTTAATTTGATTTTTGCATCGTGTATGGGATTCTACCATGATTGAAAATTAGGTTTTCAGAGTTTTTGAATTGGGGTTTCTCACCCAAGGAAAAATTGGGACCTAAGATCACTACCATTGCAATCAGCGTGCTACAACGAAGAAGAAGCATACCTCGCGATCAATTTATATACACCATAGCCCTATTCGTTATTTTTCCATAGCCACCCTAACACCATGGTTGCAAAACCGTTGCCTTCTTTGTTTGTGTTTCAGGAAAATGGAAGGGATGATGGCGTGGCACAAGCGGATTGGAGGAATTTGAATTGCGCGCGTTTTGATGACTACGCATTGGTTTTGTTTTTTATTATTTATTTACTATTATATATTAATTGAAAGTGAAGTGGCTCAGTGGACAAGTATCAATGCGTTAACCTCAATGACCTGGGTTCAAGTCCCAGGTCTACACAATTTCCATTATTTTTCTATTCAAGTTCCTGTGCAGGTTTCTCATTAAGGCGCACCATGCTCCTTCATCCTCCCAC
This sequence comes from Vicia faba, assembly GCA_948472305.1. Classification (NCBI taxonomy): domain Eukaryota; kingdom Viridiplantae; phylum Streptophyta; class Magnoliopsida; order Fabales; family Fabaceae; genus Vicia; species Vicia faba. The sequence goes on along the minus strand of OX451737.1, from coordinate 77,042,315 downwards.
CATCCACGCGTCCATCCCACTCAGATCAAGGGCATAAGATCAAGGAACACCATGAATCCCAGTCAAAGCATCACACAAGATTGGAAAAGTCAACCAATTCAATGCAAATGGGCCTGATTTGCTAGGCCTGCACCTCACAATTTTGGGGTCTACCCCCCTGGTTTGCCTTATTAATTTTTTATTCTTTCTTTAACTTTTCTTTTTTTATTTCTTTTATTTGCTATTTATTTAATTAATTATTTTTTACATAAATATAATAAAAACATCATAAAAATCAAAAAATGCCAAAATATATAATTTATATTATAATTATTTTCATAAATAATAACATGTAAATATTTAGTTTTAATTAGGTTTTCAACTTTAATTCCTTTTAATAAAAATCAAAACAAAAACATAGAATTAGGTTAATGACTTTTTCCTTTTAACTTTCCTTGTTTTTTGCCATAGTATTAGTATTTTTCATAATTAAACTAGGGTTGCATTTTAGGATAGATTTTAATACTTTCTTAATAACTAAAAATCCAAAAAAATAGAGTTTAGGTTTAATAACTTTTATTTTCTTTTTTAATTTTCCTTTTATTTCAAAATAATAATATTATTTATTTATTTTCATAAATTAAAAATTGTACATAAATTAATTTAGAGTTAAATTAGGTTAAAAGTCAATATTTTCATAATAAACTTAAAAAACATTAGAATTAGCATTTTAATTTTAATTAATTTTTTCCTTTTTCTTTTAAATCTAAAAAACACAAAAATACCATTTTCATTTAATTTTAATTTTAGATAACTTAATTATTTTAATTCCTTTAAAGGGTTCAACGCCCTCGCATTTGATTATTTTCTTTTTTCGCGCGTCTCGTTTATTTCTTTTGTGAATATAATGTACTTGTACCAAAGCCATGTAATAGCTATTAGACATTTCTTTTCTGCAATTTATTTTAAAATGGGTCTGGATTAATTTGGCGTTGTAGACCCTCGCCCTTTGTAATAGCGTAGGACTTTTATCTTTTCCGCACTTTAAATTCCCGCACTTTTAACTGTTAAACAATAACATGAAAGAATGAATGCCCAAAAATAAAATCAAATCGTTAGATCACCAATGCATGACAAGACAAACAATAAACTGAAAATGACACACAATTCGCACACACCACCCCTAGGGTACGCCTCACTGTTGCCTTTCGAAAGGTGGTCGTCGAGTATAGGACGTTTTAGTAAGTCCTTATGTCCATGACATGATCCAGTTGCCTCGAAACGGTTGCCTCGGAAAATAAAGGATCAATGGCATAAGGGTAGCTTCTAAGGTGTCCTACTGTTGCTCTGGTGACCACCACGTCCCTAAAACTCGAATTGACCCGAACACCTCCAACGGTGGTGCTACCTACCTCTCAATGGTGGGATGGCACTACTTTAAAGGACATTACACAGACAAATTCCTTAGGGTAGGTAGGTTCTCAAGGATACTTGCTCTAATTTCAAACAAATCAACATACTTTTCACACCAACACACTTTCAAAAACTTTCAAAACAAACTTTTCGAACACTCTGACGTACGAGTTAAACTGAAACCTTTCAAAGAATATTTTTGAAACCCACATTGAAAAGCAAGCAAACAATTTTGAAAACACATTGAGCAAGTATCTAAGAGCCCATGGATAACCATGGATAGAAAGGGTGCTAACACCTTCCCTTTCTATAACCTACCTCCCGAACCGAGAGCAATCTCTTTTAAGGAATTTTTCTGTGCTTTTGTCCTTTCCATTTGGAGAAAATAAAAGACGGTGGCGACTCTTGCTTCCGCGACATTTCGCGAACCAGCTTTAAAACAGTCAGTTCCAGATCCACCGATCACAGAACTGGCGACTCTGCTGGGGAGTAAAACTTAAAGTGGGGTGTACCTTAGGATTAAGATCACTGTGTTTTCAATTGCTTTCTTTGCTTGCTTTATTATTGTGGGTTGCTTGGGAGTTCTATAGATCCTAACCCGGATCTGGGGATACCTTCTTAGAAAGTAGCAACAAGGCTGTGAGGGAACTGTGCGGGGTATACCGACATGGTTGAAACAGCCTGCTACGTTGATGTGGCACTTTGGTGTGTACCGGTAACCCTTGAGTCAGTCAAGGAGAGTACGGGGCCTCCATGTGGTGTCATGAAGCATCAACAGACCTTAGGAACCTTAATTGAACCATCTTGGCCTCTTTAGGGTAGTGAGATAACTGACTTTGGTGCAGTCCGAGGTTGGTTGATACTCGATACTACACTCAATTGAGGGTTGCTTTCCTGGAATATTTCGGTCGCCAGTTCAGTGGCTAAATCGAAACGATGAACAATGAAAGCAATCCCGTGATATTGGGAACCTTAGAACCCGGTTACTTTGATTAGGACAGGTTGAACCCACCAACTTCAAGAGGGTACTATCCAGACCCCATGCTGGCCTAAACCTAAGGGCTCTCTCTTGTGTGACTTGTGTGCCTTAGTACTTGACTATCGGCATGCTTGTGATCTAACACTTGTTTCTTGCAGGTTTGTTTCAGTCCTTAATTAGGACTCATAATAGGGTTACTGACATCACCCCATGCATACCATGACATCATACCATTGCATACATCCTAACCCATTTCAAGGATCTCAAGGGCTTGTGATGCAGGTCAGGACGAATCAACTGTCCCAGCAAGGGGCAAAGAGGATTTATTTTCCTCTAGACCAGGTTGTCAGGGGCTATGACCCACTTGATATGGTGAGCTTTTGACCCTTGGAGAAGGACTCTCAACAATATGAAGTACCTTCAATCAAGCCACCAGTTTCCAATGCTAACTATTTTTTACCCCACGAGATTCTTGAAATCATTGCATGCATGTCATACATCTCGTTGCATTACAGGTATCCCCTTGACAGGTTGCTTACTGTTCTTCGCTGTTTATTTCAGCACTATGAACCCTGAATCATCAACCGAGGCGTCTATCAAGGCTCTTCAGGCGCAGAACGCCCAATTTCAGGCGCAGAACGCCCAATTTCAGGAGCTGATCAAGGGCTTGGCTCAGGGTCAGCAAGAGTTGAAGACCATGCTGCTGAAGAAGACTAAGAAGAAGAGGAGGACTGTGCTATTTAACACTGGGCGCAGACTCGGGAACACTTTGGTTGAAGCTGAAAGGACTCCTCCATCTGTGACGGAAGGTAGTCACCAAGAAAGGGAGGTCCCTACTCCCGTGGGCTCTGATACTGAAACAGACTTCAACGACGAACAGTACCCTCCTGCTGAAGACCGGTACAAACAGCTGGAAGACAGATTAAAGGCTATGGAGGTTCAGCAAGTGCCTGGACTGGATTTCGGAGACTTGGGGTTATCTACTGGGGTGGTGATTCCACACAAGTTCAAGGCACCTGCCTTTGTGAAGTATGACGGGGCTTCCTGTCCCAAGATGCACCTCCGTTCTTATGTAAGGAAGATCCAGCCTTACACAGCAGACAAGAACCTTTGGATCCATTTCTTCCAGGAGAGTCTTTCAGGGACTCACCTCGATTGGTTCTATCAGCTGGATGGAATCAGCATTCGTAACTGGGAGGATCTGGCCACTGCTTTTTACAAGCAGTATCAATATAATGCCGACCTTGCCCCCACACGTACCCAACTTCAGGGTATGTCGTTAGGTGCAAGTGAAGGTTTTAAAGAGTACGCTCAGAGGTGGAGAGACCTAGCTGGCAGAGTGCAGCCACCGTTGACTGATCGGGAGTTGGTAGACACGTTCTTGGGGACCCTGTCTGGTCCATTCTTCAACCACTTGATTGGGAATTCTGCTGCTGGGTTTACAGATCTAATCTTGACCGGAGAAAGAATCGAAGCGGGCATCAAGTCAGGGAAAATACAGAATGGTGACTCCTCGAACACTGAAAAGAAATCATCCAGGAGGGAATCTAGTGCTGTCAACGCATTAGCTATCGCAAAACCGGCCGGTGCTCCTCAGCGTCACCATCAACAAAGGGAAGAGAGACCTAAGAGGCAATTTACTCCCCTCGGCATGACCTTGTCACAAATATTGCCACAGTTGCTGGAAACCAAGTTGGTAACCCTCATGGACCCTCCAAAGAATCCTAACAGGACACCCTCGAGGTACAATCCCAATGCTCGCTGCGCCTATCATTCCGACAGCCCGGGGCATGCTACAGATGACTGTTGGACTTTGAGAAACAGGGTTCAAGATCTGATTGACGCAAAGGAAGTCCAGCTCGACTCTCCAGAGGCTCCCAATATGATCACTGCTCCCTTGCCAAGACATGGCTAGGATTAGTTTTTGTTCATTCAAATATTCAAGTTGTAATTTTCTTTCAATTGTTCAAACATTTTATTTCATGTCAAACTTGGTTATTTCATTAATGCGTTACACATGTCTGTTTTGAAGTAATTATTTCATATTCACTATGTGCAAATTATTTTCATATTTTTTTCTGATGATCAACGTTCGACTAATAATTCTAAGCCTCTTGAGGGAGGATGACGAAAACGATACCACGATTTACAGTATGCTTTTGAACAGACCCCGCTGATGAGGTACAGGCATTGTTTCAACCCCTAAACACTGGAGTTATAAGGATGATAATCCCTCGCCAACCCATCAGGGCCAAAGAAGTAGGAGTTTTATTTTCGAAAATCAAAACCCTTAATCATAACCTGGGGCAGGGTAGTTCTCTCAGTTGACCCAAGTGCACAATGAATGGCACCAAATGAGTTTGTTCAAAAACAAAAGACAGTGATGGTTCCGAACAATCATAAGGACAGGCAGTCATTATCAAAAAAAAATCATAAACGAAAAGCCCAAGAAGTCAAAACCTATGAAAAGAGACTTACGAAACTGGGGCATCCCGCTGACTGTAATTCCAAAAAGGAAACAGTTCAGGCAAAAAAAGAAAGGGATAACAAAAATCAAGAAAGAGGTCTCACAAACCCTCAACAAAAAGTGACTGCCTAGTCAGAATAAATCATCAATGTTTGGACCATCACCGGAAAATCAGAGCAAAGACTCAAACAAGGTCTAACGTATGATCAACTGAGTTTAGGGTTGGAGAACATCACGAAAGAGCGGGTGGGTACAAATAATTTGGGCCTTTATCCTTTGTTTCTTAAACCGTGAACCAGGCCACGATATAACCCTTAAAAGTCCTAGCTGAAGCATGGGTTAGTTCGAAAGCATACTGTTACGAAGGTATCCTGACTCCTGAAGGTTTGCTGTAAAATCTTGAGTTGACACCGTATTGTATTACAACAAAATGCATTTTTAAAATATTCAAGACAGACATAGACTTTTGCATTCTTAAAATAACTTTGTTTGCATATGAATTTTTGTCTGAACAGCAGGGAAATTCGCACGATGAATATCTTGTGAACAGAAGTACCTCCAATCAAGAGGCACAGTAGGAGCATTGCCCATTATCTGGGGCATGACAAAGTATTTCCAACAGGGGCAACTCCCCACATTCTGAGAAATATGGACATAGTCGAAAGAATACTACGCAAAATCAAAGACCCGCTAGGTTGACACACCTAGGCAAAAATAAGGGATTCCCGGCGAACCAAAAGGGTTCGGGCAAAAATAAGGGATGAAATGAAAAAAATCTGTACACCCGGCAAGTCGAAAACCTGAAAAGGCGGCTTGGGCAAAAATGGGTATCCCGGTGGACTGAAAACCCGAAAAGGCGGTCCAGGCAAAAGTTAGGGATCAAAGCGTATGAGTATGTCCCAGCATCTCGGCACCTGCCTACCAGAAGACTCGTCAAGTACTCCCACAAGTGCCTCCTCCCACTGAAACTGGGGCAATAAGGAGTTGTCTAAAAGATCCGGTTGCTCTGTCCATCATAGGTTCGGCTAAAGAATGCGACCCAGATATTTTCACTCCCCGCAGAACACGAACGCGTCGTCCGGCTTTATTCAAAGAGTTATTTCCTTAATAAGATATAACTGGGTTATCCTCAGCCAATAGCCACGGAAAAGACCGTCCTCAGTAAAGTCTTATCATCCCCAGCGGAAGCAAAAGCTTATTCTCCAACACCAGCCCAGGAGTGACTTCCCGGCACCCGTCAAGGATTTATTTTCCTAGACGAAAGCATACATTCATAAACATCACATTTTCGTACATCATGACACATGCATGTACGCATCATGTCATACAATTGCATTTATGCCGTTGCTTGATTCATATCACGTACTGCATATCACTGACCTTTACCTTTCAGGAAGGATACAGTTGAATGATCAGCTATGTCAAAATAGACAAAACACCGTCAGAAAAGACAAATCCGGTCAAAGAATACAAATCCAGTTTAAATCAATGCCTAAAGATTCCTCTGATACAACTCGTCGTTATAGACACTCGTCGTGATAGACACTCGTCGTGATAGACACTCGTCGTGATAGACACTCGTCGTGATAGACACTCGTCGTGATAGACACTCGTCGTGATAGACACTCGTCGTGATAGACACTCGTCGTGATAGACACTCGTCGTGATAGACACTCGTCGTGATAGACACTCGTCGTGATAGACACTCGTCGTGATAGACACTCGTCGTGATAGACACTCGTCGTGATAGACACTCGTCGTGATAGACACTCGTCGTGATAGACACTCGTCGTGATAGACACTCGTCGTGATAGACACTCGTCGTGATAGACACTCGTCGTGATAGACACTCGTCGTGATAGACACTCGTCGTGATAGACACTCGTCGTGATAGACACTCGTCGTGATAGACACTCGTCGTGATAGACACTCGTCGTGATAGACACTCGTCGTGATAGACACTCGTCGTGATAGACACTCGTCGTGATAGACACTCGTCGTGATAGACACTCGTCGTGATAGACACTCGTCGTGATAGACACTCGTCGTGATAGACACTCGTTGTGATAGACACTCGTCGTGATAGACACTCGTCGTGATAGACGCTCGTCGTGATAGACACTCGTCAGTGTAGACACTTGTCGTTATAGACATTCGTCATAGACACTAGTCGCTATAGACACCCATCGTTAAAGACCACTCGTCCTTGGAAACAACCTGTCAGTAGAGACAACTTCATCACCGTTTGAAGATCCAGACCCAGCTCCTGTAACCAGTCAGGACATATCTATACCAAGCATCTGAAAACCAGCTCCTGCGACGTGTCAGGTACTCATTTTCTTTTGCAGGTATGCAGGTTCTCGCTAAGGAATCTCTTACGCGATCAACATCCAGATGGCATCTATAAGCCCATCATCCTACCCATCAATCTCTAAATGGCATCTATAAGCCCATTCCCCCACCACACTGCTACCATGTGAGCGCAAATTTCTGGGCACTCTAGTGTCCAATCATCTTCTACCCTCGGATTACAAAAGGCACGTCAGCCAATCTCCATCCTCAGGTCTAAGAAGATTGAACAGGGGCAACTGTTGTACCCCAAAATTTGCCCTCCCATATTCTCCAATAAACTGCCAAGCCAAGTTACAAAATTCCCCAAGAGTTGCACAATGCAAAGGCCTCCATACAATCAAAACTAGGGTTTGTGTGTTGATCAAGAAAAGGAAGTGTTCAAAGGTCCAATCAAGTCTCATATGCTTACAAAGATGGTCAAGCATCCTCATATCAAGTTTCAAGGCATTCAGCTCAAGATTGCACAGTCAAAACCCTAAATTGCACTACAGTCAACTGTAGGGGCAAAATGGTCATTTGGCAGTCAAAAGTTCAAATTTTTGGTCAATATATCATTTTGAAGCCACAAACATCATTTGATCAATGCTTGATCATGATTCTCAAAATTTGGCTCAGAAATCATCAAAGATGCAAAAGTTGCTATATTTGGACAGCTGAAAAAGTCAACTGAAATTGACCAGGGCATAACTTTCACATGGATTATCAGAAAAATTCCATCCAAAGCTCATTTTGAAGAGAAAGACATTTCCTACCACTCATCTTCATACTTCAAGTCCAAGAAATGCTCTCACAAAAAGTTATCAATTTCAACATTATAGGTCATTTTCAAAAGTCAACAAAAAGGGACTTTAAGTCAAAGGCCATAACTTGAGGTTGGTAAATCAAAATGACATGGGACCAAAGGCATTGGTTAAAGGACTCAAAGACCTTTCCAAAATGTCCAAGAACATGTGAAAAGCTTAAAAATTGAGCAAGTTATGCCTTGTAGAAGTTGGGAAATTTTTGTGAAATGGCAAAAGTCAACTATCTTTGAAAATCCAATTTTTGACAAAAGGGCCCCATTTTTTCCACTTGGTTCATCCTTGTCATGCCACACACGTGGCCCATGGTTAATTTCAAGACCAAATATTGATTTTTTTATTTTATTTAGTTTTTGATGATTTAATTCATTTTAATTCTTTGAAAATTCAAATAAAATTTAAAAACCAATGGAATAGTGTCATGTGAACTTGGACAATTTCTATGTATCATGAACCAACTCAAGAAATCAGGCTAAGGTTCATTTGCACACTAGGTCTAGGTTTTGGCTAAAAAGGAGGAAAAATGGTTAAGGGTGAAAACCCTAGGACTTATTCTTTCCCAAGCATGAATTAAGGTGAGTTAGCAAGCCAATTCCATTCCATGATCATCACTGAGTCAAACCCTAGGCCTAAGACATTATAAGCTGCGCCCAAACAAGCATTGAGGGATTGAAAATTTTGGACAAAAACACAAATCTGAAATCAGTGCTAGACAATCTTTGAAGCCTTAATTCTTTTCCCATTAGCATCCTGAGGCAATTCTGAACACATCCCAACCCCTAACATCAATCAAAACACCCTGAAACGGTATCTACAAGTCAAACTGTGAAGCAAAAAATCTCAAATCGCATAGCATAATTCAAGCATTTTCTTTCATTTTTATTTATGTATTCATGATCACAACAAAGTTTCAAAGCTAACCTTTACATTTAATTTGATTTTTGCATCGTGTATGGGATTCTACCATGATTGAAAATTAGGTTTTCAGAGTTTTTGAATTGGGGTTTCTCACCCAAGGAAAAATTGGGACCTAAGATCACTACCATTGCAATCAGCGTGCTACAACGAAGAAGAAGCATACCTCGCGATCAATTTATATACACCATAGCCCTATTCGTTATTTTTCCATAGCCACCCTAACACCATGGTTGCAAAACCGTTGCCTTCTTTGTTTGTGTTTCAGGAAAATGGAAGGGATGATGGCGTGGCACAAGCGGATTGGAGGAATTTGAATTGCGCGCGTTTTGATGACTACGCATTGGTTTTGTTTTTTATTATTTATTTACTATTATATATTAATTGAAAGTGAAGTGGCTCAGTGGACAAGTATCAATGCGTTAACCTCAATGACCTGGGTTCAAGTCCCAGGTCTACACAATTTCCATTATTTTTCTATTCAAGTTCCTGTGCAGGTTTCTCATTAAGGCGCACCATGCTCCTTCATCCTCCCACCATCCACGCGTCCATCCCACTCAGATCAAGGGCATAAGATCAAGGAACACCATGAATCCCAGTCAAAGCATCACACAAGATTGGAAAAGTCAACCAATTCAATGCAAATGGGCCTGATTTGCTAGGCCTGCACCTCACAATTTTGGGGTCTACCCCCCTGGTTTGCCTTATTAATTTTTTATTCTTTCTTTAACTTTTCTTTTTTTATTTCTTTTATTTGCTATTTATTTAATTAATTATTTTTTACATAAATATAATAAAAACATCATAAAAATCAAAAAATGCCAAAATATATAATTTATATTATAATTATTTTCATAAATAATAACATGTAAATATTTAGTTTTAATTAGGTTTTCAACTTTAATTCCTTTTAATAAAAATCAAAACAAAAACATAGAATTAGGTTAATGACTTTTTCCTTTTAACTTTCCTTGTTTTTTGCCATAGTATTAGTATTTTTCATAATTAAACTAGGGTTGCATTTTAGGATAGATTTTAATACTTTCTTAATAACTAAAAATCCAAAAAAATAGAGTTTAGGTTTAATAACTTTTATTTTCTTTTTTAATTTTCCTTTTATTTCAAAATAATAATATTATTTATTTATTTTCATAAATTAAAAATTGTACATAAATTAATTTAGAGTTAAATTAGGTTAAAAGTCAATATTTTCATAATAAACTTAAAAAACATTAGAATTAGCATTTTAATTTTAATTAATTTTTTCCTTTTTCTTTTAAATCTAAAAAACACAAAAATACCATTTTCATTTAATTTTAATTTTAGATAACTTAATTATTTTAATTCCTTTAAAGGGTTCAACGCCCTCGCATTTGATTATTTTCTTTTTTCGCGCGTCTCGTTTATTTCTTTTGTGAATATAATGTACTTGTACCAAAGCCATGTAATAGCTATTAGACATTTCTTTTCTGCAATTTATTTTAAAATGGGTCTGGATTAATTTGGCGTTGTAGACCCTCGCCCTTTGTAATAGCGTAGGACTTTTATCTTTTCCGCACTTTAAATTCCCGCACTTTTAACTGTTAAACAATAACATGAAAGAATGAATGCCCAAAAATAAAATCAAATCGTTAGATCACCAATGCATGACAAGACAAACAATAAACTGAAAATGACACACAATTCGCACACACCACCCCTAGGGTACGCCTCACTGTTGCCTTTCGAAAGGTGGTCGTCGAGTATAGGACGTTTTAGTAAGTCCTTATGTCCATGACATGATCCAGTTGCCTCGAAACGGTTGCCTCGGAAAATAAAGGATCAATGGCATAAGGGTAGCTTCTAAGGTGTCCTACTGTTGCTCTGGTGACCACCACGTCCCTAAAACTCGAATTGACCCGAACACCTCCAACGGTGGTGCTACCTACCTCTCAATGGTGGGATGGCACTACTTTAAAGGACATTACACAGACAAATTCCTTAGGGTAGGTAGGTTCTCAAGGATACTTGCTCTAATTTCAAACAAATCAACATACTTTTCACACCAACACACTTTCAAAAACTTTCAAAACAAACTTTTCGAACACTCTGACGTACGAGTTAAACTGAAACCTTTCAAAGAATATTTTTGAAACCCACATTGAAAAGCAAGCAAACAATTTTGAAAACACATTGAGCAAGTATCTAAGAGCCCATGGATAACCATGGATAGAAAGGGTGCTAACACCTTCCCTTTCTATAACCTACCTCCCGAACCGAGAGCAATCTCTTTTAAGGAATTTTTCTGTGCTTTTGTCCTTTCCATTTGGAGAAAATAAAAGACGGTGGCGACTCTTGCTTCCGCGACATTTCGCGAACCAGCTTTAAAACAGTCAGTTCCAGATCCACCGATCACACATATCATACATCATGACATTGCATACAACTTACGTTTTTGCCTTTTTAGGAAAAAGACAATCCCAAAAACAATTACCGTCAACTGTCGCAATTCCAGATCCGATACCTGTATCTAGCCAGGGCACATCTGAGAGTGATCAGTTTCCAGACTCGATTCCTGTATCTAGCCAGGGCACGTCTGAAGAGTTCAAAGATTCGATTCCTGTATCCAGTCAGGGCACATCTATCAACTGTCACGTTTCCAGACTCGATTCCTGTATCTAGCCAGGGCACGTCTGAAGAGTTCAAAGATTCGATTCCTGTATCCAGCCAGGGCACATCTATCAACTGTCACGTTTCCAGACTCGATTCCTGTATCTAGCCAGGGCACGTCTGAAGAGTCCGAAGATTCGATTCCTGTATCCAGCCAGGGCACATCTATTAACGACTATTTCCAGATTCGACTCCTGTATCCAGCCAGGGCACATCTGTGAACAACCGATTGTAGATTCGATTCCTGTATCCATCCAGGGCACATCTGCATAAGGAGATTGAAGATTAAACACCTGTAACAAGCCAGGAAAACATCCGTCTTTCTCAAATATACAAGTTTCTCGCTAAGGAATCTCTTAGGCGATCGACACTTCCAAATGGCATCTATAAGCCCATTCCCGACAAGGTTCTGTCACGTCTCCGGATGGCATCTGTAAGCCCATCTCCCTATCTGTCACCTCTCCAAATGGCATCTGTAAGCCCATTCCTAACATCACATTGCTGATACTTCAACATGCGAGTGCAAATTTCAGGGCACTATGGTGTCCAATCTTCTTTTACCTTCGAGTCGCGAAAGGCAAACTCACCAATCTAACTCTTCAGGTTCAAGAAGATTGAACAGGGGCAACTGTTGTACCCCAAAATTTGCCCTCCCTTTCTTCAGGAAACCATCTTAGATTTTTCAAAGTCCCCTGAAACAAATCCAAGTCCTGAGTTATCCTTTTGCCCAAGCAAGTCACTCACAAGAGCAAGATGATCTCCTGAACTCCAGAAACAACGCTTTCATCTTGAGGAAAATCAAATTCTAAGTGCTTAGAATGTTTCTTTAAAATAAGCGTCTTTTAGAAAAAAAATCAGCGCTTCAGAACTTCTGGATCCATTCCAGATGAAGACGGTCAGAAGTTGTAAGTTTGGCTCGGGATGGTCAGAAGTTGCCTCTTCAGCAGCTACAGCAGTCCAATCAGAAGTTGTAAACGTGGTTCAGAGTGTAAGCCTCAAACAGAACATACCCCTTCAGCAGTTACACAAGCTCAGTCAGAACTTGCTAAAGGAATGCAAAAGAAATATGAAAGTATAAAGGCACCTTCAGAACAGGTTGAAGTCAGAAGATGAAAGGTCAGAGGGATAGGTGTCACATTGATATAGAATCTCTAAGCCCAGATTGTCCAGAAGTAGATCCAAGGAACGTACCAGAAAACCAGGAGAATCTCCAGAGTTTGCTAAAACAACAGGTAGCCAGGGCCAGAGCATGGTTTACGCTGCTGATTCAACAACTAGAATGTTGGTATTGACAGGTCTTGTCACCATTTAATGCCCATTAATGCTTCCAACCACTCCTGAGCGTTCACGTGTGGCTTGAAAAATGCTTTTGCACAGATTCTGGCATGGGTCTTCACGCCACCGCCCATTTCAGAGGTCACTTCCCCCAATCCACGCCTGCTGCTGCTACCTAGGCTGAAAAATAGCTGTTATCACAACTTCCTAGGAATTTCTGTCAAAGAACAACTTCAAATTCTGTTGGCGCCTTAAAAGTTCAAGGTATCCACAAGAGCTTTGCCTATAAATAGAGGGCTTTCCCCACTGCAAAAGACGTTCAAGAAGTTCAAAAAAAACAGAAAAATTGCTAAGAGAGAAACAAAACTCCTAGCAACATAACATTCTGAAACTCTGCCAAAATTTCCAGTTTTGTTTCATAACTTTAAGTTTCTCACCTTCAACCTCATCAAACACCCAGCTCTTTTCTGTAAACCAAAGCGTTCTTTCCAAAACTTCTGACCCTATACACGTTTACACCTCCACTTCCCCTTTTCCAAATCTGTCCAGAACACCACCAGAACCAAAAGCTAACTTTCACCATTTTCCAGAAAGTCAGGTAAGCACCTGCTGACCCTCACCACGCTGTTAAGCATCATCAGCTGTGCATATTCAAATAACATAATGTAAATATTCATGTTATCGCTGTTTATGTTCTGAGGACTCTCATACCTCAGAACGTTCTGAGCCAGTTTAGGACTTGCCTGTGACCTTGGTGATTCTGACCTCTGGGACATTTTGCTATTTTGCTGGATCTTTTCCAAATATGTTTTCTGTTTTGAGGAGTAACAACAGGATTGCAGATGTTCTGATTAGTGCAGGAAAAAGCCCAGTGCTGACTTTGACGTTAGCACATCTGAAGCCTGTTTTGCTGCCAATGACCTCAGAACCTCTGAGAGTTATTGCCTTTTCAGCAGAATCTGAACTTCTGGGTTCTCCACTAACAAACTTCTGTCTTGCAGCGCAGGGAAATCAGAACCTCTGGTTTCCCCACTAACCAGATTCTGTTTTGCAGGTTCCAGAGTCAGAAGTTCTGACTCATCCAGTTTCACCAACAGGTTGATCATCTGACAGCGGATCTGGGTCAGAACTTCTGATGGCCTCCCAACAGCGCGCGGCCTCCCTCTCTCTCTCTATATATCTTGTTTTCCGCTATTTTCTTTTTTGTCTATTTTTCTCGTTGAACCCCCCATGTACAAATGTGTATCCCCCTCCCCTAACTATTGTAATAGCGTAGGATTTTACATTCCCGCTTCTTATTGCTAGTAATTAGGACGTGTATGGCAAGATAAAACTCAATGAAATAGAAAAACCTAATTCAAAGAAAAACTCTTGTATGCAATAAAAACACACTTGCACATTAACACCCCTAGGGTACTCCACTTTGTTGCCTTCCAAAATTGGGCCATATTGCATGTTAGGTCTCTTTGGGCAAAACAAACAATCAAAATGATCATAGTCCCTCGATAACCCTTTTTTTTAAAACAAAATGATCAAGTCCCTTAAGGAAAATGCCCAAAGATACTCGGCACCATTGCAATTATGGTCTAAACGATGACCCGCGCCCGTCCCTTTCACTTCCTAAAAGCAAGATTGTCCGTCAATTTCAATGGTGGAACAAAATTGCTAAAAAGGGTTAAAACATGACAAAAACCTTTGAGTACAATAGGGTAGACAAAACTCTTAGTTACTTGAGATCAAACTTGCAAAAAACACTTGTCTTCTTTTCAAAAACCACAATCCACAACACTTTCAAACAAACTCTCAAAAACATTTGAAAACATCTTTTCGAAAAGATTCACACTTTTGTAAAACACTCAAACACGAGTCAAATACATTAGTTGCCTAAGACAAGGCATCTTTTTCCAAAACATTTTCAAAAGCACCCACACACACACCATTTTTAAAGCAATCGAAAAACAAGGCAAGTGATCTAAAAAACCAAGTAACTAAGAGCCCATGGATAACCATGGATGAAAAGGGTGCTAATACCTTCCCTTTTTCATAATCTACCCCCCGAACCCACGAAATATCTCAAAAGGTTTTTGCTGTGCTTTTTTAACCTTTCCTTTAGGATAAAATAAAAAGTCGGTGGCGACTCTTGCTAACCGCAACATTTGCGAATACAAACGCAAAACCTCAAGTCAGTTCTCCCACCGTATCACACATATGATGAATGATATGTATTCATGTAATGCATTCAAGGATTCAGAAATTCAAATTTGTTATAAACAAAAAGGAACACACGTCATATTAATAAGATAGAATTTGTTAGTACATCAATGCCCCATGGGCAAAATAATACAAAATTCTAATGTAAAAAGACGTTGCGCATCCTCTTTGGTGCAATGTAGGTGTTGACAGTCTGCTCTTTATGAAGTTGACGAGTAAGTTCCAAAACCTTCTTCTCACTAGCGTAGAATTGGGCTTCAAAAGTATCGCGTTCTCCCTTGAGCTGTATCCAACTCCTTTGCAAATCTTCGAGTGATGTTGGCATGTCAGGATGTAGGAGGGTGTATGGAACCTCTCCTTCCATAACAGGCTCTTTGATCACGGGGAGAATGTAAGGGTAAGGCATCATAATACTTTGGGCGCGGGCTCATACCCACTTGAGGTAAGGCTCAAGAGGGATGGAATTCTTGTGTCCCAAGGTCTTACTGTCCACCTTGTTTGGCATCCTCCAAGCTCGAATGAACCTTTGTCGAAGTCCTTGATCGTCGTTGTCGAAGTCAAAAACCAAGTCTGGAATCAGCATGTCATGTGGGCCATCCCTTCGGGCATACCCAAACTATCTCAGAGCCAAGCAGGGGTTGTAGGTAATGCCTCCCCTAATTCCAAGTAGAGGGACATTAGGGAATTCCCCACAACGGTCAATGATGATAACATTTTCTCTGGATCGAGAACACCAATGAACATCTGAATGTGTAAGAGTCATCAACCGTTGTGACCACCTCAAACCTTGTTCATTCTTCAAGACTGATTGGGGATGATGAGAAATAAACCATATTTCCAGTAGAGGAGTACATCACATGAGAAAACCTCTTTTTCTCATTGTTCATGTGTGAAATGAGTGGAGGATATCCCCAAGCAATATAGGCACTGGGTTGCGAGCCATGAAGATTTTGACAGCATTGACATCTATAAGCTGGTCAGGGTTTGGGAACAAGACCAATCCATAGATGAGAAGAGCTACAATCTCCTCAAAAGCTTGCAAGTCTAGAGAATTCCAACAGTCTTGGGCCTTCTCAAACAGGAACTTTTCCAAGAAACCCTTGACACCACTTCTGGTTTCCCAATGACCTATAACATCAGATGGTTGCAAGTGTAGGTCTTGAGCAACATCTTCAGGCTTTGGATCTCTTTCCGTACCGTTATAGGATAGTTGATGGAGAATAGGAATCCTCAAGAGTTGAGAAAATTCCTCCAAAGTAGGCACTAGCTGGTAGTCAGGAAATGTGAAGCAGTGGTGTAGGGGGTCAAAGAACTGGAAGAGAACTTTCACCATGTCTTCCTCTATGTTGGAGTTGACCAAGTTGAGAAGTCTACCATGTCTTTCAGTGAATGTAGAATACTCTGGAATCTTGGAAGCAAGCTCCTTGAGTTGAGGAGGAATTCTCACAAGGTTGACCTGAATAGTTTTCCTGCAAAGTGAATCCATTACCTACAAAACAGGAACAAAGATGAAGATCCAAACCCTTGAAATGGTTAGTGAATGCATATGATGCTTCATGATGCTCATGATGTATGCACAAGTATATGTACAAGCAAATCACACAAATTCCTAGTTTCAGGCTTGCATGGGGTTTCATAGGTAAGTACCCTCTTGAAGTTTAGTTGGCTCAACCTGTCCTATAAATAGTAACTGGGTTCTAAGAAGCTCAATATCACTGAATTATTTTCTGTGTTCATTGTTTCAGTTTAGCCATTTTACTAGCGACCAAAATATTCCAAGAAAACAACCCTCAATGAGTGTAGTATCGAGTATCTACCAACTTCGGACTGCACCAAAGTCGGTCATCTCACTACCCCTAAAAAAGGCCAAGATGGTCAAGTAAAGGTTCTAAAAGTCCATTTATGCTTCATGACATCACTCAGCGGCCCCGTATTCTCTTTGATTGACTCAAAGGCTACCGGTACCCACAAATATGTCGCACTAATATAGCTATTGCTTCAACCATGTCGGTATACCCCGCACAATTTCCACAACATATTGCTATTTACCTATGAATGTTTCCCAAATCCGGGTAGAGGATTTCAAACCCAAACAACAGAACCAAATGTAAAGCAATCAAATCAAGCAAGATAAGCATTTAAAGGTGATCTAAACCCTAAGGTAACCCCACTTTTAGAATTTCCTCAGCAGAGTCACCAGTTCTGTGATACGGTGGGAGAACTGACTTAAGGTTTTGCATTTGTGTTTGCAAATGTTTCGATTTAGTAAGAGTCGTCACCGACTTTTTATTTTATCCAAAGGAAAGGTCAAAAAGCACAGGAAAGACCTTTGAGATGTTTTCTTGGGTTCGGGGGGTAGATTATGAAAAGGGAAGGTGCTAGCACCCTTTTCATCCATGGTTTTTCATGGGCTCTTAGTTACTTGTTTAGATCACTTGCTTTTGCTTTTCAATTGTTTAAAATGGTGCTTTTGTGTGTGGTTTTGAAAATATTTTGAAAAGAGGCCTTTGTTTAGGCAACCTTTGTAATGATTCTTGTTTGAATATATACAAAGGTGTTTGTCTTTTGAAAAATGTTTCAATATTTGAAAGTTTGTTTTGGGAAATGTTTTGAAATTGTGTGTGTGTTGGTTTGAAAATAGCAAGGATGTTTGCAAATTGATCAAGTAACTAGGAGTTGTCTACCCTACTCAAAGATCTTTCCTACACATTTTTAACCCTTTGACATTGTTGTTTTACCATTGTATTTGGTAAACAACCTTGTGTTTGGATGTTAAACGGGACGGGCGTGGGTCATCGTATGACCATGATAACAATGTTGCCAAGTATCTTAGCAAGTTTTTGAGAGACTAGATCATTTTTGTTTAGGCAACCAAGATAGCGTCATCGAGGGACTATGATCTTTTGTTTTTGTTTGATTTTTCCAAGATACCTAGAATGCATACCATGGCCTTATGTGATACGGTAGGAGAACTGACTTGAGGTTTTGCGTTTCGTTCGCACTTGTGCGGTTAGCAAGAGTCGCCACCGACTTTTCTTTTATCCAAAAGGAAAGGTAAAAAAGCACAGGAAAGACCTTTCGAGAATTTTCTCGGGTTCGGGGGGTAGATTATGAAAAGGGAATGTGTTAGCGCCCTTTTCATCCATGGTTTTCCATGGGCTCTTAGTTACTCGTTTATATCACTTGCTTTTGTTTGATTGTGTGCTTGTGGTGTAGGTTTTGAAAGTATTTTGGAAAGTTTCTTTGTAATGGTTCTCATCTCTATAAGAACATACACAAATTTTTGTTTCGAAAAATAGTTCAAAGAGGTGTTTGTGAATCGTGTTTCAAAAAGTGTTTTGAAAAGAGGTTTTGCAATGGTTCTCGTCTCTATAAGAACGTATACAAAACGTTTTGTCTTTTGAAAGTGTTTTGAAATGGAGGTGTAAGTGTAAAAGTTTTTGTCGTGAGCAAGCGAGTAACTAAGAGCGAATCTATCTACTCGAAAGGTCTTAAGTTGTTCTTTTCTTCTTCCTTTTAATGGTGATATCTTACCATTGATTTGGTAAGAAGCCCCATCATTGGATGTGAAGGGACGGGCGCGGGTCAATTTTACAATCATTGAAAGCAACTTGTGAGACGCTCTAGCAATTTTGTAAGGGACGAGATCGTTTTATCGAAGGCAACATCGAGGGTCATCGAGGGGCTACGATCTTTGTTTATCGAAGGGTCATTTGCTATAGTGTCTCATATTCGAGGGACATGATTGTATTTCCGAGGCAACAAGCGAGGTTACCCTAGAGGTGCGCGTGTGAGAAAGTGTGTTGATTTCAAGTTATTTGTTCTTGGATTAGGTCATCTAGCGATTGATTTTTGAATCTTGCCATACACGCCTAGTTACTATACAGTATATAGAAAGCAGTAAATTGTGGAAATTTAAATTCTAAACTATTACAGAATGTTCGGGAATGGGGGTACAATTGTTACAAATGGGGATGAATCAAATAAAAATAGCAATGTACAAATATCAAATAATACAACCAAATCGAATTGATGCGCGATTTAATACAAAGCTATGACAATTTACGAAAATAAAATCAACAAAGTATGAAATGTATGTATTTACTTGAAAAGAGAAATAAAACCTATTCTAAAAAAAAAGAATAAATTAGAAATCTTTATTATTATTATTTGTATTTTTATTAATTAAAAAAAAGTTTAAAGAAAGAAAACTAACTAAATTAATGCTTTTTTGTGTTTTATCAAATGAAAGAAAATTAATAGAAATAAGTTATATATAAAAAAAAAGTGAAAATTGATTTTTCAATATTTAACTAAAAAAAAATATGTTTTATATTTTAGTTAGTAATAAAAACAAAAGAAGGAAACAAATTAAAAAAAACAACAATGGGCTTGGGTGAATTGGGATGTTAGGCCCAAAGAGGAATTTGTATTTATTGCTGAAACAAAAAGAAAAGGCCAGATGGAGGGGGTGAACTAGCAATTATGCGTGTGGGCCTAAAGGGATTGGAAAAGAAATGGCCCAATTTCTTAACTCAGTTTATTGTTTCTGATTAGGGTAAACGTGAATTAGGGTTTGTGGTTCCCCTTTCACAGTGGCGTCGCTTCTGATCGTCTCTCTCACTTCTTTCTCTCGTTCATCTTTCTCTCTTAAACGTCCCTATTCGTCCCCGATTCATGAGTGAAACGACCCCTTGACCTCTTGGTCTCACTCTGGTTTGCCCTTCTTTTCTGGAAACCCTAAGTTTTGATTCATGCCTAAGATGTTCAATTAGCTCAATCTTATTTTCTCTCCCCAATTCCCGTCACCGGAGCACTCTCTCTCTCTCTCTCACATCCTAAGCGCTAACGTTTTTCGCTTCTTTGAAAGGTACGATTCTGTGGATTTTGAAGTTTGAACGATTTCTGTTATTGTTAATCTTGTTCATGTTTTGGTTGTTAATCTATTGTGCTATGCCTTGAGATGCAGGAAACGGTTTGAAAAGAAACATACCTTTGGAACTTTTGCGAAATGGAAAAGGATGTGAGGCTGAGCTGATGGTGCTCCTTGGAGGCCGGAAACAGGGAGGGAAGAAATGATGATGTGAAGAATGCGTGCTTATGGTAACATTTTCTTTTTCTATCTTCTATGTTGAATGATGATGATGATGCTTATGACTTTGTGATGATGTTATTGTGCCTTTGTTGGTTTTCTCTTTTGATTTGTTGGGTATCTGAGTTTTTGATTGTTGGATGCTGGGATTTTGGAAATTATTGTTTGAACTGTTTTGTGATTGAACTGAGTTACAGTTTGGTATGAACTGTTCTTTTTGTTACAGTTTGGTATATTTTGATTCTGAGTTTTGTGAGTTTGCTTGGTATATTTGGTAGGTTTGAGATTAATCTTGGTGTATTGGTTAACAGGCTTGGGATTTCTTGTGGTTTTATTGAAAATGGTGATTTTTGTTAATAGTTGTTTGAACTTGTTATGTTTTGTTGTTTTGGAAAATGGTTATGCAGGTTTGGTTGTTTGAACTTGGTTATGCAGGTTTGGCTGTTTGGTCTTGTTAACAGGTTTTGGTTGTTTGAACTTGTTAACAGGTTTTGGTTGTTTGAACTTGTTAACAAGTTTTGGTTGTTTGAACTTGTTATGCAGGTTTGAATGTTTTGTGGTTTGAAAACTATTTTTACAGTTTGGGAGTTTGATGGTATTTTTTGATACTTGAAAACTGTTTTTACAGTTTTGGAGATTGATGATAGCTTTATGTTTCTTTGACAGTTTGGCAGGTTTGAGAACTGAGTTACAGGTTTTTGAAATTGGTTATGCAGTTTTGAGCTTTTTGAATGTTTTTGGAGGAGACTTCTGTTGTTGAAATTTATGAGTTTTTGTCAAATGTTCTCCCTCCCTCTTTCTTACAGTTTGCCTACTGTTATATTTGCTTTGCTTTTGGACAGCCTGTGGGCAGAATACCAAAGCTGTACCTTTTGTGCAATTCCAACAAATCAGGTGATTTCTTTCCTCTCTCTCTCCTCTCTCAATGATAAAAGCAAATTGCTTTTTCTCTGTTTTTTTCTGAAAAGTTTGTAAAATCTTGGAAAATGATGAAAAGGATATTGAAACAAGCCCCTTGCTTGTTGGCTTGGTTTACCATACTGCTGTACTTTTTGCCTGCTGTTTGTTTGTACTGCTATGCTACTTTGTCCAATTTGCTGCATTGTACTTTTTGCCATGTTGTTGTTGCTTGTCCCAGCTGTTATGCTGCTGTTATTTGTACTTTGTTTTGCTTGCTTGTATTGCTTGCACTGGTGTTTGGACAGCTTGCTGCATGTTTGCTTATGCTGTTTGAACTACTTGCTGCAGTTTGGAATATGTTTTGGGATTGCCTTGTTGCATTTGGACAAATTTGCTTGCATTTTTATTTGGACAGCTTTGCTTGCATTTTATTTGGACAGCTTTGCTTGCATTTTTCTTTTTCTTTTTGTGAACCAAGAAGAATAATCTTCTTGTGATTTGCAAATAGAAAAATAAAAACGTGATGAATTAAAAATAGCCTTCTGATTCCAAATTGCAAACTTTAATGATGAACACATTTTTTCTTTTGCAGATTCTTACTCATGCCCAATTAACTGTGCTAATTATTTTTCTGTCTTTCTTTCATGTGAGCGCAAACTGGATGGTGGCAAAGCAGAGGAAGCAAGAGATTCCTTGGCAAGCATGGGAGCAATGGAAGCTTAGTCATCCTTAGGCTTAGATTTTTCTTTGTAATTTAGAGAGAAATACTCAAACAATTGTACTAATTTATTTTTCAAATACAATAAGTTGTAAAACTTAAAGCATTTAAATAATAAATTGTATTGTAACAATTTTTTTGAAATAAATGAAGAAAGTCTTATGAAATAATTTGACGTCCATTAAAATCCATTACTGTCAATAACTCGCAATTTTCTCTTTGCATCTCCACTAATTCTTTAAGATTCTTGATTAAGATAATTGAAACTGTATTCCAATAATTCCAACCAAGATAACTCAAATTCCAATGATCATGTAATCTTGCCACTGCATTCCAAATAAACACGCACTGTGTATTCCATAAACAAACAAATGTTTATTTCATAAACAAACAAATGTCTTAACAGACGCAAATTATCTGGTTAACCTGGATTAAACAAAACATGAATGTTCCAAATGACAGTCTTAGATCCCATCTCTTGTCCCAAATGAATATGCCTTGAAAAAAAACAGTAACCTTTCAGTAAACTTGAAAAAGCATGAAAACATGTGAAAGCCAATTGGATCTTTGTGAATTCATTTCTTCTGAGAACTGTAAGTAAAAACCCTAAATGCTGGTTTATTGCCACAGGAGAAAATCTGTCTGATCGATTCCTGAGCCAATCTTGAATATCTGAGAAACCCTAGGGTTGTGATTTCTATGAAAAATGGGAGGGAAAATTTTGGGGTACAACACCATGTTTTTAAGGCAACAAGTGGGTGAAACCCTAGGGCTGCTTGTGTGCATTGTGTTGTCATTTTTTCATGCATTTTGGTCTTGTATTAGTCATGCTATTTGTTTTGATTTTGGTCTTTGCATACAAAACCCTAATTTACTAATCATGCATATAAAAGCAATAAATGCGTAAAAGTAAATCTAAGACTATTACAATATTATTATGGGGAGGGGGGTACAAATTTGAATAAGGGGGTATTGCTCAAAAATAAACCCTAAAACTATTATTACAACCAAATTGAAATATTGCACAAATAAATAAATAGACAAATATTTAAATGGCACAAATAAATATAAATATGCAAAATGTTTTTGTATTTATTTTTATGTATGAAAAAATGAAATTATTTAATGTCTCAAAAATAAGAAAATAAAAATGATTATTTTTAGAAAGGGTGAAAACCCTAGTTTTTGGTTTTAAAAGGAAATATATTGTATTATTTATTTATTCATTTTTTTATGTACAAGAAAATAAATAAAAATATATACAAAAATGTTAAAAAATAATATTTGTGAGAAAATAATATTTTAAGTGTATAAATAATAAAAATAAAATATTTAAGTATTTCAATATTATTTACAATTTATTTAAGAAAAATAAAGTATATATTATTAGTAAACTATTTTTAAGCCCAAAAAAATAATTAAAAAAATAAAATAAAAATGTAAAAAATTAGGAAAATATTTTTGGTGGTTTTTAATATTTAGAAAAAATAATAAAAGTCAGAAAATATAAAAGAAAATGAAAAATATGCAAAAATAAAGAAATGGGCCAAGGGGGTGCAAAAAGCAGAATGGAGTGTCAAAAGTAGAAGCAAGCCAGACCCATCCCATTTCCACTTCGTCCCTGTCCTTGGAACAGAAATGTGTGCGCCCTGTACTTCAAACCATATCTCCTGCATACGTGCTTAAAAACAAAAACTTGCAACATGAAAGTTATAGCTCATCATCATACGATTCTAACCATATAAAAAACTTGATCTAACTCTAAGAAACCAGGGAGAATTTCAGAGCCCCTAATTTATGACCTAAAACATTCAGCAACTTCAACATCTAAATTCTCCTAGCTCAGTTAACATAAATGAATTCTATGCATATGTACAGTTCAGAGACATTAAGGGCTACATTTTTGCTTCACAAACCTAAGCCTAATGATTCCTAAATAAGGAGATAGAAGTTTGAAAATTACCTGTTTCAGCCAAGTTTGGATATGGCAATGTAGGAGTTTTTGATGAGGCCTGAAGCTCATGTTAGCTTGCCTGAAGTTCACTCAACCTTTCCCAATGCTTGGCTTACCTTGAACTTGCCTGAATATGCTTGTAGAACTCAACCTGCAAAGCTTCAAAGTGAAAATGGTGAAGTGTGAAAATGGAGTTACAGTTGCTTGAGGAGGGCTTGGATGGTTTAGGTGTATTGTTTAGAATGTGTTTGAAGTGACTTGGGACAAAACGCACGAGTGGAAATTATTTTGGAAGTGAATCTGTAGAACTTGCCCTGTTTTTGTAAGAACTTGGTGTTTTGGTGTATTTGGGTGTTTGAGAGCTTATGGAATCGTGTTATAGGCTTGGGGTGATATGCTGAAGTTGTTTGAAATGTGTACAAAGCTTGGTTTTAACAGATACCAAAGTTGTGGAGTTTTTGCACACTTGCTTGTTTTTGAAGCAAAAGGTGAGTTGACAATGCCAAGGCCTGTACAGGCTAGCTCAAAGCCTGCATATAGTTGGTGTACATTGCCCCAAGTTTGTGGATGTTGTTTGCTGCAAGAACTTTGGTCCATGGCTCAAGAAATACAATTTGACATAAAGCATGCTTTATCAAAGTGGCAATGTTACCTTTTTGCCAAAAATGGTTTAATTCAATGTGTAATATTCTAAAGCTCAGAACAAAGCCTCTAACCAATGTATTTGCATTTAATTTATGAGTGTAGAAGAGATTAGAACTTGTAAACCAAGTACAAACATGCTTTGGACAGAATTGCTAGTTGTAGCAATGTGCAAAATGCCTTGGCCAAAAGTGAGAAAATGCCATTTTCATTCCTTCGATTATCCCTAACCATGAATGATCTTGGAGAGTTCTTAGACATTTTGGAAAGCTTGTAGAATGCTCCACAATCCATCTTTGAAATGAATTTTGAGATTCCACTTGGAACTATGTGAAAAGTTTCCATGAAGATAGGTCAAAATCCTGCCTAAACTAGGGCAAAATTTCACTAAGTTAAAAGTTTCATGGGCCCATATTCACAAAATCATAACTTGAGATCCAAGCATCTTTTGGGAAAACTTTGTGAATAAAAGTTGTAGATTTTGTGTAGGACTACAACTTTCATGTTGGAAGTTTTGTTTGAATCGAATTGCATCATGGTGAAAAAGTTGGGCAAATTTGGGAGAAAATAAGAAATTTTCATAACTTAGAAAATTTCTAAGTTATGAAAATTTTCCATTTTAAACCCTAATTTTCAAAATTAGGTTTCTTGGTGAACAAGTTTCATGTTTTGACACATCTTGATGAAAAATGACCATTGGCACTTGATTTTGACCAAAAAGTCAAAGTTTGACTTTTCAGTGTACAGTTGATTTTTGATCAGTTGACTGGAAAATTCATTTGTCAATCCAATGCATTTGAGATCTTTTGAACCTTGTGATTAGGTCAAGATGATGCCATTGGGTCCTTGAAACCATGCTTGAACCCAATTTGCCATTGGCTAGGTGAAAAATCAGAAATTGCCCTTCTGCAATCAAAACCCTAAAAATGACCATTTTGCCCTTTTGATGATCTGATCAAATTTCTTGAGGAGTTTGTGGTCCAAACTTGATAAAATGGTTCATATGAGTCTATAATGTTGATGTGGATAAAAAATTATGAGGTTTGACTGTAAATTGGCCACAATTGACTTCTTCCTCAATACAACTGATCTTTAGGTCAACTGTCCAATTGACTGGGCAAAAATTTGATTCAAGGCTTGAAACTTGGTATGAGAAATCTTATAGGTCCAACATGAAGCATGAAAGTCACATTGAGCATTGAAAGTCCAAAAATCCTTGTGCAAACTCAAACCCTAATTTCAGGTCATTAGTGCAAGTAGATGTCTTGAGCTGAGCAAACCCTAATCTGGTCTTGAGTTCAAAGAGTCTTGTGAAGGGAAATCTTGATAAAATGAGAGGGAAAATTTTGGGGTACAACATAATGCATTGATAAAGTAACAAAGTTTGACATGAATAAATATTCGAACAATCAAAAGAAAATTACAAATTGAAAATTCTAATGAACAAAAAGCCCTCTCTTGTCAGAACTTGTCACTTCAAATGGTGAGCCTTGGAGGGATGGCAGAAGAACTCAATCTGACTGTCTTGTGTGAGTTCCAATGCTCCTTCATCAATCAGGTCTTGAATTTTGTTTCTCAACGCCCAACAACTGTTGGTGTCATGTCCAGGACTGTTGGAATAGTATGCACACCTAGCATCAGGATTGTACCTTGGGGAGGCTATGTTGGGATTCTGAGGAGAGTCCCTTAATATAACCAACTTGGCCTTCAACAGGCGTTGCAATGCTTGATCCAATGACATGTTGATTTCGGTGAAGTGCCTTTCAGATGTATTCTTCTCATGCCGATTTCCCCGCTGTCGCTGGAGAGGTTGTGGTTGGGCCCGTGAGGTAGTAGCAACTTGGAGATGTCTATTCTTCATCAAACCAAACCATTGTCTTCTTAGAGGCTGATCAATGACTTGGTCTCTGGCCTCGACTGTTTGCTTCATGTTGTTGTATCTGCCTTGATGAAGCTGGGTTATAATGGTTCTCAGCTCTTCTTGTTCTCGGGCTAAACCTTGGATAAGAGCCATCTTCCCTAGAATTTGGGCTCTTATTGCAACTACCTCAGCTTGCAGCTGTTCCAGCCGTTTGTCCTTATTGTCTTCAGGACTTTTATTGACCAAGTTTTCGACGAGGAGTGTTTTCAACCCTTCCTGCCACTTGGATAGGTTTAGGAATATGTCCCTGAACTGAGCTTCTCGAGTTTGAAGATCTCTGTTATCTCGTTTGAGAGCCATTGCTGAAATAAATAGCGAGGACATGAGAGACCGACTTTGAAACCTGCTGTGATACGGTGGGAGAACTGACTAGGGTTTTGCGTTCGTATTCGCACTTGTGTGGTTGAGCAAGAGTCGCCACCGACTTTTTATTTTATCCTAAAGGAAAGGTTAAAAAAGCACAGCAAAAACCTTTTGAGATATTTCGTGGGTTCGGGGGGTAGATTATAGAAGGGGAAGGTATTAGCACCCCTTCTATCCATGGTTATCCATGGGCTCTTAGGTACTTGCTTAGATCAATCTTGCCTTGGTTTTCAATTGTTTGAAATGGTGCTTTGTGTGTGGTTTTGAAAATGTTTTGAAAAGATGCCTTGTGTTAGGCTAACCTTGTAACAATTCTTTACTCGAATGTTTTACAAAAGGTGTTTTATCTTTTAAAAAGATGTTTCAAGGGTTTGAAAAGTTGATTTTTGAAAGTGTTTGTGAAGTGGGTTTTGAAATTAGGCAAGTGTTTTTGCAAATTGATCTCAAGTAACTAAGAGTTTTTGTCTACCCTATTGTACTCAAAGGTCTTTGTCATGTTTTAACCCCTTTTAACAATTTTGTTCTACCATTGAAATTGGCAGGCAATCTTGTATTTAGGAAGTTTATTCGGGACGGGCACGGGTCATCGTATGGACCATGAATGCAATGATGCCAAGTGTCTTTGGCAATTTACTTTGAAGGGACTATGATCATTCCGTTTAGGCAACATTTTGAGGGACTAATGATCATTTGATTTTGTTTTGCCAAAGATACTTGACGTGCAAACATGGCCCATTTTGGAAGGCAACATGTGGGATTACCCTAGGGGGTGCAAGTGTGATTTGTGTATTGATTACATGCATTTGTCTTGTATTAGGTTATCTAGCGTTTGATTTTATGTACATACAAACCCTAGGTCTAACCATGGTATAATTGGAAAACTGTAAATTGCGGAATGTAAAATCTACGCTATTACAAAATAGTGTCCGGGAGTGGGGGTATAAATGTACAAGGGGATGAGACTTATAGTATCCAATAAGTTACAACCAAATCGAATGTGCGATCAAAAATGTAAATATCGAATATACAGATGTAAGATAAAAAATGTATAAGGCAATGTGAATGGATTTTAAGTGTAAGTGTACAAGTGTATATGTATATGAATTGTGTAATTATGTACAAATGCGAATTGTGGAATTGAAGCGTATTAGGGTTTGACCTAGATATGTATTTTAAATGAATCTTTGATTTATGTTTAATTATATACAAAAGGAAAAATGTTTTAATTAAGGTATGTTCAAATTTTAATTAAAAAGTATTTTAGTCAAATGTTTGTGAATTTCAATATTAGAAAAAAAATGTATTTATGTACAAAAGTAAATTAATTAAAAGAATAAAAAAGTATTTTCAATTTTTAATTATATGATATGTACAAATGTATTTTAAATAAAACAAGTTTCCAAGTTAATTATATGATAAAAAATGATATGCATTATTTTATATACAAATATATTTTAATGTGTATTAAGAAATATTTTCAAGTTAATTATGTATAAAAAGAGTTTATTATTTTTATGCAAATATATGCTTAAAGAGAGGCTTTAACTACATATGATAAAAAATGTATAATATTATAAAATTAATGTTTTAAAATGTATGTATAAGTATATTTTAAATGAAAATGTTAAGTTAGAAAAAAAAAAGATATAGTTTAGTAAAAAGGAAGAAAAAAGGATTAATGTTTATTATAGAAAAGAGTTAGTGATACTGTTGGGCTTTGGAGCAATTAAGAACGGGTCAGGCCCATGTCAATCTTGAAACCAAGTTAGGGTTAGGGACGTTAGTTCAGTTGAGATGAAAACGTAGGGTTAGCAGCGGCGCCGTGCGTTCGTGTTCTCCGATCCAGCTTCCTGAGCAAATCAAATCCGGCCACCAACGCTACCCTCAGACCTCTCTTCCCTTCAAGGCGTAAGCTTCACATCCTCTTGATTTAAGGTTTGATTTCCACACTTTATGCTCTTTCGTGAATGATACGCATTTTTTGATTTGAGTCTTAAGTTGAGTTTTTATTATTATGAGGTGAAGGAAAGAAAGAGGAACAAAACTCACTACCTGACCTTGGAGGAGGAGGAGAGAAGAGTGGAGGCGCTGAGGAGGCCGGAGCGAACGGAGGAGGGTTTTGCGCGATTCTGATGAACCTAATATCCCTGGTATTCTTGTATATTTCTTTTGCTTATTAGGGTTTTGATGATGACATGTGCTGAAGAGCCCTTAATTCATTTCTTCATCTTTTCTATTGCCGCTGTGTGTTGATTGCCTTTGAGTATGTGTATGCCTTTGAATCGTGGCCTAGCCCACGACGAAGCTTGCTTCTGAGGCCCTTGATGCTTTTGAATTGTTATTGCCTTGGACTGGATGCCTTTATGAGATTTATTGCCCAATGATGCTTGTACTGAGGGCTCGTGGGTTGCCTCACCTGTATTGCCTTGAAACTTTATGTTTGTGAGTTTGTTGACAGAATGGTGTTTTGGTAATGGTCAAGCTTGAGATTAGGCAATGGGCATGGTGATTCTGGTTATGGTTTTGGTGATTGAACAGGGTGATGGTTTTGGTGATTGAACAGGGTGATGGTGGTTCAGGTTTTGAAGCTTGGGTGTAACACAGTCTTGGTTATTCAGTTCAAGGTTATGTGTTTGTATCTTTCACAGGTTTGGCCTTTACTGATGCAGGTTTGAGGTTTGGGTTGGTTCTTGGACCTTTCTTGACAGTAGGCAGGTTAAGGCATTTTTTAGGTTATGGTATTGAGATGTGTTATGTGATTCTGGACAGTAAGTTTGGGCTTGAGATTGTGTGTTTTAACTTGCAGGTTATCTGTTTGAAGCTTGAGGGTTTTTTATGATTGTTCAGGTTTTTGTCTTTGTTGTGTTTTCATGACTTATGAGGCTTGATGCAGGTTCTCTTTTTTTTCTCAAAAACTCAGAGGCTTTAGTTTGTATATATCCTTCTATATTCTGAACTGCTTTTGTATTGGCTTGTGGATTTGTATATCTTTTTTCTGTCTTCTCCTACTGTCTATGCCTGAACCCTTGCCTATTTCTCTCTTCTTCTCTCCTAAAGTACAGTTAAAGAATTTAATAATGTTTATGTTGTACTTGCTCTGAAGGGGCCTATGGGAAATGATGATTAAGATCCAAGTTGCTTGCATAACACATTTTCCTCTGCATCTTTTTTATCTCTTTTGACAGCTTTGTGTGCTGACCTTTCCTTGATATCTTGGCAAAAATCCCTTTTTGACAGCTTTGACAGTTTTGATAGCAACTTGTACTACTTTGATTTCTTTGGCATTTGGACTTTCCAGTTTAGTTTGAATTTGAAATTGAGATTCTATGCAGTTTTGAATTTTGGAACCTGTACTCTTGACATTTGCATTTCCTGAATAAAAAATCTTCCCTCTCTGTGAACCGGGAGAAATCCCGCGATTTGCAGAGAGGGTCAACTGATCCCAGTCAGTGGCCCCTAATGATGAGCAAGTTTTAACTGTCTTTTCCAATTTAATGCTTTCTGACTTTTCTTGTTCTTTTCGCAGATAAAAAATGGAGCACCGGAGCGGAGTGAAGAATGAAGAATATTAGAAAATAGGATAGTTTTAATTTTATGTAATATTTAAATTAATGTATATTATTGTTCATAATTTAAATTATAAACAACAATTTGTACAAATAATTCAAATATCAATAAAATCTAAATTATCCAATTAATTCTAATTTTCTTTATTGTTTATTTATTTATTTAAAATTCTTTGAATTAAAACAATTGAAAAATAAATTTCAATCATTCAATTTTAGAATAATAAATAACTTAAATAAAAACAACATTGATCAATTAAACCTGTCTTATTCAAAATCCAAAGCAAAGCAGCAGTCAATCCAAATAGACTGATCAAACGCATTCCTTCTTTACTGATTTGTCATAAACACTAATTCTTTGCAAGTACTGTAAATCCAAACTGCACACTTTCTTTGACTGGCCCAAACAAACTGAATTCACACCACTGTCTCTTTTACTGATTAAATCAAGATAATGCGAATTTAACCCGAATCTCGGAATAAACCGCAAAGTGCTGTGGAATTTAAATTCTTCTGAGAATATGCCCATAAAACTTTAATTCCTGATTAAACGCCAAATAACGCTCGCCTGATCAAAATTGAACCAAAAATCATCCCAACCCTAAGCCAACTGTATGAAACAATCCAGAGCTCTGAAAAATCAGTAAAAACCCTAATTTTGCTTGACTGTCAAGAAAAGTCCATTTGTCCGATTCTTGAGCCAGTTTGAAAAGTCAGGAAATGTCTGAAGCTGAGATTGTTTGTAGCAAAATGCGAGGGCAAATTTTGGGGTACAACAGTTGCCCCTGTTCAATCTTCTTGGACCTGAAGAGTTAGATTGGCAATTTTGCCTTTCGCGACTTGAAGGTAAAAGGAGATTGGACACTAATGTGCCCAGAAAATTTGCACTCGGCGATCTGATGGTGGAGGTGAATGGGCTTAAAGATGCCATTTGGTGATGGGCTTAAAGATGCCACCTGGTGCGAGAGAATCTTGTCGGGGGATGGGCTTAGAGATGCCATCTGAGAATGGGCTTACAGATGCCATTCGGCGACTGCTGGTAGGAGGATGGGCTTATAGATGCCATCTGGACATGTTGAAATGTATGTCGATGGTGAGTGGACAAGTATCAGAAGGGCCTCCATGTTTTGGGGACATCTCTGAATTGGGGTCGGGACAAGCAACAGATTGACGTCCGTATCTGGAGAATCTGTAAACCATCCGAGATTGAATAAGCAATAGAGCAGCATCCGTTGTTGGGACGTGTCCGTAAACTATTTTCAAAAATTGTGAAGAGTCTGAATAAGTCGGTAGATTGACATCCGTTGTAGGGAAGGATCCGTAAACTTGTTTCAGAAGTCTTGAAGAGGGACCGGTGTAGGGTTTCTGCTGATGCGTCTGAATGAACTTGGAATAAGTATCAGAATATCGCCGTGTCTGGGTCATATCTGAACTATTTCTGGATGAATCTCGGGAGATGATCTGTGTCTGTCGACTGATCTTACCTGAAAAGGCAAAGGGTTAGTTGTATGCAATGTTATGATGCATGATGCAATGTACGTGACATCAATATTTATGATATGAATGTAATGAATGCGCATGTAAGCTGATGAGCTAATCTTGCCAAGGATACATGAATCCGAGATGGCTGAAGATAAAAGCGTCTTGATTGCTGCCGGGGAAAATAAATCCTTGGCTGTTGCTGGGGAAGAGAATCCCTGATGACCTCTACTGGGGAGCTCCAAACTAGTAGACTCATGCTGAGGAGGCCAGATTGAGAATCTTCGGCTTGATGGGAAGCAACTCTGGAGACTTCACTGGGGAACTCAAGATTTTTCTTCCTAAAAACTCTGTGGGGCGAAGGTTTAAAAGTCTGACTCCGTTGGGGATTGATAAACTGAAGTTTTAGCTTTGCTGGGGATTTGCAAAGATAAGTTACTGTTGGGGAATTTTGATGAACTCCGCTGGGGAAGGGAAGAATTTTGGCGAGCGCGATCTTCCGTGGTGGTTAGCTTGAGAAGAATCTGAATAAGCGATAGGTTAACCTCCGTTTACTTGGAGAACCCATGAACTATTTTCAGAAATCTTGAAGTTGAATCAGCAATAGAGCCGCATCCGTTGTTGGGAAGCGTCCGTAAACTAATTTCAAAGGTTGCATCTGAACAAGCTGATAGATTAACATCCGTTACTTGGGAAGAATCCATGAACTGTTTTCAGAAGTCTTGAGAAGAATCTGAACAAGTGATAGGTTAACATCCGTTTACTTAGAGAACCCGTGAACTATTTTCAGAAATCTTGAAGTTGAATCAGCAATAGAGCCGCATCCGTTGTTGGGAAGCGTCCGTAAACTAAATTCAAAGGTTGCATCTGAACAAGCTGATAGATTAACATCCGTTACTTGGGAAGAATCCATGAACTGTTTTCAGAAGTCTTGAGAAGAATCTGAACAAGTGATGGGTTAACATCCGTTTACTTGGAGAACCCGTGAACTATTTTCAGAAATCTTGAAGTTGAATCAGCAATAGAGCCGCATCCGTTGTTGGGAAGCGTCCGTAAACTAAATTCAAAGGTTGCATCTGAACAAGCTGATAGATTAACATCCGTTACTTGGGAAGAATCCATGAACTGTTTTCAGAAGTCTTGAGAAGAATCTGAACAAGTGATAGGTTAACATCCGTTTACTTGGAGAACCCGTGAACTATTTTCAGAAATCTTGAAGTTGAATCAGCAATGGAGCCGCATCCGTTGTTGGGAAGCGTCCGTAAACTAAATTCAAAGGTTGCATCTGAACAAGCTGATAGATTAACATCCGTTACTTGGGAAGAATCCATGAACTGTTTTCAGAAGTCTTGAGAAGAATCTGAACAAGTGATAGGTTAACATCCGTTTACTTGGAGAACCCGTGAACTATTTTCAGAAATCTTGAAGTTGAATCAGCAATGGAGCCGCATCCGTTGTTGGGAAGCGTCCGTAAACTAAATTCAAAGGTTGCATCTGAACAAGCTGATAGATTAACATCCGTTACTTGGGAAGAATCCATGAACTGTTTTCAGAAGTCTTGAAGAGGAACCGGTGTAGGGCTTCCTGAAGATGAGCTTGTGTAAAAATTGCATCGGGTTTTGAACACCTTTGACATTCGAAGGCCCCAAGTGGTGATGTAGATAAATTCCTGGCTGATTACAGGTGTTGGTCTACAATCGGTCGTTCACAGATGTTTCCTGGGTTGTTGCAGGTGTTGATCTGGAATTTCTTCAGACATGCCCTAGCTGGATACAGGAATCGAGTCTGGAAATGCAATAGTTGATTTGTTGGGCACTTTTGACATTCGAATGCCCCAAGTGGTGAAGCAGAAGTCTTGAATCAGATTACTCTGCATATTGAGAGATTTCTTGAAATCTTGACTGGACTGCCCCAGGTTAACTGAACTTTGAAAGATCTGTTGGACCTTGACTGGACTGCCCCAGGTTAATTGGATTGCGACATGTCATCCCCCTTGTTGATAAGAGATTTGATGGAAGTGTTATCCTTTTGAAGTGATTTTGACTTACTGAGAGAGTTTTCGTTCCTCCGAACATTCGCCGTATGAATTTCTTCGCTGTCAAACAAAAGGGTCAAATGCAGACAATGATATTTGAATAATGCAAAGTTCATGTTTGTCTCGAAGTTTTTTTTTTTCATTTTGAAAAACGCGTTTTTAGCAGAAAACTTTTCACAAGACAAGTTAACACAAGATTTAGAGCAAAGCCCTACAGGAGTCAGGATACCTTTTGTAACAGTATGCTTTCGAACTAACCCATGCTTCAATTAGGACTTTTGGAGGGTTGTAACGTGGCCTGGTTCACGGTTTGAGAAACAAAGGATAAAGGCTCAAAGTATATTTGTACCTACCCGCTCTTCGTGATGTTCTTCAACCTAAGCTCAGTTAACTGTGCGTCGCACTCTGTTTTGAGTCTGGAACGACTTTTGGGCGATGGCTCACCAGTTTTGAATTTTTGGGAGACAATCATCATCTCCTTTTTCTTTTCCAACATTTTCATGTTGTTGAGGATTTCGTAATGACCTCACTATTTTGATTTTGATTTGTTATCCCTAACTTTTGCCTGACTGTTACCGTTTTTTGGGATTACTGTCAGCGGGATGCCCCAGCTTTCTTAAGCCTCCTTTATAGGTTTTGGCTTGGTGGGCTTTTCTCTTTTGAGAGATTGACTGTCTATGTGATAGGGAACCACCCTTGTCAAAGGAATGCTTTCTCTTTTGATGTCGTTCGTTGCGTTACGAACCGAGAGTTTGTGACTTCAATGCGCATTTTCTTTTTGAATTAACTGAGATACTACCCTGCCCCGGGTTTATATCAAAGGTTTCGATTGTTTTAGAACAGAAAACTCCTACTTCTTTGGCTCGAAGGGGTTGACTAGGGATTAACTTCCTTATAACTCCAGTGTTTGGGAATTGAAAGAAATGCCTGTACATCATCAGCAAGGTCTGTTCAAAAGCATACCGTATAAGATCACGGTATTGTTTCGTCATCCTCCCTCTAAAGGCTTGCAGCTTCTTATCAAGAGTTTAAATATCATAAAGAAAAGCATAAGAGTAGTGAAACGAATGGATGAATTCAAGACAAACATATGCAATGCATTAATGAAAACAAAGTTTAACATCCACAGATAATTGTTTGACAGCAAAAGAAATTACAACTTTGAAAATTCAAAAAGAAGCAAAAGTCTTTCAGTTTCGAGCTTCGTCACTTCAAGCGGAGAACCCTTTAACGGAAGATCTTCATCTCGCCGTCTGGCATGAATTCCAGCACCCCAATGTCGATCAGATCTTGAATCTTGTTCTTCAAGGCCCAACAGTCGTTGGTGCCGTGTCCCGGGCTGCAGGAGTGGTAAACACAGAATGCGTCGGGATTAAAGTGAGGAGAGGAGATATTGGGCTTCTGAGGAGGGTCCTTTATGGTAAGTAAGTTGACCTCCAACAGGCGCTTCAGTATGAAGAATGAAGGTATCTCAGTCTCCGTAAATTGTCTTCCCGACTTTTCTTGCTTACGCCGATTGCCCCGCTGACGCTGGCGAGGTTGTTGATGGGTTTGTGACCCTGAAGCTAGCAAAGGAGATTTCCCCTTGTCTTCTTGAGTGGAGGGGGGCTGAGCGGTGACTTGCTCTCCGACCTCAGATGTTTGCCCCAGTTGGTTGTTTGGAAGCAGTTGGCGGACAAGAACTCTGAGTTCCTCTTGTCTTTGAGATAGGTCTTGGATGAGAGCCATCTGGCCCACCAACTGTCCCATCATTTGAGTCCTCAGTGTTGTCAGATCAAACTGCAGCTCCGCAATCTGATCACTCCTGGCATTGTTGGAATTCCCCAGACCTTTGGTGAGGAGAGCTTTCATCTCTTCTTGCCCCAGAGACAAGCTCAGGAACATCTCCTGTAGCTGAGCAGCCTGGTCTTGGATGTCTTTGACAGACCTTTCTAGAGCCATCTCTTGCTGAAATAAACAGCAGGAGAGTAAGGAAACCTGAAAAAGGAAAGATTGTCAAAATGAAATGCATGATACGTGGATGCATGCTTTCAAGGATCTCTTGGGGTAAACACAAGAAAATGTTATAGGTTGAACTCTGCTCTTGGATTGGAGATCTCTGCACCGGTGGACGTCCTTCCACGAGAATCAAGCTCACCATGTCGAGTGGGTCATAGCCACTGATTCAAGTTGTTGCACTTGAACTTTGACTGGATTGGTTAGAGGAGAAACCTCTTGCCCCTATAGACGTCTGGTTCAACGTAATCCTGCATCAACAGAACCCTCGAGATCCTTGAAATGGTCATTGAAAATGCTAAAATGCTATGGCATGATGTCATGATGTTATGTTCACGTATGCACAGGCAAGTAAGTGTATATACAGGCAAACAATATTCACACCAAGCACACAAGGCCTTAGGTTTAGGCTTGCATGAGGTTCAGGTACTACCCTCTTTCAGTTTGTTGGTTAAAACCTGTCCTACCAAAAGTAACCGGGTTCTAGAGGTCCCAACGTCACTGGATTGCTTTCATTGTTCATCGTTTCGATTTAGCCACTGAACTGGCGACCGAAATATTCCAGGAAAGCAACCCTCAATTGAGTGTAGTATCGAGTATCAACCAACCTCGGACTGCACCAAAGTCAGTTATCTCACTACCCTAAAAAGGCTAAGATGGTCAATTAAGGTTCTAAGGTCAGTTGATGATTCGCGACACCACGCGGCGGCCCCGTACTCTCCTTGACTGAACTCAAGGGTTACCGGTACACACCAAAGTGCCACATCAACGTAGCAGACTGCTTCAACCATGTCGGTATACCCCGCACAGTTCCCTCACAGCCTTGTTGCTGTCTAAAAGGGTTTCCCCAGATCCGGGTTAGGATCTATAAAACTCCGATACAAAGCCCATAAATGTAAAGCAAACAAAGCGATCAATTGAAAGTAAAGGTGATCTAAACCCTAAGGTAACCCCACTTAAAAAGTGTCCCCAGCAGAGTCGCCAGTTCTGTGATACGGTGGGAGAACTGACTAGGGTTTTGCGTTCGTATTCGCACTTGTGTGGTTGAGCAAGAGTCGCCACCGACTTTTTATTTTATCCTAAAGGAAAGGTTAAAAAAGCACAGCAAAAACCTTTTGAGATATTTCGTGGGTTCGGGGGGTAGATTATAGAAGGGGAAGGTATTAGCACCCCTTCTATCCATGGTTATCCATGGGCTCTTAGGTACTTGCTTAGATCAATCTTGCCTTGGTTTTCAATTGTTTGAAATGGTGCTTTGTGTGTGGTTTTGAAAATGTTTTGAAAAGATGCCTTGTGTTAGGCTAACCTTGTAACAATTCTTTACTCGAATGTTTTACAAAAGGTGTTTTATCTTTTAAAAAGATGTTTCAAGGGTTTGAAAAGTTGATTTTTGAAAGTGTTTGTGAAGTGGGTTTTGAAATTAGGCAAGTGTTTTTGCAAATTGATCTCAAGTAACTAAGAGTTTTTGTCTACCCTATTGTACTCAAAGGTCTTTGTCATGTTTTAACCCCTTTTAACAATTTTGTTCTACCATTGAAATTGGCAGGCAATCTTGTATTTAGGAAGTTTATTCGGGACGGGCACGGGTCATCGTATGGACCATGAATGCAATGATGCCAAGTGTCTTTGGCAATTTACTTTGAAGGGACTATGATCATTCCGTTTAGGCAACATTTTGAGGGACTAATGATCATTTGATTTTGTTTTGCCAAAGATACTTGACGTGCAAACATGGCCCATTTTGGAAGGCAACATGTGGGATTACCCTAGGGGGTGCAAGTGTGATTTGTGTATTGATTACATGCATTTGTCTTGTATTAGGTTATCTAGCGTTTGATTTTATGTACATACAAACCCTAGGTCTAACCATGGTATAATTGGAAAACTGTAAATTGCGGAATGTAAAATCTACGCTATTACAAAATAGTGTCCGGGAGTGGGGGTATAAATGTACAAGGCGATGAGACTTATAGTATCCAATAAGTTACAACCAAATCGAATGTGCGATCAAAAATGTAAATATCGAATATACAGATGTAAGATAAAAAATGTATAAGGCAATGTGAATGGATTTTAAGTGTAAGTGTACAAGTGTATATGTATATGAATTGTGTAATTATGTACAAATGCGAATTGTGGAATTGAAGCGTATTAGGGTTTGACCTAGATATGTATTTTAAATGAATCTTTGATTTATGTTTAATTATATACAAAAGGAAAAATGTTTTAATTAAGGTATGTTCAAATTTTAATTAAAAAGTATTTTAGTCAAATGTTTGTGAATTTCAATATTAGAAAAAAAATGTATTTATGTACAAAAGTAAATTAATTAAAAGAATAAAAAAGTATTTTCAATTTTTAATTATATGATATGTACAAATGTATTTTAAATAAAACAAGTTTCCAAGTTAATTATATGATAAAAAATGATATGCATTATTTTATATTCAAATATATTTTAATGTGTATTAAGAAATATTTTCAAGTTAATTATGTATAAAAAGAGTTTATTATTTTTATGCAAATATATGCTTAAAGAGAGGCTTTAACTACATATGATAAAAAATGTATAATATTATAAAATTAATGTTTTAAAATGTATGTATAAGTATATTTTAAATGAAAATGTTAAGTTAGAAAAAAAAAAGATATAGTTTAGTAAAAAGGAAGAAAAAAGGATTAATGTTTATTATAGAAAAGAGTTAGTGATACTGTTGGGCTTTGGAGCAATTAAGAACGGGTCAGGCCCATGTCAATCTTGAAACCAAGTTAGGGTTAGGGACGTTAGTTCAGTTGAGATGAAAACGTAGGGTTAGCAGCGGCGCCGTGCGTTCGTCTTCTCCGATCCAGCTTCCTGAGCAAATCAAATCCGGCCACCAACGCTACCCTCAGACCTCTCTTCCCTTCAAGGCGTAAGCTTCACATCCTCTTGATTTAAGGTTTGATTTCCACACTTTATGCTCTTTCGTGAATGATACGCATTTTTTGATTTGAGTCTTAAGTTGAGTTTTTATTATTATGAGGTGAAGGAAAGAAAGAGGAACAGAACTCACTACCTGACCTTGGAGGAGGAGGAGAGAAGAGTGGAGGCGCTGAGGAGGCCGGAGCGAACGGAGGAGGGTTTTGCGCGATTCTGATGAACCTAATATCCCTGGTATTCTTGTATATTTCTTTTGCTTATTAGGGTTTTGATGATGACGTGTGCTGAAGAGCCCTTAATTCATTTCTTCATCTTTTCTATTGCCGCTGTGTGTTGATTGCCTTTGAGTATGTGTATGCCTTTGAATCGTGGCCTAGCCCACGACGAAGCTTGCTTCTGAGGCCCTTGATGCTTTTGAATTGTTATTGCCTTGGACTGGATGCCTTTATGAGATTTATTGCCCAATGATGCTTGTACTGAGGGCTCGTGGGTTGCCTCACCTGTATTGCCTTGAACCTTTATGTTTGTGAGTTTGTTGACAGAATGGTGTTTTGGTAATGGTCAAGCTTGAGATTAGGCAATGGGCATGGTGATTCTGGTTATGGTTTTGGTGATTGAACAGGGTGATGGTTTTGGTGATTGAACAGGGTGATGGTGGTTCAGGTTTTGAAGCTTGTGCGTAACACAGTCTTGGTTATTCAGTTCAAGGTTATGTGTTTGTATCTTTCACAGGTTTGGCCTTTACTGATGCAGGTTTGAGGTTTGGGTTGGTTCTTGGACCTTTCTTGACAGTAGGCAGGTTAAGGCATTTTTTAGGTTATGGTATTGAGATGTGTTATGTGATTCTGGACAGTAAGTTTGGGCTTGAGATTGTGTGTTTTAACTTGCAGGTTATCTGTTTGAAGCTTGAGGGTTTTTTATGATTGTTCAGGTTTTTGTCTTTGTTGTGTTTTCATGACTTATGAGGCTTGATGCAGGTTCTCTTTTTTTTCTCAAAAACTCAGAGGCTTTAGTTTGTATATATCCTTCTATATTCTGAACTGCTTTTGTATTGGCTTGTGGATTTGTATATCTTTTTTCTGTCTTCTCCTACTGTCTATGCCTGAACCCTTGCCTATTTCTCTCTTCTTCTCTCCTAAAGTACAGTTAAAGAATTTAATAATGTTTATGTTGTACTTGCTCTGAAGGGGCCTATGGGAAATGATGATTAAGATCCAAGTTGCTTGCATAACACATTTTCCTCTGCATCTTTTTTATCTCTTTTGACAGCTTTGTGTGCTGACCTTTCCTTGATATCTTGGCAAAAATCCCTTTTTGACAGCTTTGACAGTTTTGATAGCAACTTGTACTACTTTGATTTCTTTGGCATTTGGACTTTCCAGTTTAGTTTGAATTTGAAATTGAGATTCTATGCAGTTTTGAATTTTGGAACCTGTACTCTTGACATTTGCATTTCTTGAATAAAAAATCTTCCCTCTCTGTGAACCGGGAGAAATCCCGCGATTTGCAGAGAGGGTCAACTGATCCCAGTCAGTGGCCCCTAATGATGAGCAAGTTTTAACTGTCTTTTCCAATTTAATGCTTTCTGACTTTTCTTGTTCTTTTCGCAGATAAAAAATGGAGCACCGGAGCGGAGTGAAGAATGAAGAATATTAGAAAATAGGATAGTTTTAATTTTATGTAATATTTAAATTAATGTATATTATTGTTCATAATTTAAATTATAAACAACAATTTGTACAAATAATTCAAATATCAATAAAATCTAAATTATCCAATTAATTCTAATTTTCTTTATTGTTTATTTATTTATTTAAAATTCTTTGAATTAAAATAATTGAAAAATAAATTTCAATCATTCAATTTTAGAATAATAAATAACTTAAATAAAAACAACATTGATCAATTAAACCTGTCTTATTCAAAATCCAAAGCAAAGCAGCAGTCAATCCAAATAGACTGATCAAACGCATTCCTTCTTTACTGATTTGTCATAAACACTGATTCTTTGCAAGTACTGTAAATCCAAACTGCACACTTTCTTTGACTGGCCCAAACAAACTGAATTCACACCACTGTCTCTTTTACTGATTAAATCAAGATAATGCGAATTTAACCCGAATCTCGGAATAAACCGCAAAGTGCTGTGGAATTTAAATTCTTCTGAGAATATGCCCATAAAACTTTAATTCCCGATTAAACGCCAAATAACGCTCGCCTGATCAAAATTGAACCAAAAATCATCCCAACCCTAAGCCAACTGTATGAAACAATCCAGAGCTCTGAAAAATCAGTAAAAACCCTAATTTTGCTTGACTGTCAAGAAAAGTCCATTTGTCCGATTCTTGAGCCAGTTTGAAAAGTCAGGAAATGTCTGAAGCTGAGATTGTTTGTAGCAAAATGCGAGGGCAAATTTTGGGGTACAACACCTGCTTATGCAATGATATGTATGATATATGTATGCAATGTTTTCAAGGATCTCGCGGGGTAAACAAGAAACTGTTAGAATTTGAATTTTTGCTTGATTGAAGAAACTTCGTGTCGTTGAGAGTCCTTCTTCAAGAGTCAAGCTCACCATATAGAGTGGGTCATAGCCACTGACTCAAGTTGTCATGTTTTGATCTCTAAACTATATTGGCTAGAGGAAAATAAATCCCCTTTGCCCCTTGCTAGACGTTTGATTTACCATAACCTGCATCACAAACCCTTGAGATCCTTGAAATGGTTAAGGAAATGTTAAGGCATGATGTTATGATGAGTATGCTATGCGTTTAAGCAAAAGTGCAAGGTGATGTAAACAAGTAAATCCGACAAGAAATCCAAGTTATTGGATCAGGATTGTAAACAAAACCTGCAAGGAACTCATGTTGTCAGATAATAAAATTGTGCAAGTAGTTTAAGTTTGAGAGCACACAAGTCACACAAATAACCTTAGATTTAGGCTTGCATGGGGTCTAGGTATTACCCTCTTGAAGTTGAGTTGGTTCAACCTGTCCTAATAATAGTAACCGGGTTCTAGAGGTTCTCAATATCACTGACCATCATCGATCGGTCATAATTCCAGTCACGCAATATTTTCTTGCGGCCAGAACCATCTCGAGAGTATGGTCTCAATGAGTGTAGCATACTGCTACTTTCTATGGCCAAGTTGGTCAATTATAGGTTCTAAGGTCAGTTGATGCTTAATGACCCATTAGCAGCCCATACTCTCCTTGTTGCTCCACAAGGGATATCGATACCAACTAATGTGTCACACCAACCTAGCTACTGCTTCAACCGTATCGGTCTATGCTGTACAGTTCCCTCACAGTCTATTGCTACTTACCTAAAAGGTGTCCCCAGATTTGGGTTAGGATCTATAGTAACTCCGATACAATGCCCACAAAAATAAAGCAATCAAATCAAATAATAGAAAACATTATGATGAACTAATCCTAAGGTACACCCCACTTATTAACTCCCCAGCAGAGTCTCCAGTTCTGTGATACGGTAGCCAGAACCGGGACGGTTTTTTAGGAATGCTGGTTTGCGTTTTGCGTTTGTATTCACAAAATGTCGCGGTAAGCAAGAGTCGCCACCGTCTTTTATTTTATCCAACAAGGAAAGGAAAAAAGCACAGGAAAATTCCTTTTTTCGAGATATTTCTGAGTACGGGGGGTAGATTATAGAAAGGGAAGGTATTAGCACCCTTTCTATCCGTAGTTATCTACGGGCTCTTAGGTACTTGCCCATCATTTTCAAAATTGTTTTCTTTGTGTTTGATTTTAAAAAAATTTTTTTGTTTTACTTCGATTTAACCCTTGCTTCTGTTTTCAAGAGTGTAATGAAGTGTTTTTGAAAACTTTGTTTGTAAAGGAGTGTAAGTGTGAAAAAAGTTTTGTTTTGTCTGAGCAAGTACTTAAGAACTAATCTACCTACTCGAAAAAAAGAATCGTTCTATGTTCGTTTCCTTTAGACAACGCTATCCCACTATTAGTGAGTAGGTAGCACCGTCGTTGGAGTTTGAAGGGTCAATTCGAAAGGGACGTACGGTCACTAAAGCAATGTTAGGACATCTTAGTAATAACCCTAATGTCTTAGATCAATTATTCGAGGAAACAATTCCGAAGGAAACCATTCCGAGGCAACTTTGATCTTGGGACAAAAGGACAACCACAAAAGCACCCTATACTCAATGACCGTTTACCGAAGGCAACCAAGTGGGAGTGTACCTTAGGAGTGCGCATGTGCGAGTGATTCAATTTCAAATTATTTTATCTTTGCAAATTTTAGGGTTATCTAACTGTTTTAAAGTTTAACATACATTCTTGTCATGCATCCCTAATATTCATACATCTAACAGTTTAATATTTTGCGGAATTTAAAGTGCGGAAATTAAACTAAGCTATTACAAGGTTTCGGGTATTTACATAGCCAAATACAAACCCTTTGAAAATAAAGTGATAAATGAAAAGACCTAATTAACTATTACAACTAAATTTAAAGACAAGTAAAAAGTAAAAATAAAGAAAAGAAAAGACTTCTTCGATCTATGCCATGGACTCGTTCGATTCACCCTTCTTTGGCCTTCTTTCGATTGAGCTAGGGAATAGGTGTGAGTAGCCTTCGATTGGGCCTGAGAATTGACGGGACAAGCTTCGATTTGCACCCTTTCCTACCTCCTTCGATTGGGTTTGGGAAGGATATGGGTAAACTTCGATTGCAGGGAGAAAGAGGGGGCTTCGATTCAGAGGAAGAAGGCTTCCTTTCGATTCTATGAAGGGTGTTGCTGGAAAGGCCTTAAGGATCACCTGTGGAGGCACTGCATCTACAAAAATATGTTAGCAAAACAAAATGCATGACCTGGGTATCGAAACCCAGGTCCTTCGATTCTGCGCGCACTGGGTCTTTTCAGGCTATATTTGTAGCAATTGTTAGCAACAAAAAACATGACCTGGGTGCCAAACCCAAGCCCTTTGATTCTGTCTAGAATGACAAATCGATTGAAACGACAAATATGGATGTGTTATGTAAATACAAAGTTTGACATTTTACCCTCTCTTACCGGTAGTTGGAACCTTCGATTTGGCACTTTCTGGATATGGGTACCTTCGATCTGGGATTTCTGGGCGTGGATACTTTTGTTGAAGGGTTGCC
The DNA here is from genome assembly GCA_948472305.1 of Vicia faba. NCBI lineage: Eukaryota > Viridiplantae > Streptophyta > Magnoliopsida > Fabales > Fabaceae > Vicia > Vicia faba. The sequence goes on along the minus strand of OX451737.1, from coordinate 76,998,554 downwards.
TTGGCTTGGACTACTTATGAAAATGTTGACAACCTTTGGTGGGTTTGTGGGCAGCGTATCTCAAAAAAATCCTCCCCTTTTTTTTTCTGTAATGTGTCATTGGCCTCGTATTTATAGGAGTGTGAGGTTGCATGAAAATGGCAAGGGACAACCATTTAACCAGGCCTTTAAATCCATGAGACAAGAATCATACATATTAAAAGATTTCCTTTTTTGAAATATTCATGTCTCTTTGGAATCTTGAATGAACCTGGACACCTTTGATTTTCGAATGCCTTTAGGCCATGCTCTTCGATTGGTCTTGAGTTGCCTCCTTCGAATGGACTTCTTATGTACCCTTCGAATTGGCCTTCTGGATGCTTATTCAAATGGACCTTTTGAATACTTCATCGAATGGACCTTTACATGTTCTTAGAATGGACCCTTTGAATGCTTCTTCAAATGGACCTTTACATGTTCTTTGAATGAGTCATTTACATGTTCTTCGAATGAGCCTCTTGCCTGGTGTGCTGGCAAGTTGAGGGGCCTTTTCCTTTGTGAATCAAAACAAACTTGTAGGAGATTCTTGCCTCGTGAGTCGAAGTTAAGCCTGTAGTAGTTAATGCGTAGTCGAAGCGTTATGAAATTGACTTGATCGAAGGGGGTCCAGCGCTCAATCAAAGACTTGCGGACCAAAGCTTGATTGAAGGGTGTGATCGGTGGATCTGGAACTGACTGTTTAACGCTGGTTCGCGAAATGTCGCGGAAGCAAGAGTCGCCACCGTCTTTTATTTTCTCCAAATGGAAAGGACAAAAGCACAGAAAAATTCCTTTAAAGAGATTGCTCTCGGTTCGGGAGGTAGATTATAGAAAGGGAAGGTGTTAGCACCCTTTCTATCCATGGTTATCCATGGGCTCTTAGATACTTGCTCATTGTGTTTTCAAAATGGTTTGTTTTGCTTTTCAATGTGGGTTTAAAAAGTTTCTTTGAAAAATTTCAGATCGACTCGTACGTCAGAGTGTTTGAAAAATTTGCTTTGAAAGCTTTTGAAAATGTGTTGGTGAAAAGTCTTTTTGAGTTTTGTTTTTGAAATTAGAGCAAGTATCCTTGAGAACCTACCTACCCTAAGGAATTCGTCTGTGTAAGAGTCCTTTAAAGTAGTGCCATCCCACCATTGAGAGGTAGGTAGCACCACCGTTGGAGGTATTCGGGTCAATTCGAAGGTTCGGGACATGGTGATCACCAGAGCAATGGGAAGACACCTTAGAAGCTACCCTCATGCCAGGTTCCCGGATCATGAGGACTTACTAAGACATCCTCTACTCGACGATCACCTTTCGAGGCAAGGCAACAGTGAGGCGTACCCTAGGGGTGGTGTGTGATTTGTGTGTCAGATTCGTTTATTTTTGTCTTATTCATGTCAAAGTGATCTATGCGTTTGTTTTTATTTTTGTCATTCATTCTTGCATGCATTTATTTAGCAGTTAAAAAGTGCGGAAAGATAAAATTCCTAAACTATTACAAAGGCGCGGGTCCACATCGCCAAATTAAACCAGGACCCGATTTGACATAAAATAAAGAAATAAAATGCGGGAAATATAAAATGTCCGAGTTACATGGCTTGAGCAATTACATAATATTTGAAAGAAAATAAATGTGCGAAAGAAATAAAAATAGAACATTCGAGGGCGTTGGACCCTTTAAAGAAATTAAATGAAATTAAAAATTAATTAATTATTTATTGAAATAAAAGAAGTGTTTTTTAGGTTTTTTTTGTATTTATGAAATAAGAAAATTAAAATTAAAATTAAAAGAAACCCTAATTCTAAGTTATTTTTAATTATTTGAGAAAAATGTTAAAGTTTAACTTAATTTACTAAAGAATTTATGTACATGTTTATTTACAAAATAAATTAGTAGTTAATAATAATAATAATGATGAGAGAATTATTTATTAAAAAAAATGATGAAAAAGTTAAAAAAACCTAATTTCTACATATTTAATTTATTAAGAAAAATATTAAAGTTTTGAAAACTAAATTAATCTAATTAATTGTTTTAAAGTTTATTTACAAAAATAATAATAGTAAAATTAATATTAATAAAATAAACATTTTTTATTATTTTGCTGTATTTTATATTTATTATGAAAATTATTTTATAAAATTAAAAGAAAACAATTAAAAAAACAATTAAAAGAATAAAAAGGAAAAACAAATAAAAATTAAAAATTGAGCAAACCATGGGGGTATTCAGACCCAAAGGGAGGTTTTTTTGAACGGTCTGCATTCTTTGGCCATTGGATTGAGTTTCATGCATAAGTTGTTCTACTTTGGCCATTTGGCTTTTGGCTTTTGGCTTTTGGCTTTTGGCTTTTGACCATTTGTGTTCTGGCTTCAACGTTCCCTTAATCTCTGGCTTAATGTCTGCCTCGCCATGTATTGGTGTCATGTGTAAAATGTTCTGTTTTGGCCATTTGGCTTCTGGCCTTTTGGCCATTTGGCCTCAACGTTCCTTAATGAACCTGCATGGAATCCTGTCTAAATCTGCAGTGTTGAACCTCATGAACACATTAAATAAAATCATAAAAATTCAAATAAAACCAACATATTAATGTTTAGGCACAATATGGCATGTATGAATGATTATACCCTTTTGATCATGGAGATCAAATCAATCTTACCCTTACTGGAAGATTAGTGGCCTGAATGCTTTTATGCCTTACTGGAAAATTAGGATCATGGAGATCAAGCCAGCCTTACCCTTACTGAAGAAGTAGTGAGGTGTTGGTTTGTAACTGTGATGGCTTGTTTGTAGTGAGAGAGGGATTTGTAATAAGGATTTCAAGGTTTTAGGGTTCTTGAAAGAGTTTGATATTCTAACAGTGTTGTGGCAAGGTTTTTTCTCTTTTTCTCCTCTCCTTTTTTTTCCTCTTTTGGTTTGTGTGACAAGAAGGTGATTATATAGTGGAAATTAGGGTAAAGAAAATGGGCTTTGAATGTGCAATTGGGCCTCCAATATTCACTTGAATTCGTCACTTTCCAGGCTAAATCGCAGGGACTTAAGTGCATTTTTTGAAGTTGAAATGTGAAAACAAAATGTAGCCGACATCGAGAACTAACTCCTGTCCGAAGACCGACTCAATCGGATAAACGGTGAATTAGTTATGAATTTTTGAAGTTTCAGCTCAGACAAACTTATTTTGGGCTCCAGTGTCGGCTCTGACACGTTCTTCAATAAAAAACTGGTATTGATCGGTGCATAATTTGGTCTCGACTTTTGAAGCAAAGTTGTAGATCTATGAGTCAGTGACCTTGTGTAAAAATATGAGTCCAATCCGATAAAAATTGACCGAGTTATGAATTTTCGAAGTTTCGGCCCAGATGAAATAATATTCAGCATTCAGGATTTTCAGCGTGTCACGCACTCTGAGCAAAAAACGAAGGCCTTTTGAATACCGTTTGAACTCAATTCCTTCTGTGAAAATGTAGTCAACTCAATTTGTGAAATTTTGGCACCGGAACCAGCTCGATACGATGAAAATCGACCAAGTTATGATTTTTTGAACATGACGCAAATAAACTTCTGTCACAAATTTTCTGCACGAAAATACTTGATAAATCCACATTTTTGAAGACCTTCTGATCAAAATTGGCTTCCAGCCGTGAGAGATGAAAACGTAGATAATGTCAAGACGGAATTTTGGCCACCGGAACGGGTTCAAAATGAGTCACGATCTTCAAGTTATGAATTTTTTAGCGCGTAAAAACTGCACTTTCAGCACATTTTTTCACCATATTTCTTCAAGAAAACTCGCACATTCAGATACCTTCTTTAAAGAATTATCTCTTGAGCCGAACCTGAATTTGAGAATATGTTATCAGAGATATCTTGGCGAAAGAATACCTGAATATGACGCGCCGGGTTGGACTTGTGAATTTTTCTTGGAATATTTTGAGAAATATGGGAGGGCAAATTTTGGGGTACAACAGTTGCCCCTGTTCAATCTTCTTAGACCTGAGGATGCAGATTGGCTGACGTGCCTTTCGTAATCCGAGGGTAGAAGATGATTGGACACTAGAGTGCCCAGAAATTTGCGCTCACATAGTAGCAATGATGATGAGGGAATGGGCTTATAGATGCCATTTGGATGTTGCTTGGATAGGATGATGGGCTTATAGATGCCATCTGGACGTTGATCGCGTAGGAGATTCCTTAGCGAGAACCTGCATACCTGCAAAACAGAAAAATGAGTACCTGACACGCCGCAGGAGCTGATTTTAGATGCCTGATATAGATATGTCCTGACTGGTTACAGGAGCTGGGTCTGGAGCTTCAAACGCTGATGAATGAACCAGGGATGGTTACTGCCTTAGCATGAATGGTAAGAGAATCCTGAATGATTTCAACCTCAACAATGCTCGTTGAGAAAATCTTGGTGAGAATTACCATCTTCGTAGTGTCAGGAAGAGGACCAAAGGACATTATAATCTCAAAGGGAGTCACCTCACTCACCGTTGGAGAGGGAACTATAGGAAATTATAATCTGAAAGGAAATATCACCTCACTCGCCGTTGGAGAGGGGACCATAAAAGAATATCACCTCACGCTCATGCCGGAGAGGGGAACATCTGAAGAAGGAATTACCACCTCACACGCCGTTGGAGAGGGGACCATAAGAGACTATCACCTCACGCTCATGCCGGAGAGGGAAACATCTGAAGAAGGAATTACCACCTCACACGCCGTTGGAGAGGGGACCATAAGAGAATATCACCTCACGCTCATGCCGGAGAGGGAAACATCTGAAGAAGGAATTACCACCTCACACGCCGTTGGAGAGGGGACCATAAGAGACTATCACCTCACGCTCATGCCGGAGAGGGAAACATCTGAAGAAGGAATTACCACCTCACACGCCGTTGGAGAGGGGACCATAAGAGACTATCACCTCACGCTCATGCCGGAGAGGGAAACATCTGAAGAAGGAATTACCACCTCACACGCCGTTGGAGAGGGGACCATAAGAGACTATCACCTCACGCTCATGCCGGAGAGGGAAACATCTGAAGAAGGAATTACCACCTCACACGCCGTTGGAGAGGGGACCATAAGAGAATATCACCTCACGCTCATGCCGGAGAGGGAAACATCTGAAGAAGGAATTACCACCTCACACGCCGTTGGAGAGGGGACCATAAGAGACTATCACCTCACGCTCATGCCGGAGAGGGAAACATCTGAAGAAGGAATTACCACCTCACACGCCGTTGGAGAGGGGACCATAAGAGAACTTCTACTGAGTTTTTATCAGAAAAATCTGCTTGGAGTCGATTTAACTGGACTAGAGAAGTCCTTGAAATATGTTTGAGAATTTCAACTGCATCTTTCCTGAAAGGTAAAGGTCAGTTATATGCAATGCATGATATGGATCAAGCGATGATGTTCTCAATATGGATGCGATTTATATGATATGATGCGTACATGCATGCTGTAATGATGTATGTGATGATTCATGTATGTTTTTTGTCTAGGAAAATAAATCCTTGACGGGTGCCGGGAAGTCACATCCTGGGCTGATGTTGAGGAAGAGATTTTGCTTCCGCTGTGGATGATTGTTGCAAGAATACCGGTAGGAGAAGATAACTCCGTTGAGGAATAAACTTGGCAAATGGAATAATTCTGCGGGAGAAAAGATATTCTAGCGATCATGCTGGGGAGTGCTACTCTGTGGGGATAGCGATGCTTTGCTGCGTTGATGAAGATAACTCCGCTGGGGATACCGTTGATGAGTCATGCTGGGGGGTATCCTTGTTATGCTGGAAGTGTTGATAGACTTTGCTGGGGGTAGGAAAGATATTTTGCCGAGGACGCTCTTTCCGTGGCTTTTGGCTGAGGATAACCCAGTTATATCCTGTTACGGAAATAACTCTTTAAATCAAGCCGGGACGACGCGTTCGTGCTCTGCGAGGGATAAGCTTCCAGAATCTACTGGGGATAAGCTTACTGCTTGGGGGTATGAACTCCAATTTTCCCGGGGAAACTGGATTGGACTTTCCTGGGAAAGTTTTGACTGCGGGGAAGTGATTCCTTTGAATGTTGATACGCCGCCGGGGAACAATATTTAGAGCAAGACTACCGGGGATGCTTGTTTAAGAGTGATGTGCTGGGGGATGTTGAGATCTGCTGGAGGACACCTAACTTCCTTGAGATTTGATAACTCTGCTTGGAGGAGAATGCACTGACTGCTGACTCACTCTCTGGGGAATTAGGATGTACCAGTCATGTTTTTTAGCTGAACCTATCTTGGTACCTTGGAGGACCGACCAACTAGATTGTTTAGACGACTCATCATTGCCCCCTGTTTCTGAGGTGGGAGAGGAAGACCTGTGAGGTGCTGATAGTTGTTGATGGACAAACCTTCTTCTGGTAGGCAGATGACAAGATGTCAGGACATAGTCGTACGCTTTAATCCCTAACTTTTGCCTGGACCGCCCTTTCGGGTTTTCAGTCCACCGGGATACCCTTTTTTGCCCAAGCCGCCTTTTTAGGTTTTCGACTTGCCGGGTGTACAGGTTTTTCATTTCATCCCTTATTTTTGCCCGAACCCTTTTGGTTCGCCGGGAAGCCCTTATTTTTGCCTAGGTATGTCAACCTAGCGGGTCTTTGATGATGCGTAGTATTTTTTCCGACTATGTCCATGCTTTCAGGATGTAGGGAGGTGCCCCTGTTAGAAGTGTTTTGCCATGCCATCAGAAGGTGTTTGATCAGACAAGATTCGTTGTTGGGATGCCCCAAGTGACTCAGGCGGAGATTTGCCCCAGGCTATTTGACTTTTGAGAGATTCTCCGAATTTTGACTGGATTGCCCCAGATAATGGACCATAGTCATGCCATGCCCTTTGATTGGAAATGCTTTTGTTCATTAGGCATTCATCGTGCGAATTTCTATGCTGTTCAAACAAAAATTCATATGCAAACAAAGTTATGTCAAAAATGCAAGGCTTATGTCTGTCTTGAAGATTTTGAAAATGCATTCTTTTTTTCATAAAACAGGTAAATGTTTGTAAAACGTAATGTCAACTCCATATTTACCGTGGGCCTTCAGGAGTCAGGATACCTTTCGTAACAGTATGCTTTCGAACTAACCCATGCTTCGGCTAGGACTTTTGAGGGTTATAACGTGGCTTGGTTCGCGGTTTAAGAAACAAAGGATAAAGGCTCAAAGTATTTGTACCCACCCGCTCTTCGTGATGTTCTCCAAACCTAAACTCAGTTGATCGTGCGTTAGACCTTGTTTGAGTCTTTCTTCTGATGTTCCAATGATGGTTCAGATGTTGATGATTTCTTTTGAATAGGCAGTCATTTTTGCTTTGGTTGTGAGACCTCTTGCTTGATTTTTGTTATCCCTTTCTTTTTTGCCTGAACTGTTTCCTTTTTGGAATTACAGTCAGCGGGATGCCCTAGTTTCATAAGTCCCCTTTGTAGGTTTAGACTTTTTGGGCCTTTTATTTATGAATTTTGATGGTGACTGCCTGTCCTTTTGATTGTTCTGAACCATCATTGTCTTTCTTCGTTTTGTAAAGACTTTTTGGTGCCATTCGTCATGCACTTGAATCAACTGAGAGACTACCCTGCCCCAGGTTATGATTAAGGGTTTTGATTTTCGAAAATAAAAACTCCTACTCCTTTGGCTCTGATGGGTTGACGAGGGATTATCATCCTTATAACTCCAGTGTTTAGGGATTGAAACAATGCCTGTACCTCATCAGCGGGGTCTGTTCAACAGTATACTGTAGATTATGGTATCTTTTTCGTCATCCTCCCTCAAGAGGCTTAGAATTAACGAGAGTTGACATCAGAAAAAATATGAAAACAATTTGCATATAGTGAATGCGAATATATTGATTCAAAATAGACATAAGCGATGCATTAATGGAATAACAATGTTTTAACATGAATAAATGTTTGAACGGTCAAAAGAAAAACACAACTTGAACATTCGAATAAACAAAAGTTTCTTAGTTTGAACTAGCTATCTCAGATGGAGAATTCTCAGCGGAGGATTTTCATCTCGCCATCCGGCATGAACTCTATCACCCCTTCGTCAATCAAATCCTGGATTTTATTCTTCAAGGTCCAACAGTCGTCTGTAGCATGCCCCGGGCTGTCTGAATGATAAGCGCAGTGGGTGTCGGGGTTATACCTCGAAGCTGTCCTGTTGGGATTTTTGGGAGGGTCCTTTAGAGTGATCAGATTGACCTCCAGCAAGCGCTTCAGTATAAAGGATGAGGGTATATCAGTCTCCGAGAAATGTCTTCCGGGCGCATTTCGTTTACGTTGACTACCCCGTTGAGGCTGGGCTCGTGACCCTGAAGCAAGCTGAGGAGATTTTCCTTTGTCTTCTTGCCCCGCATGTGGTTGAATGCTGGTTGGAGCTTCCACCTTGGCTGTTTGCCCTACTGGATTGTTTTGAAGCAGCTTGGTGACGAGGACCCGGAGCTCTTCTTGTTTTTGAGCTAAGTCCTGAATGAGAGTCATTTGGCTCACCAACTGCCCCATCATTTGGATCTTCATGGTTGCCAACTCAATTTGTAGCCCTTCCAGCTGATCGTTCCTGATGCCCCCTGCATTCCCTAAGGTCAAGTTCCTGGTGAGGAGAGTCTTTATTTCTTCTTGCCCCTGGGATAGGTTCAAGAACATTTCTCGCAGTTGGGCGTTCTGAGTACGGAGATCTTGGTTGTCTGGTTGGAAAGCCATTGCTGAAATAAACAGCGAGAAGGGTAAGTGACCTGCAACAAAGATACATGTTATGTAATGATGTGTATGACATGCATGCAATGATTTCAAGGACCTCGCGGGGTAAACAGAGAAACTTTGTTAGCATTTGGAATTGGCAACTTGATTGAAGGAACTTCCTGGTGTAGAGAGCCCTTCTTCAAGGGTCAAAGGCTCACCATATCCAGTGGGTCATAGCCCCTGACACCCTTGGCTAGAGGAAAATAAATCCTCTTTGCCCCTGGCTAGATGTTTGATTTATCATGACCTGCATCACAAGCCCTTGAGATCCTTGAAATGGGTTAGGATGTATGCAATGGTATGATGCTATGATGCATGGGGTAGTATAGATAAACCCTGTTATGAGCCCTTATTAAGGACTGCAAACCAAGACCTGCAAGAAGCTCAAGTAAAACCTGTCATGAGTCCTAGTTAAGGACTATAAACAAAACCTGCAAATAGTTCATGTGTCAGATAACAAGCATACAAGTAGTCAAGTACGAAGGCACACAAGTCACACAAGAGAAGCCCTTAGGGTTTAGGCCAGCATGGGGTCTGGGTATTACCCTCTTTCAGCTTGTTGGTTCATACCTGTCCTATCAAAGTAACCGGGTTCTTAGAGGATCCCAATATCATTGACTACCCTCAATCGGTCATAACTCCAGCATCGCAATCTTTTCTTGCGGCCAGAACCATCACGAGAGTTTAGCCTCAATGGGCGTAGCATACTGCTACAATTCTAAAGGCCAAGTTGTGTTAATTAAGGTTCTAAGGTTGTTGGTGCTTAATGACTCCTTAGAAGACCCATATTCTCCTCGTTGCGACACAAGGGATATCGGTACAGACCAAGGTGCCACACCAACGTAGCCACTGCTTCACCTGTGTCGGTCTACGCCGGACAGGTCTCTCACAGCTTATGCTACCTAAACAGGGTATCCCCAGATCCGGGTTAGGATCTATGTAACTCCCATGCAACCCACAAATTTAAAGCAGACAAGTCAATACAATTGAAAACAGTTATGAACTAACCCTAAGGTACACCTCACTTTAAGTTTAAGTCCCCAGCAGAGTCGCCAGTTCTGTGATCGGTGGATCTGGAACTGACTGTTTAACGCTGGTTCGCGAAATGTCGCGGAAGCAAGAGTCGCCACCGTCTTTTATTTTCTCCAAATGGAAAGGACAAAAGCACAGAAAAATTCCTTTAAAGAGATTGCTCTCGGTTCGGGAGGTAGATTATAGAAAGGGAAGGTGTTAGCACCCTTTCTATCCATGGTTATCCATGGGCTCTTAGATACTTGCTCATTGTGTTTTCAAAATGGTTTGTTTTGCTTTTCAATGTGGGTTTAAAAAGTTTCTTTGAAAAATTTCAGATCGACTCGTACGTCAGAGTGTTTGAAAAATTTGCTTTGAAAGCTTTTGAAAATGTGTTGGTGAAAAGTCTTTTTGAGTTTTGTTTTTGAAATTAGAGCAAGTATCCTTGAGAACCTACCTACCCTAAGGAATTCGTCTGTGTAAGAGTCCTTTAAAGTAGTGCCATCCCACCATTGAGAGGTAGGTAGCACCACCGTTGGAGGTATTCGGGTCAATTCGAAGGTTCGGGACATGGTGATCACCAGAGCAATGGGAAGACACCTTAGAAGCTACCCTCATGCCAGGTTCCCGGATCATGAGGACTTACTAAGACATCCTCTACTCGACGATCACCTTTCGAGGCAAGGCAACAGTGAGGCGTACCCTAGGGGTGGTGTGTGATTTGTGTGTCAGATTCGTTTATTTTTGTCTTATTCATGTCAAAGTGATCTATGCGTTTGTTTTTATTTTTGTCATTCATTCTTGCATGCATTTATTTAGCAGTTAAAAAGTGCGGAAAGATAAAATTCCTAAACTATTACAAAGGCGCGGGTCCACATCGCCAAATTAAACCAGGACCCGATTTGACATAAAATAAAGAAATAAAATGCGGGAAATATAAAATGTCCGAGTTACATGGCTTGAGCAATTACATAATATTTGAAAGAAAATAAATGTGCGAAAGAAATAAAAATAGAACATTCGAGGGCGTTGGACCCTTTAAAGAAATTAAATGAAATTAAAAATTAATTAATTATTTATTGAAATAAAAGAAGTGTTTTTTAGGTTTTTTTTGTATTTATGAAATAAGAAAATTAAAATTAAAATTAAAAGAAACCCTAATTCTAAGTTATTTTTAATTATTTGAGAAAAATGTTAAAGTTTAACTTAATTTACTAAAGAATTTATGTACATGTTTATTTACAAAATAAATTAGTAGTTAATAATAATAATAATGATGAGAGAATTATTTATTAAAAAAAATGATGAAAAAGTTAAAAAAACCTAATTTCTACATATTTAATTTATTAAGAAAAATATTAAAGTTTTGAAAACTAAATTAATCTAATTAATTGTTTTAAAGTTTATTTACAAAAATAATAATAGTAAAATTAATATTAATAAAATAAACATTTTTTATTATTTTGCTGTATTTTATATTTATTATGAAAATTATTTTATAAAATTAAAAGAAAACAATTAAAAAAACAATTAAAAGAATAAAAAGGAAAAACAAATAAAAATTAAAAATTGAGCAAACCATGGGGGTATTCAGACCCAAAGGGAGGTTTTTTTGAACGGTCTGCATTCTTTGGCCATTGGATTGAGTTTCATGCATAAGTTGTTCTACTTTGGCCATTTGGCTTTTGGCTTTTGGCTTTTGGCTTTTGGCTTTTGACCATTTGTGTTCTGGCTTCAACGTTCCCTTAATCTCTGGCTTAATGTCTGCCTCGCCATGTATTGGTGTCATGTGTAAAATGTTCTGTTTTGGCCATTTGGCTTCTGGCCTTTTGGCCATTTGGCCTCAACGTTCCTTAATGAACCTGCATGGAATCCTGTCTAAATCTGCAGTGTTGAACCTCATGAACACATTAAATAAAATCATAAAAATTCAAATAAAACCAACATATTAATGTTTAGGCACAATATGGCATGTATGAATGATTATACCCTTTTGATCATGGAGATCAAATCAATCTTACCCTTACTGGAAGATTAGTGGCCTGAATGCTTTTATGCCTTACTGGAAAATTAGGATCATGGAGATCAAGCCAGCCTTACCCTTACTGAAGAAGTAGTGAGGTGTTGGTTTGTAACTGTGATGGCTTGTTTGTAGTGAGAGAGGGATTTGTAATAAGGATTTCAAGGTTTTAGGGTTCTTGAAAGAGTTTGATATTCTAACAGTGTTGTGGCAAGGTTTTTTCTCTTTTTCTCCTCTCCTTTTTTTTCCTCTTTTGGTTTGTGTGACAAGAAGGTGATTATATAGTGGAAATTAGGGTAAAGAAAATGGGCTTTGAATGTGCAATTGGGCCTCCAATATTCACTTGAATTCGTCACTTTCCAGGCTAAATCGCAGGGACTTAAGTGCATTTTTTGAAGTTGAAATGTGAAAACAAAATGTAGCCGACATCGAGAACTAACTCCTGTCCGAAGACCGACTCAATCGGATAAACGGTGAATTAGTTATGAATTTTTGAAGTTTCAGCTCAGACAAACTTATTTTGGGCTCCAGTGTCGGCTCTGACACGTTCTTCAATAAAAAACTGGTATTGATCGGTGCATAATTTGGTCTCGACTTTTGAAGCAAAGTTGTAGATCTATGAGTCAGTGACCTTGTGTAAAAATATGAGTCCAATCCGATAAAAATTGACCGAGTTATGAATTTTCGAAGTTTCGGCCCAGATGAAATAATATTCAGCATTCAGGATTTTCAGCGTGTCACGCACTCTGAGCAAAAAACGAAGGCCTTTTGAATACCGTTTGAACTCAATTCCTTCTGTGAAAATGTAGTCAACTCAATTTGTGAAATTTTGGCACCGGAACCAGCTCGATACGATGAAAATCGACCAAGTTATGATTTTTTGAACATGACGCAAATAAACTTCTGTCACAAATTTTCTGCACGAAAATACTTGATAAATCCACATTTTTGAAGACCTTCTGATCAAAATTGGCTTCCAGCCGTGAGAGATGAAAACGTAGATAATGTCAAGACGGAATTTTGGCCACCGGAACGGGTTCAAAATGAGTCACGATCTTCAAGTTATGAATTTTTTAGCGCGTAAAAACTGCACTTTCAGCACATTTTTTCACCATATTTCTTCAAGAAAACTCGCACATTCAGATACCTTCTTTAAAGAATTATCTCTTGAGCCGAACCTGAATTTGAGAATATGTTATCAGAGATATCTTGGCGAAAGAATACCTGAATATGACGCGCCGGGTTGGACTTGTGAATTTTTCTTGGAATATTTTGAGAAATATGGGAGGGCAAATTTTGGGGTACAACAAAGGGTACCAAACACCTAATCGAAGCTTACTAATCAAAGCTCGATCGAAGAGTGCCAAATGCCCAATCGAAGACTGGTGAGTCAAGCTTGTATCGAAGGATTTTGGATACCCAATCGAATACTTTTCCCAGATGCCAATTGAAAGACACTTTGTTCATCTTCAAAAAACTTTATTTTTGTTAGGAAAGTGCTTGTGACCAACCATGTAAGGGAAGACCTTTGAAAACATGAGAGGGAAAATTTTGGGGTACAACATTAGCAAATAACGGTGCCTTGAATTTTGGGGGGATGACAACCCCGGAGACCAGACCCAACTCTTCAAAATCCAGCCCAAGAACCTTCTGGATTTCCATAGCACTCAGACGCTCTTCTAACTGCTTATACTTTTCATCAACCGGAGGGTACTGCTCCTCATTATAATCAGTTTCATTGTCAGAATCTTTAGGACTATGGTCTTCTTCTCTGGGTTCACCACATGGTTTCTCTCCCTCTTTAGGTGAAGAAGCTAAATCAACAACCCATCTTGGCGGCCCTCTGAACCTTCTGCTCATATGTGCCACACCGGTTGTCCTCTTGGTCTTCTTAGTGTTCTTTTTAACAATCAGAGCCTTCGGCTCTTCCTATCCTTTGGCCAAAGCCACAACCATTTGCTGGAACTGCGTGTTCTGAGTCTGAAGATCATTCAAAGTTTGTTCAAGAGCCATTGCTAAAATAAACAACGGAGGAGATGAGAAACCTGTTATGAATCCTGTTATGCAATGATATGTATAATATGTATGCAATGTTTTCAAGGGTTCTTAAAGGCTCAAATTTGCTTAAACAAAAGGAACAAACGTAAATTGTATTAGTAAACTTGAATTGTTACAAAGAATGTATTTTGAGAGTACAATTAAGAAAAATAAAATAAAAAGAAGACTAGGTTTCCCATGAGCGCATCCTCTTTGGCGCGATGTAGGCGTTGATATTCCTCTCTTCATGAAGTAGTCTATTGAGTTCCAAGACCTTATTCTCGCTGGCGTAGAATTGGGCTTCAAATGTATCCCGCTCCTCTTTAAGCTGAACCTATGACTTTTGTAACTCTTCGTGATCAGTTGGCATGTCTGGATGAAGAACAAGATGAGGAGTGTCTCCCTCGGGAACTGGTTCCATAATCATAGGTCAGATAGCGGGATAAGGCATCATAATAGTTTATGCGCGGGCTCGTACCCATCTGAGATAAGGCTCGAGAGGTATGGAATTATTATGCCCAAGTGTCTTGCTGTCAACCCTATGTACCGTACTTCAAGCTTGTATAAACCTTTTGCGGTAATCCTGAACATCATTCTCATAGTTGAAGGCGATTCCTTGAATAAGTGTATCATGAGGACCATCCCTTCTCGCATAACCAAATTGTCGTAATGCTAAGCAAGGGTTATAAGTGATTCCTCCCCTAATGCCTAAGAGAGGGACATTTGGTAATTCACCACAGCGATCGATGATAGTAACATCTTCCGAGAACCATGAACACTAATGAATGTTTGAATGCGTAAGGGACATCAGTCGATGAGACCATCTTTTACCCTGTTCATTCTTCAAAGTAGATCTGGGTAGGTGAAAAATAAACCACCTAGCCAATAGAGGAGTGTAACACTGGAGGGTCCCCCTTCTTTTTAGATTGCGAGCATGCAGAGAGTGTAGAATATCCCCAAGTAATGTAGGTACCGGATTCCGAGACAGAAAAACCTGGATTGTGCTCACATCTACGAGTTGATCCGCATTAGGGAACAACACCATCCCGTAGAAAAGGAGCCAAAACCTCTTCAAAAGCTTGTAGATCCAGGGTATCCCAAAAATAGTAAGCCTTCTCGAACAGAAATTTAACTGGAATTCCTTGAACACTCCCTCTGGTTTCCCAATTTGTCACTATGTCAGACCGTTGTAAGGATAGAGCTTTAGCAATTTCTTCAGGTTTTGGATGTCTTTTCGTACCGCTGAAAGGTAGCTGATCAAGAATGAGTATCCCTAATAACTGAGAAAATTCCTCCATAGTAGGCACTAACTGGTAATCTGGGAATGTGAAACAGTGATGCAGAGGATCGATGAACTGAAACAGCACTTTCAACATTTCTTTGTCAGGTTTTGTAGTGACCAAGTTGAGCAACCGACCATGCTTTTCAGTGAAAGGAGAGCTTTCGAGAATCCTTACTGCCAAGTCCCTTAATTGGGGAGATACTTTCACTAGGTTAATCTGAATAGTGTTCCTGCGGGCGGATGCCATATCCTACAAAACAGAGCAAAGATGAGCCCTAGAAACCCTTGAAACAGTTAGTATGATATGCTATGGTATGATGTTTATGATGTCATGATAAATCACAGGTATAGCAAACACAGAAAAATCACACCAAGTCCTTAGGTTTAAGGCCTGCTTGAGTTTTAAGGTCATACCCTCTTGAAGCTGGATTGGTTCAACTTGTCCTATAAATATGTAACCGGGTTCTAAAGGGATCTCAATATCACCGATCTTTCCCCCACGCCTTGTTTAATCGACGATTGACTCATAATCAAACAAAACTTAGAAGTTAAACCTCAATGAGTGTAGCATCGGCATCGAGTATCTGTCAACCTTGGGCATACACCAAAGTCGGCCATCTCGCTACGTCCTACTGGCCAAGTTGTGAAATTAAAGGTTCTAAGGTCAGTTGATGCTTTATGACACCACTCGACGGCCTCGTACATCTCCCTAATTGACTCAAGGGTTATGGGTACCAACCAAAGTGACACATCAACGTAGCTACTGCTTCAACCGTGTCGGTATACCCAAGCACAACTCCCTCACAGTTTATTGCTACTTACCTAAAAGGTGTTTCCCGATCCGGGTGTAGGATCAAATAACCCAAACAGTTCCCATAAATATAAAGCAAGCAAGACAATCAAGAGAAAGCAATTAAATATGACCTAGATCCTAAGGTTTACCCCACTTTATATTTTATTCTCCAGCAGAGTCGCCGGTTCTGTGATACGGTGGCAGAACCGACTGTTAATACTGGTTTGCGTTTTTTGTTCGCAAAATGTCGCGGTAAGCAAGAGTCGCCACCGACTTTTATTTTATCCAACCAGGAAATGGAAAAAGAATAGAAAAAACTTTTTTCGAGATGTTTCTGAGTACGGGGGGGGGGGGGGGGGGGGGGGGGGGGGGGTAGATTATAGAAAGGGAAGGTGTTAGCACCCTTTCTATCCATGGTTTTCCATGGGCTCTTAGGTACTTGCTCATTTTGAAATTTCTTGTGTGTGCTTTGTTTTGAAAAGTTTTATATTACTTCGTGTTAACCCTTGTTTCTGTCCTCAAGAGTGTTATGAAGTTGTTTTTGAAAACTTTGTTTGAAAAGTGTTTGTGTGAAAAAGATTTGTTTATTTGAGCAAGTACCTAGGAACTAATCTACCTACTCGAAAAAAGTCTTCTCGTTTTCCTTTAGACAATGCTATCCCATTATTGAGAAATAGGTAGCATCGTCGTTGGAGTTTTAAGGGACGTTCGAAGGGACAAGTACGATCACAAAAGCAATGTTAGGAAATGTTAGTAATCATCCTAAAGCCTTAAAGATCTTTTTCCGAGGCAACATCCGAATGGGTCATTTTAGATCTTTCGAGGCTAGAGGACAACCACTAACAAACCCTATACTTCATGACCGTTTACCGAAGGCAACCAGAGTGGAGTAAACCCTAGGAGTGAGCATGTGCGAGTGTAATTTTCAGTTAATTTATCTTTGCATATTTAGGGTTTTCTACTGTATTAATTTTCAGGTAGTCTTTCCATACAATCCTATTAACATTCATCTAAGCAGTTTATAGTTTACGAAAATTAAAACACGAGAAAGTTAAAGTCCTAGCTATTACAAGGCTTTCGCAGATACATAATTATTTTGGACTGAAAATAAAAATGCGTAATTTAAAACTCTAATTACTATTACAAACTCGGTGCAGTTACAATAATAATAAAAATAATTAAAAGCGCGCGGCGAATTAAATGCGAGAATAATTGGAGAATCCTAAGAAATCTAATTGAAAAGGATTTAGGTTATTTTTTGAGAAAGATTAGATTATGTACAAAATTAAACCCTAATCCTAACTATTGTTAAATTATGAAAAAAGGAATTAAATTTCCCTAATTTTAATTAAACTAATTAATTAGAGAAATAAAATATTTTTATGAAAAATGATTTTTGATGTTTTTGTGATTTTTGATTTAATGGAAAAAATTGATTTTTGTGTTATTTTAGTAAAAGAAAATAATTAATAAAATAACTAAAACAAGAAATAAAATAGAAAAGTAAAGAGATTGGCTTGTATGGAAGCTGAAAGGGGGGGGGGGTATATTGCTGAATTGTTTAGGCCCAAGAAGGCTGAGCCCAATCCTACGCCTGATTCTGTGTTGCTCCCTTCTGATGGTGTACCATGGTCTTTGATGTGTGGTAAGTTGGATCTGATTGGAGACGAATCCAATGGATGGATATTGGTAGCGCATGATGGACGTCTTGTAGCGTAATGCATGAATCATGCGTTCAAATGTTAAGAAAATAAAGAAAATTGTTGGGACCTGGGATCGAACCCAGGTCCTCCCACTCAATACAATGTGTGCCTTGCCATCTGGGCTATCATGTTTAGTTGTTAATATGATAATACTAATATATAATATATAAAACAAAGTGAATTAATTGAAAAATGCGTGAAATTTGAATTGCCGAATCAGGCTGGGACATGCCATCGTCTTCCCCACAGATCCATCGCTTTAGGTTAGGGACTTTTACCTACGGCCAAACTCCATGGCTATAGCACTGCAAGTTTCAAAAATCAACAGCAAGCATGATAAATTAATTCTAAGCACATGGATCAACTCGCCTTGATGCCATGAGCATCACATAACCCTTTTCTCGGGCCAATTTAACATGTATAGAAAAACCCTAAAACGGAAAGGTAAACCCTAACAATGGCATTTGGTGAAGCAGTTATCAAAACGCAAAATTACTTAAACCAAAAACATTCCAAATGATGATACCAATTGTTGTACCCCAAAATTTGCCCTCCCATTTTTCAGGAAAAATCACCCTGAATTCTCAAGCTTTCCCTTGTACAAATCCAAGCCTTGAATTATCATTTCTTTCCAAGCAAGCCATTTACAAGGGAAAAATGGTCATTTTCAAGCTAAAAAGTCAAACTTTGGTTTTTGGATTAAATCAAAACACAAAAAATCATATTTCATCAAGACATGTTGGAATATGAAGTTTTTTTCATCAAGAAGCTCAAAAGTCAAATTTTACCTTGGAAAAGTTAAATTCTAAATACTTAGAATTTTTCTAAAAGTATTTAAGAAAAATGACACTTCAGAACTTCTGAACCAACCTCCAGGCAGGAGCAGCTAGAAGTTGCAAACTTGGCTCAGCACATAACACTCAGTAAGAAGTTGTAAACGTGGTTCATCACATAATCATCAATCAGAACATGGCTTTTTCAGCAGTTACGCAAGTTCAGTCAGAGTTTGTTAGAGGAATACAAAGAAAGCAACGAAGCCTGAAAGCTCCTTCAGAACATGCTGGAATCAGAAGGTAAGGGGGGTCAGAAGATTGGGTCTTACACTGAAGCAGAATATCTAAGTCCAGAGTTTTCAGAGGCAAATTAAAAGAACATGCAGCAAGATACTAAGATCAGAACTTGGGTGCTTTGTTCTAGACTTATACTGAAGTAGGAACTGCTGGCTCAGATTTAAGTACTGATGCAAATCTCACATTACAAGAATTCTTAGTCTTGACCAATCTCGTCACCATTTAATGCTCATTAATACTCACAACCACTTTTGAGCACCTGTCCAAAGGGTCTCTCCACGTGCAGCATAGCAACGCTCTTGTGCAAATTTAGGTATGGGTTCATGTGCTACTTTTCGCTCATGGGTGTCACTTTTCCTTAATCCTCGCTTACTAACCCAGCCTAGGCTAAAAGCTTTCAATCATCACAACTTTTTATGAACTTTCTTCAGGAGTAATTCAACATCTATTGCATTGTATTAGCGCCACTTAACGTTTAAAAAACCCACAAAGCTTTGCCTATAAATAGAGCACCATTGTCCACTGAAAAAGGGAGGTCCAACCCCAGAAAAATTGCTAGAAAAGTGTTGTACCCCAAAATTTGCCCTCCCATATTCTTCAAGATTTGCAAAGAGCATGCTTCAAAATCTCCCAAGGGTCGCACAGTCCAATTGCCTCCTAAACAGTCAAAAATTAGGGTTTTGGTTCTGGCAAAGAAATTGAAGTTTCCAAGGGTCCATTCAAGTCCCACATGCCTACAAACATTGTCAAGCATCCTCATACCAAGTTGCAAGACTTACAGCACAAAATTGCACAGTCAAAAACCCTAATTGCCCTACAGTCAACTGCAGGGGCAAAATGGTCATTTGACAGTCAAAAGTCAAATTTTTTGGTGAACATCTTATTTTGAAGCCACAAACATCATTTGATCAATTCTTGATCATGATTCTCAAGGCATGGCTCAAAAAGTCTCAAGATGCAAAAGTTTCTATTTTTGGACAGTTGAAAAAGTCAACTGCAAATTGACCAGGGCATAACTTCCACATGGTTTATCAGAAAAATTCCATCCAAAGCTCATCTTGAAGAGAATGACATTTCCTACAACTCCTCTTCACACTTCAAGTCCAAGAAATGCTCTCACAAAAAGTTATCAATCTCAACATTATAGGTCATTTTAAAAAGTCAACAAAAAGGCACTTTAAGTCAAAGACCATAACTTGAGATTGGTAAATCAAAATTACATGGGACCAAAGGCATTGGTTAGAGGACTTCAATACCTTTCCAAAATGTCCAATAACATGATCAAAGCTTAAAAATTGAGCAAGATATGCCTTGTGGAAGTTGGGAAATTTTTGGGAATTTTGAAAAGTCAACTTTGCTTCAAATGTCTCAAAATTGCTAATGGGCCACAATTTCTTCCAAGAATCATCACCCAAAAGCTATGCACGACCCATTGACCCAAAGGGAAGTTATTTTCTTATTTTTAATTAATTAATTGAATTTATAATCCTATTAATTCATTTAATTAAAATTAAATATGAGAAAAATACAAAATAATGCTTTTAAATCTTTTTGATGCAGCAAATCCAACTAATGCAAGGTGGCAATTCGTTTCATGTCCAAAAAAGGCAAATCTTCCATGATTGGCATGTTCTTCATGACAAAAAGATTGAAAAAGATTACATGGAAAATCAAGGATCCAAATCATCAATGCAAAGGTTTTTGGCTTGGATTTCTGACCTAATGCATTCACATACATATACATAATGCAACCCTAATCACAAGAACAAGCATGCTGCGCTAGAACCACAAAACAAAACTTGCATTTTTTTCTTAAAAACTCAAAACTGTTTTCACAGTTGCAGCGTGATTCAAAGCCTACAATCGATTCCAAAAGCTTGCCGAGGCCTTCCTGAACATAACTCAATCCTTTTCCAGTCCCCACGCACAAAGAAGTGGTAGAACAAAGTTAAACTTTCTCAAACTTTTTTCATAATCGTGTTTCAATATACATGCATTTTCCATACACTTGAATGTTTGATTTACACTAATATACACTCCCTGAAGCTAGTGATGTATTTTAATTGAGTTTTTATGGCCTGTATGCAAAGTTACCATGGAAGCTCTTTAGGGTTTCAGAGGTTGGAAATTAGGGCTTCTTTCATGTGGAAAAATTAAGCCACGAGACCTATGCCATTGGATTCAGAATGTCCAAACGAAGCAATTCCCCCCATCGCGCCTTTTTTATATTTACATGTGAGCTAATCGCTATTTTTATGTTCTGCATTTAGTGGGGGTTTAAAACCCCCGCTATCCATTCCATATTTTTCAGGTGAAAACGAAGTCAGGGAGAAGAAGATGAGCTGTTGGTTGATGGTTGGTTAATTCAAATAATTGGCGCTTTTTTTGTTGTTATCCAGCATAATGCTTTTTTCTCTCTCTTATTATTCACTGTCCATTATACATCAAACAAACGCGTTTGGCTGGTTGGTGAGTGATGTGTCCTTCAAGCATTGGGACCTGGGTTCGATTCCCAGGTCCCTCACTTCTCCATTATTATTTTGTTCAATATATTTCCATGCAGCATGTTCTCAAGGGAATACCATATGCCTTCACCATCTGGCTTGCCACGCGCCCAACAAGACCAATCCAATGGTCAGAATTTACAGATCACCATGTGCATCAGTCAACAGCTCCTCACACAAACGCTGAAAGTCAAACAAGGCCTGAATTCTTGGGCCAAATTACTGCAAATCAACCTCCTCAATTTGGGTCAACACCCCCTATGTTTGCATTTCTTTCTCTCTTTTCTTTTCTTTTATTTATTCTTTTTTTAATTAATTGTGTTCCTTTAATTCACCAAATAATTTTTAAAATACAAAAAAATCAGAAAATCATAAAATAAAAATATGCCTTTATTTAATATTTAATTCACTAACTATTTTGTAAATAAATTTTGTTAATCAATTTAGTTTTAATTTAGGGTTTAAATTTTAATATTTTCTTAATAACTAAAAATATAAAAATTAGGGTTTCTAGCATTTTTACTCTTTTTCTCAATAATTAAATTTTTCTTCTTATTATTATTAATTACTAATTATCTTGTAAATAAATATGCAATTAATTAATTAAGTTAAATTAGGTCAAACTTAAACATTTTTTCTTTAATAAATTAAAAACAATTTAGAACTAGGGTTTTATTTAACTTTTAATTCCAATTAATTCTCTTTAATTTCATAAATCCAAAAACATAAAAAATAAGTTCTTTTTCTCATTTAATAATTAAATCAATTTTCAATTCCAATTCTATTTCCTTAAAGGGTCCAACGCCCTCGCACCTTCGATCATAATTCCATTTCGCGCGTTTGCTTTTTATTTCCTTTTTAAATTTCATGTAATTTCCCCAAAGCTTTGTAATAGATAATTAGGACATTTATTTTCCGCATTTTTATTTATTCAAATCGGGTCTTGGTTTAATTTGGCGATGTAGACCCGCGCCTTGTAATAGCGTAGGACCTTTATTTTTCCGCACTTTAATTTCTGCACCTTTAGACTGTTAAAACACATGAAAGAATGTATGCCCAAATAAAATCAAAGCGTAGATCACCAATGCATGACAAGACGAATAATAACTGAAAATGACACACAATTCACACACCACTCCTAGGGTACGCCTCATTGTTGCCTTGCCCTCGAAACGTGGTCGTCGAGTAGAGGATGTCTTAGTAAGTCCTCATGTCCGTGAACATGGCATGGGGGTAGCTTCTAAGGTGTCCTCCTATTGCTCTGGTGATCACACTGTCCCTAATCCTCGAATTGACCCGAACACCTCCAATGGTGGTGCTACCTACCTCTCAATGGTGGGATGACACTATCTTAAGGACATTTACACAGACTAATTCCTTAGGGTAGGTGGATGACTCGTAGATACTTGCTCTAATTCAAAACAAATCAAAACTTCTTTTCACACCGACACTTTGCAAAAAGCTTTCAAAAACAACTTTTCAAACACTCTTGAGGACTGATACAAGAGTCGATCTGAAACTTTAAACGAAACTTTTTCAAACTCACTCACACTTTGAAAAGCAAACAAACATTTTGAAAACACAAATGAGCAAGTATCTAAGAGCCCATGGATAACCATGGATAGAAAGGGTGCTAACACCTTCCCCTTCTATAAATCTACCTCTCGAACCGAGAACTAATCTCAATAAGGAATTTTTCCGTGCTTTTGTCCTTTCCATATTGGAGAAAATAAAAGACGGTAGCGACTCTTGCTTCCGCGACATTTCGCGAACCAGCGTTAAACAGTCAGTTCCAGATCCACCGATCATAAAAAGAAAAAAAAAATTTTAGCAAGAAAACACCTTGAAACTCTGCCAAAATAGTGTTTCAAGAGCCTTAAACACAACTTTGAATCCCCTGCCTCCAAACTTCATTTGTACCCAAATTGTTTCTTGACTAAGAAACGCCCATACAGTTTCTAACCATATATATATATATATACTCTCCATCCACCCATTCAAAGAACCTGTCCAGAACACTATCAGAGTTAAGATTAACTCCAATTCACAGAATTTCTTCCAACAACAAGGTAAGCACATGCTGACTCTCACCATACTG
The DNA here is from genome assembly GCA_948472305.1 of Vicia faba. Taxonomy (NCBI): domain Eukaryota; kingdom Viridiplantae; phylum Streptophyta; class Magnoliopsida; order Fabales; family Fabaceae; genus Vicia; species Vicia faba. Next base: position 76,975,258 of record OX451737.1, on the reverse strand, counting down.
CTTAAGCATCATCAGATTTGCATGCTCAAAAAACACAATGTAGATATCATGCTTCTGATGTTGTACATGTTCTAAGATTTTTATGCCTCTACATGCTTAAGTAGAGAACGAATCAGTTCAGAACTGCCTTGAAGTAGAAACTGAAACTCAGAGTTAGAATTAACCAAGGCATATTTTCCTCTGATTTTTGGTTCTGATTCTCCTTATTTTTGAAGCACCATGACACCTGCTGAAAATGTCTTAGGCATGTCTTCTGTTTTGGGGAGAAATAACCAAATTGCAGATGTTCTGACTAGCACAGGGGGAGACCAAGTTCTGACTTTGACGCCAGCACTTCTGAGGCCTATTTTGTTATCAGTAATATCAGAACTTCTGAAAATTACTGTGTTCCCAGCAGGGTCAGAACCTCTGACCCCATATATTTTCACTAACAGGTTTCTATTTTGCAGCGCACCGGGGTCAGAATTTCTAACCTTCCCACTAACAGGTTTCTGTTTTGCAGCGCACCAGGGTCAGAAGTTCTGACCTATACATTTTCACTAACAGGTTGCTATTCTGCAGCAGGCCAGGGTCAGAACTTCTGACTTTCTTCCAGCAGCACGCTGAACCCCTCCTTCTTCTTTTTTCTTCCCCTTGTTATTTTTCTTTATTTTTATCGCTGGATTCCCCATTCATAAGTGTGTACCCCCACCCCCTAAATATTGTAATAGCATAGGACTTTACATTTCCGCATTTTTATTGCTTTCAAGTGTAAATTCTAGCAATTAGGATATGTATGGCAAGATAAAATCAATGAAATAGAAAATCCTAATTCAAGATAAAATCATGCATGCAATCAAACACACTTGCACACAAACACCCTTAGGGTTTCTCCAATTGGTTGCCTTATACGAAAATAGCCATGTTACGCATGCAAAGCATCTCGGTAAAACAAACAAAATCAAAAGATCATAGTCCCTCGACGACGCTATTAAAAGTTGCCTTACAAAAATGATCTTAGTCCCTCGAAAATACTAAAGATACTTTGCAACATTGTTAATCATGGTTATACGATGACCCGCGCCCGTCCCGTTAAACTCCAAAGATAAGTTTTCTTACCAAATCAATGGTAAGACGACAATGTCAAAGGAATAGAAAATGCATAAGAAAGACATTTGAGTAGGTAGATTGCTTCTAGCTACTTGCTCTATTTACAAACAACTATCCTTGCTATTTTCAAAAATACACACACATAAAACAACTTACAAACATTGAAAACATTTTCAAAAAAGACAAACATCTTTGTATACATTCTTACAAACGGGAATCATTACAAAGATTGCCTAAACGAATGGCCTCTTTTACAAAATACTTTTAAAACCACACCAAACACATTTTCAAACAACAAAAGTAAGTGATCTAGCAAGTAACTAAGAGCCCATGGAAAACCATAATTGAAAAGGGTGCTAATACCTTCCCTTTTCATAATCTACCCCCCGAACTCAAGAAAACATCTCAAAGGTCTTTCCTGTGCTTTTTCACCTTTCCTTTTGGATAAAAGAAAAGTTGGTGGCGACTCTTGCTAATCACAACATTTGCGAACACAAACGCAAACCCTCAAGTTAGTTCTCCCACTGTATCACAGAACTGGAGACTTTGCTGGGGATTACTTATGAAAGTGGGGTTACCTTAGGGCTAGATCACATTTACTTGCCTACATTGTTTGAATTGTTTGCTTTATATTATGGTTCTTTATTTGGGTTTGAATCTTCTACCCGGATTCAGGGATACATTATAGGTAAATAGCAATACATTATGGAAACTGTGCGGGGTATACCGACATGGTCTAAGTAATAACTATGTTAGTGTGACATATTTGTGGGTACCGGTAGCCCTTGAGTAGTCAAGGAGAATACGGGGCCGCTGAGTGATGTCGCGAAGCACTAACGGACTTTTAGAACCTTTACTTGACCGACTTGGCCTTTAGGACGTAGTGAGATGACCGGCTTTGGTGCAGTCCGAAGTTGGTAGATACTCGATACTACACTCATTGAGGGTTGGTTTCTTGGAATATTTCAGTCGCCATTAAAGAGGTTTGAGCTAAAACAATGAACAATAAAACAATCCAGTGATATTGAGCTCCTTAGAACTCGGTTACTATTGCTAGGACAGGTTGAGCCAACTAAACTTCAAGAGGGTACTTACCTATAAAACCCCATGCAAGCGTAAACTAAGAACTTGTTTGTCTTACTTGTATATACATACTTGTACATAACATCATGGACATCATATGCATCCACTAACCATTTCAAGGATTTTGGGAGATTCATCTTTGTTCTTGTTTTGTAGGATATGGATTCACTCTGCAGGAAAACTATCCAAGTCAATCTTGTAAGAATTCCTCCACAACTCAAGGAGCTAGCTTCAAGGATCCCTGAGAGCTCTCCGTTCACCGAGAGACATGGTCTCCTACTCAACTTGGTCACCTCCAACACAGAGGAGGACATGATGAAGGTTCTCTTCTAGTTCTTTGACCTTTTGCATCATTGCTTCACATTTCCCGACTATCAGCTTGTGCCCACTTTGGAAGAATTCTCTCAACTTTTGAGGATTCCCATTATCAATCAACTAACTTTTAATGGTACGGAAAGAGATCCAAATCCAGAAGAGATTACTCAAGCTCTTCAGTTGCACTCATATGATGTCACAACTCATTGGGAAACTAGAAGTGGTGTCAAAGGCTTCTTAGCAAAATTTCTGATTGAGAAGGCCCAAAGCTGTTGGAACTCCCTAGACTTGAAAGCTTTTGAGGAGATTGTGGCTCTTCTTATCTATGGGATGGTCTTGTTCCCCAATCCTGACCAACTCATAGATGTGAGTGCCATCAAAATCTTCATATCACGTAATCCGGTGCCTACATTACTAGGGGATATCCTATACTCTTTTCACACCCGTACAATGAGGAAGAGATGTTTCCTTATGTGTTGCACTCATCTCCTAGCAAGATGGTTTATTTCTTATCTTCCCCAATCAATCTTAAAGAATGAGCAAGGATTAAGGTGGTCACAAAGGTTAATGACGCTCAAACATTCAGATATTCATTAGTGCTCTCGATCCAAAGAGAATGTTATCATTGTTGACCGTTGTGGGGAATTCCCTAATGTCCCTCTACTTGGAATTAGAGGAGGCATCACCTACAACCCATGCTTAGCTCTAAGATAGTTTGGTTATGCCCGAAGGGATGGCCCACATGAGATGCTGATTCAAGGCTTGGTATTCGACTACGAAAACAACGATCAATGTCTTCGCCAGAGATTCATCCGAGCTTGGAGGATGCTAAACAAGGTGAATAGTAAGACTTTGGGACACAATAATTCCATCCCTCTTGAGCCTTACCTCAAATGGGTACGAACCCGCGCTCAAAGTCTTATGATGCCTTATCCTTCCATTCTCCCGGTGATCATCGAGCCTGTTAAGGAAGGAGAAGTTCCATACACTATCCTACATCCTGACATGCCCACATATCTGGAAGACTTACAAAGGGATTGGATACAGATCAATGGAGAGCGTGATACTTTCGAAGCCCAATTCTACGCAAGCGAGAAGAAGGTTTCAGAACTCACTAGGCTACTTCGCGAAGAACAGACTCTAAATGCCTACATTGCACCGAAGAGGATGCACACCACTTTTTTATCTTAGAGAGTGTATTACTTTGCCCAAGGAGCATTGTTGTATTCAAACTTTATCTTATTAATATAACGTTCATTTCTTTTTGTCTAAACGAACTTGAATCTTTTAAAATCCTTGAAAACATTGCATGTGTACATATCATTCATCATAACATAAACAAGTGTTTTGCAACGAGTTTCCTCATCTCTCTACTGTTTATTTCAGTAAGATGGATCTCAAACAAACAGTCAAAGATCTTCAGGCTCAAAACATACAGTTTCAACAGTTACTCATAACCCTGGCCAAGGGACAAGAGGAGTTGAAGACTCTGTTGGCCAAAGAGAAAAATAAGAAAGAGAAGAAACCAAATGGTGTTATAATCATGGGGAGAAGGTTTCAAGGACAAACTAGAAGAACCTTGAATTTCGCAGCAACATCTGATGAAGGAGAAGGAAAAGGAAAGGAAACAACAGTTCCGTCAGAATCCGAAGAGGAGGAAGAAGAGGAAGACTACTCTGAGGAACCGTATCCTCCGGCTGATGATAAGTACAGACATCTTGAAGAGCGTTTGAGCCCTATGGAAATACAAAGGGTACCAGGTCTAGACTTTGAAGAATTGGGGCTAGCATCGGGAATTGTGATCCCACCAAAGTTCAAAGTGCCGTTGTTTGCAAAATATGATGGGGTGTCATGTCCTAAGATGCACCTCCGATCATATGTGAGAAAGATTCAACCGCACTCCGCCAATAAAGACCTGTGGATGCATTTTTTCCAAGATAGCCTATCTGGAACACAACTCGATTGGTTTTACCAATTAGAAAGGGCCGACGTCCACAACTGGGAAGACCTTGCCGCAACTTTCTATAAACAATACCAGTATAATGCAGATTTGGCGCCCACCCGTACTCAACTTCAGAGTATGGCTATGGCTTCAAATGAGGGTTTCAAAGATTACGCGCAGAAATGGAGAGATCTAGCTGGGAGAGTGCAACCCTCTCTGTCTGAAAGGGAGTTGGTGGATATGTTCTTAGGCACTCTATTGGGCCCTTTCTTCAACCATTTGATTGGGAGCTCATCTGTTGGGTTTACTGAGTTAATACTAACCGGAGAGAGGGTGGAAGCTGGCATAAAAAGTGGAAAGATTCAGAAGGATTCATCTGCCTCTACAGATGTGAGAAAACCTTTCACTGGGAAGAAGGAGGTATCTGCTGTCTATCCACAAAGGAATCAAGGGAAAGCTGAACACCGACCAATGGTGGGGGCCGTTATGATCCCAAAGCCTACATCTGATTAACCAAGAAGTAACCAACCGAGGGTGGAAAGGCCAGTCCAGCAATTCACCAGAATTAATATGACTCTAGCTGAGGTTTTACCACATCTTCTGAAATCTAATCTGGCAACTTTAAAGGAAGCTCCAAAGAATCCCAACATTGCGTCCCCTCATTATCACCCAAATGCCAGATGCACATATCATTCCGAAAGTCCGAGTCACGACACTAACAACTGTTGGGCCTTGAAAAACAAAATTCAAGACCTTTTAGATGCAAAATAGATTGAGTTTGACGCACCTGAGAAACCAAACATTATTTTCGCTCTGATGCCTAGGCATGGTCACAACACCAATGTTATTGAAGAAGATTTATTTGTTACCACAATTGATGAACTCTTAACTCCGCTCCCAATCATTAAGATAAACTTGTTGAAAGCTGGTGTATTCCCAGTTTGTAATGAAGACTGCCATCTTTGCTCATCCTCACCAACTGATTGCCTTTTGTTGAAAATAGGCATTAAACACTTGATAGACAACCAAGAGATTCTGTTTGAAAGTACACATGTTTCACCTGTTTCTATTAAAGACGTTTCAATCATAACCATCTCCACCAATCCTTCCAGGGTCCCCAAAAGACCCGTTAGGATTACATCAGTTCCAAAAACTACTCCTCTTATAATCACAATGCCCGGGCCGGTCCCGTACGAATCAGACAAAACAGTACTGTAGAATTACGGTGGAGACGTCTACTACCATGGTATCAAACAAGATGGGCTGGCCGCCGAAGAAGTGAGCTCCGAAGAAGAAGACTCCGACATTAGCAATATTGCTGGAACCAGTAAGATTACCCGTAGCGGTAGAATCTTCTCTCCAGAAATTGCCCCTCCAAAGGCAGTTTTTGGAGCCGTGGCTGTTCCAAAGGTTACCTCCATACCAATAATGATATCTGCAAGTGCTCCTAATGAAAAAGAAGACACAACCCCTGCTGTTATCCCTACCAACACTTCCACTGCTGAAATTCGAGAAAAAAGTATTCAAGAAGAGCCTGTCCGGACGAAGGCTCAACCACTAACTATCCCCGAAACCTCCAAGAAGGAAATGGAGGAGATTCTGAGGATAATAAAGAAGAGTGACTATGACGTGGTTGAACAGTTGGGGAAAACTCCCTCCAAAATCTCCATGCTAACATTGTTGCTGTGTTCTGAGGCACATGCGAAAGCTCTGGTGAAGTTTCTGAAGACAGCCCATGTGCCACAAGAGACGTCTGCTGACCAATTCCAAGATTGTGTGGCCGGCTTGACAGCTGATAACGGCCTAGGCTTCTCTGATGTTGATTTGACACCAAGAGGGAGAAAGCACAACGAGGCATTACATGTCTCTGTGGAGTGTAGAGGAACAACTCTGGCCCATGTCTTGGTAGACACTGGCTCATCTTTGAATGTTTTACCGAAGAAAGCTCTCGACAGGTTGGATTGCGAAGGACTGACATTGAAACCCAAGGAGGATGGTCCACGGGGAGGTGGACATCCCCGAAAAGGTGGGAACTCATACTTTCAACTCAACTTTATATGTAATGGACATCCGACCATCTTACTCCTGTCTACTAGGAAGACCATGGATCCATAATGCCGGTGCTGTCACCTCTATACTACACCAGATGCTAAAATATCCGGTCCAGGGAAAGATTATCACTGTCTACGGAGAGGAAGAGTACATGATTAGCCACCTAAATTCTTTCTGGTATGTGGAGTTGGATGGCGAGTTCATTGAAACTCCTTTTCAACATTTCGAAGAAGTCTCTCAAGAAGTAGCAGTAACCAAGACGGTATCCCAAATCCCCAATGTGATACGCTGGGAGAACTGACTTGAGGTTTTGCGTTTCGTCGCAAATGTCGCGGTTTAGCAAGAGTCGCCACCGATTTTTATTTTATCCAAAAGGAAAGGTAAAAAAGCACAGGAAAGGCCTTTGATATGTTTTCTTGAGTTCGGGGGGTAGATTATGAAAAGGGAAGGTGCTAGCACCCTTTTCATCCATGGTTTTCCATGGGCTCTTAGTTACTTGCTTAGATCACTTGCTTTGCTTTTGAAATTGTTTGAAATGGTGCTTTGTGTTTGGTGTGGTTTTGAAAGTATTTTGAAAAGAGGCCATCGTTTAGGCAATCTTTGTAATGATTCTCATTCGTAAGAATGTATACAAAGATGTTTGTCTTTTGAAAAATGTTTCAATGTTTTGAAAATTGTTGGGAAATGTTTTGAAAATGTGTGTGCGATTGTTTTTGAAAATAGCAAGGATTGTTTGAAAGGAGCAAGTAATTAGGAACTATCTACCCTACTCAAATGTCTTTCCTATGCATTTTTATTCCTTTGACATTGTTGATTTACCATTGATTTGGTAAACAACCCTATCTTTGGATGTTAAACGGGACGGGCGTGGGTCATCGTATGACCATGATAGCAATGTTGCCAAGTATCTTAGAATGTTTGAGGGACCAAGATCATTTTGTTTAGGCAACCTTTTGATAGCGTCATCGAGGGACTATGATCTTATTTTGTTTTGTTTTGCCAAGATACTTTGCATGCATACCATGGCCATTTTTTAGGCAACAAAGTGGGTGAAACCCTAAGGGTGCCTGTGTGCAATGTGTGTCATTTTCATGCATTTGATTTGTCTTGTATTAGGTCATTTCTATTTGTTTGTTTTTGGTCTTTGTCATGCAAAACCCTAATTTACTACACAAGTATATAAAACGGTAAATTGCGTAAATGTAAACTAAGCTATTACAACAATTTTTATGGGAGGGGGGATACAAGTTTTTGAATGAGGATATTGCACAAAAATAAACCCTAAAATACTATTACAACCCAATTGAATATGTGCAAATTAAATAAATGTACAAATATTTAAATATGCAATGCAATGTATTTATGCAAAAATGTTTTGTATTTGATTTTTGTATGAGAAAAATGATTTATTATACCCTAGAAAATAAGGAAAAAAATAATATTATTATTTTTGAAAGGGGAAAACCCTAATTTTTTATTAAAGAAAAATATATATTCTATATTATTATTTGTCCATTTTTGTACAAGAAAATAATAAATAATATTATGTACAAATATTAAAAATTAAAATATGTATGAAAATAAATATTTAATGTGTATAAATAATAAAATAAAAATGTTAAGTATTTTTAAATGTATTTTACAAATTATTTTAAGAAAATAAAGTATATTATCCTAATAAACTATTTTTTTATGCAAAAAATAATAAAAAAATAAAAATAAAATTGCCAAAAATAAAGAAATTATTTTTATGATTTTTTAATGTTCAGAAAAATGATTAAAAGCAATAAACATAAAAAATATGAGAAAATATGAAAAATAAACAAAATAAAGCCATGGGGTGCAAATAGTGGATCAGGGGGTGCAAAAATCAAAACAGAAAGGCCCAAAGCGCCAAAGGCCCAGGACAGTTATCCCTGTCCTCCAGCCAAGCTTCCTGCGCGCGTATTCTCTTCAAATCTGTAACTTACTATAGCTTACATAAAAATAAAAACCCATAACATAAAACATGTAGCTTGTAATCTCACGATTCCAATGATATAAAATTTGTAACCTAACTCTCAAAGATCAGAGAGAATTTAATCATCCCTAAATCGTAACCTAATTATTTCAACAACTTCAAGGTTCGAATTCTCTTAGCTCAGTTAATATAAATGACAAGTATGCATATGTACAGCTTCACCATGTTAAGGACTACATTTTTGCTTCACAAATCGTGGCTTGAGGATGCCTAAATAGAGAGATAGAGTTTTGAAAAATACCTCCTTCAGCTGGATTTGGATATGACAATGTGAGGTCTTTGAGTGAGGCCTGAGGATCGTGTGAGCTTCCTTGAAGTTCCTTCAAGCTACTCCAATGCTTATGGGGCTTTGTGGATGGCCAAAACTTCCTACACAAGTCAATCTGCAACCTCCAAGTTTGAAAATAGCAATGTATGAAACAGAGTTCACAGAACCAGGACAAGGGCTTGGATAACTTTGGTAGGATGTATGGAAGGTGTTTGAAGTGTTGAAACAAGAAATGCACGAGCCAAAAATGAAGTGGCTAGTGTTTTGCAGAAACTGGCTGTTTTGGCAGAAAAATGAAGTTTTTATGTTTTTGAGAGCTTCAGATGTCAAGCATTCTTGTTCTGGCTTGTAATGACTTGGTATATTTGTATATAATGATACAAAGTCCACCCCTTATTAGTTGTACAAGTTGTGACCCCTTTTGCCACTTTTCTTGCATTTTAAGAAAAGTTGAAGTGACCATGCTAACAGGCCTGTGCTTGCTAGCTGCAGAGAGTTGGTATACATTACTTGATATCTGTGGAAGTTGTTTATACCAAAGGAACAGGTCCATGGCTCAAGATTGATAAAGTTACAAAAGCTTGCCTTTATGAAAATAGCAATGTGAACTTTTGGCCATTTATGGAATTATTTCTTGTACAATGCTCCAAAAGCAAAGATAAAGCCCTTATCCTCTGAGTTTGAATTTAATTATGGAGTGTAGAATGAGTTTAGGACCTGTAATGAAAATTACAAGCATCCTTGATCAGATTTGCAACTTGACACTTTGTAAATATGGCTTGATCAAAAGTGACAAAATGCCAATTTCTCTTCTTCGATTCTCCCTAACCATAAATGATCTTGGAGAGTTCTTGGACATTTTGGGAAGCTTGAAACATTCTCTACAATCCATCTTTGAAATTCATTTTGAGATACCTCTTGGAACTAGGTGAAAAATGTCCATGAAGTTGGGTCAAAAACTTGCCTAGATTAGGCAAATTTTCACTAAGTCATTTAGTTCATGGACCTCTATTCACAAATTCATAACTTGAGATCCAAGCATCTTTTGGGAAAACTTTGTGTATCAAAGTTGTAGATTTCATGGAGGACTACAACTTTCATGTTGGAAGTTTTCTTTGAATCAAATTGCATCATAGTAAACAAGTGGTGGAAAGTTGGGAAAAAATAAGAAATTTTCCATACTTAGAAAAATTCTAAGTTTTGAAAATTTTCAAATTCAAAACCCTAATTTTCAAAATTGGTTTTCTTGGTCAAAAAGTTTCATATTTTGACATATCTTGATGAATTATGACCCTTGGCACTTGATTTTGACCAAAAAGTCAAAGTTTGACTTTTCAGTGTACAGTTGACTTTTTATCAGTTGACTACAAAATTCATCTATCAATCCTATGAACTTGAGACCTTTTGAATTATGTGATTATGTAAAGATGATGCCATTGAACCCTTGAAATCATGTTTTAACCCAATTGGTCATTGGCTAGGTTAAAAATCAGAAATTGCCCCTTCTCAGTCAAAACCCTAAATTTGACCATTTTGCCCTTTTGATGATCTGATCAAATTTCTTGAGGAGTTGTGATCCAAACTTGATCAAATGGTTCATATGAGTTTAGAATGTTGATCTGGATCAAAAATTATTAAGTTTGACTGTAAATTGGCCATGGTTGACTTTTTCCCAATACAGTTGATTTTTAGGTCAACTGTCCAATTGACTGAGCAAAAATATGATTCAAGACTTGAAACTTAACATGAGAAATCTTAGGGGTCCAAGATGGTGTATGAAATTCACATGAAGCATTGATGGTCCAAAAATACTTGTGAAAACTCAAACCCTAGTTTCAGGTTATCAGTGCAAAATGATGTCTTGAACTGACCAAACCCTAATCTTGTCTTGAGTCCAAGAAGTCTTGTGAGGAAAATCTTGATAAATGAGAGGGAAAATTTTGGGGTACAACAGCTTCCCCTGTTCAATCTTCTTGAACCTGAAGAGTTATATTGGCGAGTTTTGTCGTTCGTGACTCGAAGATAAAAGATGATTGGACACTAGAGTGCCCGTAAATTTGCACTCGTCAAAGTGTAGTTGAGGGAATGGGCTTAAATATGCCATTTGGAGAGGTGATAGAATCTTGTTGGAGATGGTCTTGTAGATGCCATCCAAGAATTTTTGTTGTAAGTCAAAAGAATGAGCATCAGAATGGTGTCTGTATCTGGAACATATCTGAGCTGCATCTGAACTTGAATCTGAATAAGTGACAGAATGGCAACCGTGTCTGGAGTGTATCTGTACTGTGAGAATATGAATAAGTGATATGAATGAGTAACAGAATGGCTTCCGTGTCCGGAGCGTATCTAAGCTGGGGAAAATCAGAATAAGTGACAGAATGGCAACCGTGTCTGGAGCGTATCTGGACTGTATCTTGCTGGAAGTCTAAATAGGTAACAGAATGGCAACCATATCTGAAGCGTATATGTACTATATTTTGAAGTTAAAATCTGAATGAGTATCAGAATGGAATCCTTGTCTGGAGCGTATCTGGACTGTATCTGAAATCTGAATCTGAAATCTGAATCTGAATGAGTAGCAGAATGACTTTCGTGTCTGGAGTGTATCTGTAATCTGAATCTGAATGAGTAGTAGAATGACTTCCGTGTCTGGAGTGTATCTGTACTGTATCTAAAAGTTGAAATCTGAATGAATAATCAGAATGGCATCCTTGTCTGGAGCGTATCTGTACTGTATCTGAAATCTTTGAACGTTGTTAATGGTAGCTGTTAATCTTATCCTGAAAAGGGTAAAATGTTAGCTGAAACACAAAGTTATGTTGCATGAAATGTATGATGCAATAAATGTGTCTTATCAATGTTTATGACATATGGATGTAATGTATGCGCATTTGAGCTGATGTGTGGTATTGCTGAGGAAAATAAATCCTTGACTGCTGCCGGGGAAAATAAATCCTTGACTGTTGAGGATAAGAAATCCTTGGCGACTGTTGGAGATATAGGGATCCTTTATGTCTTGAAGTTGGAGTATTGACAAAAACTCCGTTGTGAGCAATGCCATATACTGCTTGAGTAATCTGCTTGAGGAATCCAGAGAATTTGATGACTTCTACTGGGGATTATACAATGGGAATCCTTATTCTGCTGGAGAATAAAGAAAACTATGATGACTTCTGCGGGGAATTAATGATGAGAATCTTCATCCTGTTGGGGAGTAATGAAAACTCTGGGGAAGAAAGCTTACTGCTGGGAAGTAGGTTTGGGAGTTTGGATTGTCTGCCATTCTACTGGGGAGTTATCAGAAGTTGTTGTCTGGTTGGTTTTCAGGCTTCAAAATAACTTGCTGGGGAACTTAGATAAACTGGATGGTTTCTGCTGGGGATTGGTAGTTTGAAATTTTGGCTCTGCTGGGGATTGGGAGTTTGAAATTTTAGCTCTGTTGGGGATCTAGATGATGTACTGTAGGGATTGCTCCTGTAATAGCCTAAATACGTTTTCCTATCCTTTCAACCTGTCAGTAATTGTTCTTTTCCACTTTGTTTATTTGTAAACAGTAATTATGTTCAAATGCATATGTTCATTAATGAATCATTGGACGTTTTTGCACATAAAAACACAAGTTTAAAGAAAAAGGAAAATAGTTTTCTGTACTTTGAAAGAGATATCTTTGTATTTACTTTGAATAAGTATTTGTGTACAAAGGAGACAAACATCCTAGTAAAAGGATGGTGTCATAAAAGTAAGAAAAAATTTTATACAAAGAAAGATAGCTATGTGTAAAAAATCCCATGGGGTTCCCATTCTGCTATAGCCTTCGTATCTCCGAATATCTTATCCATTCATTGCTTCATTCGAAGATGATTGGATTGATCAGAAGCTCCAGGTTTGTCAGTGAAGAGATTGTCCTTAAAGTGATCCGACAAGACATAGTCATACACTTTAATTCCCAAACTTTTTCCTGGACCGACCTTTCGGGTTTTCAGTCCACCGGGAAACCCTTTTTTGCCATTTTCGCCACTTTGGGTTTTCAACTTGCCGGGTGTACAGATTTTTTTGTTTTATCCATAATTTTTGCCTGAACCTTTTGGTTCGCCGGGATTCCCTTGTTTTACCTAGGTGTGTCAACCTAGCGGGTCTTTTATGCATAGTATCTTTTGACTATGTCTGCGTTCGCAGGGTGCGGCAAGTCATCACCGTCTATGGTGGTTAAGATCATTGCCCCACCATAAAATATGTTCTTGATTACAAATGGTCCTTCATAGGTAGGAGTCCATTTGCCCCTAGGATCACTTTGTGGCAAAATAATGCGCTTGATCACTAGATCTCCGACTTGATATGTTTGGCATCTGACTTTCTTGTTGAAAGCCTTGATCATCCGTTTTTGATACGTCTGACCATAGAAAACAACAGTAAGCCTCTTTTCGTCAATTAAGTTTAACTGATCAAGCCGTGTTTGGATCCAATCGTCTTCACTCAAACCTGCGTCTTTCATGATTCTTAAAGAGTGGATCTGAACCTCAATAGGCAAAAGAGCCTCCATGCCATAAACTAAAGAATAGGGTGTTGCCCCAGTTGATGTGCGTGTTGTGGTACGGTACCCGTGGAGAGAAAACGGTAGCATCTCATGCTAGTCCTTGTAGGTGACTGTCATCTTTTGTATGATTTTTTTGATGTTTTTGTTCGCAGCTTCGACAACACCATTCATCTTTGGCCGGTAGGGGGATGAATTGTGATGTTGAATCTTGAACTGCTCGCACAAGGCGGTGATTATAGTATTGTTAAGGTTTGTACAGTTATCAGTGATAATCCTTTCTGGGATACCATACCGGCAAATAAGGTTCTGCTTGATGAAGCGGGCCACAACATTCTTAGTAACAGATGCGAAGGAAGCTGCTTCGACCCACATTATGAAGTAGTCAATGGCCACCAGAATGAAGCGATGTCCATTGGAAGTTGTAGGCTTGATCTCTCCAATCATATCGATCCCCCACATAGCGAAGGGCTAAGGAGCTGTTAAGACATTTAGAGGAACCGGAGGCACGTGTACCTTGTCTGCATAGATTTGACATTTATGGCATGTCCGGGAGTATTGATAGCAGTCTGCTTCCATGGTAGACCAGTAATAGCCTGCCTGTAGAATCTTCTTTGCCATTGTATGCCCGCTAGAGTGAGTGCCGAAGGTACCTTCATGCAATTCAGCCATAATCCTTCCAGCTTCAGCCTTGTCCACACAATGGAGCAGAACAGAATCATGATTGCGTTTGTACAGAATGCCATTACTTAGGAAGAACTTAGCTGAGAATCTCCTTAAGAACTTTTTGTCATTGACTGAAGCTCCTTTAGGGTATTCTTGAGCCTCGAGATACCTTTTTACTTCATGAAACCAAGGATGGTCCACTACTTCTTTGGTATTAATCTCGTGACAATGTGCAGGTTCGTCCATCTATTCAATGGTGATTTGGGGAGCCTCATTTTCCCAATTAAGTTTAAACATGGATGACATTGTAGCTAGAGCATCTGCTAGCTGATTTTCTTCTCACGGGAAGTGCTCGAAGGTAATCTGCTTGAAATGTGGTAACAATGTCAAGACATGTTCTTTGTAAGGGATGAGGTTTGGATGCTTAGTATCCCATTCTCCTTTGATCTGACTGATGACCAAAGCTGAGTCCCCAAACACAATCAAAGATTTAATTCCCAAGTCTATGGCAACCTTGAGTCCAAAGATGCATGCTTCATACTCTGCCATGTTGTTCGTACAGTTGAAGCAAAGTCTGGCGGTGAAAGGAGTATGGCATCCTTCCGGAGATATAAGCACAACGCCAATACCTTTTCCAAGTGCATTGGAAGCCCCATCAAAGTACAGGGTCCATTGGGATCCTTGTTCAGGTCCGTCATATGGTCTGACATCTTCAACGTTGTCCAATGTCATGATGTCTTCGTCAGGGAAGTCGAACTTCATAGATTGGTAATCTTCTACAGCTTGATGGGCCAGATGATCAGCTAGTACACTACCCTTTATAGCTTTTTGGGTCGTGTACTGTATGTCGTATTCCATTAGGATCATATGCCATCTAGCTATCCTTCCAGACAAAGCAGGCTTCTCGAAGATGTACTTTATCGGATCCATCTTAGATATCAGCAAAGTGGTATGAGTCAACATGTACTGCCTTAGCCGGCGAGCAGCCCATACCAAAGCGCAACAAGTTTTATCGAGCAGTGAATATCTTGTTTCACAGTTGGTAAACTTTTTGCTAAGGTAATAAATAGCATGCTCTTTTCGGCCAGACTCGTCATGCTGCCCCAATACACACCCCATTGAATTCTCTAGGACGGTCATATACATGATTAGCGGTCTTCCCTCAACTGGTGGCATAAGGATAGGAGGCTCTAGAAAATACTCCTTGATTTTATCGAAAGCAATCTGACAGTCATCATTCCATCTAACTACCTGATCTTTCTTCAATAGCTTGAAGATTGGTTCACAAGTAGATGTTAGGTGAGAAATGAACCTAGCAATGTAGTTTAGACATCCCAAAAAACCTCTGACCTCTTTCTCAGTGCAAGGAGCTGACATTTCTTGTATAGCTTTGACTTTGGCAGGATCAACCTCGATGCCTTTGTTGCTGACAATGAAACCCAAGAGTTTATCGGACCAGACTCCGAATGTGCACTTGTTTGGATTCAATCTTAGCTTGTACTCCTTCAACTTGACAAACAGCTTTTGCAAGTGATTCAGGTGTTCTTCTTCAGTTTGTGATCGGGCTATCATGTCATCTACGTAGACCTCTATCTCATGATGTATCATATCATGAAACAAAGCTACCATGGTGTGTTGATAGGTTGCCCCGACATTCTTCAGTCCGAATGGCATCACTTTGTAGCAGAACGTACCCCATTGTGTGACAAATGTAGTTTTCTCCATGTCCTCAGGTGCCATTTTGATCTGGTTATTGCCTGAGAATCCTTCCATGAAATAAAATACTTTGTGTTGAGCTGTATTGTCAACCAGGATATCGATGTGCGGAAGTGGAAAATCATCTTTAGGGCTGGCCCTGTTTAAATCTCTATAATCCACGCACATTCTCACTTTGCCGTCCTTCTTAGGCACGGGAACAATTTTAGCAACCCATTGTGGATAGGAAGTAACAGCCAGAAATCCAGCATTGAACTGCTTCATAACTTCCACTTTGATCTTCTCTGACATGTCAGGTCTCATATGGCGGACTTTTTGTTTCACTGGTGGACAGTCTTCTCTTGTGGGTAGACGATGTACCACAATATCTGTATCGAGTCCCGGCATGTCTTTGTATGACTAGGCAAAGATCTTAACATAATCATGCAACAGCTGAATTAGGCGCGCTTTGACACTCGGCTCTAGATTGGAACCCACTCTGATTTCCTTTTTATCGTCCTCGGTTCCCAAGTTGATTGTATCCAACAACTCCTCATGACGCTGAATTGCTCTTTCCTCTTGCTGTAGTAATCTGGACAATTCCCCTGGCACCTCACAATCTTCCTCACCTTCGTATTCGGCTTGGTAGATCAGATCTTCAGAGTCACTGAAAGTTATAGCAGTATCGTTACCCATGGGATCCAGAATGGAAGGGTACCTGCATTTGTGAGTGTGGGTGTGTGTAAGGGATATCCATCTTAAAACAATAAAAATGTAAAAGAAAGACAATCAGCACAAAAGGTTTAAATATGAAAAAGCGTCCATGATTCATTGAAATGACATATGTAGATGAAATAAAAACCCTTACAAATGGACCATTGTGTCTCGGGTAAGACACAAGGTTTTTAAAGTACGAATTGTTTGTAAATTATTACAGTCCAACAGAAATGTAAAAGATAAATTACTGTTGTATGAAAGTAATCGGAACAAAGTCTTTTGCTTCCCAGTTGCACAGTCCTCCGCCGACAGTAGGGAATATCCAGTCTTCCAGGCCTCCATCTTCTTCACTGTCCTCTAGCGCATTAACCCCTTGGTGGATGATCTTCACAGGTGGCCCCCCGGCACAGGCGCGGCGCACAGCCTTCTGAGCAGTCGAAGTAAACCCCAAGCCGAACTTGTCTGATTTGTAAGGAATGTCGGGAAGCTGCCCCCAAATAGTGGATCCGTCTTCTTCCACTACTTCCCTTGCATCCTTGAGAGATGACACCGAGGTGGAGGTCTTGTGATCACAGGAGTTGAGGATACAACCTTGGTCGCTGCTATTTCAGGAGAGACTTCTTCAAAATGTTGGAAAGGGGTCTCTATGAACTCGCCATCTAACTCCACATAACGGAAGGAATTCAGATGACTAATCATATACTCCTATTCCCCATGGACAATTATGATCTTCCTTTGGACGGGGTACTTGAGCATTTGATGCAAGGTGGAGGTGACCGCACCGACATTGTGGATCCAGGGGCGTCCCAACAGACAGTAATAAGAAGGACAGATGTCCATCACATAGAATGTTGCGTTGAACGTCTGGGTACCCACTTTGATCGGGATGTCCACCTCCCCATGGACCATCCTCTTAGAGCAGTCAAATGCTCTCACAATTATATTGTTGGGTTTTAGGGTCAGCCCCTCACAATCCAATCTATACAGGATTTCTTTGGCAAGACGTTCAGAGATGATCCAGTATCAACCAAGACATGAGCTAGGGTTGTTCCTCTGCACTCCACTGAGACATGTAGTGCATCGTTGTGTTTTCTCCCTTTGGATGTCAAGTCAGCATCGGAGAAACCCAAGCCATTGTCAGCTATCAAACTGGCCACACACTCTTGGAATTGATCCACAGACGTCTCTTGTGGTACATGAGTCGTCTTTAGAAACTTTACCAAAGCTTTAGCATGTGCCTCAGAGCACAATAGCAATGCTAACATAGATATTTTGGAGGGGGTCTGCCCCAGTTGTTCGACCACATCATAATCACTATTCTTAATGATCCTCAGGATTTCTTCCATCTCCTTCTTGGATGTTTCAGGAATAACTAGTGATTGAGCCTTCGTCAGGACAGGCTCCTCTTGAACATTCTTTCCTTTATTCTCAGTAGTGGAAGTAGGGATAGGAATTGTATTGTCTTTGTTGGTGGGTACCCTTGCAGGTACAATCATTGGTGCGGAGGTAATCTTCGAAACGGCCACGGGTCCAAAGACTGCTGTTGGAGGAGCAATCTCTGGAGAGAAAATTCTCCCACTGCGGGTAACCTTGCTTGTTCCGGAAATGTTACTGATGTCAGAATTGTCCTCTTCGGAGCTCTCCTCTTCAGCAGTCTGTTCAATCTGTTTGACACCGTGATAGTAGATTTCTCCACCATAGTTCCATGGTACCGTCTTATATGATTTGTATGGGGTTGGCCCGGGCATTGTTATCTTCAATGGAGTAGTCACTGGAGCAGATGTAATCCTAACGAGTTTTTTAGGAACCCTGGAAGGATTGGCGTATATGGTTATTATTGAAACTTCTGGAACTGGAATGGGTGAAACAGGAGCTTTCTCAAACAAAATTTCTTGATTATCAATCAGTTTTTGGATACCTTTCTTCAACAGAGGGCAGTCAAATGATGAGGGTAGGCAAATATGGCAATCTTTGTCACAACCCGGGAACACCCCAGCCTTTAACAAATTCAACTTGATGGTCGAGAGCGGAGTCAACAATTCAACCACGGTGTTAACAAATAAGTCTTCCTCAACAGCACTGGCATTGTGTCCATGCATAGGCATCGGAGCGGAGATAACATTCGGTTTTTCCGGCGCTTCAAACTAAACTTCCTTCACGTCAATCAGATCTTAAATCTTGTTCTTCAGAGCCCAACAGTTGTCGGTGTCGTGCCCTGGACTTTCAGAATGGTATGCGCACCTGGCATTCAGATGGTAGTGGGGAGATGCAGTATTGGGATTTTTAGGGGCCTCTTTTAGCATGGCCAAATTCAACTTCAGAAGATGTGGTAGGACTTGAGCAGGAGTCACGTTAATCTTGGTGAATTGCTGTACTGGCCTTTCCACCCTTTGCTGGTTATTTCTCGGCTGATTGTTCCTTGGCTGGTCTGATGCAGGCTTTTGAATTATAACGGCCCCCACAGTTGGTCGGCGCTCGGTTCTTCCCTGATTCCTCTGTGCATAGACAGCAGACACTTCCTTCTTTCATGTGAAGGGCTTTTTTACAGCAGCAGAGGTAGACGCGTCTTTCTAAATTTTCCCGCTTCTTATACCGGCTTCCACCCTCTCGCCAGTCAAGATCAATTTTGTAAACCCTGCAGAGGAGCTTCTAATCAGATGATTAAAGAAAGGACCTGATAAAGTTCCCAGGAACATGTCCACTAGCTCTCTTTCAGATAAAGGTGTCTGCACCCTTCCGGCTAAATCCCTCCACTTTTGGGCGTAGTCTTTGAAGCCCTCATTGGATACCATGGCCATACTCTGTAGTTGAGTACGGGTTGGTGCCAAATTGGTGTTGTATTGATACTGTTTATAGAAGGTTGCTGCCAAGTCTTCCCAATTATGAACATCTGCCATCTCCAACTGGTAGAACCAATCAAGTTGTGTTCCTGATAAACTGTCCTGGAAAAAATGGACCCACAAGTCTTTGTCAGCAGAATGCGGTTGAATTTTCCTGACATAAGATCGTAGGTGCATTTTGGGACAAGACACCCCATCATACTTGGCAAATAGTGGCACTTTAAACTTTGGAGGAATTACTATTCCTGACACCAGCCCTAATTCCTCAAAATCTAGCCTCGGTACTCTTTGTATCTCCATAGCAGTTAGGCGCTCTTCCAAGTGTTTATATTTGTCATCGGCCGGAGGGTTTTGTTGTTCGGAGTATTCCTCTTCTTCTGCTTCAGAATCTGATGGCACTGCCGTTTCCTTTCCTTTTCTCTCCCCTTCATCAGAAGTTATTGGAAATTCTAAGGTCCGTCTGGCTTGTCCCTCAAACCTTCTGCCCATGATAACCACACCGGCTCGCTTCTTCTTCTTTTTCTCTTTATCTTTCTCTAGCAGAGTCTTGAGCTCCTCCTGCCCCTTGGCTAAGGTCAAGAGTAGCTGTTGGAATTGTGAATTCTAAGCTTGCAAATCTTTGACCGTTTGTTCAAGATACATCTTGCTGAAATAAACAGTAGAGAGATGAGGAAACTTGGTGTGAAGACCTGTTTATGCTTATGCTGAATGATATGTATTCATGCAATGCTTTCAAGGATTCATAAATTCAAATTTGTTTTAAACAAAAAAAGAAACACACGTCATATTAATAAGATAGAATTGTTAGTACATCAATGTCCCTTGGGCAAAATAATACAAAATTCTAAGGTAAAAAGACGTTGCACATCCTCTTTGGTGCAATGTAGGTGTTGAGAGCCTGCTCTTCATGAAGTAACCGAATGAGTTCCAAAACCTTCTTCTCGCTTGCGTATAATTGGGCTTCAAAAGTGTCGCATTCTCCCTTGAGCTGTATCTAACTCCTTTGTAGATCTTCGAGTGATGTTGGCATGTCAGGATGTAGGAGGGTGTATGGAACCTCTCCTTCCTTAACAGGCTCTATAATCACTGGGAGAATGGAGGGGTAAGGCATCATAAGACTTTGGGAGCGGATTCGTACCCACTTGAGGTAAGGCTCAAGAGGGGTGGAATTCTTGTGTCCCAAGGTCTTACTATCTACCTTGTTTGGCATCCTCCAAGCTCGGATGAACCTTTGACGAAGTCCTTGATTGTCGTTGTCGAAGTCGAAAACCAAGCCTTGAATCAGCATATCATGTGGGCCATCCCTTTGGGCATAACCAAACTGTCTTAGAGGTAAGCAAGGGTTGTAGGTGATGCCTCCCCTAATGCCAAGTAGAGGGACATTAGGGAATTCCCCACAATGGTCAACGATGATAGCATTCTCTTTATATCGAGAACACCAATGAGTATCTGAATGTGTAAGAGTCATCAACCTTTGTGACCACCTCAAACCTTGCTCATTCTTCAAGACTGATTGGGGAAGATGAGAAATAAACCATCTTGCCAGGAGAGGAGTGCAACACATGAGAACACCTCTTTTCCTTATTGTACGAGTGTGAAAAGAGTGTAAGATATCTCCAAGCAATGTAGGCACTGGATTACGAGACATGAAGATTTTGACAGCACTCACATCTATGAGTTGGTCAGGGTTAGGGAACAAGACCATCCCATAGATGAGAAGAGCTACAATCTCCTCAAAAGCTTGCAAATCCAAGGAGTTCCAGCAGCTTTGGGCCTTCTCAAACAAGAATTTTGACAAGAAGCCTTTGACACCACTTCTAGTTTCCCAATGGGTTGTGACATCAGATGAGTGCAAGTGCAGGGCTTGAGCAATCTCTTCTGGATTTGGATCTCTTTCCGTATCGTTGAAGGGTAGTTGATTGAGAATAGGAATCCTCAAGAGTTGAGAAAATTCCTCCAAAGTAGGCACAAGTTGGTAGTCAGGAAATTGTGAAGCAATGATGCAAAGGGTCAAAGAACTGGAAGAGAACCTTCATCATGTCTTCCTCTTTGTTGGAAGTGACTAAGTTGAGTAGACAACCATGCCTCTCGATGAATGGAGAACTCTCAGGAATCCTTGAAGCTAGCTCCTTGAGTTGTGGAGGAATTCTTACTAGGTTAACTTGGATAGTTTTCCTGCGAAGTGAATCCATATCCTACAAAACAAGAACAAAGATGAATCTCCAAAATCCTTGAAATGGTTAGTGGATGCATATGATGTTCATGATGTCCATGATGTTATGCACAAGTATATATGTACAAGAAAATCACACAAGTTCCTAGTTTAGGCTTGCATGGGGTTTCATAGGTAAGTACCCTCTTGAAGTTTAGTTGGATCAACCTGTCCTAGAAATAGTAACTGGGTTCTAAGGAGCTCAATATCACTGGATTTTTTCCTTGTTCATTGTTTCAATTCAGCCTCTTTACTGGCGACCGAAATATTCCAAGGAACCAACCCTCAATGAGTGTAGTATCGAGTATCTACCAACTTCAGACTGCACCAAAGCCGGTCATCTCACTACATCCTAAAAGGCCAAGTTTGTCAAGTAAAGGTTCTAGAAGTTCGTTAGTGCTTCATGACATCACTCAGCGGCCCCGTATTCTCTTTGATTGACTCAAAGGCTACCGGTACCCACAAATATGTCACACTAACATAGCTATTGCTTAGACCGTGTCGGTATACCCCGCACAGTTTCCACAATGTATTGCTATTTACCTATAATGTTTCCCAAATCTGGGTGGAGGATTCAAACCCAAACAATAGAACCAAATTGTAAAGCAAACAAGTCAAACAATTGTAAGCAAATAAAGGTGATCTAAAGCCTAAGGTAACCCCACTTTTATAATTTTCCCCAGCAGAGTCACCAGTTCTGTGATACGGTGGGAGAACTGACTTGAGGTTTTGCGTTTCGTTGCAAATGTCGCGGTTTAGCAAGAGTCGCCACCGACTTTTTTTATCCAAAAGGAAAGGTAAAAAAGCACATGAAAGACCTTTGAGATGTTTTCTTGAGTTCGGTGGGTAGATTATAAAAAGGGAAGGTGCTAGCACCCTTTTCATCCATGGGCTCTTAGTTACTTTCTTAGATCACTTGCTTTGCTTTTGAAATTGTTTGAAATGGTGCTTTGTGTTTGGTGTGGTTTTGAAAGTATTTTGAAAAGAGTCCATCGTTTAGGCAATCTTTGTAATGATTCTCGTTCGTAAGAATGTATACAAAGATGTTTGTCTTTTGAAAAATGTTTCAATGTTTTGGAAATTGTTGGGAAATGTTTTGAAAATGTGTGTGCGATTGTTTTTGAAAATAGCAAGGATTATTTGAAAGGAGAAAGTAACTAGGAACTATCTACCCTACTCAAATGTCTTTCCTATGCATTTTTATTCCTTTGACATTGTTGATTTACCATTGATTTGGTAAACAACCCTACCTTTGGATGTTAAACGGGACGGGCGTGGGTCATCGTATGACCATGATAGCAATGTTGCCAAGTATCTTAGCATGTTTGAGGTACCAAGATCATTTTGTTTAGGCAACCTTTTGATAGCGTCATCGAGGGACTATGATCTTATTTTGTTTTATTTTGCCAAGATACTTTGCATGCATACCATGACCATTTTTTAGGCAACAAAGTGGGTGAAACCCTAAGGGTGCTTGTGTGCAATGTGTGTCATTTTCATGCATTTGATTTGTCTTGTATTAGATCATTTCTATTTGTTTGTTTTTTGTCTTTGTCAAGCAAAACCCTAATTTACTACACAAGTATATAAAGTGGTAAATTGCGTAAATGTAAACTAAGCTATTACAACAATTTTTATGGGAGGGGGATACAAGTTTTTGAATGGGGATATTGCACAAAAATAAACCCTAAAATACTATTACAACCCAATTGAATATGTGCAAATTAAATAAATGTACAAATATTTAAATATGCAATGCAATGTATTTATGCAAAAATGTTTTGTATTTGATTTTTGTATGACAAAAATGATTTATTAAACCCTAGAAAATAAGGAAAAAAATAATATTATTATTTTTGAAAGGGGAAAACCCTAATTTTTTATTAAAGAAAATATATATTCTATATTATTATTTGTCCATTTTTGTACAAGAAAATAATAAATAATATTATGTACAAATATTAAAAATTAAAATATGTATGAAAATAAATATTTAATGTGTATAAATAATAAAATAAAAATGTTAAGTATTTTTAAATGTATTTTACAAATTATTTTAAGAAAATAAAGTATATTATCCTAATAAACTATTTTTTTATGCAAAAAATAATAAAAAAAATAAAAATAAAATTGCAAAAAATAAAGAAATTATTTTTTAGATTTTTTAATGTTCAGAAAAATGATTAAAAGCAATAAACATAAAAAATATGAGAAAATATGAAAAATAAACAAAATAAAGCCAGGGGGTGCAAATAGTGGATCAGGGGGTGCAAAAATCAAAATAGAAAGGCCCAAGGCGCCAAAGGCCCAGGACATTCATCCCTGTCCTCCAGCCAAGCTTCTTGCGCGCGTATTCTCTTCAAATCTGTAACTTGCTATAGCTTGCATAAAAACAAAAACCCATAACATAAAACATGTAGCTTGTAATCTCACGATTCCAATGATATAAAATTTGTAACCTAACTCACAAATATCAGAGAGAATTTAATCAGCCCTAAATTGTGACCTAATTATTTCAGCAACTTCAAGGTTCGAATTCTCTTAGCTCAGTTAATATAAATGACAAGTATGCATATGTACAGCTTCACCATGTTAAGGACTACATTTTTGCTTCACAAATCGTGGCTTGAGGATGCCTAAATAGAGAGATAGAGTTTTGAAAAATACCTCCTTCAGCTGGATTTGGATATGACAATGTGAGGACTTTAAGTGAGGCCTGAGGATCATTTGAGCTTCCTTGAAGTTCCTTCAAGCTACTCCAATGCTTATGGGGCTTTGTGGATGGCCAGAACTTCCTGCACAAGTCAATTTGCAACCTCCAAGTTTGAAAATGGAAATGTCTGAAACAGAGCTGACAGAACCAGGACAAGGGCTTGGATAGCTTTGGTAGGATGTATGGAAGGTGTTTGAAGTGTTGAAACAAGAAACGCACGAGCCAAAAATGAAATGGCTAGTGTTTTGCAGAAACTGGCTGTTTTGGCAAAAAATGAAGTTTTTGTGTTTTTGAGAGCTTCAGATGTCAAGCATTCTTGTTCTGGCTTGTAATGACTTGGTATATTTTTATAGAATGATACAAAGTCCACCCCTTATCAGTTGTACAAGTTCTGACCCCTTTTGTCACTTTTCTTGCATTTTAAGAAAATTTGAAGTGACCATGCTAACAGGCACGTACTTGCTTGCTTGCTAGCTGCAGAGAGTTGGTATACATTTCTTGATATCTGTGGAAGTTGTTTGTACCAAAGGAACAGGTCCATGTCTCAAGATTGATAAAGTTACAAAAGCTCGCTTTATGAAAATAGCAATGTGAACTTTTGGCCATTTATGGAATTATTTCTTGTACAATACTCCAAAAGCAAAGATAAAGCCCTTATCCTATGAGTTTGCATTTAATTATAGAGTGTAGAATGAGTTTAGGACCTGTAATGCAAAGTACAAGCATCCTTGATCAGATTTGCAACTTGACACTTTGTAAAAATGGCTTGATTAAAAGTGACAAAATGCCAATTTCTCTTCTTCGATTCTCATTAACCACAAATGATCTTGGAGAGTTCTTGGACATTTTGGAAAGCTTGCAACATTCTATACAATCCATATTTGAAATTCATTTTGAGATACCTCTTGGAACTAGGTGAAAAATGTCCATGAAGTTGGGTCAAAAACCTGCCTAGATTAGGGCAAATTCTCACTAAGTCATTTAGTTCATGGACCTCTATTCACAAATTCATAACTTGAGATCCAAGCATCTTTTGGGAAAACTTTATGAATCAAAGTTGTATATTTTATGGAGGACTACAACTTTCATGTTGGAAGTTTCATTTGAATCAAATTGCATCATGGTGAAAAAGTGGTGGAAAGTTGGGAAAAAAAAAGAAATTTTCCATACTTAGAAAAATTCTAAGTTATGAAAATTTTCAAATTCAAAACTCTAATTTTCAAAATTGGTTTTCTTGGTCAACAAGTTTCATATTTTGACATATCTTGATGAATTATGACCCTTGGCACTTGATTTTGACCAAAAAGTCAAAGTTTGACTTTTCAGTGTACAGTTGACTTTTGATCAGTTGACTACAAAATTCATCTGTCAATCCTATGAACTTGGGACCTTTTCAATTATGTGATTATGTCAAGATGATTCCATTGAACCCTTGAAATCATGTTTGAACCCAATTGGTCATTGGCTAGGTTAAAAATCAGAAATTGCTCCTTCTCAGTCAAAACCCTAATTTTGACCATTTTGCCCTTTTGATGATCTGATCAAATTTCTTGAGGAGTTATGATCCAAACTTGATCAAATGGTTCATATGAGTTTAGAATGTTTATGTGGATCAAAAATTATGAAGTTTGATTGTAAATTGGCCATGGTTGACTTTTTCCCAATACAGCTGATTTTTAGGTCAAATGTCCAATTGACTGAGCAAAAATGTGATTCAAGGCTTGAAACTTAACATGAGCAATCTTAGGGGTCCAAGATGGTGTATGAAAGTCACATGAAGCATTGATGATCCAAAAATCCTTGTGAAAAATCAAACCCAAATTTCAGGTTATCAGTGCAAAATGATGTCTTGAGCTGACGAAACCCTAATCTTATCTTGAGTCCAAGAAGTCTTGTATGGAAAATCTTGATAAATGAGAGGGAAAATTTTGGGGTACAACACCCAAGATCACAAGGCCTCTGCTTCGGATGTCATATCTAAAGGACGCCAAGGCAGTAGTAGACGAGGGTGGATGCACCATCTGGGGGCAGCTTCCACACATTACGTATAAATCTGACAAGTTTGGCTTAGGGTTTACTTTGAAGGCTGTGCGACGTGCCCGTGCTGGAGGGCCACCTCTGAAGATTAGCAACCGAGAGGTCAATGCAGTGGAAGATGGTGAATAAGATTGCAACTTGGAGGATTGGATACTTCCTACTGTCAACGGAGGACTTCGCAATTGGGAAGCCAGAGACTTTATCCTAATAACTTTCATCTCTCAGTAATTTATCTTTTACATTTCTGTTGGACTTGTAATATTCACAAATGATTCGCACATTAAAAACCTTGTGTCTTACCCGAGGCACAATGGTCCATTTGTAAGGGTTTTTATTTCATCTTCATATGACATTCAATGAATCATGGACGTTTTTTCACATACAAACCTTTTGTGCTCATTGTCTTTCTTTTAAATTTTTATTGTTTGAAGATGGTTATACCCTTACACACACCCACACTCACAAATGCAGGTACCCCTCCATTCCGAATCCCATGGGTAATGATACTGCTATGGCCTTTCGTGACTCTGAGGATCTAGTTTACCAAGCCGAAGACGAAGGTGAGGAAGATTATGAAGTACCAGGGGAATTGGCCAGACTACTACAACAAGAGGAAAGAGCTATTCAGCCTCATGAGGAACCGGTGGATACAATCAACTTGGGTACCGAGGAGGATAAAAAGGAAATCAAGGTGGGTGCCAATCTAGAGCCGAGTGTCAAGGAGCGTCTAATTCAGCTATTACATGATTATGTTGAGATCTTTGCCTGGTCATACGAAGACATGACAGGACTTGATACAAACATCATGGTACATCGTCTCCCCATAAGAGAAGACTGTCCACTAGTAAAACAAAAAGTCTGCCGCATGAGACCTGACATGTCAGAGAAGATCAAAGCGGAAGTCATGAAACAATTCAATGTTGGATTCTTGGCTGTCACTTCCTATCCTCAATGGGTTTCCAACATTGTTCCCGTGCCTAAAAAGGACGGAAAAGTACGAATGTGCGTGGATTATCGAGATTTAAATAGGGCCAGCTCTAAAGATGATTTTCCACTTCCCCATATCGATATCCTGGTTGACAATACGGCCCAGCACAAAGTATTTTCCTTCATGGACGGATTCTCAGGTTATAACCTGTTGTACCCCAAAATTTTCCCTCCCATATTTCTCAAAACATTGCAAGAAAGATCCCCAAATTGCTCAAGGAAGTCCAAGGGTTGGCCAGACAAGCTCTCTCCTAAGGCAGTCTACCCCAAATTAGGGTTTCATGTTGCATCAATATCCTTGAGTCCAAGTGACCCCAAGTTCTCACCAATTTCGTAATATGTTCTCAAGATCATCCATGCCAAGTTTCAAACCTTACAGAGGAAGTTTGCTCAGTCAATTGCTCAAAGGTCCAAAAATCGACTATGCTAGGGCAAAAGTCAACTGTGGCCCACATACAGTCAAACTTCAAGATTTTTGGTCAACATCCTCATTTTGAATTATATTTCATCATTTGATCAAGGGTTGATCATGATTCATCAAGGATTGGTCACAATTCATCAAGATTCAAAAGTTGCTAAATTAGGGTTTTGGAGGAAAAGTCAACCCAAATTTGACCAAGCATAACTTTCTCATACTTTATGAGAAATGACCCATCCAAATATCATTTTGAAGAGGATGCAATTCACTACAATCCGTATTCAGCTCCCAAAATCAAAATATCCACTCATGAGAAGTTATGAATTCGGACATTATAGGTCATTTTGAAAAGTCAACAAAAACACCTTTTTTGTCAAAGCTTCATACTTGAGCACGGAATATCAAAATGAGATTATACCAAAAGGGTTGATCATAAGGCATCTCAAGCTTTCTAAAAAGTCCAAAAACACCTCCAAAGAGTCAAAATTGAGGAAGTTATGCATTGTTGAAGTTGACCTTTTTTGCAAAATTACCAAAAGTCAACTATCCCCAAAACTTCAAATTTTGCCAAATGGGCCCATTCTTTTTCACTTGTTTTGAGTTGGCATTATAGCCCACGTGCTCTAGCATTTGCCACTTGTCCATATCATATTTTTATTAATTATTTTTATTTTTATTTGAATTAATTTAATTTAAATCAAAATAAATCAAATAAAAATCCAAAACATTAATAACCAAGGATTTTGTGTTGTTTCAGGCTTCATTATACAGCTATCATCCTTCCAATTCGTGCCAAGCCTTAGAATGCATAAAAAGATTGAAAAGAAGTCAAATTTGGAAGGTTGTTAAAGAAGAATCAAATCAATATCCAAAGCATTGAAAGAAGAAGATTTTGATCAGTTTAACAACCTTAATCCCTTCACTAATACATAAGGAGGGGAGGCAGATCAAAAAAAGGGTTGGAGACAGGCGATATAGAGCAAACAAAATCTGAAAAAATACCAAAAAAGTGTGAGTTTGAAATCACCATTAGAGGCGTTCTCAAAGCTTTCTATTGATACCAATCGCTTCCTGGCTCTCTAGAAGCTAAAGCAATCCAGAACCCATCCATTCCAATCCCAGAACACGCTGTAAGTCGTTCACAAACTCACCTTGTTCTTGAATTTGAATCTCATATTTTAGGCATTGTTAGATGGAATTGATCATATATTTTTAATCTACAGAGCATTTGTAAGCTTTTGGCATTATTCAATTGCGTTTATATGGTCTGTAACGAAATCCACCATTGTTAGGGTTTCAAATTTGTTTTTAGGGTTTTTGATTTCAGGAATAATTGGCCCTAGTAATGGGTATGGTTGTGATCAGAAGAAGGAGACGAGTCTAACCATGGTGTTAGAATTCATTTACATGGCCTGTACGAGATTTTGAGAGTGGACAGGTTTGTAGCGATGGACATTTGTCCGTAGGTATAGGTATTACAGGTTTTTAGCTACGGAGAGAGGAAGGGGATGAAGGCGTGTCACCCCACCATTGGCTTATTTAAACGAGCGCGCGTTTTTTTTTAATTTTTGTCCACTAACTTTTGTTTTTATATATTATTATTACTTTGTATTATGATAACAATCAAAACAACGCAGCCTAGTGGTTGCCACACAGGTCTTAAGGCATTAGAGGCTGGAGGTCAGGGGTTCGATCCCTGCCTCCAGCATTTGTTATTTTGCATTGTTATTTCAGGAAATCCAGTGCATATGCAAGCCAAGCGGCTACCATGGATCTTCATCATCCATGCGCCAGATGGCCAGATGGCCATATCTGGTGGCCACCATTGCAAGTACACCATAAGCCAAGTCAACGCGTGCGCACTGGATTGCAAAAGTCAAGTGGATCTTCATCAAATGGGCCAAAATTCCTGCTTTCTACACCCCCTAAATCAGGCCCATTCCTCTATCTTTTTATATTTTCATTTAATTATTTTTAATTAATTACTAACCAATTAATCAATTTTCTTTTCTTATCAAAATTCACAAAAATATTTTTATATCCAATAAAAGTCAGACTTGTTTTATTTTTTAATTAATAAATATTAATTAATTTAATTAGGTTAATTTTAGATAACTTTCATTTATTTTTGCAAATAATTAAAAATCAATTAGAATAATTAGGTTTCAACACTAATTTAATTATTTTATTTCTTTCCTAAAATAATCAAAAATCCAAAAATATGTCACTTAATTATTTTTCATTTATTAAAATAATAACTAATTGATTTAGCATTTAACTTTAGGATTTAATTTCTTTTTCTTAAAAAATAAAAACAACAAAAACATTTTCTTTTAATTAGGAGGGTCAAAACCCTAGTTTCGCATTTGATCCAATTGTCTCGTGCGCTTTATTTTTTTTATTTTTTATTTTTTATTTATTCAAATAATTGTATCTGCCTATAGTTTGTAATAATTAATTAGGACATTTATTTATTTATTTTTCCGCTTTTAAATTTCAAAGGGTTTGCTTTTGGCGATGTAAATACCCGACGCCTTGTAATAGTTAGTTTAAATTCCGCACTTTAATTTCTGCAATTATTCAACTGCTAGATGTTTGATAATAGAGTTTGCATGACAAGAATGAATGTCTAATTTAAAATAGTTAGATCACCCTAAACATGTGCAAAGATAACTGAAATCAATACACTCGCACATGCGCACTCCTAGGGTACATCCCACTTGGTTTCCTTCATAAACGGTCATCGAGTATAGGTTGTTTTAGAGGTCGCCCTCTTGTCTAAAAGATCATAGTTGTCTTGAAATGGTTGCCTCGAATATCATTGCCTCGGATAAATGATCTAAGACATTAGGGTTACCACTAAGACGTCCTAACATTGCTTTAGTGACCGTATGTCCCTCTTTCGAATTGACCCTCAAAACTCCAATGACGGTGCTACCCACTCACTAATAGTGGGATAGCATTGTCTAAAGGAAATTAGCATAGAACGATTCCTTTTTCGAGTAGGTAGATTAGTTCTTAGATACTTGGTCATCCAAAACAAAACTTTTTCACACTTACACACTTTTACAAACAAGTTTTCAAAAACACTTCATTACACTCTTGAAGACATAAGCAAGAGTTAAATTGAGGTTAAAACAAAAACTTTTCAAAACCCACAAACACAAAGAAAACAATTTTGAAAATGATGAGCAAGTACCTAAGAGCCCGTAGATAACTACGGATACAAAGGGTGATAATACCTTCCCTTTCTATAATCTACCCCCCGTACTCAAAAAATCTCGAAAAAGGAATTTTTCTGTGCTTTTTTTCTTTCCTTGTTGGATAAAATAAAAGTCGGTGGCGACTCTTTCTTACCGCGACATTTTGTGAAAACAAATGCAAAACGCGAACCAGCATTCCAAAAACAGTCAGTTCTTCCCACCGTATCACAGAACTAGCGACTCTGCTGGGGACTAAATAAGTGGGTGTACCTTAGAAATAGTTCATCGTATTGTTTTCAATTGTTTGATTTGTATGCTTTATCTTTGTGGGTTTGAATTGGAGTTACTATAGATCCTAACCCGGATCTAGGAATACATTTTAGGTAAGTAGCAATAGACTGTGAGGGAACTGTACGGCGTAGACCGATACGGTTGAAGCAGTAACTGCGTTGGTGTGGCACTTTAGTTTATACTGATATCCCTTGTGGAGGAACAAGGAGGATATGGGGCTGCTAAGGGGTCATTAAGCACCAGATGACCTTAGAACCTATAATTGACCGACTTGGCCATAGAAAAGTAGCAGTATGCTACACTCATTGAGACCAAACTCTCGCGATGATTCCGGCTGCAAGAAAAGGTTGCTAAACTGGAATTATGACCGATCGAGGGTGGTCAGTGATATTGAGATCCTCTAGAACCCGGTTACTATTACTAGGACAGGTTGAACCAACTAAACTGAAAGAGGGTAATACCTAAACTCCATGCCAGCCTGAAATATAAGGGCTACTGTGTGACTTGTTTTCCTTTACCATGTTTTCTATCTGTGAATACTTGTGGTGTGTTTCTATCATAACATCATGCATCATGACATTGCATGCATATTTCATTAGACTAACCCATTTCAAAGACCGAGGGGATTCATCTTTGTTCTGTTTTGTAGATCATGGCATCTATGCGTAGAAGCACTATTCGGATTAGCTTTGCACAGATTCCTACTCAGCTTAGAGATTTGGTTGCAAAAGTTCCAGATACTTCTTCCTTTGTCAGAAGACATGGTCACCTCCTCAGTTTGGTCACTTCTAAGATGGATGAACAGATGATGAGTGTCTTATTCTAGTTCTTTGACCCATTGTACCACTGCTTCACCTTTCTGGACTATCAGTTGGTCCCTACTTTGGAGGAGTTCTCTGATCTACTCGGCATTTCTATTCTCGAGCAGATGCCATTTACAGGTTGGGAGATAGCTCTTAGGCCAGAGGATGTTGCTACAGCCCTACATCTGACAAAGGCTGATATAATGTCTAACTGGGAGACTCGGAGTGGGACAAAAGGCTTCTTGGCTAAGTTCTTGGTTGATCAGGCTCAACAGTTTTGGGACAGTTTGGATTTTCAAGCATTCAAGGATATCCTGGCTCTTCTCATATATGGTCTGGTTCTGTTCCCTAATTAAGATTATTTTGTCGATGTGAACGTAGTGAAGATCTTCATGACCCGTAATCCGGTGCCCACTCTCTAGGTGACATTCTGCATGCTCTTTATGCCCGTACTGCTCGGAAACAGGGAACCCTTATGTGTTGTGCACCATTGCTGGCGAGGTGGTTTATTTCTCACCTCCCCAAATCTGTTTTGAAGAACAAGGAAGGCATGGGTTGGGCCTACAGAATTATGTCCCTTGCTCACACGGACATTATCTGGAGCACTAAAGACATGGAAGAAGTAGCTGTTATTGATCGCTGTGGGGAATACCCCAATGTTCCACTACTGGGAATTAGAGGAGGGATTACCTATAATCCTTTTTTGGCCTTACGACAGTTTAGGCGAGCTAGGAGGGACGGTCCTCATGAGTTGTTGATTCCAAGCATTATCTTTGACTTCCAAGGAGATGTTGAGGAACATCGCCGCAGGTTCATACGAGCTTGGAATAGGGTACACAGGTCTGATCCACATGAGCTAGGGATGAAGACCTCTCTTCCGATGGAACCGTATCTATGATGGGTTCGAACCCATGCCCAAAAGCTAGGAATGCCGTACAAAGCTGTCTTACAAGTAATTGTTGAGAGTACTAATGAAGAAGGGGTTCCTCATACTGTCCTCCATCCATACATGCCTACTGACATTGGGGCATTAAAGAGGTCTTGGATCCAGTTGAGGGAAGAACGGGATACATACAGAGAAAAGTATCATGAACAAGAATGGAAGATCCTAAAGCTAACAAGGCAGTTGTAGAATGAGAAGGTCCTCAACGATTATGTCAGCACCAACGGAAAACGACCATGGGAGCGCTGATGTCTTTTTCTATTTCTATTTTTGATTTACTTTTCAGTATTCCTTTTGTAACGCCTTAAAGGAATTTGTCAAACATTGTTTCAAGTTTTTATCTAATAAAGTGTGTTTCATTTTGGTTTACGAATTTGAATCTCCTAAGGTCTTTGAAATCATATCATATGCATGCACCTCATTACAGGTACCCTTACAGGTTTCTCATCTTCTTCGCTGTTTATTTCAGCACATCATGTCTTCTGAAACATCAACTAATCAAGCCATCAAGGCCCTACAAGCTCAGAACGCTCAGTTCCAAGAAATGTTCATGAACCTGGCCCAGGGGCAGAAAGATATGAAGACTCTTATCTTGAAGGATAAGAAGAAGAAGAAGAAGAAGCCGGTCCTCCTGAATATAGGTCATAGATTTAGAAATAGGTTGTAGGATGAAGTTGATTTGTCCCACTCATTTGGAGGGGGAGATAACCAAGAAGAAAGGAGGGCTCCTAGCCCTGGGGTTTCTGATAATGAGACTGACTTTGATGAAGACCAGTATCCTCCGGCTGAGGACATGTATAAGCAAATTGAAGACCGGTTAAGCGCGATGGAGATCCAGAAGGTACCTGGGCTGGATTTTGGAGATTTGGGTTTGGCATCTGGGGTGGTGATTCCCCACAAGTTTAAAGCACCTGTCTTTGCTAAATACGACGGGGTCTCCTGCCCAAAGCTACACCTCCGCTTGTATGTTAGAAAGATTCAACCATATACTACTGACAAGAACCTCTGGATCCATTTCATTTCAAGATAGTCTCTCTGGAACTCAACTTGAATGGTTCTACCAACTGGAAGGAGCTAACCTCCGTAATTGGGAGGATCTTGCTGCTGCTTTTTACAAGCAGTACCAATATAATGCCGACCTTGCTCCCACGCGTACCCAACTTCAGGGTAATGTCTATGGGTGCGAGCGAAAGTTTTAAGGACTACGCTCAAAAATGGAGGGACCTTGCTGGAAGAGTACAACCCCCTTTGGCTGATAGGGAGTTAGTGGATATGTTTCCGGGGACCTTATCTGGTTCGTATTTTAATCATCTGATTGGGAGTTCATCGTCTGGATTCACCGAGTTGATAATGACTAGGGAGAGAGTTGAAGTCGGTATTAAGAGCGGCAAGATACAGAAGGGTGTTTCGTCAAGTACCGAGAAGAAGCCCTTTAAGAAGGAGTCTAGTGTAGTCTACAACTCTAGGAGCCAGAACCGACCCGAGCGCCACCAAGCGGTTAATGCAGTGGTTATATCAAGGCCTATTGTTGCCCCACAATGCAATAATCAACCAAGAACAGAGAGGCCACAAAGATAATTTACTCGGCTCAACATGACTTTATCTCAAATTCTGCCGCAGTTGCTAAAGACCAACTTGGTGATTCCGAGGGAGGCCCCAAAGAATCCCAACACCACATCGCCGCTATATTATCCGAACGCCCGATGTGCTTATCACTCTGATAGCCCAGGGCGTGATACCAATAATTGCTAGGCTTTGAAGAGTAAAGTGCAAGATCTGATTGATGCTAAGGAGATTGAGTTCGAAGCGCCGGAAAAGCCTAATGTTATGACTGCTCCTATGCCCAAGCATGGAGTGAATGTTATGGATGATGACTCATTTCTGACTTCCATAAAAGACATTGCTACTCCATTGATGACTGTGAAGAAGAACCTTCTGTTAGCCGGTTTATTTCCGGGCTGTGGCGAAGGTTGCCATCTGTGTTCCGTCCTACCTACTAGTTGCAATCTATTGAAGTCAGGTGTCTAACGCTTGATGGATAACAAAGAAATTCTGTTTGAGAAGACTTTGGTTCCATTGATTCCTTTTGAAGATGTTTCTATAATCACCATTTCCGGCAATTCTTCCAAGGCTTCCTCGAGAAAGCCTGTTAGAATTACATTTGTTCCGAGAATCGCTCCTTTGATCATTACCATTCCTGGACCTATCCCTTACACGTCAGATAAGGCTGTCCCGTGGCACTATGGGGCTGACGTGTATTATCATGGGATTAAACAAGATTTGAAGGGTGAAGAGGCTGACACTGATGTTAGCAATATTGTTGGATCTAGCAAGGTCACCCGCAGCGGAAGACTTTTCTCCCATGATATCTCTCCACCAGTTGTTCAAAAACTTGTTGTTATTACACCTGCCAGTACATCTGCTACTGTCCCTGTTCAAGTTCCAATCCTTACCCCTGTCGCCGAGTCATCCGATACTTGGGGCAAAGGGATCACCGGTAAGCCTTCCCAAACGGAGGCACCGAAGAAGATTACTGTTGAAGCCTCTAGATAGGAGATAGAGGAAATTTTGAAGATCATCAAAAGAGCAACTACAACATAGTCGAACAGCTGGGGCAAACCCCGTCAAAGATTTCTATGTTATCCTTATTGCTATGTTCAGAAGCCCATGCTAAGGCTCTGATTGCGTTCCCAAAAACTGCGCATGTGCCGCAGGAAACATCTGCTGACCAGTTCAAAGATTGTGTGGCTAGTTTGACAGCTGACAACGGGTTGGGTTTCTCCGACGTAAACTTTACTGCCTAGGGAAAGAATCACAATGACGCTCTGCATGTTTCAATAGAGTGCAGGGGCACTACTCTGGCTCACGTATTGGTGGATACTGGGTCCTCGTTGAATGTTTTACCCAAGAAGGCGTTAGACCGGTTGGACTGTGAAGGGTTGGTGCTGAAGCCAAGCAGCATTGTGGTTAGGGCCTTTGACGGGTCCAAGAGGATGGTACATGGAGAGGTGGATATTCCAGTTAAGGTTGGTTCTCAGATTTTCGCGTCTACATTCTATGTGATGGACATTCGACCATCTTATTCTTGTTTGCTGGGTCGTCCGTGGATCCACAAAGCTGGGGCAATAACTTCTATGCTCCACCAGATGTTGAAATACCCAGTGAAGGGGAAAATTGTTTCAGTACGATGAGAAGAGGAGTACATGGTGAGCCACCTCAACTCTTTCAGATATATGGAATTAGATGGGGAGTTCATTGAAACCCCGTGCCAAAACTTTGAAGAAGTCCCCCAGACACTGGCGTCAACTGAAGCTACTGCTGAAGATCCTCTAATGAAGATGGCTTCCCTCAAGGATGCCCGGGCGGTTGTTGAAAAAGGTGGGTGTGCGAATTGGGGCCAACTCCCTGACTTTGCACATAAGACTAACAAGTTTGGTTTAGGTTTCACTGCAGAAGCTCAAAGGGTTGTTTGGCGTGCGCAGATTGGAAGACCTCCTCTGTTTATCAGCAATTCGGGAGTGAATGCCATTGAAGACGATGATGAAGAATCTGAGTTTGACAGCTGGATTTACCCAACTGCCGATGGTGGATTAAGCAATTGGACGGCAAAGGACTTCGTGCCAATTTATTTTATTACCCAGTAATGAGACCTTTTGTTTTGAGTTTGTAACAGACAATTTTTAAACTTTACGGCCTGGTGTCTTACCCGAGGCACCGTGGTTTTGTTTGTGAGGACTTGATATTTGTCATCTCCATATATCATTAATAAAAGCATTGGACGTTTTTCTTGCATTACGAATTTTGCGCTCCTTGTTTTTCTTTCTTTTCTATCTTGCAAAACAACTATTTTACACACACTCACATATACAGGTCTACATCCACTCTGGATCCCACTGATAACGACTCTGCTACTGCCATTTATAACTTCGAAAGTCCGATCAACCAAGCCGAGGACGAAGGTGAGGATGATTGCGAAGTGCCTGGGGAACTTGCTAGACTGTTACTTCAGGAAGAGAGGGCCATACAGCCGCATGAAGAGCCAGTGGAAACAGTGAATCTGGGTACATAGGTAGACAAGAAAGAGGTCAAGATTGGTGCGAATCTGGAGTGTAACGTTAAGCAACGGTTAATTCAGATGTTGCGTGACTATGTTGAGATCTTTTCCTGGTCTTATGAAGATATGCCTGGGTTGGATACTGATATCGTCGTTCACCGCCTGCCTACCAAGGAAGATTGTCCTCCAGTGAAATAGAAAGTTCGCCGAATACGCCTTAAGATGTATGAGAAAGTCAAGGCTGAGGTTATGAAACAGTTTGACGCCGGTTTTCTAGCAGTTACTTCTTACCCGCAATGGGTTGCCAACGTGGTTCCAGTGCCGAAGAAAGATGGTAAGGTTCGGATGTGTGTCGACTGTAGGGATCTAAACAGGGCAAGCCCCAAGGATGATTTCCCCCTGCCTCATATCAACGTTTTGGTTGACAACACCGCACAGCATAAGGTTTTCTCCTTTATGGATGGTTTTTCCGGTTATAATCAGATTAAGATGGCTCCTGAGGATATGGAGAAGACAACCTTTGTTACTCAATGGGGTACCTTTTGCTACAAAGTCATGCCTTTTGGATTGAAGAATGCTGGGGCAACGTATCAGCGCGCCATGGTCGCTTTGTTCTATGACATGATCCATCATGAGATTGAGGTATACGTTGACGACATGATTGCAAGGTCCCCGACTGAGGAAGAACATCTTAACCATCTTTAGAAGTTGTTTGACAGGTTGAAGTTGTACAAGCTGAGGCTAAACCCGAACAAGTGCAGTTTCAGGGTGAGATCTGGTAAGCTACTGGGTTTCGTCGTTAGTGATAAAGGTATACAAGTGGATCCTGCAAAGGTGAAGGCTATACAGGAAATGCCAGCTCCCCGAACAGAAAAAGAAGCCAGAGGCTTTTTGGGACGGTTGAATCACATTGCCTGATTCATCTCACACCTGACTGCTACTTGTGAGCCAATCTTCAAGTTACTGAAGAAAGATCAAGTGGTAAGATGGAACGATGAATGTCAGGCCGCTTTCGAAAGGATCAAGGAATATCTCCAAGATCCACCTATTCTGATGCCTCCAGTTGAAGGGAGACCTCTGATCCTATACTTGACAGTACTCGATAATTCAATTGGGTGTGTGTTGGGTCAGCATGACGAGTCTGGCCGAAAAGAGCATGCTACTTATTACCTTAGCAAAAAGTTTACCGACTGCGAGACCCGATACTCGTTGCTTGAGAAAACTTGTTGCGCTTTGGCATGGGTTGCTCGCCGGCTGAGACAGTATATGCTGACTCACACTACTCTATTGATATCAAAGATGGATCCAATCAAGTATATCTTCGAAAAGCCTGCCTTGTCCGGAAGAATAGCGGGATGGCAAATGATCTTGACTGAGTATGACATCCAATACACGACCCAAAAGGCAATTAAGGGAAGTGTGTTGGCAGATCATTTGGCACATCAGGCTGTAGACGACTACCAACCCATGAACTTTGAATTCCCGGATGAGAATATCATGATAGTGATTGACTGTGAGACACCTAGACCGGATGAAGGACTTGAGGAGGGATCCCGATGGTCTATGTACTTTGATGGAGCTTCAAACGCTTTGGGTAATGGCATTGGCGCCGTGATCATATCTCCTGAAGGCTCTCATACTCCGTTCACGGCCCGACTATGTTTCAACTGCACTAACAATATGGCGGAGTATGAAGCATGCATCATGGGTCTTCGAGCAACAATTAACCTAAGGATTAAGTTTCTGAGTGTTTTCAGAGATTCCGCTCTCGTGATCAATCAGATCAAAGGCGAGTGGGATACGAAGTACCCAAATCTTATTCCTTAGAAAGAGTATGTGTTGATGTTGCTTCCACACTTAGAGGAGATAACATTTGAACACTTCCCTAGAAAGGAGAATCAGTTAGCGGACGCTCTAGCTACGATGTCTTCTATGTTCAAGGTCAGATGGGACAACGAAGCTCCCCAGATTAACATTGAAAGGTTGGACGAACCTGCACATTGCTGTGACATTGAGATTGAAGAGGTAACAGATAAACCCTAGTTCCACGAGGTGAAGAGGTATCTTGAGGCTCAAGAATACCCTGAGGGTGCATCTGTTAATGATAAGAAGTTTCTGAGGAGGTTCGCGGCGAAGTTCTTCATTAGTAATGGTATCCTTTACAAGCGTAATTATGATTCAACCTTACTGCGTTGTGTGGATAAGAACGAAGCAGAAAGAATCATTGTAGAGTTACATGAAGGTACTTTTGGAACTCATTCCAGTGGACATACCATGGCAAAGAAAATCCTTAGGGCAGGATATTATTGGTCCACAATGGAAGCCGACTATTTTCAGCATTCTCGGACCTGCCACAAGTGCCAAGTCTATGCTGATAAGGTGCACATACCTCCAGTTCCTCTGAACGTCTTGACAACTCCGTGGCCTTTTGCAATGTGGGGCATCGACATGATCGGCAAGATCAGACCTACAGCGTCCAACGGGAATCGTTTCATCTTGGTAGCTATTGATTACTTTACGAAGTGGGTTGAAGCAGCTTCCTTTGCTACGGTAACCAAGAACGTCGTGGCACGGTTCATTCGGCACAATCTGATCTGTCGATATGGTGTACCAGAGAGGATCATTACGGACAATGGTACAAATCTCAACAATAAGATGATCACCGAACTCTGCAAGCAGTTCAAGATACAACATCACAACTCTTCTCCTTACTGGCCGAAGATGAATGGGGCTGTAGAAGCGGCTAATAAGAACATTAAGAAGATTGTGACGAAGATGATGGTGACGTACAAAGATTGGCACGAGATGTTACCGTTTGATCTTCATGGGTACCGTACCTCAGCACGGACGTCAACAGGGGCAACACCCTATTCCTTGGTATATGGCATGGAGGCAGTCTTGCCCATTGAAGTTCAGATACCCTCTCTTCGGATTATGAA
Organism: Vicia faba; assembly: GCA_948472305.1. Taxonomy (NCBI): domain Eukaryota; kingdom Viridiplantae; phylum Streptophyta; class Magnoliopsida; order Fabales; family Fabaceae; genus Vicia; species Vicia faba. The sequence continues at coordinate 76,935,440 of OX451737.1, read as the reverse complement.
GGATGCAGGTTTGAGCGAAGATGATTGGATTCAGACCCAACTTGATCAGCTGAATTTAATCGACGAAAAGAGACTTACTGCTATTTGTCATGGTCAGACGTATCAAAAACGGATGATCAAGGCATTTAACAAGAAAGTTAGACGACAAGAGTATTAAGTTGGGGATCTGGTGATCAAGCGCATCATACTACCTCAAGGTGATCCAAAGGGCAAATGGACCCCTATGTACGAAGGGCCATTTGTGGTTAAGAACATTTTCTCAGGAGGAGCTATGATTCTAACCACCATTGATGGTGACGACCTTCCTCACCCCGTCAATGCAGACATAGTGAAAAAATACTATGCATAATCAAAGACCCGCTAGCTTGACTGGCCTATGCAAAAATAAGGGCTTCCCGGTGAACCAAAAGGTTTCGGGCAAAAATAAGGGATGAAAACGAAAAAATTTGTACACCTGGCAAGTTGAAAACCTGAAAAGGCGGCTTGGGCAAAAAAGGGTATCCCGGTGGACTGAAAACCCGAAAGGGCGGCCCAGGCAAAAATTAGGGATCAAAGCGTAACACTATGTCTCATTGGATCACCTTACAACCAGACTTCGGTATCAACTATCAAGCTCGGACGACACTAATCAATTTGATCCACCTTCAACCAAGTAGCGAAGGGATGAGATGCTCGAGAACATAAAGGCAATAGCGGAGTTGGAACCCAGTGGGATTGTTCACATAGCTGTTTTTCTTTGTTTTTTACAAATTGTATAAACTATTTGTTCGGCGGCGTTCTCTTACTAGGACGTCAGCCTCTTGTACAAAAACGCCTGTTTTTAGGCCAAACTTCAAAATCAATACAAGTCATTTTTACAAAGAAACTTCAAACTGTTTTCCCTTTTTCTGTTTTGTTTTGCAAAGAACGTCCAATGTTCAGTTTTTGATATATGCATTTGACATTAATTGCTGCTCATGAATATTTACATGCGAAACAAAAGACGATTACTTGTAATATCAGAAACAGGGGCAAACAAGAAATGTCCAAATCGTACAGTTGCTCTGTCCACCAGGTATAGGGATGGACCTAACTGGAGGAAACGATTGAAAGTACATCCGTTCCCCGCAGAGTAAGAGAAAGACAATGGTGTTAACTCTCCCCAGCTGAGACTCACAATTGTGAATGAATCGATAATATTCTCCCAAGCAGCATTTATCTACCATCAACACTGAAAAGTCTTATCATCCCTAGCGGAGCATAAAAATATCCCTAGCGGAGTTTGAATAATTGTCCCTAATAGACTCTGGAAGATTATCCCTAGTAGATTCTAAAAATACTATCCCCAGTAAGGTTGCTATTGGAAAATCATCCCCAGCGGAGTTTATTCCTTTTACAAACGAAAATTCAATCCCCAACAGGTTCCATTATCACCAGCAACGGTAGTTCATCCCCAGCTGAATTTGTCAACGGAATCCTCAACAGAGCATCTCTTCCCCACAGAGTCATTCTCTCATCAGTTTATTCCCCAGCAGAGTTATCCTCTCCTGCAGGTTTATTCTCACAAACATCTTCATTCACTATCTCCGGCAGAAACGAAGAATTCAATTCTTTTCTCCAAAAGCAATCATGGATTTATTTTCCCCATCTAAAAGCATCACATTCCCATACATCATGACACATACATATGCATCATACAACACAATCTCATTTATTTTGAGAACGTCATTGCTCGATACATATCATGCACTACATACAACTAACCTTTACCTTTCAGGAAGGATACAGTTAAATTCTCACAAAGGTCAAGCTATGAAGCTTCTACCTCAGTCGAATTACGGACGAGTTCTTAAATCTCGACAAAGATATTTCCTCGGTTGAATTACGGACAAGTTCCTAAATCTCAGCAAAGGGGTTTTCTCAGTTGAATTACGGACGAGCTCCTAAATCTCAGAAAAGTAGTTGAATTACGGACGAGTTCCTAAATCTCAACGAAGTTATTTCCTTAGTTAAATTACGGACGAGTTCCTAAATCTCGACAGAGACGTTTTTCAGTTGAATTACAGACGAGCTCCTAAATCTCAGCAAAGTAGTTAAATTACGGACGAGTTCCTACATCTCAGCGAAGTTATTTCCTCAATTGAATTATGGACGAGTTCCTAAATCTCGACAGAGACGTTTTTCAGTTGAATTACGGACAAGTTCCTAAATCTCATCAAAGTAGTTGAATTACGGACAAGTTCCTAAATCTCAGCGAAGTTATTTCCTCAGTTGAATTACATACGAGTTCCTAAATCTTGACAGAGATGTTTCCTCAGTTGAATTACAGACGAGTTCCTAAATCTCAGTGAAGATATTACCTCAGTTGAATTATGGATGAGCTCCTAAGTCTCAGCAGAGATGTTTCCCCAGTTGAATTACGGACGAGCTCCTAAATCTCAGCAAAAATATTTCCTCAGTTGAGTACGGGCGATTGAAGTTCTTAAATATCGACATAGATGACTCCTCAGTTGAGTACGGACGACCAAAGTTCCTAAATATCAACAGAGAGGACTCACCAGCAGAATAACGGACGACCAAAGCTCCTAAAATTCTACTTCTCTCAACGAAGATCAACCTTCCCCAGCGAAATCTTCCCCAACAACAGGTATACAAGTTCTCGCTAAAGAATCTCTTATGCGATCGACACTCCTCCAAATGGCATCTGTAAGCCCATTCCCGACATCACAAGACGATTACCACTTCATTCGAGTGCAAATTTCTAGGCACTCTAGTGTTCAATCCTCTTCCACCTTCGGATTACGAAAGGCACGCCAACCAATCTATATCCTCAGGTTTAAGAAGATTGAACAGGGGAAGCTGCTGTACCCCAAAATTTTCCCTCCCATATTTCTCAAAACATTGCAAGAAAGATCCCCAAATTTCTCAAGGAAGTCTAAGGGTTGGCCAGACAAGCTCTCTCCTAAGGCAGTCTACCCCAAATTAGGGTTTCATGTTGCATCAAGATCCTTGAGTCCAAGTGACCCCAAGTGCTCACCAGTGTCCTAATATGTTCTCAAGATCATCCATGCCAAGTTTCAAGCCTTACAGAGGAAGTTTGCTCAGTCAATTGCTCAAAGGTCCAAAAATCGACTGTGCTAGGGCAAAAGTCAACTGTGGCCCACATACAGTCAAACTTCAATATTTTTGGTCAACATCCTCATTTTGAAGTATATTTCATCATTTTATCAAGGGTTGATCATGATTCATCAAGATTCAAAAGTTGCTAAATTAGGGTTTTGTAGGAAAAGTCAACCCAACTTTGACCAAACATAACTTTCTCATACTTTATGAGAAATGACCCATCCAAAGCTCATTTTGAAGAGGATGCAATTCACTACAATCCATATTCAGCTCCCAAAATCAAAATATCCACTCATAAGAAGTTATGAATTTGGACATTATAGGTCATTTTGAAAAGTCAACAAAAACACCTTTTTTGTCAAAGCTTCATACTTGAGCACGGAATATCAAAATGATATTAGACCAAAAGGGTTGATCATAGGACATCTCAAGCTTTCTAAAAAGTCTAAAAAACACCTCCAAAGAGTCAAAATTGAGGAAGTTATGCATTGTTGAAGTTGACCTTTTTTGCAAAATTACCAAAAGTCAACTATCCCCAAAACATCAAATTTTGCCAAATGGGCCCATTCTTTTTCACTTGTTTTGAGTTGGCATTATAGCCCACGTGCTCTAGCATTTGCCACTTGTCCATATCATATTTTTATTAATTATTTTGATTTTTATTTGAATTAATTTAATTTAAATCAAAATAAATCAAATAAAAATCCAAAACATTAATAACCAAGGATTTTGTGTTGTTTCAGGCTTCATTATACAGCTATCATCCTTCCAATTCGTGCCAAGCCTTAGAATGCACAAAAAGATTGAAAAGAAGTCAAATTTGGAAGGTTGTTAAAGAAGAATCAAATCAATATCCAAAGCATTGAAAGAAGAAGATTTTGATCAGTTTAACAACCCTAATCCCTTCACTAATACATAAGGAGGGGAGGCATATCAAAACAAGGGTTGGAGACAGGCGCTATAGAGCAAACAAAATCTGAAAAAATACCAAAAAAGTGTGAGTTCGAAATCACCATTAGAGGCGTTCTCAAAGCTTTCTATTGATACCAATTGCTTCTTGGCACTCTCTAGAAGCTAAAGCAATCCAGAACCGGTCCATTCCAATCCCAGAACACGCTGTAAGTCGCTCACAAACTCACCCTGTTCTTGAATTCGAATCTCATATTTTAGGCATTGTTAGATGGAATTGATCATATATTTTTAATCTACAGAGCATTTACAAGCTTTTGGCATTATTTAATTGCGTTTATATGGTCTGTAACGAAATCCACCATTGTTAGGGTTTCAGATTTGTTTTTAGGGTTTTTGATTTCAGGAATAATTGGCCCTATTAATGGGTATGGTTGTGATCAAAAGAAGGAGACGAGTCTAACCATGGTGTTAGAATTCATTTACATGGCCTGTACGAGATTTTGAGAGTGGACAGGTTTGTAGCGACGGACATTTGTCCGTGGGTATAGGTATTGCAGGTTTTTAGCTACGGAGAGAGGAAGGGGATGAAGGCGTGTCACCCCACCATTGGCTTGTTTAAACGAGCGCGCATTTTTTTTAATTTCTGTCCACTAACTTTTGTTTTTAAATATTATTATTACTTTGTATTATGATAACAATCAAAACAACGCAGCCTAGTGGTTGCCACGCAGGTCTTAAGGCATTAGAGGTTGGAGGTCATGGGTTCGATCCCTGCCTCCAGCATTTGTTATTTTGCATTGTTATTTCAGGAAATCTAGTGCATATGCAAGCCAAGCGCCCACCATGGATCTTCATCATCCATGCGCCAGATGGCCAGATGGCCAGATCTGGTGGCCACCATTGCTAGTACACCATAAGCCAAGTCAACACGTGCGCACTGGATTGCAAAAGTCAAGTGGATCTTCATCAAATGGGCCAGAATTCCTGCTTTCTACTCCCCCTAAATCAGGCCCATTCCTCTATCTTTTTATATTTTGTTTATATTTTCATTTAATTATTTTTAATTAATTACTAACCAATTAATCAATTTTCTTTTTTTATCAAAAATCACAAAAATATTTTTATATTCAATAAAAGTCAGAATTGTTTTATTTTTTAATTAATAAATATTAATTAATTTAATTAGGTTAATTTTAGATAACTTTCATTTATTTTTGCAAATAATTAAAAATCAATTAGAATAATTAGGTTTCAACACTAATTTAATTATTTTATTTCTTTCCTAAAATAATCAAAAATCCAAAAATATGTCACTTAATTATTTTTCATTTATTAAAATAATAACTAATTGATTTAGCATTTAACTTTAGGATTTAATTTCTTTTTCTTAAAAAATAAAAAAAAACAAAAACATTTTCTTTTAATTAGGAGGGTCAAAACCCTAGTTTCACATTCGATCCAATTGTCTCGCGCGCTTTATTTTTTTAATTTTTTTTTATTTTTATTTATTCAAATAATTGTATCTGCCTACAGTTTGTAATTATTAATTAGGACATTTATTTATTTATTTTTCTGCTTTTAAATTTCAAAGGGTTTGCTTTTGGCGATGTAAATACCCGACGCCTTGTAATAGTTAGTTTAAATTCTGCACTTTAATTTCTACAATTATTCAACTGCTAGATGTTTGATAATAGGGTTTGCATGACAAGAATGAATGTCTAATTTAAAACAGTTAGATCACCCTAAACATGTGCAAAGATAACTGAAATCAATACACTCGCACATGCGCACTCCTAGGGTACTTCCCACTTGGTTGCCTTCGTAAACGGTCATCGAGTATAGATTGTTTTAGAGGTCGCCCTCTTGTCTAAAAGATCATAGTTACCTCGAAATGGTTGCCTCAGATATCGTTGCCTCGGATAAATGATCTAAGACATTAGGGTTACCATTAAGACGTCCTGACATTGCTTTGGTGACCGTATGTCCCTCTTTCGAATTGACCCTCAAAACCCCAACGTCGGTGCTACCCACTCACTAATAGTGGGATAGCATTGTCTAAAGGAAATTAGAATAAAACAATTCCTTTTTCGAGTAGGTAGATTAGTTCTTAGATACTTGCTCATCCAAAACAAAACTTTTTCACACTTACACACTTTTACAAAAAAGTTTTCAAAAACACTTCATTATGTAACACCCCAGTTTCAATTATTTGATTTATTTAAATTGGGAAATTATTTTATTAGAATTAATAAAATAAAAAGGAATTATTTATTTTAGAATATTTGAAGAAAATAAAAGAAATAAGAAAACATTGGGTTTTTAAGTTATTGGGCTTGGATGTCGTTAGTAAAGAGTGGGGGTGCAAAAGAAATAAGGATATGTTTTGGAACTCAAGTTATTTTCTCATTATTCACGATAACACAGAATTTGGGAAATTTGGGAAGCTGAGCTCTGAAGGTGCGAAGAACGAAGAACATCGCTCAAAGAACTCAAGCTGCAATTTGATAAGGTAAGGGGGGCTACTACTCAATTTACATTTGCTTATGGGTTTAGATGCAATTGGTTGGGTAATCGTAGGATAATCCCATTTTCTCTGATATTCTTAGTGATCGATAACTTTAGGGTCGAATTTCGTTAGAAAGGATTAGGTTCCCTAAAGGTTGTGAATCGATTAAGAAATTAATCCCCATTGTTGATTTAGATCGAAATTGTATGATCGTGAGTTTACCTTAGGTGTTCTAGGGATAACCTCAATGTTGTTAGGATTTCCCTAAAGGACGGGTAATATGTAACTTAAGGTCAATTTTAATAAAACTTGTTGTTGATGAAAGAATTGTTGATAAAATAGGATGTTTTAAAAATGAAAATTCTGAGTTTTGATTGATTTTGGAAAATGAGACCTTAAGTGAAATAATGCTGTCCTTAAGATTGGAAATTGACTAACGTAGAAGGGAATTGTGTTCCAATTGATGTGTTGCCTTGAGTTATGCATAATTGATGTTGTTATGTACCGAAATGCACGTTTTGGCTGGTATTTTTCGTGTTTGGCTGCTGTTCTGAGCTGCTGCAGGTACAGGAAATTTTGGGTTCGCGCTCATCAACACGGGTCGTGTTGATTCACACGGGCATCCGTGTTGATCTACTGGATGGGTAAAGAAAATGTGTTTCCAGACACATTTCAACACGGGCCGTGTTGATTCACACGGGCACCCGTGTTGATCCCCTGTATTGGCAAAATAACGTGTTTCTGAACACATTTCCACACGGGCAGTGTTGATTCACACGGGTACCCGTGTTGAACCTCCTGTGTTGGTTTCTGAATTTTGTTTTCTGTGCATGCTGTTATGTACGGGATTGATCCTGTTTTGATGTGCAGTGTTTGATATGTTTTGAATGTGCTGTTTATTGATTTCCTAGTGTTGATTGATGCTTGTATCGAATAACGTTTGTATGTTATGATACCAACACTATGTAGATTTTATTGTCATGCTTTGAGATGATGTTAACAAGCATGAATTGTGATATAACTTGATATGATGGGTTGATGTTTAATAGTATGCTGAGTGATTACATGCTATCCATATCCTGTTATGATTGACGTTGTTGATGTTGCATGATATGTTTTATTGATGTTAATAGTATGCTGAGTGTTACATACTTTACATATCATGTTGCATTTGTTAATTCCCATTGTGTGGAATTAACATGGTGGCCAATATACGTGTCCGCGATTTAATGGAACGTTGAGGTGGTAGCCGTGTCCGCGATATAATGGAACGGTGAGTTATCCGTGACCCGAGATTTAATGGGGCGGTAAAATGGTACCACATGCATGGGTGTGTTGCATTATATTGAATATAACATGAATGGATGGTTTTCCAATGTTGTATTTAATTGATTGTATGCATGTGTTGTTGTTGAATTGTTAATGATGTTTGACGCTAATTATAAGTATGAAAAGTAATGTATTATGAATATATGAGTTGTAAAGGTTTTCGTAAACTATGAAACATGCTAACTGTTTGGGTGATGCTTATGGTTTTCTGAATTGATTGTTATGAACGTATAATCAAATGTATAGTTGAGATGCTCACCCTTACTGTTGAATATTTCAGATTGAGGAGCTTCGTTCAGGTGCTTGGCGAAGGCTTGTTGTTTCTAGTTTATTTCCGTTTAAGTATTGTCCGGGTCATGCTCTGATAGTTGTAACTCCGGGAACGTTTGTTTGTCGAGCTGCTTTAGTCAGACTCGTTTATTTCCTTATGTTTGTTATAATATGATGTTGATATATTCCAGGTGTTAATCCCTGATGATTGAAAATATTATAACCTTGGTTTTATTAAATATAATATTCCGCTGTGTAAACATGTATGAGTTGCTTCTATGTTATGCATGACAGGAACTTATTTTTATTAAAAGAGAATTGTGACATCCTCGTTAATACATGTACTCTGAAAATATGATTTTAATTATTTGCGAAATTTTGTTCGGGGTTTTAGAGGGTGTTACAATAGTGGTATCAGAGCATAGTCGGTCGTTGCGACCAGAGTCTTGAGTCAGTCATTCCTTTTGTATGCGATTAGTGTAAGGCAACATTGTCGATACTGTATTCTGATGAGGAGTATGTTTTAATTCTCAGGAATATGGTTGGAAGAGGTAACGGACGAAATGATGCTGCACTCGCTGAGGCTTTGGGGATGTTAGCTGGTGTACTTGCTGGAAATCCAAATGGAGGCGTGATTGGTGCTGATAGGCAATTGGGGAACTTCCAAAGGAACAATCCTCCGTTGTTCAAAGGTACACATGACCCTGAAGGTGCTCAGAAGTGGCTGAAGGAAATCGAAAGGATTTTCCGTGTGGTTGATTGTGCGGAAGATCTGAAAGTCAGATATGGTACGCATATGTTGGCAGAAGAGGCCGACGACTGGTGGGTTGCAACAAGGACTGAAATGGTTCAGGATGGAGAGGCACTGACTTGGGCTAACTTCAGAAGGGCTTTTCTGAGGAGGTACTTTCCTGAAGATGTTCGGGGAAGAAAGGAAATTGAGTTTTTGGAGCTTAAGCAGGGCAATCTGACTGTTAGTGAGTATGCTACTAAGTTCACTGAGCTGGCAAAGTATTATGCACACTACAACAATGATGAGGCTGGAGAATTCTCTAAATGTATCAAATTTGAGAATGGTCTCCGAGATGAGATTAAGCAGGGAATCAGGTACCAGCGTATTCGTAGATTTTCTGATCTGGTGGATTGTAGAAGGATCTTGGAAGAAGATATTACCAGGACTAGGTCGTCTCACTCTCGTGGGGCTGTTGATAAAAGAGGAAAGCAACATATGGACCGTGGCAAGCCATATGGTAGAGGTAACCAGAAATCAGGTGGATGGAAAAGGCCTAGTGGGGGAGATTCTAAGGCTCCTATCAGATGCTACAGGTGTGGTGAGTTGGGTCATCATATTCGAGATTGCAAGAGCGATGAGAAGAAGTGCTATAAATGTGGAAAGACTGGTCATTTGTCTATTGATTGCAAAGGGAAGTCTGTCACTTGTTATAATTGTGGCGAAGAAGGTCACATTCGTCTGCAGTGTCCTAAGCCTAAGAAGGATCAGTCAGGTGGAAAAGTGTTCGCTTTGTCTGGATCTGAGACTACTCCAGAGGATCGATTGATTAAAGGTACGTGTTTTATTCATGGCACACCTTTAGTTGCAATTATTGATACTGGTGCAACTCATTCTTTCATTTCCTTGGATTGTGCTGAGAGGTTGAAACTGGACATATCTGGTATGCGAGGTAGCATGGTTGTTGATACTCCTGCATCGGGTTCAGTGACAACTTCACTTGTATGTAGGAATTGTCCTATTGAGATTTTTGGTAGAGGTTTCGGTATGGATTTAGTGTGCCTACCGCTTGAACAAATTGATATTATCCTTGGGATGAACTGGTTGGAATTCAACCGGGTTCATCTGAACTGTTTTGCTAAGACGGTGATTTTCCCAGAGGCAGTTGGCGTCGAGAATCTGACTATGACTGCTAGGAAGGTACAAGAAGCAATGGAAGACGGTGCTAATGTGTTTATGTTACTTGCTTCGTTAGATGCAACAAGAAAGGTCAGGAGTGGCGAATTGCCAGTGGTGTGTGATTTTCCAGAAGTCTTTCCTGATGATGTTGGTGAGTTACCTCCTGAGAGAGAAGTGGAATTTTCTATAGATTTGATTCCTGGTACGAGACCGGTGTCGATGGCACCATATCGTATGTCTGCGTCTGAGTTGGCTGAATTGAAGAGTCAGTTGGAAGATTTGCTGGAGAAGAAGTTTATTCGTCCAAGTGTTTCGCCTTGGGGTGCTCCGGTATTGTTGGTTAAGAAGAAAGAAGGTTCTATGAGACTGTGTGTTGATTACAGGCAATTGAACAAGGTAACCATTAAGAATCGGTATCCATTACCGAGGATTGATGATTTAATGGATCAGCTAATTGGAGCCAGTGTATTCAGTAAGATTGACTTGAGATCTGGATATCATCAGATTCGTGTGAAAGCGGAAGATATTCAAAAGACTGCTTTTCGAACGAGGTATGGGCATTATGAATATTCTGTTATACCGTTCGGAGTTACTAATGCACCTGGTGTTTTCATGGAATATATGAACAGGATTTTTCATCCGTATCTGGATAAGTTTGTTGTGGTTTTTATTGATGACATTCTGATTTATTCCAAGAATGACGAAGAGCATGCGGAACATCTCTGAATTGTGTTAGAGTTGTTGAAAGATAAGAAGTTGTATGCAAAGTTGTCCAAATGTGAGTTCTGGATGAATGAAGTTAGTTTTCTTGGACATGTGATTTCTAAGAATGGTATTGCAGTGGATCCTACAAAAGTAGAAGCAGTATCTCAGTGGGAAGCGCCGAAGACTGTTTCTGAAATCAGAAGTTTTCTTGGTCTTGCAGGTTATTACAGAAAGTTTATCGAAGGATTCTCAAAGTTAGCATTGCCGTTGACAAAGTTGACTCGTAAAGGACAAGCGTTTATTTGGGATTCTGAATGTGAGAAAGGTTTCCAAGAATTGAAGCGGAGATTGACTAGTGCTCCTATTCTGATTTTGCCGAATCCGGTGGAATCTTTTGTGGTTTATTGCGATGCATCTCTGATTGGTTTAGGTGGTGTTTTAATGCAGAATCAACAGGTAGTTGCGTATGCTTCGAGACAGTTGAAGGTTCATGAAAGGAACTATCCTACTCATGACTTAGAGTTGGCAGCAGTTGTGTTTGTCTTGAAATTGTGGAGACATTATCTGTATGGTTCGAGATTTGAAGTGTATAGTGATCATAAGAGTTTGAAGTATCTTTTCGATCAGAAAGAGCTCAATATGAGGCAAAGAAGGTGGTTGGAATTTCTCAAAGATTATGATTTTGGTTTGAATTACCATCCTGGTAAGGCAAATGTGGTTGCAGATGCTTTGAGCAGGAAATCCTTGCATATGTCTATGATGATGGTTCGTGAATTGGATTTAATTGAACAATTCCGAGATTTGAGTTTACTTTGTGAAAGTACTCCGAAGTGTGTTCGTTTGGGTATGTTGAAACTTACTAGTGGTATTCTAGAAGAGATCAGGATCGGGCAGAAATCCGATGTTAATTTAGTTGATAAATTGACATTGATAAACCAAGGTCAAGGTGGTGAGTTTAGAATTGATGAAAATGATGTTATGAGATTTGGCGATAGAGTTTGTGTTCCTGATGTTGCAGAAATCAAGAAGAGTATATTAGAGGAAGGACATCGCAGTGGGATGAGTATTCATCCGGGTGCCACGAAAATGTATCATGATTTGAAGAAATTGTTTTGGTGGCCGGGAATGAAAAAGGAAATAGCTGAATTTGTGTATGCATGTTTAATCTGTCAGAAATCAAAGATTGAACATCAGAAGCCGTCTGGATTTATGCAACCGATGTTTATTCCAGAATGGAAGTGGGATAGTATTTCTATGGATTTCGTATCCGGGTTACCGAGGACTCCTAAGAATTGTGAAGCGATATGGGTTGTGGTGGATAGACTGGCTAAGTCTGCTCATTTTATACCGGTGAGAATGGATTAATCAATGGAGAGATTGGCACAGTTGTACATTGAGAAAATAGTGAGTTTGCATGGAGTTCCTTCTAGTATTGTGTCAGATAGAGATCCGAGGTTCACTTCGAAATTTTGGGAAGGATTGCAGAAGGCTTTGGGTACTAAATTGAGGTTGAGTTCAGCTTACCATCCTTAGACTGATGGACAGACGGAGAGGACGATTCAATCGTTAGAAGATTTATTGCGTGCTTGTGTTTTAGAGAAGGGTGGAGCTTGGGATAGCTATTTGCCATTGATTGAATTTACTTATAACAATAGTTACCATTCGAGTATTGGTATGGCTCCGTTTGAGGCATTGTATGGTAGACGGTGTAGAACGCCTTTGTGTTGGTATGAATCTGGAGAGAGTTCAATAATTGGGCCAGAGATTGTTCAGCAGACTACTGAAAAGATCAAATTGATTCAAGAGAAGATGAGAGCTTCTCAGAGTCGTCAGAAAAGTTATCATGATAAAAGGAGAAAGAATTTAGAATTCAGTGCTGGAGATCATGTGTTTATGAGAGTTACTCCGATGACGGGTATTGGTCGAGCGTTGAAATCTAAGAAGTTGACTCCGCGTTTTATTGGTCCGTTTCAGATTACAGAAAGAATTGGAGAAGTTGCTTATCATATTGCTTTACCTCCGAGACTTGAGAATTTGCACGATGTTTTTCATGTTTCTCAGTTGAGGAGATATATTCCAGACCCATCTCATGTAATCCAAATAGATGATGTACAGGTGAGAGATAACCTGACAGTAGAAACATTGCCTATGAGGATAGAAGATCGGGAAGTGAAACAGTTAAGGGGTAAAGAGATAGCATTAGTGAAGGTTGCTTGGGGAGGTCCAGCAGATGGAAATATCACTTGGGAACTGGAGAGCCAGATGAAAGGGGCTTATCCGAAACTGTTCATCTAAGGTATGTTTTCGAGGACGAAAACTCTTTTAGTGGGGGAGAGTTGTAACACCCCAGTTTCAATTATTTGATTTATTTAAATTGGGAAATTATTTTATTAGAATTAATAAAATAAAAAGGAATTATTTATTTTGGAATATTTGAAGAAAATAAAAGAAATAAGAAAACATTGGGTTTTTAAGTTATTGGGCTTGGATGTCGTTAGTAAAGAGTGGGGGTGAAAAAGAAATAAGGATATGTTTTGGAACTCAAGTTATTTTCTCATTATTCACGATAACACAGAATTTGGGAAATTTGGGAAGCTGAGCTCTGAAGGTGCGAAGAACGAAGAACATCGCTCAAAGAACTCAAGCTGCAATTTGATAAGGTAAGGGGGGCTACTACTCAATTTACATTTGCTTATGGGTTTAGATGCAATTGGTTGGGTAATCGTAGGATAATCCCATTTTCTCTGATATTCTTAGTGATCGATAACTTTAGGGTCGAATTTCGTTAGAAAGGATTAGGTTCCCTAAAGGTTGTGAATCGATTAAGAAATTAATCCCCATTGTTGATTTAGATCGAAATTGTATGATCGTGAGTTTACCTTAGGTGTTCTAGGGATAACCTCAATGTTGTTAGGATTTCCCTAAAGGACGGGTAATATGTAACTTAAGGTCAATTTTAATAAAACTTGTTGTTGATGAAAGAATTGTTGATAAAATAGGATGTTTTAAAAATGAAAATTCTGAGTTTTGATTGATTTTGGAAAATGAGACCTTAAGTGAAATAATGCTGTCCTTAAGATTGGAAATTGACTAACGTAGAAGGGAATTGTGTTCCAATTGATGTGTTGCCTTGAGTTATGCATAATTGATGTTGTTATGTACCGAAATGCACGTTTTGGCTGGTATTTTTCGTGTTTGGCTGCTGTTCTGAGCTGCTGCAGGTACAGGAAATTTTGGGTTCGCGCTCATCAACACGGGTCGTGTTGATTCACACGGGCATCCGTGTTGATCTACTGGATGGGTAAAGAAAATGTGTTTCCAGACACATTTCAACACGGGCCGTGTTGATTCACACGGGCACCCGTGTTGATCCCCTGTATTGGCAAAATAACGTGTTTCTGGACACATTTCCACACGGGCAGTGTTGATTCACACGGGTACCCGTGTTGAACCTCCTGTGTTGGTTTCTGAATTTTGTTTTCTGTGCATGTTGTTATGTACGGGATTGATCCTGTTTTGATGTGCAGTGTTTGATATGTTTTGAATGTGCTGTTTATTGATTTCCTAGTGTTGATTGATGCTTGTATCGAATAACGTTTGTATGTTATGATACCAACACTATGTAGATTTTATTGTCATGCTTTGAGATGATGTTAACAAGCATGAATTGTGATATAACTTGATATGATGGGTTGATGTTTAATAGTATGCTGAGTGATTACATGCTATCCATATCCTGTTATGATTGACGTTGTTGATGTTGCATGATATGTTTTATTGATGTTAATAGTATGCTGAGTGTTACATACTTTACATATCATGTTGCATTTGTTAATTCCCATTGTGTGGAATTAACATGGTGGCCAATATACGTGTCCGCGATTTAATGGAACGTTGAGGTGGTAGCCGTGTCCGCGATATAATGGAACGGTGAGTTATCCGTGACCCGAGATTTAATGGGGCGGTAAAATGGTACCACATGCATGGGTGTGTTGCATTATATTGAATATAACATGAATGGATGGTTTTCCAATGTTGTATTTAATTGATTGTATGCATGTGTTGTTGTTGAATTGTTAATGATGTTTGACGCTAATTATAAGTATGAAAAGTAATGTATTATGAATATATGAGTTGTAAAGGTTTTCGTAAACTATGAAACATGCTAACTGTTTGGGTGATGCTTATGGTTTTCTGAATTGATTGTTATGAACGTATAATCAAATGTATAGTTGAGATGCTCACCCTTACTGTTGAATATTTCAGATTGAGGAGCTTCGTTCAGGTGCTTGGCGAAGGCTTGTTGTTTCTAGTTTATTTCCGTTTAAGTATTGTCCGGGTCATGCTCTGATAGTTGTAACTCCGGGAACGTTTGTTTGTCGAGCTGCTTTAGTCAGACTCGTTTATTTCCTTATGTTTGTTATAATATGATGTTGATATATTCCAGGTGTTAATCCCTGATGATTGAAAATATTATAACCTTGGTTTTATTAAATATAATATTCCGCTGTGTAAACATGTACGAGTTGCTTCTATGTTATGCATGACAGGAACTTATTTTTATTAAAAGAGAATTGTGACATCCTCGTTAATACATGTACTCTGAAAATATGATTTTAATTATTTGCGAAATTTTGTTCGGGGTTTTAGAGGGTGTTACACATTACACTCTTGAAGACATAAGCAAGAGTTAAATCGAGGTTAAAACAAAAACTTTTCAAAACCAACAAACAAAAAGAAAACAATTTTGAAAATGATGAGCAAGTACCTAAGATCCCGTAGATAACTACGGATAGAAAGGGTGCTAATACCTTCCCTTTCTATAATCTACCCCCGTACTCAGAAAATCTCGAAAAAGGAATTTTTCTGTGCTTTTTTCCTTTCCTTGTTGGATAAAATAAAAGTCGGCGGCGACTCTTGCTTACCGCGACATTTTGAGAAAACAAACGCAAAACATGAACCCGCATTCCAAAAACAATCAGTTCTTCCCACCGTATCACAGAACTGGCGACTCTACTGGGGACTAAATAAGTGGGGTGTACCTTAGGAATAGTTCATCGTATTGTTTTCAATTGTTTGATCTGTATGCTTTATCTTTGTGGGTTTGAATTGGAGTTACTATAGATCCTAACCCGGATCTGGGGATACATTTTAGGTAAGTAGCAATAGACTGTGAGGAAACTGTACGACGTAGACCGATACAGTTGAAGCAGTAGCTACATTGGTGTGGCACTTTAGTTTGTACCGATATCCCTTGTGGAGGAACAAGGAGGATATGAGGCTGTTAAGGGGACATTAAGCACCAACTGACCTTAGAACCTATAATTGACCAACTTGGCCATAGAAAAGTAGCAGTATGCTACACTCATTGAGACCAAACTTTCACGATGATTCCGGCCGCAAGAAAAGGTTGCTAAACTGGAATTATGATCAATCGAGGGTGGTCAGTGATATTGAGATCCTCTAGAACCCGTTTACTATTACTAGGACAGGTTGAACCAACTAAACTGAAAGAGGGAAATACCTAAACTTTATGCCAGCCTGAAATCTAAGGGCTACTGTGTGACTTGTTTGCCTTTACCATGTTTTCTATCTGTGAATACTTGTGGTGTGTTTCTATCATAACATCACGCATCATGACATTACATGCATATTTCATTAGACTAACCCATTTCAAAGACCGAGGGGATTCATCTATGTTTTGTTTTACAGATCATGGCATATATGCGTAGAAACACTATTCGGACCAGCTTTGTACAGATTCCTACTCAGCTTAGAGATTTGGTTGCAAAAGTTCCAGATACTTCTTCCTTTGTCAGAAGACATGGTCACCTCCTCAGTTTGGTCACTTCTAAGATGGATGAACAGATGATGAGTGTCTTATTCCAGTTCTTTGACCCATTATACCACTGCTTCACCTTTCCGGGCTATCAGTTGGTCCCTACTTTGGAGGAGTTCTTTGATCTACTCGACATTTCTATTCTACAACAGACGCCATTTACAAGTTAGGAGATAGCTCTTAGGCCAGAGGATGTTGCTACATCCCTACATCTGACAAAGGCTGATGTAATGTCTAATTGGGAGACTCGGAGTGGGACAAAAGGCTTCTTGGCTAAGTTCTTGGTTAATCAGGCTCAACAGTTTTGGGACAGTTTGGATTTTCAAGCATTCGAGAATATCCTGGCTCTTCTCATATATGGTCTGGTTCTGTTCCCTAATTAAGATTCTTTTGTCAATGTGAACATAGTGAAGATCTTCATGTCCCGTAATCCGGTTCCCACTCTCTTAGGTGATATTCTGCATGCTCTTTATGCCCGTACTGCTCGGAAACGGGGAACCCTTATGTGTTGTGCACCATTGTTGGCGAGGTGGTTTATTTCTCACCTCCCCAAATCTGTTTTGAAGAACAAGGAAGGAATGGGTTGGGCCTACAAAATTATGTCCCTTGTTCAAACGAACATTATCTGGAGAACTAAATACATGGAAGAAGTAGCTGTTATTGATCGCTGTGGGGAATACCCCAATGTTCCACTATTGGGAATTAGAGGAGGGATTACCTATAACCCTTGTTTGGCCTTACGATAGTTTGGGCGAGCTAGGAGGGACGGTCCTCATGAGTTGATGATTCCAAGCATTGTCCTTGACTTCTAAGGGGATGTTGAGGAACATCGCCGCAGGTTTATACGAGCTTGGAATAGGGTACACAGGTCTGATTCACATGAGCTAGGGATGAAGACCTCTCTTCTGATGAACCGTATCTCCGATGGGTTCGAACCCGTGCTCAAAAGCTGGGAATGCCGTACAAAGCTGTCTTACCAGTAATTGTTGAGAGTACTGATGAAGAAGGGGTTCCTCATACTGTCCTCCATCCATACATGCCTACTGACATTGGGGCATTAAAGAGGTCTTGGATCCAGTTGAGGGAAGAACGGGATACTTATAGAGAAAAGTATCATGAACAAGAACGGAAGATCCTAAAGCTTACAAGGCAGTTGGAGAATGAGAAGGTCCTCAACGATTATGTCAGCACCAACGGAAAACGACCATGGGAGCGATGATGTATTTTGCTATTTCTAGTTTTGATTTACTTTTCAGTATTCCTTTTGTAACGCCTTAAAGGCATTTGTCAAACATTGTTTCAAGTTTTTATCTAATAAAGTGTGTTTCATTTTGGTTTACGAATTTGAATCTCCTAAGGTCTTTGAAGTCATATCATACGCATGCACCTCATTACAAGTACCCTTACAGGTTTCTCATCTTCTTCGCTGTTTATTTCAGCACATCATGTCTTCTGAAACATCAACTGATCAAGCCATCAAGGCCCTACAAGCTCAGAACGCTCAGTTCCAAGAAATGTTCATGAACCTGGCCCAGGGGCAGAAAGATCTGAAGACTCTTATCTTGAAGGATAAGAAGAAGAAGAAGAAGAAGAAGAAGGTCCTCCTGAATATGGGTCATAGATTTGGAAACAGGTTGCAGGAAGAAGTTGATTTGTCCCACTCATCTGGAGGGGGAGAGAACCAAGAATAAAGGAGGGCTCCTAGCCCTGGGGTTTCTGACAATGAGACTGACTTTGATGAAGACCAGTATCCTTCGGCTGAGGACAGGTATAAGCAACTTGAAGACCGGTTAAGTGTGATGGAGATCTAGAAGGTACCTGGGCTGGATTTTGGAGATTTGGGTTTGGCATCTGGGGTGGTGATTCCCCACAAGTTTAAAGCACCAGTCTTTGCTAAATACGACGGGGTCTCCTGCCCAAAGCTACACCTCCGCTCGTATGTTAGAAAGATTCAACCATATACTGCTGACAAGAACCTCTGGATCCATTTCTTTCAAGATAGTCTCTCAGGGACTCAACTTAAATGGTTCTACCAACTGGAAGGAGCTAACTTCCGTAATTGGGAGGATCTTGCTGCTGCTTTTTACAAGCAGTACCAATATAATACCGACCTTGCTCCCACGCGTACCCAACTTCAGGGTATGTCTATGGGTGCGGGCGAAGGTTTTAAGGACTACGCTAAAAAATGGAGGGACCTTGCTGGAAGAGTACAACCCCCTTTGGCTGATAGGGAGTTAATGGATATGTTTCTGGGGACCTTGTCTGGTTCGTATTTTAATCATCTGATTGGGAGTTCATCGTCTGGATTCACCGAGTTGATAATGACCGGGGAAAGAGTTGAATCCGGTATTAAGAGCGGAAAGATACAAAAGGGTGCTTCGTCAAGTACCAAGAAGAAGCCCTTTAAGAAGGAGTCTAATGCAGTCTACAACTCTAGGAGCCAGAACCGACCCGAGCGCCGCCAAGCGGTTAATGCGGTGGTTATATCAAGGCCTGTTGTTTCCCCACAATGTAATAATCAGCCAAGAACAGAGAGGATGCAAAGACAATTTACTCGGCTCAACATGACTTTATCTCAAATTCTGCCGCAGTTGCTAAAGACCAACTTGGTGATTCCGAGGGAGGCCCCAAAGAATCCCAACACCATATCGCCGCTATATAATCTGAACGCCTGCTGTGCTTATCACTCTGATAGCCCAGGGCATGATGCCAATAATTGCTAGGCTTTGAAGAGTAAAGTGCAAGATCTGATTGATGCTAAGGAGATTGAGTTCGAAGCGCCGGAAAAGCCTAATGTTATGACTGCTCCTATGCCCAAGCATGTAGTGAATGCTGTGGATGATGACTCGTTTGTGACTTCCGTAAAAGACATTTCTACTCCATTGATGACTGTGAAGAAGAACCTTCTGTTAGCTGGTTTATTTCCGGGTTGTGGCGAAGGTTGCCATATGTGTTCCGTCCTACCTACTGGTTTCCATCTATTGAAGTCAGGTGTCCAATGCCTGATGGATAACAAAGAAATTCTGTTTGAGAAGACTTTGGTTCCATTGATTCCTTTTGAAGATGTTTCTATAATCACCATTTCCGGCAATTCTACCAAGGCTTCCTCGAGAAAGCCTGTTAGAATTACATTTGTTCCGAGAATCGCTCCTTTGATCATTACCATTCCTGGACCTATCCCTTACACGTCAGATAAGGCTGTCCCGTGGCACTATGGGGCTGACGTGTATTATCATGGGATTAAACAAGATTTGAAGGGTGAAGAGGCTGATACTGATGTCAACAATATTGTTGGATCTAGCAAGGTCACCCGCGGCGGAAGACTTTTCTCCCCTGAGATCTCTCTACCAGTTGTTCAAAAACCTGTTGTTATTACACCTGCCAGTACATCTGCTACTGTCCCTGTTCAAGTTCCAATCCTTACCCCTGTCGCCGAGTCATCCGATACTCGGGGCAAAGGGATCACCGGTAAGCCTGCCCAGATGGAGGCACTGAAGAAGATTACTGTTGAAGCCTCTAGACAGGAGATAGAGAAAATTTTGAAGATCATCAAAAAGAGAGACTACAACGTAGTTGAACAGCTGAGGCAAACCCCGTCAAAGATTTCTATGTTGTCCATATTGCTATGTTCAGAAGCCCATGCTAAGGATCTGATTGCATCTTTGGTCTCAAGGCTGCCATAGACTTGGGAATCAAATCTTTAGATGTATTCGGAGATTCATCTTTGGTCATTAGTCAGATCAAAGGGGAATGGGACACTAAGCACCCAAATCTTATCCCTTACAAAGAACATGTTTTGACATTGCTACCACATTTTGAGCAGATTACCTTCAAGCATTTCCCGCGAGAAGAAAATCAGCTAGCAGATGCCCTAGCCACATTGTCATCTATGTTTAAACTTAATTGGAATAACGAGGCTCCCCAGATCATCATTGAACGAATGGATGAACCAGCACACTGTCACGAGATTAATACTGAAGAAGTAGTGGACCAGCCTTGGTTTCATGAAATCAAGAGGTATCTCGAGGCTCAAGAATATCCAAAAGGAGCTTCAATCAATGATAAAAAGTTCCTAAGGAGATTCTCTGCTAAGTTCTTCTTGAGTAATGGCATCCTATACAAATGCAATCATGACTCCATTCTGCTCCGGTGTGTGGATAAGATTGAGGCTGAAAAGATCATGGTTGGGATAAGATTGAAGGTACTTTTGGCACTCACTCCAGTGGGCATACGATGGGGAAGAAAATCCTACGGAAGGCTACTATTGGTCTACCATGGAAGAAGACTGCTATCAACACTCTCAGACCTGTCATAAGTGTCAAATTTATGCGGAGAAGGTGCACGTACCTCCGGTTCCTCTGAATGTCCTGACGGCTCCTTGGCCCTTTGCTATGTGGGGAATCGATATGATTGGGGAGATCAAGCCTACAGCCTCCAATGGACACCGCTTCATCCTAGTGGCCATTGACTATTTTACAAAGTGGGTCGAAGCAGCTTCCTTCGTATCTGTTACTAAGAATGTTGTTGCCCGCTTCATCAAGAAAAATCTCATTTCCGGTATGGTATCCCAGAAAGGATCATCACTGATAATGGTAAAAACCTTAAAAATACTATGATCACCGCCTTGTGCGAGCAGTTCAAGATTCAGCATCACAATTCGTCCCCCTATCGACCAAAGATGAATGGTGTCGTTGAAGCTGCAAATAAAAACATTAAAAAGATTATACAGAAAATGACGGTCACCTACAAGGACTGGAATGAGATGCTACCGTTTGCTCTCCACGGGTATCGTACCACGGCTCGCACATCAACTGGGGCAACACCCTATTCTTTGGTATATGGCATGGAAGCTGTTTTGCCATTTGAGGTCCAAATCCCCTCTTTGAGAATTATGAAGGATGCAGGTTTGAATGAGGACGATTGGATTCAAACTCGACTTGATCAACTAAACTTAATTGATGAAAAGAGACTTACTGCTGTTTGCCATGGTCAGATGTATCAAAAACGGATGATCAGGGCTTTCAACAAGAAAGTCAGACGTCAAGTATATCAAGCTGGGGATCTAGTAATCAAACGTATCATCTTTCCACAAGGTGATCCCAGGGGCAAATGGACTCTTGCCTATGAAGGACCATTTGTAATCAAAAGCATATTCTCCGGTGGGGCAATGATCTTAACCACCATGGACGGTGATGACCTGCCACACCCTGCAAACGCAGACATAGTCAAAAGATACTGCGCATAAGAAACCCGCTAGGTTGACACACCTAGGCAAAACAAGGGCATCCCGGCGAACCAAAAAGGTTCGGGCAAAAATTAGGGATAAAAATAAAAGAAATCTGTACACCCGGCAAGTTGAAAACCCGAAAGGGCGACTTGGGCAAAAAAAGGGTTTCCCGGTGGACTGAAAACCCGAAAAGGTGATCCAGGAAAAAGTTAGGGAATCAAAGTGTATGACTATGTCCCGGAGGATCACTTTGCGGACAACACCTTACTTCCCCTAACAAAGTTCGGAGTTTCTGATCAATTCAATCATCTTCGGACGAAGCAACAAATAGACAAGATATTCGGAGATACGAAGGCCGTGGCAAAATGGGAACCCCATGGGATGATCACACATAGCTATCTTCCTTTGTATAAATCTTTCTTGCTTTTATGGCACCATTCTCTTACAAGGATGTCTGTCTCCTTTGTACAAAATACTTATTCAAAGTCAAACACAAAGATATCTCTTTGAAAGTACAGAAAACTATTTGTCTTTTTCTTTACACTTGTGTTTTATTTGCAAAAACGTCCAATGATCCATTAATGAACATATGCATTTGAACATAATTACTGTTTAAAAATAAACAAAATGAGAAAGACAACTAATGATAGGTTGAAAGGATAGGAAAATGTCTCTAGGCTATTCCATAAGAAATCCCCCCAGCACGTCATTTAAATCCCCAGCGGAACTAAAACTTCAAATTATTAATCTCCAGTAGAAATCGTCAAATTTCTCAAGGTTTCCTCAAGCAGATCTTACAAGCAGTATATGGCATTTCCCTCACAATAGAATTTACTTCTCTCAACAAGAGTCCATCCATACTTTAACTTCAAGACATGAAAATTCACATATCCCCAACAAACGGCAGGATTCCCCAGCTTGAGTTCGCCTCTCCGACTACTACAAATCAGAAGACCACATCTCTTCTTCCCCAGTAGACTACTCTACAATCCCTAGCAAGTTACTGAGAAACCTGTATCCAACCAGATAACAACAAACTTCCTTATCCCTAGCAAGTTACTGAGAAACCTGTATCCGACCAAATAGCAGCTAACTTTTGATTCTCTCCAACCAAGGATAACTCCCCAATAGAGTGACAGACAACCGAGACTCCTGAATTTTTTTAAACAGGGTTCAATTTTTTTTCTTCCCACGGAGTTTTCAATACTCCCCAATAGAACAAAAAAACTCCCATTTGGTTAATCCCCAGTAGAAGTCGTCAAGATTCCCAGGTTTCCTCAAGCAGATCTTACGAGCAATACATGGCATTTCCCTTACAACTAGAGTTTATTTCTCTCAGCAGAAATTCATCAACGCTTCGACTTCAAGACTTGAGGACTTACATATCCTCAGCAGTAGTCAAGGATTTATTTTCCTCAAACAAACAGCAATATAATAGATCAGCTTACATGCACGTACATTGCATTCATATATCATAAACATTGATAAAGCAAATACATTGCATCATACATTTCATGCAACATGACTTTTGTTTCAGCTAACACTTTACCCTTTTCAGGATAAGATTAACAGCTACCATTAACAATATACTTCTAGATACAATTCAGATACGCTCCAGACACGGATGCCATTCTGATACTCATTCAGATTCAGATTTCCATTCCTGATACAATTCTGATACGCTCCAGACACGGAAGTCATTCTAGTACTCATTCAGATTCAGATTTCCACTCCTGATACAGTTCAGATACACTCCAGACACGGAAGCCATTCTGATACTCATTCAGATTCAACTTTTGATACAGTTCAGTTCAGATACGCTCCAGACACGGAAGCCATTCTGATACTCATTCAGATTCAACTTTTGATACAGTTCAGTTCAGATACGCTCCAGACACGAATGCCATTCTGATACTCATTCAGATTTCAACTCCTTATACAGTTCAGATACGCTCCAGACACAAGCCATTCTGGTACTCATTCAGATTCAGATTTCTACACCCTTGATACAGTTCAGATACGCTCCAGACACTAAAGCCATTCTGATGTTCAAACATACAAGCTACATCTCAACAAACATTCTTCGATGGCATCCACAAGCCCATCCCCAACAAGATCTTATTACCTCTCTAAATGGCATCTTTAAGCCCATTCCTCCTATTGTCTCCGAGTGCAAATTTCTGGGCACTCTAGTGTCCAATCATCTTCCACCTTCGAGTCTCGAATGGAAAGCCTTGCCAATCTAACTCCTCGGGTTAAAGAAGATTGAACAGGGGCAACTGTTGTACCCCAAAATTTGCCCTCCCATTTTTCAGGAAAAATCACCCTGAATTCTCAAGCTTTCCCTTGTACAAATCCAAGCCTCGAATTATCATTTCTTTCCAAGCAAGCCATTTACATGGGCAAAATGGTCATTTGCAAGCTAAAAAGTCAAACTTTGGTTTTTGGATCAAAATCAAAACACAAAAAATCATATTTCACCAAGACATGTTGGAATATGAAGTTTGTTTCATCAAGAAGCTCAAAAGTCAAATTTTACCTTGGAAAAGTTAAATTCTAAATACTTAGAATTTTTCTAAAAGTATTTAAGAAAAATGACACTTCAGAACTTCTGAACCAACCTCCAGGCAGGAGCAGTCAGAAGTTGCAAACTTGGCTCAGCATATAACACTCAGTAAGAAGTTGTAAACGTGGTTCAGCACATAATCTTCAATCAGAACATGGATTTTTCAGCAGTTACGCAAGTTCAGTCAGAGTTTGCTAGAGGAATTCAAAGAAAGCAACAAAGCCTGAAAGCTTCTTTAGAACATGCTGGAATCAGAAGGTAAGGGGGTCAGAAGATTGGGTCTTACACTGAAGCAGAATCTCTAAGTCCAGAGTTTTCAGAGGCAAATCAAAAGAACATGCTGGAAAGTCTGGAGAACCCTCAGAATTTGCTGAGGCAGCAGGATACTAAGATCCGAACTTGGGTGCGTTGTTCTAGACTTATGCTGAAGTAGGAACTGCTAGCTCAAATTTAAGTAATGATGCAAATCTCAAATTACAAGATTTCTTAGTCTTGACCAATCTCATCACCATTTAATGCTCATTAATGCTCACAACCACTTTTGAGAACTTGTCCAAAGGGTCTCTCCACGTGCAGCATAGCAACGCTCTTGTGCAGATTTGGGTATGGGTTCATGCGCTACTTTTCACTCATGGGTGTCACTTTTCCTTAATCCTCGCTTACTAACCCAGCCTAGGCTAAAATCTATCAATCATCACAACTTTTTATGAACTTTCTTCAGGAGTAAGTCAGCATCTATTGCATGTTATTGGCGCCACTTAACATTTAAAAAACCCACAAAGCTTTTCCTATAAATAGAGCACCATTGTCCACTGAAAAAGGGCGGTCCAACCCCAGAAAAAATTGCTAGAAAAGAAAAAGAAAAGTTTAGCAAGAAAACACCTTGAAACTCTTCCAAAATTCCTAGTGTTTCAAGAGCCTTAAACACAACTTTGAATCCCCTTCCTCCAAACTTCATTTGTACCCAAATTGTTTCTTGACTAAGAAATGCCCATACAGTTTCTGACCACATATATATACTCTCCATCCACCCATTCAAAGAACCTGTCCAGAACACTATCAGAGTTAAGATTAACTCCAGTTCACAGAATTTCTTCCAACAAGAAGGTAAGCACCAGCTGACTCTCACCACACTGCTTAAGCATCATCATATTTGCATGCTCAAAAAACACAATGTAGATATCATGCTTCTGATGTAGTACATGTTCTAATATTTTTACGCCTCTACATGCTTAAGTAGAGAACGAATCAGTTCAGAACTGCCTTGAAGTAGAAACTGAAACTCAGAGTTAGAATTAGCAAAGGCATATTTGCCTCTGATTTTTGGTTCTGATTCTCCTTTTTTCTGAAACACCGTGGCACCTGCTGAAAATGTCTTAGGCATGTCTTCTGTTTTGGGGAGAAATAACCAAATTGCAGATGTTCTGACTAGCACAGGGGGAGACCATGTTCTGACTTTGACGCCAGCACTTCTGAGGCCTGTTTTGTTATCAGTAATATCAGAACTTTTGAAAATTACTTTGTTCCCAGCAGGGTCAGAACCTCTGAACCCATATATTTTCACTAACAAGTTTCTGTTTTGTAGCGCACGGGGTCAGAACTTCTAACCTTCCCACTAACAGGTTTCTGTTTTGTAGCGCACCAGGGTCAGAAGTCCTGACCTATACATTTTCACTAATAGGTTGCTATTCTGCAGCAGTCCAGGGTCAGAACTTCTGACTTCCTTTCAGCAGCACGCTGACCCCCTCCTTTTTTTTCTTTCCCTTGTTATTTTTCTCGCTGGATTCCCCATTCATAAGTGTGTACCCCCACCCCCTAAATATTGTAATAGCGTAGGACTTTACATTTCTGCATTTTTATCGCTTTCAAGTGTAAATGTTAGCAATTAGGATATGTATGGCAAGATAAAATCAATGAAATAGAAAATCCTAATTCAAGATAAAATCATGCATGCAATCAAACACACTTGCACACAAACACCCTTAGGGTTTCTCCACTTGGTTGCCTTATACGAAAATATCCATGTTACGCATGCAAAGTATCTCGGTAAAACAAACAAAATCAAAAGATCATAGTCCCTCGATGACGCTATTCAAAGTTGCCTTACAAAAATGATCTTAGTCCCTCGAAAATACTAAAGATACTTTGCAACATTGCTAATCATGGTTATACGATGACCCGCGCCCATCCCGTTAAACTCCAAAGATAAGGTTACTTACCAAATCAATGGTAAGACGACAATGTCAAAGGAATAGAAAATGCATAAGAAAGACATTTGAGTAGGTAGATTGCTTCTAGCTACTTGCTCTATTTGCAAACAACTATCTTTGTTATTTTCAAAAATACACACACATAAAACAACTTACAAACATTGAAAACATTTTCAAAAAAGACAAACATCTTTGTATACATTCTTACGAACGAGAATCATTACAAAGATTGCCTAAACGAATGGCCTATTTTACAAAATACTTTCAAAACCACACCAAACACATTTTCAAACAACAAAAGCAAGTGATCTAGCAAGTAACTAAGAGCCCATGGAAAACCATGGATGAAAATGGTGCTAATACCTTCCCTTTTCATAATCTACCCCCTGAACTCAAGAAAACATCTCAAAGGTCTTTCCTGTGCTTTTTCACCTTTCCTTTTGGATAAAAGAAAAGTCGGTGGCGACTCTTGCTAACCGCAACATTTGCAAACACAAACGCAAACCCTCAAGTCAGTTCTCCAACCGTATCACACCAATGTAATGTTATGCTTAAAAGTGATTAATAATGCGTAAATAAGCAAAGTCAAATTCAAAAGAATTGCCAAACCGTGAGAGGCGTGGAGGCTGATTCAGGGCGTCTCAGGACGTGCAAATGGTGTTGTTAGCTTCAGGAGATATCCAGGAATCGATGTGTGGCTTTGAATTGCTTTGAATCATCCTCTAAGCTTGAAACCGATCCACACTTTTTCTTCAAAAATTTGATTTTTGTTTGGGGTTCTCACGACCTGCAATCCTTGTCCTTTTGGCTTGTGTATGTTCTATATATGTAGTAGAACTGATTAGGTTAACAAAAACAAATTAAATCTTTGTGAATCATGAAAATTTGATTTGATTTGGTCCTTGTATGATATCTTTCCAAAACAACCATAATCATGCCAATTTTTCTTTAATCATCCCTTGCACAATTTGATATGATATGCCAGCCTAATTGGATTTGATTCCTACAAAAAATCATATCCAAAATCAATCTTTTATATTTTTTGCAATTTATTTGATCTAATTTAACTTTTAAATAATAAAAAATCAAAATAAATAAATAAATAAATCAAAAAATGTGTGGATGCTGATTTGGGTCATGGACCATATTTCCAACAAGATACAATCATGAAATGCTAGGCCCATTTGACAAAAAATTCACTTTTGAGAATATTTGAATTTTGGAAATTTTCCAAAAATGGTCAACTTTGATAATGCATATCTCATATTTTAAACCTAGAGAGGTGTTATTGGGCTTTTTATAAATATTAGGTTATCCCCTAAACAACCCTTTTTGTTTCATCTCAATTGGGTCTTCCATGTTCATGTAAGAAGATTTAACCCAAAAGGTGTTTTTGTTGACTTTTCAAAAGGACTTATAATGTAGAAATTCATATCTTTTGATGAGTGCATATTTTAAACTTGTGGGATGAAGATGAGTTGTAGGTAATTTCATCCTATTCAAAATGAGCCTTGGATTGAAAATTTCTGATAAAGTATGAAGAAGTTATGCCTGGTCAAAGTTTGGTTGACTTTTCCTATGAAACCCTAATTTAACAACTTTTGGGTTTTGATGAATTTGGGGGAATTCCTAGAGGAATCATGATCAACCCTTGATCAAATGATGGATATATCTTCAAAATGTTGATGTTGACCAAAAATCTTGAAGTTTGACTGTATGTGGGCCACAGTTGACTTTTGACCTAGTATAGTTGATTTTCAGGCATCTGGGAAATTGACTGAGCAAACTTCTTGTGCAAGGCATGAAACTTGACATGGATGAGCTTGAGAACATATTGGGACCATGGAAAGCATTTGGGGCCTTTGGAGTTCACACATCTTGATGAAAATGGAAACCCTAGTTTGAGGTACATTGCCTTAGGAGAGAGTTTGTCTGGCCAAATCTTGGGCATCCTTGAGCGAGTTGAGGACCTCAATGGGCATGTGTTGAGTAAAATGAGAGGGAAAATTTTGGGGTACAACAACTGACCCTGTTCAATCTTCTTAAACCTGAGGATGTAGATTGGCTGACTGCCTTTCGTAATCTGAAGGTGGAAGATGATTGAACACTAGAGTGCCCAAAAATTTGCACTCGTCTGAGATGGTGTTGGACTGTGTAGGTAGTATCGGGAATGGGCTTACAGATGCAATTTGGAGGAGATGACGGAAGGTCACCGAAGATGGGCTTAAAGATGCCATCCGGAAGATATGACGGAGAATCGTCGAAGACGGGCTTAAAGATGCCATCTTGAGGATGTTGATTTCCCGAGATATTCCTTTGATGAGAATTCCTGTTCCTGTCGTTGAGGAGGAATCTGTTGAGGAGTGTTGGTCTTTGTCTTGGGAGAAATGGAATTTTAGGAACTTCATTTATCCGTTACTCTATTGGGGAATCATCTCTTAGTCGAGAAGATGAAAATGAACTGCTATCTGGTTGTGCTCCAGGCTTTACAGTGATTTGCTGAGGATAATAAGACTGACTGCTATCTAGTCGTACTCCAGGTTTTACAGTGACTTAATGGGGAGATGAGATTAAACTTGCTATCTGGTCGTGCTCCAGGCTTTGCAATCTCAAAAACTGTTATCTGGTCGTGCTCCGGGATTTAGAATAAATTAAGTAGTTATCCAGTCGCTTCCGCGTTTCAACTTGAATTTAAGGCATACTAACATCCGGTCATTTCCAAGCTTCATAGTAATTGGCCGAGTAAACTGCTATCTGGTCGAATTCCGAGCTTCGCAGTACCTTATATTGTTATCTGGTCGTGCTCCAGGTTTCATAGTGTTTCTTGCCGTTATCTGGTCGTGCTCCAGACTTCACAGCGTCTCATACCGTTATCTGGTCGTGCTCCAGGCTTCACAGTGTCTTATACCATTATCTGGTCGTGTCCCAGGCTTCAGTAATTTGGAGAAATTAAGATATTATCCGGTCGATTTCCAGGCTTCATAGATTGAATTTGAGATATACCACTATCTGGTCGATTCCAGGCTTCATAGTATTTTGTACTGTTATCCGATCGTGCTCCAGGCTTCACAATATAATGTATTGTTGGTTGACTATTATCCAGTCAGTTTCCGGGATTCATAGCTTTTGAACTGGAACAAAACTCTTAGTATCGATTTGACTGAACCAGGGAAAGGTCTCGAGTTGTCTTCAACTGAGAGAGAAATCTTAGTATCGATTTGACTTAACCCGGGAGAGGTCTCGGATTAACTTTGACTGGTATAGAAATCAGGGGAATCTTAGCGGCGATTCGGCTGACCCAGACGAAAGTCTTAGATCATCTTCAACTAGAATAGAAACCTTAGTGTCGGTTTGACTGAACCAGAGAAAATCTTGAAAAGTGTTGGAATATCTTCAATTGGAATAGAAACCTTGGTGTCGGTTTGACTGAACTAGAGAGAACTTGTGAGAACTTGATTGCATCTTTCCCTGAAAGGTAAAGAGTTAGTCGTATGTAATGTGATGATGTATGAAATGTATCGAGTAATGATGTTCTCAAAATAAATGAGATTGTGTTGTATAATATGTATGCATATGCCATGATGCATGGATATGCAATGCTATTGTGATATTCTCTAGCTGGGGAAAATAAATCCTGGACTGCTGCTGGAGAGTATAAGGAGTTGAGTTCTTCGTTTCCATTGGGGATAGTGACCGAAGATGATTAGCTGGGGATTTACATCCATTCTGCTTGAGAATATTCTGCCAAAGGAGACTCTATCTGAGAATAATCCAGCGGGAGAATGACTATGTGGGGAAGAGAGATACTCTGTTGGAAGATCTGCCGATTTGGAGAAATAAACTCGGCTAGGGATGAACTTCCATTGATGGAGAGAAGAGCTCTGTTGGAGATTGAGCTTCCGCTGTCAGAGAAATAAACTCTACTCAGGATATGGCTTTATAAACTGCTCATGGTTATAAAACTCGGCTGGGGAATGCAGATATCAGCTTTCTGAAGGAACCTGCTGGGGAAGGAATTCCTGCTTGGGGATATGGAGGTTGGACCTTGGTTGTCTCGGCTCTGTGGGGAATATAAATATCACGGGCATGTATGTGATAGTGACTTCGCTTCCAACTGTCTCTGCCCCTTGTACCATGTTGGAAAAAGTACATGCGGAGATTTTATGGATGGATCTATGTCGTGATTGTACTTGAACATGTATTTAATGAGTGTCAGGATGACATCCATCTCTAGATCGTATTTGAACTGTACTTGAAACATGTGTTGAATGAGTTTCAGAATGACATCCTTCTCTGGATCGTATCTGAATTGTACTTGAAACATGTGTTGGATAAGTGTCAGAATCACATCAGTCTCTGGCTCGTATCTGAAGTGTATTTGAAACATGTGTTGAATGAGTGTTAGAATGACATCCGTCTCTGAATCGTATTTGAACTGTACTTGAAACATGTGTTGAATAAGTGTCAGAATGACATCCGTCTCTGGATCGTATCTGAACTGTATTTAGAGGAGAATATGGAGTAAGTATCAAGATGACATCCGTCTCTGGATCGTACCTTAACTGTTTCTAGAAGAGAAATCTGGAATAAGTACCAGGATGACGTCCGTCTCTAGATCGTACCTGAACTGTTTCTAGAAGATAAATCTGGAATAAGTACCAGGATAACATCCGTCTCTAGATCGTACCTGAACTGTTTCTAGAAGAGAAATCTTGAATAAGTAGCAGAATGACATCCGTATCTGGATCGTATCTGAAACTTTTCTCGATGTATGAAAATCTTGAATAAGTAGCAGAATGACATCCATATCTGGATCGTATCTGAACCATTTCTCAATGTATGAAAATCTTGAATAAGTAGCAGAATGACATCCGTATCTGGATCATATCTGAACCGTTTCACGATGTATGAAAATCTAGAATAAGTAGCAGAATGACATCCGTATCTGGATCGTATCTAAACCATTTCTCAATTCTGGTGCTCTTGATGAATGTTGATCAAGGTATAAGTCTTCCATTGATAGACAGGTGACAGGACATAGTCGTACGTTTTAAATCCCTAACTTTTTCATGGACCGCCCTTTCGGGTTTTCAGTCCACCGAGATACCTTTTTTCCTAAGCCGCATTTTCAAGTTTTTGACTTGTCGGGTGTACATATTTTTTTATGTATATCCCTAACTTTTTCCCGAACCCTTTTGGTTCGCCGGGATTCTCTTATTTTTGCCTAGGTGTGTCAACCTAGTGGGTCTTTTTTTTTCATGCGTAGTATTTTCTGACTATGTCCACACTTTCAGGATGTAGAGAGTTGTCATTGTCCATAGTGTTGTGTTGTAGTACTGTCAAAAATGTTTTCTTGATGGCACATAATTCATTGCTGGAATGCATGCGTAATGCCCCAAGCGATTCAGATGGAGATCTGCCCCTGGTTATTTGACACTTTCGGAGAGACTTCCCCAGGTGTGTTTAGACATCATGTCATGCCCCTTGCTTATGGAAGACCTGTTATTGGAAGTGTCTTTCCTGCTGAGGTGATTCTGTCTATTGAGAGGATGTCTGTTCATTGAATATCCATTGTGCGGATTTCTCTGTTGTCAAACAATTAGCCATATGCAAACAATGTCATTTAAAGAATGCAAAACTCATGTCTGTCTTGAAATTTTTTTGAAAATGTGTTTTGTGTAGTAAAACGAAATTTGCAAGAATGTGATATCAACTCAGGATTCGTAACAAAGCCTACAGGAGTCAGGATACCTTTGTAACAGTATGCTCTCAAACTAACCCACGCTTCGGCTAGGACTATTAAGGGTTATAACTTAGCCTGGTTCACGGTTCAAGAAACAAAGGATAAAGGCTCAAATTTTATTTGTACCCAACCCGCTCTTCGTGATATTCTTCAGTCCTATGCTCAGTTAATTGCGCGTTTAGATCCCGATTGAGTTTGGAATCTTTGCTCTGATACTTGGTGATGATTCAGAAATTGAACATTTATTTTGAAAAGGAAGTCATTTTTGTAATCTTCTTTTTGTCGAGGATTTGTAGTAACCTCTTTTTTTTGGTTTTCGTTATCCTTTCTTTTTCCGAAATTGTTTCTTTTGTGATTACAGCCAGCGGGATGCCCCAATTTTTCTCTTAAGTCTCCTTCATAGGTTTTGACTTAATGGGCTTTTATTTCGAGAGATAATGACTGACTGTCTTGACGATTATACGGAACCATCATCGTCTTTTGTTTTTGAAGGACATCTTCGATGCCATTCATTGTGTACGAAGCGGCAGATTGTGACTGAATGCGCCTTTAAATTAACTGAGAAAGCTACCCTGCCCCAGGTTATGATTAAGGGTTTTTAATTTGTGTGAAAAGAAAAATTGCTACTTCTTTGGCTCGAAGGGGTTGACTAGGGATTATCTTCCTTATAACTCCACTGTTTAGGATTTGAAACAACGCATGTACATCGTCAGCGGGGTCTGTTCAAAAGCATACTGTAGAGATTGTGGTATCATTTTCGTCATCCTCCCTCTAAGGCTTAGAGTTTTTAATCGAGATTTGAATATCACGAAAAGGAAGTATAGATAAGTTTAAGCATAGTGAAAACAGATTAATTCAAGACAAACATGTATAATGCATTAATGAAATAACAAAGTTTTGACATGACAATAATTGTTCGAATAACCAAAGAAAATACAAATTGAGAATTTAGTGAACAAAAATGTTTTCAATCCTAGCCATGTTTTGGAACGGGAGAAGTGATCATGTT
This sequence comes from Vicia faba, assembly GCA_948472305.1. Classification (NCBI taxonomy): domain Eukaryota; kingdom Viridiplantae; phylum Streptophyta; class Magnoliopsida; order Fabales; family Fabaceae; genus Vicia; species Vicia faba. Next base: position 76,902,113 of record OX451737.1, on the reverse strand, counting down.
GGGAGTCTCTGGAGGGTCGAATTCAATCTCTTTGGCATCAATCATATCCTGAATTTTGTTCTTCAGAGCCCAGCAGCCATTTGTAACATGTCCAGGACTATCAGAATGGTATGCGCACCTTTCGCCGGGGTGGTAACTAGGAGTAGAAGTATTGGGATTTCGCAGAGGAGCCTTTAACGTAATCAACCCTGCCTTCAACATGTATTGTAACGCTTGAGCTAGTGACATGTTAATTCTGGTGAACTGTCTCGTAGGCGTGACCTCTTTACACTGATTCCCCTGTTGGTGTCGTTGCATAGGCGTAGGATTAGAGAGCAGTATTGCCCCCACATATTGATTGTGGTCGTCTGTCTTATTACGACCCTTCTAGCCATACACAGCATTGGCTTTCCTCTTACCAGCAAGTGGCTTCTTCTCAGCATTAGAAGATGCATCCATCGGGATCTTCTCACTCTTGATACCACTTTCGATCCTTTCTCCAGTCAGAACCATCTCTGTGAATCCAGATGAGGAACTCCCAATCAGCAGATTAAAGAACGGGCATGTCAGAGTGCCCATGAATATATCTACCATTTCCCGATCATTCAGAGGAGGTTGTACCCTTCCAGCTAGATCCCTCCATTTCTGGGCATATTCTTTGAAGCCTTCGCTAGAATCCATAGACATGCTTTGAAGTTGTGTACGAGTTGGAGCGAGGTCAGTATTGTATTGGTACTGCTTGTAGAAAGCAACAGCCAAGTCTTCCCAGGTATGAATGTCTTTTCTTTCTAACTAGTAGAACCACTCCAGTTGTGTGCCAGCTAAACTTTCTTGGAAGAAATGGACCCATAACTTCCGGTCAGTAGTGTGAGGTTAAATCTTCCTCACATAGGAATGGAGATGCATTTTAGGACAAGAGACCCCATCATACTTAGCAAATACCGGTGACTTGAATTTTGGGGGGATGACAACCCCGGAGACCATACCTAACTCTTCAAAATCCATCCCAGGAACCTTCTGGATTTCCATAGCACTCAGACGCTCTTCTAACTGCTTATACTTTTCATCAGCCAGAGGGTACTGCTCCTCATTATAATTAGTTTCATTGTCAGACTCTTTAGGACTAGGGTCCTCTTCTCTGGCTTCACCCTCTTGATTCTCTCCCTCTTTAGATGAAGAAGCTAAATCAAAAACCCGTCTTAGTGGCCCTCTGAACCTTCTGCTCATATGTTCCACACCAGTTGTCCCCTTGGTCTTCTTAGTGTTCTTCTTAACAATCAAATCCTTCAGCTCTTCCTATCCTTTGGCCAGAGCCACAATCATTTGCTGGAACTGTGTGTTCTGAGTCTGAAGATCTTTCACAGTTTGTTCAAGAGCCATTGCTGAAATAAACAGCGGAGGAGATGAAAAACCTGTTATGAATCCTGTTATGCAATGATATGTATGATATGTATGCAATGTTTTCAAGGGTTCTTAAAGGCTCAAATTTGCTTAAACAAAAAGGAACAAACGTGAATTATATTAGTAAACTTGAATTGTTACAAAGAATGTATTTTGAGAGTATAATTAAGCTAAATAAAACAAAAAGAAGACTAGGTTTCCCATGAGCGCATCCTCTTTGGCGCGATGTAGGTATTGATATTCCTCTCTTCATGAAGTATCCTAGTGAGTTCCAAGACCTTCTTCTCGCTGGCGTAGAATTGGGCTTCAAATGTATCACGCTCCTCTTTAAGCTTAACCCAAGACTTTTGTAACTCTTCGTGATCAGTTGGCATGTCTGGATGAAGAACAAGATGAGGAGTGTCTCCCTCGGCAACTGGTTCCATAATCATAGGTCGGATAGCGGGATAAGGCATCATAATAGTTTGAGCGCGGGCTCGTACCCATCTGAGATAAGGCTCGAGAGGTATGGAATTCTTATACCCAAGTGTCTTGCTGTAAACCCTATGTACCATACTCCAAGCTTGTATGAACCTTTTGCGGTAACCCTGAACATCATTCTCATAGTTGAAGGTGATTCCTTGAATAAGTGTATCATGAGGACCATCCCTTCTTGCATAACCAAACTGTCGTAATGCTAAGCAAGGGTTATAAGTGATTCCTTCCCTAATGCCTAAGAGAGGGACATTTGGGAATTCACCATAACGATCGATGATAGTAACATCTCCCGAGAACCGTGAACACCAATGAATGTCTGAATGCGTAAGGGACATCATTCGATGAGACCATCTTGTACCCTGTTCATTCTTCAAAGTAAATCTGGGTAGGTGCGAAATAAACCACCTAGCCAATAGAGGAGTGCAACGCTGGAGGGTCCCCCTTATTTTTAGAGTGCGAGCATGCAGAGAGTTTAGAATATCCCCAAGTAATGTAGGTATCAGATTCCGAGACAGAAAAACTTGGATTATGCTCACATCTACGAGTTGATCCGCATTAGGGAACAACACACCCCGTAGACAAGGAGCGCCAAAACCTCTTCAAAAGCTTGTAGATCCAGGGTATCCCAAAAATAGTAAGCCTTCTCAAACAGAAATTTAACCGGAATTCCTTGAACACTCCCTCTGGTTTCCCAATTTGTCAATATGTCGGACCGTTGTAAGGATAGAGATTTAGAAATTTCTTCAGGTTTGGGATGTCTTTCTGTACTGCTGAAAGGTAGCTGATAGAGAATGAGTATCCCTAATAACTGAGAAAATTCCTCCATAGTAGGCACTAACTGGTAATCCGGGAATGTGAAACAGTGATGCAGAGGATCGAAGAACTGAAATAGCACTTTCAACATTTCTTCGTCAGGTTTTGTAGTGACCAAGTTGAGCAACCGACCATGCTTTTCAGTGAAAGGAGAGCTTTCAGGAATCCTTATTGTCAAGTCCCTTAATTGAGGAGATACTTTCACTAGGTTAATCTGAATAGTGTTCCTGTGGGCGGATGCCATATCCTACAAAACAGAGCAAAGATGAGCCCTAGAAACCCTTGAAATAGTTAGTATGATATGCTATGGTATGATGTTTATGATGTCATGATAAATCACAGGTATAGAAAACACAGACAAATCACACCAAGTCCTTAGGTTTAAGGTCTGCTTGAGTTTTAAGGTCATACCCTCTTGAAGTTGGATTGGTTCAACCTGTCCTATAAATATGTAACTGGGTTCTAAAGGGATCTCAATATCACCGATATTTCCACCAAGCCTTGTTCAATCGACGATTGACTCGTAATCAAACAAAACTCAGAAGTCAAACCTCAATGAGTGTAGCATCGAGTATCTGTCGACCTTGGGCATACACCAAAGTCGGCCATCTCGCTACGTCCTATTGGCCAAGTTATGCAATTAAAGGTTCTAAGGTCAGTTGATGCTTTATGACACCACGCAGCGGCCCCGTACATCTCCCTGATTGACTCAAGGGTTACGGGTACCAACCAAAGTGCCACATCAACGTAGCTACTGCTTCAAATGTGTCGGTATACCCCAACACAACTCCCTCACAGTTTATTGCTACTTACCTAAAAGGTATTTCCCGATCCGAGTGTAGGATTAAATAACCCAAACAGTTCCCATAAATATAAAGCAAGCAAGACAATCAAGAGAAAGCAATTAAATATGACCTAGATCCTAAGGTTTACCCCACTTTATATTTTATTCTCCAGCAGAGTCGCCAGTTCTGTGATACGGTGGCAGAACCGACTATTAATACTGGTTTGCATTTTTTGTTTGCAAAATGTCGCGGTAAGCAAGAGTCGCCACCGACTTTTATTTTATCCAATCAGGAAATGGAAAAAGAACAAAAAAAACCTTTTTCGAGATGTTTCTGAGTACGGGGGATAGATTATATAAAGGGAAGGTGTTAGTACCCTTTCTATCCATGGTTTTCCACGGGCTCTTAGGTACTTGCTCATTTTGAAATTGCTTGTGTGTGCTTTGTTTTGAAAAGTTTTGTATTACTTCGTGTTAACCCTTGTTTCTGTCCTCAAGAGTGTTACGAAGTTGTTTTTGAAAACTTTGTTTGAAAAGTGTTTGTGTGAAAAAGATTTGTTTGTTTGAGAAAGTGCCTAAGAACTAATCTACGTACTCGAAAAAAGTCTGTTCGTTTTCCTTTAGACAGTGCTATCCCATTATTGAGAAATAGGTAGCATCGACGTTGGAGTTTTAAGGGACGTTCGAAGGGACAAGTACGATCACAAAAGCAATGTTAGGAAATGTTAGGAATCATCCTAAAGCCTTAAAGATCTTTTTTCGAGGCAACATCTGAATGGGTCATTTTAGATCTTTTGGGGCTAGAGGATAACCACTAACAAACCCTATACTTCACGACCGCTTACCGAAGGCAGTCGGAGTGGAGTAAACCCTAGGAGTGAGCATGTGCGAGTGTAATTTCAGTTAATTTATCTTTGCATGTTTAGGGTTCTCTACTGTATTAATTTTTAGTTAGTCTTTCCGTACAATCCTATTAACATTCATCTAAGCAGTTTATAGTTTGCGAAAATTAAAATGCGAGAAAGTTAAAGTCCTAGCTATTACAAGGCTTTCGCAGATACATAATTATTTTGGACTGAAAATAAAAATGCGGAATTTAAAACCCTAATTACTATTACAAACTCGGAGCAGTTACAATAATAATAAAAATAATTAAAAGCGCGCGGCGAATTAAATGCGATAATAATTGGAGAATCCTAAGAAATCTAATTGAAAAATATTTATGTTATTTTTTTAGAAAGATTAGATTATGTACAAAATTAAACCCTAATCCTAATTATTATTAAATTATGAAAAAAGGAATTAAATTTCCCTAATTTTAATTAAACTAATTAATTAGAGAAATAAAATATTTTTATGAAAAATGATTTTTGATGTTTTTGTGATTTTTGATTTAATGAAAAAAACTGATTTTTGTGTTATTTTTGTAAAAGAAAATAATTAATAAAACAATTAAAACAAGAAATAAAATAGAAAAGTAAAGAGATTGGCCTATATGGAAGCTGAAAGGGGGGTATGTTGCTGAATTGTTTAGGCCGAAGAAGGCTGAGCCCAATCCTACGCCTGATTCTGTGTTGCTCCCTTCTGATGGTGTACTATGGTCTTTGATGTGTGGTAAGTTGGATCTGATTGGAGACAAATCCAATGGCTGGATGGTGGTAGCGCATGATGGACGTCTTGTAGCGTAATGCATGGAACATGCGCTCAAATGTTAAGAAAATAAAGAAAATTGCTGGGACCTGGGATCGAACCCAGGTCCTCCCACTCAATACAATGCATGCCTTGCCATATGGGCTATCATGTTTAGTTGTTAATATGATAAGACTAATATATAATATATAAAACAAAGTGAATGAACTGAAAAATGCGCGAAATTTGAATTGCCCAATCAGGCTGGGACACGTCATCATCTTCCCCACAGATCCGTCGATTTAGGTTAGGGACTTTTACCTACGGCCAAACTCCATGGCTATAGCACTGCAAGTTTCAAAAATCAACAATAAGCATGATAAATTAATTCTAAGCACATGGATCAACTCGTCTTGATGCCACAAGCATCACAGAACCCTTTTCTTGGGCCAATTTAACTTGTATAGAAAAACCCTAAAATGGAAAGGTAAACCCTAACAATGGTAGTTGGCGAAGCAGTTATCAAAACGCAAAATTACTTAAACCAAAACATTCGAAATAATGATACCAATGTAACGCTATGCTTAAAAGTGATTAATCATGCGTAAATAAGCAAAGTCAAATTCAAAAGAATTGCCAAACTGTGAGAGGCGTGGAGGCTGATTCAGGGCGTCTCAGGACGTGCAAATGGTGTTGTTAGCTTTAGAAGATATCCAGGAATCGATTTTTGGCTTTGAATTACTTTGAATCATCCTCTAAGCTTGAAACCGGTCCACACTTTTTCTTCAAAAATTTGAGTTTTGTTTGGGGTTCTCACGGCCTGCAATCCTTGTCCTTTTGATTTGGTTAACAAAAACAAATTAAATATTTGTGAATCATGAAAACTTGATTTGATTTGGTCCTTGTATGATATCTTTCCAAAACAACCATAATCGTGCCAATTTTGCTTCAATCATCCCTTGCACGATTTGATATGATATGCCAGCCTAATTGGATTTGATTCCTACAAAAAATCAGATCCAAAATCAATCTTTTATATTTTTTGCAATTTCTTTGATCTAATTTAACTTTTAAATAATAAAAAATCAAAATAAATAAATAAATAAATAAATAAAGAGAAAATTTTTGGATGATGATTTGGGTCGTGGACCATGTTTCCAACAAGATACAATCATGAAATGATAGGCCCATTTGACAAAAAATGCACTTTTGAGCATATTTGACTTTTGGCAATTTTCCAAAAATGGTCAACTTTGACAATGCATATCTCCTCCAATTTTAAACCTAGAGAGGTGTTATTGGACTTTTTAGAAAGCTTAGGTTGTCCCCTAAACAACCCTTTTTTTTCATCTCAATTGGGTCTTCCATGTTCATGTAAGAAGCTTTAACCCAAAAGGTGTTTTTGTTGACTTTTCAAAATGACCTATAATGTAGAAATTCATATCTTTTGATGAGTGCATATTTTGAACTTGTGGGCTGAAGATGAGTTGTAGGTAATTGTATCCTTTTCAAAATGAGTCTTGGATGGAAAATTTCTGATAAAGTATGAAGAAGTTATGCCTGGTCAAAGTTTGGTTGACTTTTCCTGTGAAACCCTAATTTAGCAACTTTTGGGTTTTGATGAATTCGGGGGCATTCCTTGAGGAATCGTGATCAACTGTGATACGGTGGGAGAACTGACTTGAGGTGTTTTGCGTTTGTGTTTTCAAATGTTGCGGTTTAACAAGAGTCGCCACCGACTTTTCTTTTATCCAATAAGGAAAGGTTAAAAAAGCACAGGAAAGACCTTTAGAGATGTTTTCTTGAGTTCAGGGGGTAGATTATGAAAAGGGAAGGTATTATCACCCTTTTCATCCATGGTTTTCCATGGGCTCTTAGTTATTTGCTAGAACACTTGCTTTTTGTTTGAAATTTGTGCTTTTGTATGGTTTTGAAAGTATTTTGAAAAGGTTCCATCGTTTAGGCAAACTTTGTAATAGTTCTCGTTCGTAAGAACATATACAAAGTGTTGAGCTTTTGAAAATATTTCAAATTTTGGAAAGATGCTTGGAAAGTGTATGTGATTGTTTTGAAAATATCAAGGATATTTGTTTTGAAATTGAGCAAGTAACTAAAAGTAATCTACCTACTCAAAAGGTCTTAGATGTGCTTCTCCTCCTCCTTTAGATATTGCTACCTTACCATTGTTTTGGTAAGAAGCCCCATCGTTGGATGTGAAGGGACGGGCGTTGGGTCATCGAGGGACTATGATCTTTTGTTTTCGATTCGTTTGTGCTAAGACATCCCACATGCGTAACATGGCCATTTTTGTAAGGCAACAAGTGGAATTACCCTAAGGGTGTAAGTGTGCGAGTGTATTTTATTGCATGCATAATTTGTCTTGATTAGGGTGATCTATTTGTCAATTTTCATATCTTGTCATATACATCCTAATTACTAGCATATATTGAAAGCAATAACAGTGCGGAAATGTAGAGTCATACGCTATTACAATATTTAGGGGGATGGGAGTACATATTTTTGCAAGTTAAAATTCTAGGTTACTATTACCACCACATTGAAACAGATAAGAATATACAGGAAATGTAAAATGTTTGTCTGTTTTAAAAAAGGGAAATAACTTTTGTTTAAGAAAATATATATTTTTTTTTGTCTTTTTATGTTAAAAGAAAATATATCATGCAAATATAAAATATTTTTGGTGTTTTTTTTTTATTAATAATAAAAAATAATATGATGGCAATAATAAGTAAGAAAGAAAACATAATCAGCGCAAAATACTGAAAATAGAAGAGGTCAGAAGTTCTGACTCTGACTTGCTGCACAAACGGAAAACATGTTAGCAAAAATATGGAAGTTCAGAAGTTATGGATCTTTTGAGAACTCAGAAGTTTTCAGAAGTTCTGACGTAACGGTCAGAACTTTGCATCTTTCCATGTCAGTCAGAACATCTGCAGCTTAGTCATTTACAGAACAGAAGTTGCATGCATAATAGTTATGACAAATTTCATGAAATATCAGAAGCATTAATCAGAAGCAGCATGTATTTGCTAACTCTAATTCTGAGTCCTATTTTATTTATGAAGCTCTGGACTGGGATTTCCTCTACTTAGGCAGGAAAATGCATGAATTTTCAGAATATGTACATCCTCAGGATCAGAATATCTACATTGTGTTAAATATGCAGAATCTGGAAATGCTCAATCAGTTATGATAAGAGTCAGCAAAAAAACTTACCTTATAGTTGGAAAGGATTCTGTGAACTGGAGGTTGTTCTTGAATTCTGGTGATGTTCTGAGTAACTTCTTCACGTACTCAGCAGGTTGGAAGTTTGTAATTTCTGGAACATCCAAAGGGGTGAAGTTCTGATCCTTTTGAAATGGATTTTGGTGGAGAATGTGTTACTGTTTGATTACAGGATTTGGGATGGCTTTAATCAAGAACACTTAAGGAAAAATGGAGCTTGAACATAAGGAATCAATGCTAAGATTTTGGTATTTTGTGTTTATAGTTTCCTGGGTTCTTGGAAATTTGCAGTGGTTCAAAGCCTTCTTCTTTGATTCTCTTGTCTCTTTCACACAAAAAAGTTCTGCTCTCTTTCAATTTTTTCGGGACCCTTTCTTAGTGGTCAATGGTGTTCTATTTATAGGCGAAGTTTTTGCAGTTGGGGCGGTCAAGTGGCACCAACATCATATGCTAGATGCTGACTTACTCTTGAAGTAAGCTTAAACAAGTGGGGGTTCAACGTATTCAAGTTGGATGGTTAACAGCGCCTCAACTGGATTTGGCAGCGTGAATTAATGAAAAGTAGAAACAACGTGTGGGTCTAGCATACTTTTGCACATAAATTTGTCTTCCCAAGGAAGTAGGGGTACACGTGGTGTGAATCCCTTGGATAAAGACTCAGAGGCGGTTGTGAGCATTAAATGAGTTCCCATGTGAAACTTTGCATCCTTGCTTGACTCTGGATTAGAAGTTCTGCTTCAGCGTAGCATCTCATCTTTTGATCTCCTTATCTTCCGACTTCAGCATGTTCTGAGGGATCCTCCAGAACTTCTAGTATACTTACAACACGCTTTGTTACCTTCTTTGTTTTAACCTTGCAAACTCTGACTGAACCTTTGTGAACACTGGCTCAGAAGTTCTGAGTAAACTCTGTCTTGAGAACATCCAGAATTTGCTAAATGTGAACACTGGCTCAGAAGTTCTGAGATAGCCATATTTCTTAAATACTTAGAAAAATTTCTAAGTTTTTAGAATTTGATTCTTCCAAAATAAATTCAAACTTTTGAAACTCTTGATGAAGCAAACTTCATATTCCAACATGTCTTGATGAAATATGATTTTTGAGATTTTGATTTTGATCCAAAAGTCAAAGTTAGACTTTTTAGTGTGCAAAGGACCATTTTGCCCTTGTGAATGGTCTGCTTGGAAAAATTGATAATTCAAGGCCTAGAGACTTGATGAAAGCAAACTTGAGGATCCAGGGTGATTCCTTGAGAAATGAGAGGGAAAATTTTGGGGTGCAACAGCTGCCCCAGTTCAAACTTCTTGAACCTGAAGAGTTAGATTGGCGGATCCGCCATTCGTGACCTGAAGGTGAAAGATGGTTGAACACTAGAGTGCCCAGAAATTTGCACTCGAAGATGGATGGTGAATGGGCTTATAGATGCCATTTGGAGGAATATTGGTAAATGCTGGAAGAAGCATCAGCACAAATCTCTTGTTGATCTATACTAAACTTGACGTTTTACCTGGGAGAAAAGGGGTTAGTAAAATGCATATGCTTTCATGATATTCACCAGATGTGGTATCATGCTAAATGCATATGGTATGTACATGCTATGATGTATGAATGCGAGATGTATGTTTCCATCTGGGAAAATAAATCCCTGACTGCTGTTGAGGAAATCCAGAGAGGTTGAATCCCTGATTGCCTGTTGGAAATGAAGAATATGCATATCTTCAAATTTTATTGAAGGGATGCTTTTGCTGGGGAGTGTCGCTCAGGTTTCATCTGTTATCTGGTCGGATCCAGGATTCACAGTTGCTGAGGATGAAGTAGCTGGCTACTATCCGGTCGGGTCCGGGCTTCGTGGCAACTTACTGGAAGAGGAGATGAATTAACTACTATCTGGTCGGATCCAGGCTTTGCAGAAAATTCCTTGAAATCGAATAGTTATCTGGTCGGGTCCATGCTTCACAACAACTTGTTGGGGATATGGAGGTTAACTGTTATCTGGTCGGGTCCAGGATTTACAGTAACTTACCGGAGGAAAGGATGAATTAATTGTTATTTGGTCGGGTCCAGGCTTCACAATAACTCTTTGAAGACTGTTATCTGGTCGGGTCCAGGCTTTATGGTCTCTTGGAAAGCTGTACTATTATCTGGTCGAATCCAGGCTTCATAGTGTCTTTCCGGGGATCATGTTTAATTGTTATCTGGTCGGGTCCAGGCTTCACAATATACCGTTTGAAAACTGTTATCTGGTCGGGTCCAGGCTTTGCAGATTTCTGAGGTTGATGAGGTTAATTGTTTATCTGGTCGGGTCCAGGCTTCATAATAGACTGTTTGAAAACTATTATCTGGTCGGGTCCAGACTTTACAATACACTGCTCGGGGATTTAGTTGTTATCTGGTCGGTTTCCAGGTTTTACAATGAATCTCTGAGGGTGATTGCTATCTGGTCGGATCCAGGCTTCACAACGGCTTTCTTGAAAGGATGGAAATGAGGATTGATATCTGGTCGGGTCCAGGTTCCTCAGTTTTTTTGGGGATAGAAAGGCAACTCTACTAGGGAAAAGAAGTTAAACCTTGGTCACATTTGAGTTTAGGTTCTTCTATATATTTGAAGAGTTAGGCTATTATCTGGTCGGGTCCAGGGTTCATAGCATTTTGAGATCATCTGTTATCCGGTTGAGTCCGGGGTTCATAGCATTTTGAGATCATCTGTTATCCGGTCGGGTCCAGGTTTCAGTAACTCAAGAAGTCAAACTGTTATCTGGTCGGGTCCAGGCTTCAGTAATTACTCGGTAAAGGCTTTGGAAGGCTTTTACTGAGGATTAGGATTGTGGCCCTGTGGTTTGCAGTCATTTGAAAGGGGAATTCGAACTGGAGAGTATATGCTCAGTCGGGTAAGGCAGACTTAGCTTGGGGAGGATACTCCCACTGGGGATGATGGGCTCAGCCGGGGAGGATAGATTCTATTTGGAGAAAATAGCCTTGGTCGGAGAAGATGTACTCAACTGGGTAATTTAGACTCAACCGGGGAATTTGGGTTCAGCTGGGGAGGATATATTCAGCTGGAGAATTTGGACTCACTAGGGAGTTTATACTCCGCTGGGGAATTAACTCTGTTGGGGAATAAAATCTTGGTTGGAAGATATACTCCACTGGGGATGAAAGCCTCGGTTGGAGAAGATATACTCACTGGGAGTTAACTCTGTTGGGCAATTTAGTATTCCGCTGGGGAATTAACTCTGTTGGGGAATAAAATCTTGGTTGGAAGATATACTCCGCTGGGGATGAAAGCCTCGGTTGGAGAAGATATACTCACTGGGGAGTTAACTATGTTGGGCAACTTGTGGTGTCTTGATCGTTGTATGTTGAGAAATTTGCACTTTGGCCGGGGAAATAAGTTGTCAAGAGGTTGGGACTCTGGCTGGGGATTATCCCGTGTAAGGAGATTTTTGTGGGCAACTTCGTTGGGGAAAGGTTTATTGTCACCGCCTTGGTGGGGATAATGATGATGAGATAACTCTATGGGGCTATTTCACATACATTAAAAGAGATGCTTATTGCTGTTGTGCGTTGATGCTCTGTTGATGATATTGCTTAGCAGGACACATGTGCCAAATAGCTTTAATTATGTTCATATGCATATGTTCATTCAATTTTATTCATTTGGACAAATTTGCATTCAAAACAAAGATAGAAAATTTTGCACTTCAAAGTGTATTTGTATTGATATTTTGCCCATGAATAGGCGTTTTTGTACATAGAGACGAAAATCCTAGTAAGAGGAAATCGCCAAAAAGGAAAACAAAATTGAGAAATGAAAACAAATAGCCATGTGAAATGATCTCATTGCCTTCTAGCTCTACTATTTCCCCAATGTCTTCGAACATCCTTTGTCGTTGATCGAAATTGATTGGATTGATCCTAGATCATTTGAACTTGGACCTTGGTGATATAATTGATTGTATTGATTTCACGGGACATAGTCGTACGCTTTTAATCCTTAATTTTTTCCTGAACCGCCCTTTTGGGTTTTTAGTTCACCAGGATACCCCTTTTTTCCCAAGTCGCCCTTTCAGGTTTTCAACTTGTCGGGTGTACAATCTTTTGCATATATCCCTAATTTTTGCATATATCCCTAATTTTTGCATATATCCCTAATTTTTGCCCAAACCTTTTGGTTTTCCGGGATGCCCCTTTTTGCTTAGGTGTGTCAACCTAACGGGTCTCTTATACGTAGTATTTTTTAACTATGTCCACGTTTATAGGATGGGGGAAATCTTCTCCGTCCATGATGGTTAGCATCATGGCTCCGCTAGAAAAAATTCTCTTGACGACAAACGGTCCTTCATAGGTGGGAGTCCATTTTCCTCTGGGGTCACCTTGTGGTAAAATGATGCGTTTTATCACCAGGTCACCAACCTGATATACTCGAGGCTTGACCCTTTTGTTGAAGGCCTTGATCATTCGTTTTTGATACGTCTGACCATGGCAAATAGCAACTAATCATTTTTCATTGATCAATTTCAGTTGATCCAATCTCGTTTGAATCCACTCATCTTCGCCTAGGCCTGCCTCGACCATAATCCTCAGTGAGGGAATTTGAACTTCTACTGGCAAAACAGCTTCCGTGCCATAGACTAGAGAAAAGGTGGTTGCCCTAGTTGATGTTCTAGCTAAAGTACGGTAGCCATGTAGAGCAAAGGGTAACATCTCATGCCAATCCTTATAGGTTACTACCCTTTTCTGCACAATCTTCTTGATATTTTTGTTGGCCGCTTCGACTGCGCCATTCATTTTCGATCTATACGGAGAAGAACTGTGATGCTTGATCTTAAATTGAGTGCACAATTCCCTGATCATGGCATTGTTAGGGTTAGTCCCATTGTCGGTGATGATCCTTTCGGGGATACAATAACAGCAGATGAGGTTGTGTCTGATGAATCTGGCCACCACATTCTTGGTGACTGAGGAAAATGAGGCGGCTTCGACCCATTTGGTGAAATAGTCGATAACAACAAGAATGAAGCGATGTTCGTTGGAAGTTGTGGGCTTGATCTCTCCGATCATGTCAATTCCCCACATTGCAAATGGCCATGGAGCGGTCATGACATTCAGAGGGATTGGAGGTATATGGACCTTGTCAGCGTAGATTTAGCATTTGTGACAAGTTTTTGAATGTTGATGACAATCATTCTCCATTGTTGACCAATAGTAACCTGCTCTTAGGATTTTCTTTTCCATCGTATGCCCACTTGAGTGAGTACCAAAAAGCCCATCGTGCATGTCTTCCATAATTTCCTCTACCTCCTTCTTGTCCACACATCGGAGTAGAGTTGAATCATGGTTGCGCTTGTACAATATCCCGTTACTTAGGAAGAATTTGGCTGCAAATCTTTGTAAGAACTTTCTGTCATTGATAGATGCTCCCTCTGGATACTCTTGTGCTTCAAGGTATCTCATTGCCTCATGGTACCATGGATTTTCCGTATCGATGTCAAGCTAATAACAATGTGCAGGTTCATTAAATCTTTCAATGGTAATCATAGGAGCTTCGTTATCCCATCTGACTTTGAACATTGAGGACATGGCTGCCAAAGCGTCACCTAACTGGTTTTCTTCTCTAGGGAAATGCTTGAACGTGATTTCTTCGAAGTAGGGAATTAGGTATAGCACAAACTTCTTGTAAGGGATAAGATTAGGGTGTTTAGTGTCCCAATCTCCTTTTACTTGGCTGATCACCAATGCGGAATCTCCAAACACATCCAAATGCTTGATCCTTAAGTCAATGGCAGCCTTTAGACCTAAGATGCATGCTTCATACTCAGCCATATTATTTGTGCAATCAAAGCATAGTCTGGCAGTGAAAGGAGTGTGGCAACCTTCAGGAGAGATGATCACAGCACCAATTTCGTTACCTAAGGCATTGGAAGCCCCATCGAATACCATAGTCCATCGGGATCCTTGTTCAGGTCCGTCATACGGTCCAGGTTTCGCATAGTTGGTTACCAGCATAATATTCTCGTCAGGGAAGTCGAAGTTCATTGACTGGTAATCATCCACAGCTTGATGGGCCAAATGATCTTCTAGTACACTTCCTTTGATGGATTTTTGATTTGTGTACTAAATGTCATACTCAGTCAAGATCATTTGCCATCTGGCTATCCGTCCAGAGAGGGAAGGTTTTTTGAAGATGTACTTAATCGGATCCATCTTAGAAATCAACAAAGTGGTATGAGTCAACATGTACTGCCTTAGCCGGGGAGCAGCCCACGCTAAAGCACAGCAAGTTTTCTCGAGCAGTGAATATCTGGTTTCACAATCGGTAAACTTTTTGCTTAGGTAGTAAATTGCATGCTCTTTTCGGCCAGACTCGTCATGTTGGCCCAAAACACACCCCATAGAATTCTCTAGTACTTTCAAGTACATGATCAAAGGTCTTCCTTCAACTGGAGGCAGGAGAATATGAGGTTTTTGTAGGTATTCTTTGATTCTGTCAAAAGCAACTTGGCATTCATTGTTCCATCTGACTACCTGATCTTTCTTCAAGAGTTTGAAGAGTGGCTCACAAGTAGCAGTTAAGTGTGATATGAAATGGGCAATGTAATTGAGACGACCCAAGAATCCTCTGATTTCTTTTTCATACCGAGGGACTGGCATTTCTTGGATGGCCTTTATCTTGGCAGGATCAACTTCAATGCCTTTATTGCTGACCACAAAACCTAGAAGCTTCCCAGAGCGTACTCCAAATGTGCACTTATTAGGGTTTAACCTCAGTTTATATTTCTTCAGTCTCTCGAATAGTTTGTGCAGGTGACCGAGATGTTCTTCTTCTGTTTGTGATATGGCGATCATATCATCCACATATACCTCCATCTCATGATGAATCATGTCATAAAATAAAGCAACCATAGCCCTTTGATATGTTACCCCTGCATTCTTTAATCCGAATGACATGAATTTGTAGCAGAAGGTGCCCCATTGTGTAACGAAAGTAGTTGTTTCCATATCTTCGGAAGCCATCTTTATTTGATTATAGCCTGAGAAGCCATCCATGAATGAGAAGACTTTATGTTAAGCAGTGTTATCGACTAAGACGTCAATATGTGGTACAGGGAAATCATCCTTGGGGCTTGCATTATTCAGATCCCTATAGTCTACGCACATGCGAACTTTCCTATCTTTCTTTGGCACTGGCACTATGTTGGCCACCCATTGAGGATAGGATGTTACAACTAGGAATCCTGCATCAAACTGTTTCATTACTTCGACTTTGATCTTTTCGGACATGTCAGGCCTCATGTGATGAGCTTTTTGTTTAACAGGAGGGCAGTCTTCTTTCGTAGGCAGACGATGAACCACAATGTCGGTATCCAACCCAGGCATATCTTTGTACGACCAAGCAAATACTTCCGTATAATCGCGTAAAATATGAACCAAACGGCTCTTGACACTGCTTTCCAAATTAGCACCGATCCTGATTTCTTTCTTATCTGACTCAGTACCCAAGTTGATAACCTCAATTGGCTCTTCATGTGGTTGAACAGCTTTTTCTTCCTGTAACAGAAGTCTGGCTAGTTCTCCTGGTATGTCACAATCTTCCTCGCTTTCATTTTCGGCTTGGTTGACAGGACATTCAAAGTCATAGTTGGCAATAGGAGAGTCATTGACAATAGGATCCGGAGTGGATGTAGACCTACAAGAGTGTGTGTGGGTGTGCATGTAAGATACATGGCTATATTTTTTGAAAATGTATTTGAAAGAAAAGAAAGACAATGAACACAAATATTTGAATGCAAAAGAGTCCAATGTACTGAATGATCATATGATTAGATGAACAGAATATAAAGCCTTTAACAAAAGGACCAAAGTGCCCCAGGCTAGGCACATGGCTTAAAAGTCAATTATCAAAATATTACAGACAATGAGTTCTTGAATTGATTAGAAAACAAAAACAAGTAGATTACTCCTCAGGAGATGGGCACAAAGTCCTTTGTATGCCAATTGTTGGGATTCCCTTTGGTTGTTGGGTAGATCCAGTTTTCAAAAGCACACTCATCATCGGAGTCCTCTACAGTGTTCACTTCATGACTTTTGAGGTGGAGAGGCGGCTTTCCAGTACGAGCACCTCTAATTTCTTTCCGAGCTTCGGAGATGAAACCTAACCCGAACTTGTCTGTCTTGAACGGGATATCGAGGAGTTGACCCCACATCTCATTGTTTCCTTATTCTACCACAACACGAGCATCCTTAAGAGAAACCATTTTGGGGATAACTTTATCGGCTCTTGGAGTGTCGGAGGAGATCTTGGTGGTGGTCACAACTTCAAACGTCAGGCAAGGAGTTTCTATAAATTTGCCATCTATTTCCACGTGCTTGAAAGGATTGAGATGGCTTACCATAAATTCTTCTTCTCCGCAAACAGTGACAACCTTCCCTTGAACTGGATATTTTAACTTCTGGTGCATAGTAGAAGTGACCGCACCTTCCCCATGGATCCATGGGCGCCCAAGAAAGCAAGAATATGTAGGTCGTATGTCCATTATATAGAATGTGGAGTTGAAAATCTACGAACCACCCTTAATTGGGAGATCCACCTCTCCATGAACCATCCTTTTCGATCCATCGAATGCCCTCACAACAATATCACTTGGCTTTAAAACCAAACCTTCACAGTCTAGTCGATCTAAAGCGCCTTTAGGTAACACATTTAAAGATGAGCATGTGTCCACCAAAACATGTGCCAGAGTGGTCCCCTTACATTCAACAGAGACGTGGAAGGCTTTATTGTGATTCTTTCCCATGGGAGTTAAATCTGCGTCAGAGAACCCCAGACCATTGTCAGCTGTCAGACTTGCTACGCAGTTCTCAAATTGGTCGGCTGTGGTTTCTTGAGGCACATGAGCCTTTTTCAAGAATTTAATCAAAGCTTGTGCATGGGCGTCGGAACATAACAATAAGGACAACATTGATATTTTGGAAGGGGTTTTCCCCAACTGCTCTACTATTTTGAAGTCGCTTTTCTTGATTATTTTCAGGATCTCCTCCATCTCTTGAGTGGATGGTTCTTCCATAACAAACTTTTTAGCAGGTGCCTCTTCCCTAGCAGGCTCACTTTCTTTATCTTTCCCTCTAGTACTGGCACCAGCATTGCTGTTGGTTATGCGGATTGGAACCTTGGTAGTGGTTGGTGGTGAGATATCAGGGGAAAATACCCTTCCTGTTCTTGTGACCTTACTAAAACCAGTAATATTAGTAATATCAGCTTCATTATCATCAATCCAAGAATCTTGTTTTACCCCATGGTAATAAACCTCGGCACTATAATTCCATGGTACCGCTTTATCAGAGGTGTATGGAACAGGTCCAGAAATAGTGATTATGAAAGGAGCAATGATTATTTCGTTCGAAATCCTGATAGGACCTTTGGATGAGATCCTAAGAGGTTTGTTTGAAATTGTTATGATGGCCAAATCTTCAGTTTTGTCGATTGAATTTTTGATGGCGGGGATCTTTTTGAATAGAATTTCGCGGCTATCCATTAAGCGTTGTATACCCTTCCTCAGTTCTTCACACCCATCAGATTGTCTCATACAGCCCACACAGTCTTTTTCACAGCCAGGGGAAGTCCCAGTTTTCAATTGATTGCTCTTGATTACATTCAATGGAGTAGTTAACTCTTCAACAGAGGCAATGAAATTTGTATCTTCGACGGCATTAACACCTTTGTCGTGCTTCGGCATTGGAGCGGTAATTAGATTTGGCATCGGAGGAGGATAAAATTCAATAGTGTTGTTGTCAATTAAATCCTGGATTTTGTTCTTCAAAGCCCATCACTGATTAGACTCATGCTCGGGGCTGTTTGAATGGTAAGCGCATTTTGCATTTAGATTATATCTCAGTGACGAGGTGTCAGAATTGGTGGGAGGATCCCGCAATGTAACTAAATTGGCCCTGAGCAGATGTTGAAGGGCTTGAGATAATGACATGCCTAACCTTGTAAACTGTCTTCTCGGAGCTTCAACACGTTGATGATTGGTAGATGGTCTTTGAGTAGCAGTCAGATTGGAGATTCGGACAACATTGACAGACAGATGATTATTCATTTTGGTATGGGCCTTTGCTCTATACACATCATTAACTTCTTTCTTTGTGGCAAAAGGTTTCTTGACAAGATTGAGAGTGGAAGTAGATGCACAGAGATCTTTCCACTTTTAATGCCACTTTCAACTCTTTCACCGGTTAGGATTAATCCGGTGAAACCAGAAGAAGAGCAGCCAACCAATAGATTAAAGAAAGGACCAGATAATGTGCTCATGAAAATGTCAATGTGTTCCCTATCAGTCAAGGGAGGTTGGACCCTACTAGCAAGGTCTCTCCACTTCTGTGCATATTCCTTAAATCCCTCATTCTTCCCTATGGTCATACCTTGCAATTGAACCCTCGTCGGTGCCAAGTCGGTGTGGTACTGATATTGATGGTAGAAGGCAGTAGCTAGACCCTCCCAAGTATTGATACGAGAGCCATCCAACTGATAAAATCATTCAAGTTGCATTCCAGCTAGACTCTCTTGGAAAAAGTGAATCCATAGTTTTTTATCTGCAGTGTGCGGTTGTATCTTGCGCACTTAGGACTTCAAATGGAGCTTTAGGCAAGAAACCCCATCATATTTTGCAAAGGTTGGTATTTTGAACTTGTGGGGAATGAATACCCCGGAGATTAAGCCCAAATCGTCAAAATTCAAACCGGGAATAGCTTGGATTTCAACCGCTTTCAACCTGTCTTCTAGCTGCTTGTATTTGATGTCTGCGGGTGGATATTGTTCATGAAATAATCATTGTCAGATTCTTGGTCATTGATGCAGTCGGCTTGAGTACTCTTGACCTCACCAATTTGGTTCTCGTCCTCTTCGAATGAATCTTCCTCTATCGGAATTTGACGGATTGCCTCCTTGAACCTCTTACCCATGTTGAGTATATCTTTCTTCTTTGGCTTCTTCTTAGCGGCCAACAAGGCCATCATATCCTGCTGTCCCTTGGCCAGGGCGAGTAAGGCTTCCTAAAATTGAGAATTCTGGGCCTGGAGTTCCGTCACAGTTTTCTCTAGATCCATCTTGCTGAAATAAACAGCGGAGAGATAAGGAAACTTGTTATGCGGTCACCTGTCATGTCATGATGCATGAATATGCAATATGCAAATAATTTCAAGGATTTAAAGAATTTAAATTTGTATAGACAAAGAGTGAACAAACGTTAACTTGCATTAAAGAGTTCTGATTTGAATACAAGCACGCCTCTTGGGCTTACTACAACAGACATAAACATAAAGTAAACTCCTAAGACAGAAAAGTTGTGCGCATTCTCTTTGGCGCAATGTAGGTGTTTAAACTCCTTTCTTCATGAAGCTTCTTTGTAAGCTCTAATATTTTCTTCTCGCTCTCATAGAACTTAGCTCCAAAGGTGTCTCGCTCTCCTTTTAACTGAATCCAAGCGTTTTGCAAATCTTCAAGAGAAGTAGGCATATCAGGATAGAGGATAGTATGTGGAACGTCTCCCTCAACTACTGGCTCCATGATAACAGGTAAGACGGCTTCATAAGGCATCTTAAGACTTTGAGCGTGAGCCCTCACCCATTTAAGGTAAGGCTCCAAAGGAATGGAATTCTTACGCCCCAATGTCCTGCTATTAACCTTGTTAATCATACCCCAAGCTCGTATAAATCTTCTACGGTAACCTTGGGTATCATTTTCGTAGTCGAATACAATTCCTTGGATGAGTACCTCATGAGGGCCATCTCTCCTAGCGTATCCAAATTGTCGCAAAGCTAAACAAATGTTGTAAGTAATGCCTCACCTAATGCCGAGTAGAGGGACATTGGGGAATTCCCCACAACGATCAATTACGGTAATGTGTTCCAAAGAGCGATAATACCAACGGATATCAGCATGTGAAAGTGACATCAATCTTTTAGACCACCTCATACCTTGTTCATTCTTCACCACGGATCGAGGTAGGTGCGAAATAAACCACCTAGCCAAAAGAGGAGTGCAACACATCAAAGCCCCCCTTTTCTTCAAAGTGCGAGAGTGAAGAGAATGCAAGATGTCTCCAAGCAATGTAGGCACCAGATTACGAGATATGAAAACCTTAATCGCATTTACATCTATAAATTGGTCAGGATTTGGGAATAGTACCAATCCATAGATGAGAAGAGCCAAAATTTCCTCGAAGGCTTGTAGATCCAAAGTATTCCAACACTCTTGAGCCTTCTCTAACAAAAACTTTGCTAGGAACCCTTTGACACCACTCCTTGTTACCCAATTTGCTACTATGTTAGATGGTTGCAAATGTAGAGCTCGAGAAATTTCCTCAGGTTTAGGGTCTCTTTCAATACCGTTGAAAGGTAACTGATTAAGAATAGGGATCCCCATGAGTTGAGAAAATTCTTCTAAAGTGGGCACAAGTTGGTAATCAGGAAAAGTGAAGCAATGATGCAAAGGGTCGAAGAATTGGACAAGCACCTTTACCATATCTTCTTCAATACTTGAGGTAACCAGACTAAGGAGTCGACCATGTCTTTTAGTGAATGGAGAATCTTCAGGGACCCTTGATACTAAATCCTAGAGTTATGGAGGTATCCTCACAAGACTGACTTGGATAGTGCTCCTACGAGTGGAGGCCATGTCCTACAAAACAGCACAAAGATAAATCCGAAAATCCTTGAAATGGTTAGTGATGTTTATGATGCTTATGATGTTTATGATATTATGTACAAGTGTATATACAAAGAAAACAAGTCCTTAGTTTAGGCTTGCATGGGGTTTTAGGTAAGTACCCTCTTTGAAGTTTAGTTGGCTTATCCTTTCCTAGTTAATAGTAATCGGGTTCTAAAGGATCTCAATCTCACTGATCTTTCCCCCAAGTTTCGTTCAATAAGCGATTGACTCGCATCCAAACAAAACTCAAGAGTCAAACCTCAATGAGTGTAGCATCGAGTATCAACCAACTTCGGACTGCACCAAAGCCGGTTATCTCACTACTTTCTAATGGCCAAGTTGGTCGAGTAAGGTTCTAAGGTCAGTTGATGCTTTATGACACCACGCGGAGGCCCCGTACTCTCCTTGACTGACTCAAGGGTTACCGGTACCAACCAAAGTGCCACATCAATGTCGCTACTTCTTCAACCGTATCGGTATACCCCGCACAGTTCCCTCACAGTTTATTGCTACTTACCTAAAAGGTATCCCCAAATCCGAGTGTAGGATTTTAAAACAAACCCAAACAAGGAACCAAAATGTAAAGAAAACAAATCAACCAATGTAAGCAAGTAAAGGTGATCTAGCCCTAAGTTAACCCCACTTTTAGGTAGACGCCCCCAGCAGAGTCGCCAGTTCGGTGATGCGGTGGGAGAACTGACTTGAGGTGTTTTGCGTTTGTGTTCGCAAATGTTGTGGTTTAACAAGAGTCGCCACCGACTTTTCTTTTATCCAATAAGGAAAGGTGAAAAAAGCACAGGAAAGACCTTTAGAGATGTTTTCTTGAGTTCGGGGGGTAGATTCTGAAAAGGGAAGGTATTATCACCCTTTTCATCCATGGTTTTCCATGGGCTCTTAGTCACTTGCTAGATCACTTGCTTTTTGTTTGAAATTTTTGCTTTTGTATGGTTTTGAAAGTATTTTGAAAAGGTGCCATCGTTTAGGCAAACTTTGTAATAGTTCTCGTTCGTAAGAACGTATACAAAGTGTTGAGCTTTTGAAAATATTTCAAATTTTGGAAAGATGCTTGGAAAGTGTATGTGATTGTTTTGAAAATAGCAAGGATATTTGTTTTGAAATTTAGCAAGTAACTAAAAGTAATCTACCTACTCAAAAGCTCTTAGATGTGATTCTCCTCCTCCTTTAGATGTTTCTACTTTACCATTGTTTTGGTAAGAAGCCCCATCATTGGATGTGAAGGGATGGGCGTTGGATCATCGTATGACCATGATAGAAATGTTGTGAGATGACTTAGCACTTTTCTTTAGGGACTAAGATCATTTTGAAAGGCAACTTTGATAGCGTCATCGAGGGACTATGATCTTTTTTTCCGATTTGTTTGTGCTAAGACATCCCACATGCGTAACATGGCCATTTTTGTAAGACGACAACTGGAATTACCCTAAGGGTGTAAGTGTGCGAGTGTATTTTATTGCATGCATAACTTGTCTTGATTAGGGTGATCTATTTGTCAATTTTCATATCTTGTCATATACACCCTAATTACTAGCATATATTAAAAGCAATAACAGTGCAGAAATGTAGATTCCTATGCTATTACAATATTTAGGGGGATGGCGGTACATATTTTTGCAAGTTAAAATTCTAGGTTACTATTACCACCACATTGAAACAGATAAGAATATACAGGAAATGTAAAATGTTTGTCTGTTTTAAAAAAGGGAAATAACTTTTGTTTAAGAAAATATTTTTTTTGTCTTTTTATGTTAAAAGAATATATCATGCAAATATAAAATATTTTTGGTGTTTTTTTTATTAATAATAAAAAAATAATATGATGACAATAATAAGAAAGAAAGAAAACATAATCAGCGCAAAATACTGAAAATAGAAGAGGTCAGGAGTTCTGACTCTGACTTGCTGCACAAACGGAAAACATGTTAGAAAAAATATGGAAGTTCAGAAGTTCTGGATCTTCTGAGAACTCAGAAGTTCTGACGCAACGGTCAGAACTTTGCATCTTTCCATGCCAGTCAGGACATCTGCAGCTTAGTCATTTACAGAACAGAAGTTGCATGCATAATAGTTATGAAAAATTTCATGAAATATCAGAAGCATGAATCAGAAGCAGCATGTATTTGCTAACTCTAATTCTGAGTCCTATTTTATTTATGAAGCTCTGAACTGGGATTTCCTCTACTTAGGCAAGCAGATGCATGAATTTTCAGAATATGTACATCCTCAGGATCAGAATATCTACATTGTGCTAAATATGCAGAATCTGACAATTCTTAATTAGTTATGATAAGAGTCAGCAAAAAAACTTACCTTACAGCTGGAAAGGATTATGTGAACTGGAGGTTGTTCTTGAATTCTGGTGATGTTCTGAGTAACTTCTTCACGTACTCAGCAGGTTGGAAGTTTGTAATTTCTGGAACAGCCAAAGGGGTGAAGTTCTGATCCTTTTGAAATGGATTTTGGTGGAGAATGTGTTATTGTTTGATTACAGGATTTGGGATGGCTTTAATCAAGAACACTTGAGGAAAAATGGATCTTGAACATAAGGAATCAATGCTAAGATTTTGGTATTTTGTGTTTATAGTTTCCTGGGTTCTTGGAAATTTGCAGTGGTTCAAAGCCTTCTTCTTTAATCTCTCGTCTCTTTCACAAAAAAAAAATTCTGCTCTCTTTCAATTTTTTCGGTACCCTTTCTCATTGGTCAATGGTGTTCTATTTATAGGCGAAGTTTTTGCAGTTGGGGCGGTCAAGTGGCACCAACATCATATGCTAGATGCTGACTTACTCTTGAAGTAAGCTTAAACAAGTGGGGGTTCAACGTATTCAAGTTGGATGGTTAACAGCGCCTCAGCTGGATTTGGCAGCGTGAATTAATGAAAAGTAGAAACAACGCGTGGGTCTAGCATACTTTTGTACATAAATTTGTCTTTCCAAGGCAATAGGGGTACACGTGGTGTGAATCCCTTGGATAAAGACTCAGAGGCTGTTGTGAGCATTAAATGAGTTCCCATGTGAAACTTTGCGTTCTTGCTTGACTCTGGATTAGAAGTTCTGCTTCAGCGTAGCATCTCATCTTCTGATCTCTTTATCTTCTGACTTTAGCATGTTCTGAGGGATCCTCCAGAACTTCCAGTATACTTACAACACGCTTTGTTACCTTCTTTTTTTTAACCTTGCAAACTCTGACTGAACCTTTGTGAACACTGGCTCAGAAGTTCTGACTAAACTCTGTCTTGAGAACATCCAGAATTTGCTGAATGTGAACACTGGCTCAGAAGTTCTGAGATTGCCATGTTTCTTAAATACTTAGAAAAATTTCTAAGTTTTTAGAATTTGATTCTTCCAAAATAAATTTTAACTTTTGAAACTCTTGATGAAGCAAACTTCATATTCCAACATGTATGGATGAAATATGATTTTTGAGATTTTGATTTTGATCAAAAAGTCAAAGTTAGACTTTTTAGTGTGCAAAGGACCATTTTTCCCTTGTGAATGGTCTGCTTGGAAAAATTGATAATTCAAGGCTTAGAGACTTGATGAAAGCAAACTTGAGGATCCAGGGTGATTCCTTGAGAAATGAGAGGGAAAATTTTGGGGTGCAACATCAACCCTTGATCAAATGATGGATATATCTTCAAAATGTTGATGTTGACCAAAAATCTTGAAGTTTGATTGTATGTGGGCCACAGTTGACTTTTGACCTAGTATAGTTAATTTTCAGGCATCTGGGCAATTGACTGAGCAAACTTCTTGTGAAAGGCATGAAACTTGACATGGATGATCTTGAGAACATATTAGGACCATGGAAAGCATTTGGGGCCTTTGGAGTTCACACATCTTGATGAAAATGGAAACCCTAGTTTGAGGTACATTGCCTCAGAAGAGAGTTTGTCTGGTCAACTCTTGGGCATCCTTGAGCAAGTTGAGGACCTAAATGGGCATGTGTTGAGTAAAATGAGAAGGAAAATTTTTGGGTACAACAGTTTCCCCTGTTCAATCTTCTTAAACCTGAGGATGTAGATTGGCTGACTTCCTTTCGTAATCTGAAGGTGGAAGATGATTGAACACTAGAGTGCCCAGAAATTTGCACTCATCTGAGATGGTGCTGGACTGTGTAGGTAGTATCGGGAATGGGCTTACTGATGCCATTTGGAGGAGATGACAGAAGGTCACCAAAGATGGGCTTAAAGATGCCATCCGGAAGATATGACAGAGAATCGTCGGAGATGGGCTTAAAGATGCCATCTTGAGGATGTTGATTTCCCGAGATATTCCTTTCATGAGAATTCCTGTTCATGTCGTTAAGGAGGAATCTGCTGAGGAATGTTGGTCTCTGTCTTGGGAGAAATGGAATTTTAGGAACTTCAGTTGTCCGTTACTCTACTGAGGAATCATCTCTTAGTCGAGGAGATGAAAATGAACTGCTATCTGGTCGTGCTCTAGGATTTACAGTGATTTGCTAAGGATAATAAGACTGACTGCTATCTGGTCGTGCTCCAGGTTTTACAGTGAATTACTGGGGATATGAGATTAAACTTGCTATCTGGTCGTGCTCCAGGCTTTGCAACATAAAAAATTGTTATCTGGTCGTGCTCCAGGATTTAGAAGAAATTAAGTGGTTATCCGGTCGCATCCGGGTTTCAACTTGAATTTAAGGCATACTAACATCCGGTCGTTTCCAGGCTTCATAGTAATTGGCCGAGTAAACTGCTATCTGGTTGAATTCCGAGCTTCGCAGTACCTTATACTGTTATCTGGTCGTGCTCCAGGTTTCACAGTGTCTCTTGCCGTTATATGGCCATGCTCCAGACTTCACAGCGTCTCATACCGCTATCTGGTCGCACTCCAGACTTCACGGTGTCTTATACCATTATCTGGTCGTGTCCCATGCTTCAGCAATTTGGAGAAATTAATATATTATCCGGTCGATTTTCGGGCTTCGTAGCTTGAATTTGAGATATACCACTATTTGGTTGATTCCATGCTTTGTAGTATTTTGTATTGTTATCTAATTGTGCTCCAGGCTTCACAGTATGATGTATTTTCGGTCTTCATAGCTTTTGAACTGGAACATAAATCTTAGTATTGATTTGACTGAACCATGGAAAGGTCTCGAGTTGTCTTCAACTGGGAGAGAAATCTTAGTATCAATTTGACTGAACCTGGAGAGGTCTCAGATTAACTTTGACTAGCATAGAAATCAGGGGAATCTTAGCGGCGATTCGGCGGACCCAGATGAAAGTCTTAAAACATCTTCAACTAGAATAGAAACCTTAGTGTCAGTTTGACTGAACCAGAGAAAATCTTGAAAAGTGTTGGAATATCTTCAACTGGAATAGAAACCTTGGTGTCGGTTTGACTGAACCAGAGAGAACTTGTGAGAACTTGATTGCATCTTTCCCTGAAAGGTAAAGAGTTAGTCGTATGTAATGTCATGATGTATGAAATGTATTGAGTAATGATGTTCTCAAAATAAATGAGATTGTGCTGTATAATATGTATGCATATGCCATGATGTATGGATATGCAATGCTATTGTGATATTCTCTAGCTGGGGAAAATAAATCCTGGACTGCTGCTGGAGAGTATAAGGAGTTGAGTTCTTCGTTTCTGCTGGGGATAATGATTGAAGATGATTATCTAGGGATTTACATCCATTATGCTTGAGAACATTCTGCCGGAGGAGACTCTATCTGAGAATAATCCAGTGGGAGAATGACTCTGTGGGGAATAGAGATACTCTGTTGGAAGATCTGCTGATTTGGAGAAATAAACTTAGCTAGGGATGAACTTCCATTGCTGGAGAGAAGAGCTCTGTTGGAGATTGAGCTTCCACTGTCAGAGAAATAAACTCTGCTCGGGAGATGGCTTTATAAATTGCTCATGGTTATAAAACTAGGCTGGGGAATGCAGATATCAGCTTTCTGAAGGAACCTGCTGGGGAAGGAATTCCTGCTTGGGGATATGGAGGTCGGATCTTGGTTGTCTCGGCTCTGTGGGGAATATAAATATCACGGGCGTGTATGTGATAGTGACTTCGCTTCCAACTGTCTCTGCCCCTTGTACCATGTTGGAAAAAGTACATGCGGAGATTTAGTGGATAGATCTATGTCGTGATTGTACTTGAACATGTATTTAATGAGTGTCAGGATGACATCCGTCTCTGGATCGTATCTGAACTGTACTTGAAACATGTGTTGAATGAGTGTCAGAATGACATTCGTCTCTGGATCGTATCTGAACTGTACTTGAAACATGTGTTGGATAAGTGTCAGAATGACACCCGTCTCTGGATCGTATATGAACTGTATTTGAAACATGTGTTGAATGAGTGTCAGAATGACATCCGTCTCTGGATCGTATCCGAACTGTACTTGAAACATGTGTTGGATAAGTGTCAGAATGACATCCATCTCTGGATCGTATCTGAACTGTATTTAGAGGAGAATCTGGAGTAAGTATCAGGATGACATCCATCTCTAGATCGTACCTGAACTGTTTCTAGAAGAGAAATCTGGAATAAGTACCAGGATGACGTCCGTCTCTGGATCGTACCTGAACTGTTTCTAGAATAGAAATCTGGAATAAGTACCAGGATAACATCCGTCTCTGGATCGTACCTGAATTGTTTCTAGAAGAGAAATCTTGAATAAGTAGCAGAATGACATATGTATCTGGATCGTATATGAACCTTTTCTCGATGTATGAAAATCTTGAATAAGTAGCAGAATGACATCCATATCTGGATCGTATATGAACCGTTTCTCGATGTATGAAAATCTTGAATAATTAGTAGAATGACATCCGTATCTGGATCATATCTGAACTGTTTCTCGATGTATGAAAATCTTGAATAAGTAGCAGAATGACATTCGCATCTGGATCGTATCTGAAATGTTTCTCGACTCTGGTGCTCTTGATGAATGTTGATCAAGGTATAAGTCTTCCACTGATAGACAGGTGATGGGACATAGTCGTACATTTTAAATCCATAACTTTTTCCTGGACCGCCCTTTCAGGTTTTCAGTCCACCGGGATACCTTTTTGCCCAAGCCGCCTTTTCAGGTTTTCGACTTGTCGGGTGTACATATTTTTTTATGTATATCCCTAACTTTTGCCCGAACCCTTTTGGTTCGTTAGGATTCCCTTATTTTTTCCTAGGTGTGTCAACCTAGCGGGTCTTTTTTTCTTCATGCGTAGTATTTTCTGACTATGTCCACGCTTTCAGGATATAGAGAGTTGTCACTGTCCATAGTGTTGTGTTGTAGTACTGTCAAAAATGTTTTCTTGATGGCACATGATTCATTGCTGGAATGTGTGTGTAATGCCCCAAGCAATTCAGATGGAGATCTGCCCCTGGTTATTTGGCACTTTTAGAGAGACTGCCCCCGGTGTGTTTAGACATCATGTCATGCCCCTTGCTTATGGAAGACCTGTTATTGGAAGTGTCTTTCCCGCTGAGGTGATTCTGTCCATTGAGAGGATGTATGTTCATTGAATATCCATTGTGCAGATTTCTCTGCTGTCAAACAATTAGTCATATGCAAACAATGTCATTTAAAGAATGCAAAACTCATGTCTGTCTTGAAATTTTTTTGAAAATGTGTTTTGTGTTGTAAAACAAAATTTACAAGAATGTGATATCAACTCAGGATTCGTAACAAAGCCTACGGGAGTCAGGATACCTTTGTAACAGTCTCAAACTAACCCATACTTCAGCTAGGACTTTTAAGGGTTATAACGTGGCCTGGTTCACGGTTGAAGAAACAAAGGATAAAGGGTCAAATTTTATTTGTACCCAACCCGCTCTTCATGATGTTCTTCAGTCCTATGCTCAGTTAATTGCGCGTTTAGATCCCGATTGAGCCCGGAATCTTTGCTCTGATACTTCCTGATGATTCAAAAATTGAACATTTGTTTTAAAAAGGCAGTCATTTTTGTAATCTTATTTTTGTCGAGGATTTGTAGTAACCTCTTTTTTTTTTTGTTATCCTTTCTTTTTCCTGAACTGTTTCTTTTGTGATTATAGTCAGTGGGATGCCCCAATTTTTCTCTTAAGTCTCCTTCATAGGTTTTGACTTAATGGGATTTTATTTCGAGAGATAATGACTGCCTGTCTTGACGATTATACGGAACCATCACCATCTTTTGTTTTGAAATGACATCTTCGATGTCATTCATTGTGTACGAAGTGGCAGATTGTGACTGAATGCGCCTCTGAATTAACTGAGAAAGCTACCCTGCCCCAGGTTATGATTAAGGGTTTTTAATTTGTGTGAAAAGAAAAATTCCTACTTCTTTGGCTCGAAGTGGTTGACTAGGGATTATCTTCCTTATAACTCCAATGTTTAGGATTTGAATCAACGCCTGTACATTGTCAGCGGGGTCTGTTCAAAAGCATATTGTAGAGATTGTGGTATCATTTTCGTCATCCTCCCTCTAAGGCTTAGAGTTTTTAATCGAGAGTTGAATATCACAAAAAGGAAGTATAGAGAAGTTTAAGCATAGTGAAAACAGATTAATTCAAGACAAACATGCATAATGCATTAATGAAATAACAAAGTTTTGACATGACAATAATTGTTCGAATAAGCAAAGAAAATACAAATTGAGAATTTAATGAACAAAAATGTTTTCAATCCTAGCCATGTTTTGGCACGGGAGCAGTGATCATGTTGGGAGTCTCTGGAGGGTCGAATTCAATCTCTTTGGCGTCAATCATATCCTGAATTTTGTTCTTCAGAGCCCAGCAGCCATTTGTATCATGTCCAGGACTATCTGAATGGTATGCGCACCTTTCGTCAGGGTGGTAACTAGGAGCAAAAGTATTGGGATTTTGCAGAGGAGCCTTTAACGTAATCAACCCTGCCGTACAACATGTAACGCTTGAGCTAGTGACATGTTAATTCTGGTGAACTGTCTCTTAGGTGTGACCTCTTTACGCTGATTCCCTTGTTGGTGTCGTTGCATAGGCATAGGATTAGAGACCAGTATTGCCCCCACAAATTGATTGTGGTCGTCTGCCTTATTACGACCCTTCTGGCCATACACAACATTAGCTTCCCTCTTACCAGAAAGTGGCTTCTTCTCAGCATTAGAAGATGCAGCCATCGGGATCTTCCCACTCTTGATACCACTTTCGATCCTTTCTCCAGTCAGAACCATCTCTGTGAATCCAGATGAGGAACTCCCAATCAGCAGATTAAAGAATGGGCCTGTCAGAGTGCCCATGAATATATCTACCATTTCCCGATCATTCAGAGGAGGTTGTACCCTGCCAGCTAGATCCCTCCATTTATGGGCATATTCTTTGAAGCCTTTGCTATAATCCATAGACATGCTTTGAAGTTGTGTACGAGTTAGAGCGAGGTCAGCATTGTATTGGTACTGCTTATAGAAAGCAGTAGCCAAGTCTTCCCAGGTATGAATGTTTGTTCTTTCTAACTGGTAGAACCACTCCAGTTGTGTGCCAGCTAAACTTTCTTGGAAGAAATGGACCCTATAACTTTCGGTCAGTAGTGTGAGGCTGTATCTTCCTCAAATAGGAACAGAGATTCATTTTAGGACAAGAGACCCCATCATACTTAGCAAATACCGGTGACTTGAATTTTGGGGGGATGACAACCCCGGAGACCATACCCAACTCTTCAAAATCCAGCCCAGGAACCTTCTAGATTTCCATGGCACTCAGACGCTCTTCTAACTGCTTATACTTTTCATCGGCCAGAGGGTACTGCTCCTCATTATAATCAGCTTCATTATCAGACTCTTTAGGACAAGGGTCCTCTTCTCTGGCTTCACCCTCTTGATTCTCTCCCTCTTTAGATGAAGAAGCTAAATCAACAACCCGTCTTGGCGGCCCTCTGAACCTTCTGCTCATATGTGCCACACCGGTTGTCCTCTTGGTCTTCTTAGTGTTCTTCTTAACAATCAGAGCCTTCAGCTCTTCCTGTCCTTTGGCGAGAGCCACAATCATTTGCTGGAACTGCGTGTTCTGAGTCTGAAGATCTTTCACAGTTTGTTCAAGAGCCATTGCTGAAATAAACAGCGGGGGAGATGAGAAACCTGTTATGAATCCTGTTATGCAATGATATGTATGATATGTATGCAATGTTTTCAAGGGTTCTTAAAGGCTCAAATTTGCTTAAACAAAAAGGAACAAACGTGAATTATATTAGTAAACTTGAATTGTTACAAAGAATGTATTTTGAGAGTATAATTAAGCAAAATAAAACAAAAAGAAGACTAGGTTTCCCATGAGCGCATCCTCTTTGGCGCGATGTAGGCGTTGATATTCCTCTCTTCATGAAGTAGCCTAGTGAGTTCCAAGACCTTCTTCTCGCTGGTGTAGAATTGGGATTCAAATGTATCCCGCTCCTCTTTAAGCTGAACCCAGGACTTTTGTAACTCTTCATAATCAGTTGGCATGTCTGGATGAAGAACAAGATGAGGAGTGTCTCCCTCGGCAACTGGTTCCATAATCATAGGTCGGATAGCGGGATAAGGCATCATAATAGTTTGAGCGCGGGCTCATACCCATCTGAGATAAGGCTCGAGAGGTATGGAATTCTTATGCCGAAGTGTCTTGCTGTCAACCCTATGTACCATACTCCAAGCTTGTATGGACCTTTTGCGGTAACCCTGAACATCATTCTCATAGTTCAAGGTGATTCCTTGAATAAGTGTATCATGAGTACCATCCCTTCTCGCATAACCAAACTGTTGTAATGTTAAGCAAGGGTTATAAGTGATTCCTTCCCTAATGCCTAAGAGAGGGACATTTGGGAATTCACCACAGCGATCGATGATAGTAACATCTTCCGAGAACCGTGAACACCAATGAATGTCTGAATGCATAAGGGACATCAGTGGATGAGACCATCTTTTACCCTGTTCATTCTTCAAAGTAGATATGGGTAGGTGCGAAATAAACCACCTAGCCAATAGAGGAGTGCAACGCTGGAGGGTCTGCCTTCTTTTTAGAGTGCGAGCATGCAGAGAGTATAGAATATCCCCAAGTAATGTAGGTACCGGATTTCGAGACAGAAAAACCTGGATTGTGCTCATGTCTACGAGTTGATCCGCATTTGGGAACAACACCATCCCGTAGACAAGGAGCGCCAAAACCTCTTCAAAATCTTATAGATCCAGGGTATCCCAAAAATAGTAAGCCTTCTCAAACAGAAATTTAACCGGAATTCATTGAACACTCCCTCTGGTTTCCTAATTTGTCACTATGTCGGACCGTTGTAAGGATAGAGCTTTAGCAATTTCTTCAGGATTGGGATGTCTTTCCGTACCGCTGAAAGGTAGCTGATCAAGAATGAGTATCCTTAATAACTGAGAAAATTCCTCCATAGTAGGCACTAACTGGTAATCCGGGAATGTGAAACAGTGATGCAGAGGATCGAAGAACTGAAACAACACTTTCAACATTTCTTCGTCAGGTTTTGCAGTGACCAAGTTGAGCAACCGACCATGATTTTCAGTGAAAGGAGAGCTTTTGGGAATCCTTACTTCCAAGTCCCTTAATTGGGGAGATACTTTCACTAGGTTAATTTGAATAGTGTTCCTGTGGGCGGATGCCATATCCTACAAAACAGAGCAAAGATGAGCCCTAGAAACCCTTGAAACAGTTAGTATGATATGCTATGGTATGATGTTTATGATGTCATGATAAATCACAGGTATAGAAAACACAGACAAATCACACCAAGTCCTTAGGTTTAAGGCCTGCTTGATTTTTAAGGTCATACCCTCTTGAAGCTGGATTGGTTCAACTTGTCCTATTAATATGTAACTGGATTCTAAAGGGATCTTAATATCACCGATCTTTCCTCCAAGCCTTGTTCAATCGATGATTGACTCGTAATCAAACATAACTCAGAAGTCAAACCTCAATGAGTGTAGCATCGAGTATCTGTCGACCTTGGGCATACACCAAAGCCGGCCATCTCGCTACGTCCTACTGGCTAAGTTATGCAATTAAAGGTTCTAAGGCCAGTTGATGCTTTATGACACCACGCGGCGGCCTCGTACATCTCCCTGGTTGACTCAAAGGTTACGGGTACTAACCAAAGTGCCACATCAACGTAGCTACTACTTCAACTGTGTCGGTATACCCCAGCACAACTCCCTCACAGTTTATTACTACTTACCTAAAAGGTGTTTCCCGATCCGGGTGTAGGATCAAATAACCCAAACAGTTCCCGTAAATATAAAGCAAGCAAGACAATTAAGAGAAAGCAATTAAATATGACCTAGATCCTAAGTGTGATACGGTGGGAAGAACTGACTGTTTTTGGAATGCTGGTTTGCATTTTGCGTTTGTTTTCGCAAAATGTCGCGGTAAGCAAGAGTCACCACCGACTTTTATTTTATCCAACAAGGAAAGGAAAAAAGCACAGAAAAATTCCTTTTTCGAGATATTTCTCGGGTTCGGGGGGTAGATTATAGAAATGGAAGGTGTTAACACCCTTTCTATCCGTGGTTATCCACGGGCTCTTAGATACTTGATCATATTGTTTTCAAAAATTGCTTTCTTTGTGCTTGTGGGTTTGAAAAAGTTTTTATTTGAAAATTCGATTTAACTCTTGCTTCTGTCCTCAAGAGTGTAATGAAGTGTTTTTGAAAACTTTGTTCGAAAAGTGTAAGTGTGAAGA
Source organism: Vicia faba (assembly GCA_948472305.1). NCBI lineage: Eukaryota > Viridiplantae > Streptophyta > Magnoliopsida > Fabales > Fabaceae > Vicia > Vicia faba. The sequence goes on along the minus strand of OX451737.1, from coordinate 76,868,397 downwards.
GTTTTTGTTTTTTGAAAGAGCAAGTACCTGAGAACCATCTACCTACTCGAAAAAATAATCGTTCTATTATATCTTCCTTTAGACAATGCTATCCCACTATTGATGAGTAGGTAGCACCGTCTTTGGAGTTAAGGGTCAATTCGAATTTAGGGGCTTACTGTCACTAAAGCAATGTTAGGACGCCTTAGCGGTAACCCTAATGTCTTAGATCGTTTGTTTTGAGGCAACAATATCCGAGGCAACCATTTCGAGGCGACTTTGATCTTTTGGACAAGAGGGCGACCTCTAAAACAACCTATACTCAATGACTGTGTACGAAGGCAACCAAGTGGGGTGTACCCTAAGAGTGCGCATGTGCGAGTGTGTCGTTTTCCGTTAATTTTATCTTTATACATGTTAATGGTGATCTATGTTGAATTTAGGTTTAAACATTCAATCTTGTCATGCATCCCTATTATCAAACATCTAACAGTTATATTTTGCGGAAAATAAATTGCGGAAATTAAATTACAAGGCGTCGGGTATTTACATCGCCAAAAGCAACCCTTTGAAATTTAAATGCGGAAAATAAACAAAGCGATAAAAATAGTCCTAATTATCTATAACATTCCGGAAACAAATACAATATTGAATGAAATGGATCGCGTGCGGGAAATTAAATCGAGTGCAAGTTTTAGGGTTTTGACCCTTTGTTATTAAAGAAAAGATTTTTTTGTTGTTTTTGAATTTAGAAAGAAATTATCTAAGTTAATTATTAAATTAATAAATTAATTAATTAATAAAAATATTTTTGGGTTTTTGGTATTTAAAGAAATAAAATAAAATAAATTAATGTTAGTCAAAACCTAATTAATTCTAATTGATTTTAATTATTTACAAAAAAATATATTAAAGTTAATTCTAATTAATGGCCTAAATTAATTAAATTAATAATTGTTAATAATAAAAAAATTAAAATTTGATTTTAATAAAGAAAATATTATTTTTGTGATTTTAATTTTATTAAGAAAAAAATTGATTGGTTAATTAATATTAAAATTATAATAAAACAATTAAATAAACTAAATGAAAATAGAGAGAGATAGAGGTATATGGGCCTGGTTTTTGGAGATATGAATAGCAATTCCAAGGCCCAATAACACGCTGGCCTGGTGGACTTTTTGGATTCCATGTGCGCCTTTTGACTTGGTCCCATGGTGGACCATCATCCTGGATCACCAGATCTGGCCTTGGGCCATCTGGCGCTTGATTGAGTGAGGACACATGATGAGCTCCACGCCTAGATTTGCACTGGATTACCTGAAGGAAAAATATAACAAATAACATGGGGGACCTGGGATTCGAACCCAGGTCCTGTTGGATGTTGGATGCACGCCTTTACCACTCAGCCACTTTGTTCTATTTGTCAATATATTAAGCAATTAAAATAATAAGAGAAAATGTGTTAATGTGCCAGAAATAAAAAAAAAAGTGCGCGAAAATTTGAAAGGGCTAATCAGAAGGGGACACGTTGCCGTCCCTGTCCTCAGGCCTGCAAAGAAATTACCTGCGGATTTGAATCTGCAGCTAAAGGCCTAGGTCGTTCCAAAAACTCATCTCAGGCCATATAAACTCCTCCCAAGACCATGGTTGCATTCGTCTTCCTCTCCCGGTCACGTCCATGGCCATTAATGGGGCTAATTTTACCTGTAATGAAAACCCCTAAAAAACCTAGAAAACCCTACAATGGTGTTTTACGATACAGAGCATAAGAATGAAATTGGTTATTGCAGAAAGCTAGCAAATGATGTGGTGAGTCAGAATATGCAATTGTTTTTGACAATGGATGCAAGAATAAAGATTTGCGACTTCAAGAACATGGCGGATCAGTGAGATACTTACAGTGCTCTAGGAGGCTGGAGAATGAGTGATTCTGATTGGTTTTGATTTTGAGAATTGCCAGGAAGCGATTGTGATGCTTGCCAAGTCCTGAAAGTGCCTCCAAGCTTGATTTCGATCTCCATCTTTTTGTCACTTTTTCCAAGTCTGGTTTGGTTGGTTCTTGCAGCCTCTAACCTTTGTAATCGTGCCTTAAGCTTCCTTATGTATGATAGAATGTATTAGGTTAACAAATATGCCTTGAATCTTTGCACATCAATGCCATGGGATTTGATTTGATTCACCATTACTAAACCTTCCAAAATTGACAAAACTCAATCTTTTTGCACATGGAATGCTTGATACGAGTTTGATACCCTTGATGATGATGATTCAGTCCTAAAATAGCCAAAAAGATATCAAGCAATCAATATTTGGATTTAATTTGATTTAATTTGATTAAAAATGAAATAATTCAATAAAAATCAAATAAAATAATAAAATTGATGAATGGACACAAGGCTGAAGCTAGGACACGTGTGCAATGTGGCAAGTTCAAATCAAGTGGAAAATAATGGGCCCATTTGACAAAATTTGATGTTTAGGGGATAGTTGACTTTTGGCAATTTTGCAAAAATGCCCAACTTCAACAATGCATGACTTCTTCAATTTTGAACTTTTGAAAGTTTTCTTGGACTTTTTAGAAATATTGAGATGTCCTCTAACCAACCCTTTTGGTCTCATCTCATTTTTATATTCCATGCTCAAGTTATAAGCTTTGGAAAAAAAGGTGTTTTTGTTGACTTTCAAAAAATGACCTATAATGTCCAAATTTATAACTTCTTGTGAGTGCATTTTCTGATCTTGGGGTATGAAGATGGATTGTAGGAAATTTCATCCTCTTCAAAATGAGCTTTGGATGGGTCATTTCTCATAAATTATGAGAAAGTTATGCTTGCTCAAAGTTGAATTGACTTTTCCTACAAAACCCTAATTTAGCAACTTTTGAGTCTTGATGAATTTTGAGCAATCCTTGATGAATCATGATCAACCCTTGATCAAATGATGAAATATCCTTCAAAATGAGAATGTTGACAAAAAATCTTGAGGTTTGACTGTATTTAGGTCACAGTTGACTTTTGCCCTAGCATAGTCGATTTTTGGACCCTTTGAGCAATTGACTGAGCAAACTTCCTCTACAAGGCTTGAAATTTGACATGGATGACCTTGAGAACATATTAGGAAATTAAGGGGCATTTGAGGTCATTTAGACTCAAGGATCTTGATGCAACACAAAACCCTAATTTGGGGTTGACTGCCTTAGGAGATGATTTGTCTGACCCACTCTTGAGCAAACTTGAGCAACTTGGAGATTTTTCTTGCAATGTTTTGAGAAATATGAGAGGGAAAATTTTGGGTTACAACACTAAGGTTTACCCCCACTTTATATTTTATTCTCCAGTAGAGTCTCCAGTTCTGTGATACAGTGGCAGAACTGACTATTAATACTGGTTTGCATTTTTTGTTTGCAAAATGTCGCGGTAAGCAAGAGTCGCCACCGACTTTTATTTTATCCAATCAGGAAATGTAAAAAGAACAGAAAAAACCTTTTGCAAGTGTACTGTTTTCATGCTTGATTTTGTCTTGAATTAGGGTTTTCTAAGTATTTGTTTTAGTCTTTCCATACAAACCCTAATTACTAGCATTTTATATATAAAGTGATAAATTGCGGAATTTAAAGTTACTACGCTATTACAATACTTATGGGAGGGGGTGTACAAATTTACAAATGGGGATTGCAAGTAAAATTAAATCCTAAGTTACTATTACAACTATATTGAATGGATAAGAATATACAAGAAATGTAAAATGGACTTGTTTTGTTTAAGAAAAGAAATAAGTTTTGTTTAAGAAAATATTTTGATCTTTTTTATGTTAAAAGAAATAAAATAAGACATGTGAATATGAAATATTTTTTATATTGGTGTTTTTGATTAATAAGAGTGATGGCAAAAATAATAAGGAGAAAGAAAACGGAATCAGCGCTTTGCTGACATAAAAGAAATCATAAGTTCTGACTCTGGCATGCTGCAAGACAAAAATAACATGTTAGCAAAAAATAGGGAAGGTCAGAGGTTCTGGGTCCGCTGGAAACAAAGAAGATTTCAGAAGTTCTGATGCCGCTGGCAGAACTTCGTCTCCCTCTTCATGCTAGTCAGAGAATCTGCAACTTAGTCATTTCTCAACAAAACAGAAGATGCGCATATAGCAGTTACGGCAAGTTTCGTAATGTTTCAGAAACAAGAGATATCAGAACTATAAATCAGAAGCAAGCATGAATTTGCTAATCCTAATTCCGAGTCCTAATTTCTCCAAGAAGTTATGAACTGAAATTCTCTCTACTTAGGCAGGCAAATACATGAAACCTCAGAATATGTACAGCATCAGAATTAGGATGTCTACATTGTATTTTGAATGTGCAAGTCTAACAATGCCTAAGTAATATGACGAGAGTCAGCAGAAGCTTACCTTGCAGCTGGAAAATGTTTTGTGAGCTGGAGTCTGGCTCTGACCGTTTGTAATGTTCTGACCAGCTTCCTCACATGCCCAACAGGCTAGAAACCTTTTGAATTGAACTATGAATGGCTGGAAAATTCTGGAACAGCCAAAGAGCAAAGTTCTGACTTCTTTGAAGTGGATATTGATGGAGGGTATGTCACAATCTGAATATGGAAGTTAGGATGGTTTCTAAATGTATATCAGAAACTATATGGATGGTTTTGGTCAAGAAAAACTTGAGGAAAAATGGAGTTTGAATGCAAGAATCAAAAGCTAACAGGTTTTGTAGTTTGTGTCGGCAGTTTTGGACTCTTGGAATTTTAGCAGGGGTTCAAGGCTTTTTCTTTCTCGAAATTTTTCGACCCTTTCACAATTGCCAATGAAGTCCAATTTATAGGCAAAGGTTTAGTCGCCTGGAGAGGTCAATGGGTACAACCATCATATGCTAGGCGTTGACTTGTTCTTGAAGTAAGTTCAAATAGGTATGGTGGTTAGCAACTTTAGTCGCGCCTAAGAAGAATTTGTAAGCAGGAATTAAGGAAAGGCAGCCTCAAAAGCAAAAGCAACACATGGGCCCAGCACACCCTTGTACAAAAGTTTGCTTTTCCAAGACAGTAATGGTACTTCTATGCCACACGTGGGGAAATCCTTTGGATAAAGACCCAAAAGTGGTTGTGAGCATTAAATGATGATGAGATTTATCAAACCATAAATCCTGCAATGTGAGATTCTTCATCATTTCTTAATTCTGGATCAGAAGTTCAGCTTCAGTGTAACTTAGAATAGACTTCCAACTTCTGATCTTTGTATCTCCTTGCTCCAGCATGTTCTGAAGGAGCTCTCAGACTTTCCAGGAATCTTGCAACACGCTTTGTAATCCTTATTTGAATTTCTCTTGCAACTTCTGACTGAACCTATGTGAAAACTGGCCTAGAAGTTGTAGACAACTTCTGACTTGAAAAATGCTCAGAATTTACTAAGTGCCTAAGCTTCAGAGGCGTGTCTTTGAAGATGTACAACTTGAAATCCCAACACTTCTAGAAGAAGTTATGTTCTACAATGTTTTGGGTCTCATTCAGATCTAAAACTCTTGAGTTAGAAGTTCTTCCAGAATCAGCTTGCATTATGGTGATAATCTGGCCAGAAGTTCTGAGCTTGTCATATTTCTTAAATACTTAGAAAAATTCTAAGTATTTAGAATTTTGACTTTTCCAAAGTAATTTTGACTTTTGAATTTCTTGATGAAACAAACGTCATATTTCAACATGTCTTGATGAAATATGATCCTTGAAACTTGGTTTTGATCCAAAGGTCAAAGTTTGACTTTTCAGTATGCAAATGACCATTTTGCCCTTGTGAATGAATTTCTTGAAAAATTTATAATTCAAGGCTTGGAATTGGATGGAAGCAAACTTGAGGGTCCAGGGTGATCCTTTGAGAAATATTAGGGCAAATTTTGGGGTACAACAGTTGCCCCTGTTCAATCTTCTTACGCTTGAAGAGTTAGATTGGCGAATCTGCCATTCGTGACTTGAAGGTGGAAGATGATTGAACACTAGAGTGCCAAGAAATTTACACTCGATAATGTGGTGGTTGATTGTGTAGGGAATGGGCTTAAAGATGCCATTTGGAGAGATGATGGAAAGTTGTTAGAGATGGGCTTATAGATGCCATCCAGAAATGATTGTTGAACCGTATTTGTAAGTCGGAATCGGATGAGTATCATAATGGCGTCCATGTGTGGAGTGTATCTGAACTTTATCTGAAAGTTGAATCTGAATGAGTATCAGAATGGCATCCGTATCTAGAGCGTATCTGAACTGTATCTGAAAGCTTGAATCTGAATGAGTATCAGAATGGCATCCATATTTGGAGCGTATTTGAACTGTATCTGAAGATTGAATCTGAATGAGTATCAGAATGGCATCCGTGTCTGGAGCATATCTGAACTGTATCTGAAAGTTGAATCTGAATGAGTATCAGAATGGCATCCGTGTCTAGAGCGTATCTGAACTGTATCTGAAAGTTGAATCTGAATGAGTATCAGAATGGCATCTGTGTCTGGAGCGTATCTAAACTGTATCTGAAAGCTTGAATATGAATGAGTATCAGAATGGCGTCCATGTCTGGAGAGTATCTGAACTGTATCTGAAAGTTTAATCTGAATGAGTATCAGAATGGCATCTGTATCTAGAGCGTATATGAACTGTATTTGAAAGCTTGAATCTGAATGAGTATCAGAATGGCATCCGTATCTGGAGTGTATCTGAAGATTGAATCTGAATGAGTATCAGAATGGCGTCCGTGTCTAGAGCGTATCTGAACTGTATCTGAAAGTTGAATCTGAATGAGTATTAGAATGGCATCCGTGTCTGGAGCGTATCTGAATCGTATCTGAAAGTTGAATCTGAATGAGTATCAGAATGGCATCCATGTCTGGAGCGTATCTGAACTGTATCTGAAAGCTTGAATCTGAATGAGTATCAGAATGGCGTCCGTGTATGGAGCGTATCTGAACTGTATCTGAAAGTTGAATCTGAATGAGTATCAGAATGGCATCCGTGTCTAGAGCATATCTGAACTGTATCTGAAAGTTGAATCTAAATGAGTATTATAATGACATCCGTGTCTGGAGTGTATCTGAACTGTATCTGAAAGCTTGAATCTGAATGAGTATCAGAATGGCGTCTGTGTCTGAAGCATATCTGAACTGTATCCGTAAATTTAATCTGAATGAGTATCAGAATGGCATCCGTATTTGGAGCGTATCTGAACTGTATCTGAAGATTGAATCTGAATGAGTGTCAGAATGGCGTCCGTGTATGGAGCGTATCTGAACTGTATTCGAAGATTGAATCTGAATGAGTATCAGAATAGCGTCTGTGTCTGGAGTGTATCTGAACTGTATCTGAAAGCTTTGAACAATGTTAATGGTAGCTGTTAACCTTATCTTGAAAAGGGTAAAATGTTAGCTAAAATGCAAAGTCATGTTGTATGAAATGCATGGTATAATGCATTCGTGTTATCAATGTCTATGATATATGGACGCGATGTATGTGTATGTGAGCTAATCTACTGCACTGCCGTTGGATTGGGGAAAATAAATCCCTGACCATTGTTGAGGATATGTAAGTCTTCATGTTGTAAAGTTAAAGTGTTGATGAATTTCCACTTAGAGAAATAAATTATGTTGTAAGGGGAATGTTGTGTACTGCTTGAAAAATCCTGCTTGGGGAATTTGGAGAAATTGGATGACTTCTACCGGGGATTGATGACTGGGAGCTTTGTTCCGCTGGCGATTAAACTGCATACTGCGGGGACTTATGAAAATAGCATAGAGAGATTTCCCTACCTCTTAAAGCCATCAGTGATTGTCTTTCTATTTTGTTTATTTGTAAAAGTAATTATGTTCAAATGTATGTGTTCAAAAATGAATCATTTGGACGTTTTTGTAAACAAAACACAAACGTAAAGAAAAACAGATAGTTTTGCACTTTTAAAGGGATATCTTTGTATTGACTTTGAGTAAGTATTTTTGTAAAATGAGACAAACATTCTAGTAAGAGAATGCTGTCGTAAAAAATGAAAATTTTAATACAAAGAAAGGATATCTATGTGCAATAATCCCATGGGGTTCCCATTCTGCTATAGTCTTCGTATCTCTGAGCATCTTGTCTATTTGTTGCCTTGTCTGAAGCTGATTGAATTGATCAGAACTATCGAGTTTGCAGGTTGTCCGTGAGGTGATCCAACAGGACATAGTCATACGCTTTAATTCCCTAACTTTTTCCTGGACCGCCCTTTCGGGTTTTCAGTCCACCGGGAAACCCTTTTTTGCCCAAGTCGCCCTTTCGGGCTTTCGACTTGCCAGGTGTACAGATTTTTTTTGGTTTTATCCTTAATTTTTGCCCGATCCTTTTTGGTTTGTCGGGATGCCCTTGTTTTTCCTAGGTGTGTCAACCTAGCGGGCATCTTATGCATAGTATCTTTTGACTATGTCTGCATTTGTAGGGTGCGGCAGGTCGTCACCATCCATGGTGGTCAAGATCATTGCGCCACCAGAGAATATGTTTTTGATTACAAATGGTCCTTCGTATGTAGGAGTCCATTTCCCCCTGGGATCACCTTGCGGTAGTATGATACGTTTGATCACCAGATCCCCAACTTGATACACTTGGCGTCTGACCTTTTTGTTGAAAGCCTTGATCATCCGTTTTTGATACATCTGACCATGGCAGACAGCAGTAAGCCTTTTCTCATCAATAAAGTTTAGTTGATCAAGTCAATTCTGGACCCAATCTTCTTCATTCAGCCCTACATCCTTCATAATTCTTAGAGAGGGGATCTGGTCCTCAATAGGCAAGACATCCTCCCTGCCGTATACCAGAGAATAGGGTGTTTCCCCGGTTGATGTGCGTGTTGTGGTACGATACCCGTGGAGAGCAAATGGTAACATCTCATGCCAGTCTTTGTATGTGACTTCGACAACACCATTCATCTTTGGCCGGTAAGGGGAAGAATTGTGATGCTGGATCTTGAATTGCTTACACAGGGCGGTGATCATAGTATTGTTCAGGTTCGTACCATTGTCTGTAATGATCCTCTCCGGGATACCATACTGGCAGACGAGATTCTGCTTGATGAATCGGGCAACAACATTCTTGGTGACGGAAGCAAAGGAGGTTGCCTCAACCCACTTTGTAAAATAGTCAATGGCCACTAGGATGAAGCGGTGTCCATTGGAGGCTATTGGCTTGATTTCCCCAATCATATCGATGCCCCACATAGCAAAGGGCCAAGGAGCCATCGAGACATTCATAGGAACCGGAGGTACGTGCACCTTGTCAGCATAGATCTGACACTTATGGCAGGTTCGAGAGTGTTGATAGAAATCTGCTTCCATGGTAGACCAGTAATAGCCTGCCCGTAGGATTTTTATTTGCCATCGTATGCCCACTGGAATGGGTGCTAAAAGTGCCTTCATGTAATTCAGCCATGATCCTTTCAGCTTCAACCTTGTCTATGCACCGAAGTAACACAGAGTCATGGTTGCGTTTGTAAAGAATGCCATTGCTAAGGAGAAACTTAGCAAATAATCTCCTTAATAACTTCTTATCGTTGAGTGAAGCTCCTTCTGGATATTCTTGAGCCTCGAGATACCTCTTGACTTCGTGAAACCAAGGTTGGTCCACTACTTCTTCAGTATTAATCTCGTGACAGTGTGCCGGTTCATCCATTCATTCAATGGTGATCTGGGGAGCCTCATTATCCCATTTAAGTTTAAACATAGATGACATTGTGGCTAGTGTGTCTGCTAGCTGATTTTCTTCTCGCGGGAAATGCTCGAAGGTAATCTTTTCGAAGTGTGGTAGCAATGTCAAAACATGTTCTTTATAAGGGATAAGTTTAGGGTGTTTGGTGTCCCATTCCCCTTTGATCTGGATGATAACCAAAGCTGAATCTTCGAATACATTCAAAGATTTGATCCCCAAGTCTAAGGCAGCTTTGAGACCAAAGATGCATGCCCTGTATTCCGCCATGTTATTTGTACAATTGAAGCAGAGTCTTGCAGTAAATGAAGTATGTCACCCTTCAGAAGATATGAGTACAACACTAATACCATTATCGAGTGCGTTAGATGCCCCATCAAAAACCAGGGTCCATCGGGATCCTTGTTCAGGTCCGTCATATGGCTCGACTTCTTCACAGTCGTTTACCATCATGATGTCTTCTTCTGGAAATTCAAACTTCATGGACTGGTAGTCTTCTACAGATTGGTGAGCAAGGTGATCAGCTAGTACACTACCCTTTATTACTTTTTGGATAGTATATTGTATGTCATATTCTGTCAGGATCATCTGCCATCTCGTTATCCTCCTAGAGAGAGCAGGTTTCTCAAAGATGTATTTTATTGGATCTATTTTAGATATCAACAAGGTAGTATGGGTCAACATATACTGTGTTAGCCGACAAGCAGCCTATGCCAGAGCGCAGCAAGTTTTCTCGCTTAGTGAATATATTGTTTCAAAGTTGGTAAACTTTTTGCTCAGGTAATAAATAGCGTGCTCTTTTCGGCCAGACTCGTCATGCTGCCCCAACACACACCCCATTGAATTTTCCAAAACGGTCAGATACATGATCAATGGTCTTCCCTTGACTGGTGGCATCAAAACAAGAGGCTCTTGCAGGTACTCTTTGATTTTGCCGAAAGCAGTTTGGCATTCGTCATTCCATTTGACTACTTGATCTTTCTTTAATAACTTGAAGATTGGTTCACAAGTAGCTGTCAGGTGGGAAATGATTCTAGAAATGTAGTTCAATCGTACCAAGAATCCTCTGACTTCCTTCTCAGTACGAGGAGCAGGCATCTCTTGTATCGCTTTCACTTTGGCAGGATCTACTTAAATACCCTTATTGCTGATGACGAAGCCTAGGAGCTTACCAGACCTTACTCCAAACGTGAATTTATTTGGGTTTAACCTCAGCTTGTATTTCTTTAGCCTCTTAAACAGATTTTGTAAATGATCAAGGTGTTCCTCTTATGTTTGAGATCTAGCTATCATTTCGTCCACATATACCTCTATTCCGTGATGTATCATGTCGTGAAATAGAGCTACCATGGCACGCTGATAGGTTGCCCCCGTATTCTTCAATCTGAATGGCATAACCTTGTAGCAGAATGTCCCCCATTGTGTGACAAAGGTTGTCTTCTCCATGTCCTCAGACGCCATTTTGATTTGGTTGTAGCCTGAGAAACCATCCATGAAGAAAAACACTTTGTGCTGTACTGTATTGTCAACTAGGATGTCAATATGGGGAAGTGGGAAATCATCTTTAGGGCTTGCCCTATTCAAATCTCTGTAGTCCATGCATATTCGTACCTTGCCGTCCTTTTTGGGTACGGGAAAAACATTGGCAACCCATTGCGGATAGGAGGTGACAGCCAAGAATCCAGCATTGAATTGTTTCATGACTTCTGCTTTAATCTTCTCCGACATATCTTGTTGCATACGACGAACCTTTTGCTTTACTAGTGGACAGTCCTCTTTTGTGAGTAGACGATGTACCACAACATCTGCATCAAGTCCTGGCATGTCTTCATACGACCATGCAAAGACCTCAACATACTCGTGTAGCAACTGAATCAGACGTTCCTTGACACTCGGTTCCAGATTGGCACCCATCTTGACCTCTCTTTTGTCTTCTTTGGTACCTAGGTTGATTGTATCCACTGGTTCCTCGTGGGGATGAATGGTTCTCTCCTCTTGTTGTAGCAATCTGGCGAGTTCCCCTGGTACTTCATAATCTTCCTCACCTTCGTCTTCCGCTTGGTAGATTAGATTTTCAGAGTCACAGAAAGCCATAGCAGAACCATTACCCATGGGATCCCGAATGGATGTAGACCTGCATTGTGAGTGTGAGTGTGTGTAAGGATATAGCTATCTTTGAAAGAAATAAAAATGTAAAAAGAAAAACAATAAGCACAAAGTTTGTATGCAAAAACGTCCATGACTCATTGATGTCATATGGAAATGAGATAATAACCCTTACAAATGGACCATTGTGCCTCGGGTAAGACACAAGGCTTTAAGAGTCTGAATTGTTTTAATATTATAGATCCAACAAAATGTAAAGACAAATTACTGTGGGATAAAAGTGATCGGGATAAAATCTCCAGCCTTCCAATTGCTGGGCCCTTCACTGACAGTTGGGAAGATCCAATCCTCCAGGTTGTAGCCATCTTCATCATCCTCTACCACATTGACTTCATGGTTGCTGATCTTCGGGGGTGGTCCTCCAGCACGAGCGTGACGTACAACCTTCTGAGCACATGAAGTGAAACCCATGTGTTGTACCCCAAAATTTTCCCTCTCATTTCTCAAGGAATCACTCTTGATTCTCAAGTTTTCTCTCATACAATTCCAAGCCTTGAATTATCAATTTTTCCAAGCAAACCATTCACAAGGGCAACATGGTCATTTGCATGCTGAGAAGTCTAACTTTGACTTTTGGACCAAAACCAAGTTTCAAGAATCATATTTCATCAAGACATGTTGGAATATGAAGTTTGTATCATCAAAAAGTTCAAAGTCAAATTTACTATGGAAAAGCCAAATTTCTAAATACTTGGGATTTTTTTCTAAGTATTTAAGAAAAAATGACACTTCAGAACTTTTGAGCCAGCCTCCAGGCAGGTGCAGTCAGAAGTTATAAACATGGTTCAGCACATAGTCTTCATTCAGAACATGGCTCTTCAGCATCTACGCAAGTTCAGTCAGAGTTTTCTAGGGTAATGCAAAGAAGGTAATAAAGCGTAATACGAAGCCTGAAAGCTCCTTCAGAACATGCTGGAGCCAGAAGGTAAGAGGATCAGAAGATTGGATGCTACGGTGAATCAGAACTTCTAATCCATATTTTTCAAAGATAAATCAAAGAAGGTTACTGGAAAGCCTGGGGAATCCTTCAGAACATGCTGAGGACACAAGGTACAAATATTAGAAGTTGGATGTCTGTCCTAGATAGAACTTCTGATCCAGAATTAAGCAATGATGCAAAATCTCAAATTACAGGATTTCTGATTTTGACAAATCTCATCATCATTTAATACTCATTAATGCTCACAACCACTTTTGCGTCTTTGTCCAAAGGACCTCTCCACTTGTGGCATAGAAATACCCTTGTTATCCTTAAAAGCAAACTTTTATACAGAAGTATGGGAGGGTCCATGTGTTACTTTCTGCTTGTGGGTTTACTTTTCCTTAATCCCTGCTCGCTAATCCAGTCTAGGCTAAAAAACTGTCAACTATCACACCCTTTTTTGAACTTGCTTCAAGAACAAGTCAGCATCTAGCGTATGATGTTGGCGCTACTTGACCTCTCCAAAACTACAAAAATCTTTGCCTATAAATAGAGCACTTTTGGCCATTGAAAAGGGTTGAAAAATTTGAGAAAGAAAAGCCTTGAACCCCTGCCAAAATCCCAAGAGCTCCAAGAACTGTAAACACACCACATAAAACCTTGTTAACTTTTGATTCCTTGCATTTAAACTCCATTTGTTCTCAAATATTTCTTGACTAAAAAACCATTCACACAGTTTCTAATCTACACGTTGGAAACTGCCTAAACTTCTGTATTCATACTACCTCATATTCTCTATCCATCTGCTCAAAGAAATCAGAACATCACCTCTTTGCTGTACCAGAAGTTGAGAACCTCCATCCTGCTGAGTACGTGAAGAAGTTGCTCAGAACCTCACCAGAATTCAGGATCAACCTCTGTCCCATAGAATCTTTTCAACTGCAAGGTAAGCTTCTGCTGACTCTTATCACGTTACTTAAAGCATTACCAGATTTACATGCTAAAAAATACAATGTAGATATCATGTTTTAGATGATGTACATATTCTGAGATTTCATGCATCTGTCTGCCTAAGTAGGGAATAAACCAGCTCAGAACTTCTTGAGGAAATTAGAACTCAGAATTAGGATTAGCAAATACATGCTTGCCTCTGACTTATAGTTCTGATGTTTCTTATTTTCTGAAACACCATGACACTTGCTATAACTGTTCTATACATGTCTCCTATTTTGTGGAGAAATAACCAAATTACAGATGTTCTGACTAGCATAAGAGAGAGACCAAGTTCTGTCAGTGGCGCCAGTATTTCTGGAATCTATTTTGTTACCAGTAATATTAGAACTTTTGAAAACTATTGTGTTCCCAATGGGTTTAGAACTTCTGACCTTATACATTTTCACTAACAGGTTTCTGTTTTGCAGCGTGCCAGGGTCAGAACCTCTGACTTCATTTTATCAACGACACGCTGATTCTTTTTTTTTCCTTTTTTCATTATTTTTGCTATCACTCTTCATTCCATTAATCAGCAAACATCAAAAGTATTTCCTTCACACTTTATTTTATTTCTTAAAACAAAAGATCAAAAATATTTTCTTAAAACCAAAACAAGTTCGTTTCACATTTTCTTGTACATTCTTATGCATTTCAATATGGTTGTAATAGTAATTTAGGGCTTATTTTCTTTGCAATCCCCATTCGTACATATGTGTCCCCATCCCCTAAATATTGTAATAGCGTAGGACTTTACATTTCTATGATTTATTGTTTTCCTTATACTGTATAGTAATTATGCGTGTATGGCAAGATAAAACCAACAAGTAGACAACCCTAATCAAGACTAAATGCATGAAAATAAAACACTCTTTGCACACATGCACCCTTAAAGTTAACTCCACTTGTTGCCTTACAAAAATGGCCATGTTATGCATGTGGGATGTCTTAGCACAAACAAATCAAAAATACAAGATCATAGTCCCTCGATGAAGCTATCAAGGTTTCCTTTCAAAATGATCTCAGTTCCTAAAGAAAATGTGCTAAGTCATCTCACAACATTGCTATCATGGTCATACGATGACCAAAACACCTGTCCCTTCACATCCAATGATGGGGCTTCTTACCAAAACAATGGTAAGGTAGCAACATCTAAAGGAGGAGGAAGAGCACATCTAAGACCTTTTGAGTAGGTAGATTATTTTTAGTTGATTGCTCAATTTCAAAACAAATATCCTTGTTATTTTCAAAACAATCACATACACTTTCCAAACGTCTTTCCAAAACTTGAAATATTCTCAAAAGCTCAACACTTTGTATACGTTCTTACGAACGATAACTATTACAAAGTTTGCCTAAACGATGGCACCTTTTCAAAATACTTTCAAAACCACACGAAAGCACAATTTTCAAACAAAAGCAAGTGATATAGTAAGTAACTAAGAGCCCATGGAAAACCATGGATGGAAAGGGTGCTAATACCTTCCCATTTCATAATCTACCCCCCGAACTCAAAAAAATCTCTAAAGGTCTTTCATGTGCTTTTTCACCTTTCCTTATTGGATAAAAGAAAAGTCGGTGGCGACTCTTGCTAAACTGCAACATTTGCGATAAAACGCAAAAACCTCAAGTCAGTTCTCCCACCATATCACAGAACTGGCGACTCTGCTGGGGATGATGCTTAAAAGTGGGGTTACCTTAGGGTTAGATCACATTTACTTGCTTACATTGTTTGATTTGTATGCTTTACATTTTGGTTCTCTATTTGGGGCTTGCTTAGATCCTCCACCCAGATCTGGGGACACCTTTTAGGTAAATAGCAATAGATTGTGGAAATTGTACGGTGTAGACCGATATGGTTGAAACAATGGCTATGTTAGTGTGGCGCATTTGTGGGTACCAGTATCCCTCGTGGTGAATCGAGGAGAATACGGGGCCGCTGAGTGGCTTCGTGAAGCACTAATTGACTTTAGAACCCTAATTGAACAACTTGGCCATTAGGACGTAGTGAGATAACCGGTTTCGGTGTAAAGCTGAAAATTGGTTGATACTCGATACTACACTCATTGAGGCTGGACTTTTGGGATATCTCGGACGCAAGAAAATATTGATTGTGCTGAGACAACGCCTAAAAGAAAGGTCGATGATATTGAGATCCTTTAGAACCCAATCATTATTACTAGGACAGGTTAAGCCAACTAAACTTCAAGAGGGTACTTACCTATAAGACCTCATGTGGGCCTAAAACATAGGGATTTGTTTGCTTTGTGTGTATATACTTACTTGTACATAACATCATAAACATCATAAAGCATCATACGCATACTCACTAACCATTTCAAGGATTTAGAAATTTATCTTTGTTTTTTGTTTTGTAGGTCATGAATCCCGGCCGAAGAAACACCATCCGAATAAGCTTTGTAAAAGCACACCCTCAACTTCAAGAGTTAACCTCAAGAGTGCCCGGGTATTCTCCTTTTACCAAGAAATATGGTTGACTCCTCAGTTTGGCTACATCCGACCTCCAAGAAGAGATGATGTGTGTACTGTTCCAATTCTTTGATCCCGTATATCATTGTTTCACTTTCCCGGACTATCAGTTGGTACCTACACTGGAAGAGTTCTCTCTACTCTTAGGGGTTCCCGTGCTTGATCGGATACCGTTCACCAGCCTAGAAGGGATTCCAAAGCCTAAAGTCATCGCCGAAACTTTGCATCTAAAAAGAGCTGACGTCATAGCCAATTGAGAGACAAGAAGTATGGTCAAAGGTTTCCTAGCCAAGTTTCTATTGGATAAGGCTCGTTCATTCTGGGACGACATGGATTTCCAAGCTTTTGAAGACGTCCTGGCTCTCCTCATTTATGGTTTGGTTCTGTTCCCCAACTCATACCAATTCATAGATGTTAATGCCATCAAAATATTTTTCTCTCATAATCCCATACCTACCATGTTGGGAGACATCTTGCATTGCCTTCATACCCGCACCATGAAGAAAAGAGGCACTCTCTTGTGTTGTATTCCCTTACTCGCCAAATGGTTTGTCTCACATCTACCTCAATCAGTACTGAAGAACGAGTAAATATTGACATGGTCTCAAAGGATAATGTCCCTCATCCATTCTAACATCCGTTGGTGTTCAAGATCCTTGGAAGACGTCTCCATCATTGACCACTGTGGGGAATTCCCTAACGTTCCTTTGCTTGGTATTAGGGTAGGTATCACTTACAATCCTTATTTAGCTCTTTGACAGTTTGGGTATGCCCGAAGAGACGGTCCTCACAAAATTCTCATTCAAGGTTTGGTGTTCGACTATGACAAAGAAGACCAAGGTTACCGTCAAAGACTTATACGAGCTTGGAATTTGGTTAACAAAGTTGATAGCAAGACGTTGGGGCGTAATAATTCCATTCCTTTGGAACCTTGTCTTAAATGGGTGCGGGCTCGCGCTCAAAGTATTAAGATGCCTTATGAAGCCATTTTACCTGTTATCTTGGAGCCAGTAGTTGAGGGAGACGTTCCACATACTATCCTCTATCCTGATATGCCTACTTCTCTTGAAGATTTGCAAAACGCTTGGATTCAGTTAAAAGGGGAGCGAGACACCTTTGAAACTAAGTTCTATGAGGGCGAGAAGAAGATATTAAAGCTTACAAGGGAACTTCATGAAGAAAGAAGTTTAAACACCTACATTGCGCCAAAGAGAATGCGCACAACTTTTTTGTCTTAGGAGTTTACTTTATGCTTATTTCTGTTGTTGTAAGCCCAAGAGGCATGTTTGTATTCAAATCAGAACTCTTTAATGCAAGTTAACGTTTGTTCACTTTTTGTCTATACAAATTTAAATTCTTTAAATCCTTGAAATCATTTGCATATACATATTCATGCATCATGTCATAAGCAAGCTTTTCACAACAGGTTTCCTCATCTTTCTACTGTTTATTTCAGTAAGGATGGATCTCGAACAAACAGTGAAGGACTTGCAAGCTCAGAACATTCAGTTCTAAGTCACCTTGATGACCTTGGCCAAAGGGCAGCAAGAGCTGATGACAACATTGACCACCAAAAAGAAGAAAAAGAAGGCTCTCATCAACATGGGGAAGAGATTCAAGGAACATATTCGCCAAGTGCAAGTAGTCGAATACTCCTCTGAGGAGGATGAGAACCAAGCAGAAGAGGCAAGAAACACCCGTGTTGAAGGTGTGAATGATCAATCTTATGAAGATGAGGATCACTTTGACGAACAGTACCCACCTGCTGGTGAGGAAAAGTACAAAGAATTGGAGGATAGGCTAAAGGCAGTTGAAATTCAAGCTGTGCATGGCTTGGATTTAAGTGATTTGGGCCTAGTTCCTGGGGTCGTCATTCCTTATAGGTTCAAAACACCAGTCTTCTCCAAGTATGATGGGGTCTCCTGTCCCAAACTACATCTAAGATCTTATGTGCGAAAAATACAACCACACACTGCTGACAGAAAGTTGTGGATTCACTTTTTCCAGGAGAGTCTAGTTGGAACACAGTTAGAGTGGTTTTATCAATTAGAAGGTTACTGTGATCGGTGGATCTGGAACTGACTGTTTTAAAGCTGGTTCGCGAAATGTCGCGGAAGCAAGAGTCGCCACCGTCTTTTATTTTCTCCAAATGGAAAGGACAAAAGCACAGAAAAATTCCTTTATAGAGATTGCTCTCGGTTCGGGAGGTAGGTTATAGAAAGGGAAGGTATTAGCACCCTTTCTATCCATGGTTATCCATGGGCTCTTAGGTACTTGCTCAATGTGATTTCAAAATTGTTTGCTTGCTTTTCAATTGTGGATTTAAAAAAGTTTCTTTGAAAAATTTCAGTTCGACTCGTACGTCAGAGTGTTTGAAAGATTTGCTTTGAAAGCTTTTGAAAAGTGTTGGTGTGAAAAGATTTCAGTTTGTTTTGAAGAGAGCAAGTATCCATGAGTCGTCTACCTACCCTAAGGAATTCGTCTGTGTAAATGTCCTTTAAAGTAGTGCCATCCCACCATTGAGAGGTAGGTAGCACCACCGTTGGAGGTGTTCGGGTCAATTCGAGTTTGTAGGGACATGGTGATCACCGGAGTAATGGGAAGACACCTTAGAAGCTACCCTCATGCCAGGTTCCCGGATCATGAGGACTTACTAAGACGTCCTCTACTCGACGATCACCTTTCGAAAGACAACAGGTGAGGCGTACCCTAGGGGTGGTGTGTGCGAATTGTGCGTCATGTTTCAGTTATTTGTCTTGTCATGTTTATTTGTGTTCTACGCTTGATTTTAATTAAGACATTCATTCTTGCATGCTTTTTAACAGTTATATATTTGCGGGAAAATAAATCTAAACTATTACAAATGGCGCGGGTCCACATCGCCAAAATTAAACCGGACCCGATTTGGACTGAAAAATAAATAAAGCGAATAAAAGTGCAAGAAATAAAATTATTACAAGGCTTTGGGACATGTACATAATTATAATAAGCGACAAAGTAAAATGCGCGAAACAAAATAATTAAAGCGACGGGCGTTGGACCCTTTTGCAAAATATCAAATTAATGAGGAATTAAAATGAAAGTTAAAAATTAAATGTTTTTTGGTATTTTTGTGTTTTTTAAGATTTAAAAGAAAAAGAACTTTTTAGAATGAAATTTGAAATGCAAATCCTAATTCTAATGTTTTTTAGTTATTGTGAAAATGTTATATTAATCTAAATTAAACCCTAATTTTTACTTATGTACATTTAATTATAAAAATAAAATAAATAAATAAATAATATTGTGATAAAAAAAAGGAAAATTTAAAAGGTATAAAAAGTCATTAAACCTAATGCTATATTTTTGGATTTTTAGTTATTAAGAAAGTAGTAAAATCTAACATAAATGCAACCCTAATTAGTTTACAAGTTTAATTATGAAAATTACTAATATTATGGCAAAAAACAAGGAAAGTTAAAAGGAATAAAAAAAAGTCATTAACCTAATGCTATATTTTTGGATTTTTTTATGGAAGAAAGAATTAAAGTTAAAACCTATTTTACTAAATTTATTTACATGTAATTTATTTATAAAAGTAATTAAAATAAAAATTATATTTTTTGCCTTTTTCTGATTTTTTATGATATTTTTCATATTTTTGTAGAAATAATTAATTAATTAAAACAAATAAAATAAATAAATAACATAACAATTGAGAAAATGAAATATAAAAAGAAAATCAAACCAGGGGGGGGTAGCCCCAGAGTTGGAGGTAAGGCCTAGCATTTTGGCCCATTAACATTGAAATCCACTTGACTTTTCAGTTCACGTGCCAATGCGTTGACCATAGCGTATCATGTGCCTTGAATCTGAGCCCTTTGATTGATCTACTGGGACGTGTGGACGATGAGTTTTGAGTGTGTATGGTATGCCCTGGACGTTAGCGCTGCACAAGATCTTGTATTGAAAAATATTATTGAAATTTATACAGACCTGGGGTTCGAACCCAGGTCTTAGACAATGCAAAGGAATACGCCTGCCACTGAAGCACTTGAGTTACTTTTAACATATAATGATTAATGAATATAATAAAAAGAAAAGAGAGTTAGTGGCCTTCAACGCGCCAATTTTTGAACTGACGAATCACAACGTGCCATGTACTCATCTTCCTCGCGTGCCTGAAATACAAAACACAGAGGCAACGGTTTCAACGCGTTGTGTTAGGCATGTTTATGAAAAATAGCGACTAGCGCTGTGACATCAATAAATTGATCGCGAGGGTCCATATCTCCTCGTCTTGATGAGCTGGTTTGAATGGCATAAGTCTGGAACCCTAATTTTACTGTATTGTGAAAGCCCTAAATCAAGCTCTGAAAAAACCTAGAATATGAAAATGGTAGAATCGCGCATGGCCAATGAAAACTCAATTGAACATGATGGTTAGTCTCAAAACATTATGCTAAACATGAATCAATGGACAAAATGCTGTAAAAATGTTTAAATCATGATGCACGATTTTGGAAATTTTGCTATATAGTTCGAGTTCTAACTACCAATTCTTGGAGATTGGCTTGTTGTTTGTGATTGATACACGTTCAGAATTGCCCAAGGAAGCTAATGGGATGATTTTTATGCCTTGAATCCACCTCTAACCTTGAAATCAGTTTTGTGTTTTTATGGAAAATTTTTAATCTGCAATAGCTTTTTTGGGCGCAGCTTATAGTGTCCAAGGCTTAGGGTTTGACTCAGTGCTTATGATGGAAGAGAATTAGCTTGCTAGCTGGCCTTGATTTATGCTCATGAGAGAACAAGTCCTAGGGTTTTCACCATTAACCAATTTTCCTTCTTTTAAGCCAAAACCAAGACTTAGTGTGCAATTTAACCCTAGCATAAGTTTGTGAGCTGGCCCATGATATATGGAAGTTGTCCAAATTCAAATGACACTATTCCATTGGTTTTTGAATTTTATTTGAATTTTTAAAGATTTAAAATGAATTAATTATCAAAAATTAAATAAAATAGAAAAATCAATGTTTGATCTTGAAATTAATCATGGGACACGTGTGTGGCATGACAAGGATGAATCAAGTGGAAGAAAGTGGGCCCTTTTGTCAAAAATTGGAGTTTCAAGGATAGTTGACTTTTGCCATTTCACAAAAATTTCCCAACTTCTACAAGGCATAACTTGCTCAATTTTTAAGCTTTTCACATGTTCTTGGACATTTTGGAAAGGTCTTTGAGTCCTCTAACCAATGCCTTTGGTCCCATGTCATTTTGATTTACCAATCTCAAGTTATGGTCTTTGACTTAAAGTCCCTTTTTGTTGACTTTTGAAAATGACCTATAATGTTGAAATTGATAACTTTTTGTGAGAGCATTTCTTGGACTTGAAGTATGAAGATGAGTTGTAGGAAATGTCTTTCTCTTAAAAATGAGATTTGGATGGAATTTTTCTGATAATCCATGTGAAAGTTATGCCCTGGTCAATTTCAGTTGACTTTTTCAGCTGTCCAAATATAGCAACTTTTGCATCTTTGATGATTTCTGAGCCAAATTTTGAGAGTCATGATCAAGCATTGATCAAATGATGTTTGTGGCTTCAAAATGATATGTTGACCAAAAATTTGAACTTTTGACTGTCAAATGACCATTTTGCCCCTACAGTTGACTGTAGTGCAATTTAGGGTTTTGACTGTGCAATTTTGAGCTGAATGCCTTGAAACTTGATATGAGGATGCTTGACCATGTTTGTAAGCATATGAGACTTGATTGAACCTTTGAACACTTCATTTTCTTGATCAGAACCCAAACCCTAGTTTTGACTGTATGGGAGACTGTTGCACTGCACAACCCTTGGGGAATTTTGTAGCTTGGCTTGGCAATTTCTCGAGGAATATGGGAGGGCAAATTTTGGGGTATAACAGTTGCCCCTGTTCAATCTTCTTAGACCTGAGGATGCAGATTGGCTGACATGCCTTTCGTAATCCGAGGGTAAAAGATGATTGGACACTAGAGTGCCCAGAAATTTGCGCTCACATAGTGGCAGTGTGGTGGGAATGGGCTTATAGATGCCATTTAGAGATTGATCGCGTAAGAGATTCCTTAGCGAGAACCTGCATACCTGCAAAAGAAAAAATGAGTACCTGACACGTTGCAGGAGCTGATTTTAGATGCTTGGTATAGATGTGTCCTGACTGGTTACAGGAGCTGAGTCTGGAGCTTCAAACGCTGATGAATGAACCAGGGATGGTTACTGCCTCAGCATGGATGGTAAGAGAACCTTCGGCGATTTTAACTTCAACAACGCTCGTTGAGAAAAATCTTGGGTGTCTTCTACTGGAATAAGAATCAGGGAGATCTTAGGGTCGATCTGACTGAACCAGAGGAGGCCTTTGACTGGATAAGCATCAGGAAAATCTTAGGGTCGATTTAACTGAACCGGTCTAGGTCTTGAAATATCTTCAACTGGATAAGCATCAGGGAGATCTTAGGGTCGATCTGACTGAACCAAGAGAAGGCCTTTGACTGGATAAGCATCAGGAAAATCTTGGGACGATTTAACTGAACCGGTCTAGGTCTTGAAATGTCTTCAACTGGATAAGCATCAGGGAGATCTTAGGGTCGATCTGACTGAACCAGAGAAGGCCTTTGACTGGATAAGCATCAGGAAAATCTTGGGACGATTTAACTGAACCGGTCTAGGTCTTGAAATGTAGCTTGAGAACTTAACTGGATCTTTCCTGAAAGGTAAAAGTCAGTCATATGCAATGCATGATATGGATCAAGCAATGATGTTCTCAACATAAATGAGATTTGTAAGATATGATGTGTACATGCATGCTATAATGATGTATGTGATGTTTCATGTATATTTTTGTCTAGGAAAGTGAATCCTTGACGGGTGCCGGGAAGTCGTATCCTGGGCTGATGTCGAAGAATAGATTTTGCTTCCGCTGGGGATGATAACTGCAAGGATACCGGTAGGAGAAGATGACTCCGTTGCGGATAAACTTGGCGAATGGAAGATTCTGCGGGGAGAAAAGATATTCTAGCGATCATGCTGGGAAGCAATACTCTGTGGGGATAGAGATGCTTTGCTGAGTGTTGATAGCAGTAATTTGCTGAGGATGTCTTTGTTGTTGGAAGTGTTAATGGACTTCGCTAGGGATAGGAAAGAACTATGTTGACGATGACCTTTCCGTGGCTTTTGGCTGAGGATAACCCAGTTATATCCTGTTAAGGAAATAACTCTTTGAATAAAGCCGGACGACGCGTTCGCGCTCTGCGAGGGGATAAGCTTCCAGAATCTACTGGGGATAAGCTTACTGCTTGGAGAGATGAATTCCAATTTTCCTGGGGAAACTGGATTGGACTCTTCTGGGGAGTTTTGGAATGTAATTTTATAAGTTGAAAGGGGGAACCTATGTAGGGTTGCATGCTGATGAGTTTGTGTAAAACTGTATCTGAAATGGAGAAGGAACCTGGGTAGGGTTACTTTGATGATGAGTTCGTGTAAAACTTCGTTTTTTTGGAAAGGGAGAACCTGTGTAGGGTTTCTGGGTGACGAGTCCATATAAAACTGCATCTTGAAGAGAGGGAACCGATGTAGGGTTGCTTGGTGAGGTAAGTTCATGTAAAACTTCTTGATGAACCGGGGTGAGGTTATCTTGAGCTAAATCCATGTAAGACTTCTGGGGGGAACCAGGGTTAGGTTGCCGCAGGATAAGTTCGTGTAAAACTTCTTGACGAACCGAGGTAAGGTCATCTTGAGATAGGTCCATGTGAGACTCTTGGAGGAACCGGGGTTAGGTTACGGCAGGATAAGTTTGTGTAAAACTTCTTGATGAACCGGGGTTAGGTCATCTTGAGATAGGTCCATGTGAGACTCTTGGAGGAACTGGGGTTAGGTTACGGCAGGATAAGTTTGTGTAAAACTTCTTGATGAATCGGGGTTAGGTCATCTTGAGATAGGTCCATGTAAGACTTCTGGAGGAACCGGGGTTAGGTCACTTCGGGATAAGTTCGTGTAAAACTTCTTGACGAACCGGGGTAAGGTTACTTGTGATAAATCCATGTAAGATTTCTGGAGGAACCGGGGTAAGGTTACTTGGATAAGTTTGTGTAAAAACTTCTGGAGGAACCGGGGTAAGGTTATTTGGTTGAGTTTGTGTAAAAATCTCTGGAGGAACCGGGGTAAGGTTACTTGGATAAGTTTGTGTAAAAACTTCTGGAGGAACCGGGGTAAGGTTGCTTCGGGATAAGTTTGTGTAAAACTTCTTGATGAACCGGGGTTAGGTCATCTTATGGAGGAGGAGTCTGTGTATGACTTTGTCTGAAGGTTGAGCAGAAACCGGTGTTGGGTTGCATGATTTTGATTAAGTGGATAATTGTCCTGTTTGGTCTCGGACGTTAGCCCACGATCTGGAATTTGTAAAGGTAGATGGTAATCATTTTTATGTTGATCTGTCCTTTGTAATTTGGTTGACAGAGCAATTGGATCGCCTGGATAGCTCATTATTGCCCCTGCTTCGGAGGTGAGGGAAGAGGATACCTGTGCGGGTGATCGACAAATCTTCGGGTAGGCAAGTGACGAGATACCGGAACATAGTCGTACGCTTCGATCCCTAACTTTTGCCTAGACCGCCCTTTCGGGTTTTCAGTCCACCGGGATACCCATTTTTGCCCAAGCCGCCTTTTCAGGTTTTCGACTTGCCGGGTGTACATTTTTTTCGTTTCATCCCTTCATTTTGCCCGAACCCTTTTAGTTCGCCGGGAAGCCCTTATTTTTGCCTAGGTATGTCAACCTAGCGGGTCTTTGATTATGCGCAGTATTTTTTCGACTATGGTCACGCTCTCAGAATGTAGGGAGTTGCCCCTGTTGGAAGTATTTTGCCATGCCCCAGATAATGGGCAATGTGCCCCTTGATTGGAGGTTCTTCTGTTCACAAGGTGTTCCTCGTGCGAATTTCCCTGCTTGTTCAAACAAGTAGTCATATGCAAACAAGGTTATTTTAAGAATGCAAAAGTCTATGTCTGTCTTGAATTTTGAAAATGCATTTTTTGTAATACAGTGCGATGTCAACTCAATATTTTACAGCAAACCTTCAGGAGTCAGGATACCTTCGTAACAGTATGCTTTCGAACTAACCCATGCTTCAGCTAGGACTTATAAGAGTTATATCGTGGCCTGGTTCACGGTTTAAGAAACAAAGGATAAAGGCTCAAATTATTTGTACCCACCCGCTCTTCGTGATGTTCTCCAAACCTAAACTCAGTTGATCGTGCGTTAGACCTTGTTTGAGTCTTTGCTCTGATTTTCCGGTGATGATTCGGATATTGAACGTTTATTTGAATAGGCAATCATCCCCTTTTTTGCTGAGGGTTTGTGAGACCTCTTTTTTTTTTTGATTTAGTTATCCCTTTCTTTTTTTTTTGCCTGAACTGTTTCCTTTTTGGGATTACAGTCAGCGGGATGCCCCAGCTTGGTAAGTCTTCTTTATTGGTTTTGACTTTTTGGGCTTTTCATTCATGAATTTTTTTTGATAATGACTGCCTGTCCTTATGATTGTTCGGAACCATCACTGTCTTTTGTTTTTGAAAAACTCATTTAGTGACATTCATTGTGCACTTGGATCGACTGAGAGAACTACCCTGCCCCAGGTTATGATTAAGGGTTTTGATTTTCGAAAATACAAACTCCTACTTCTTTGGCTCTGATGGGTTGACGAGGGATTATCATCCTTATAACTCCAGTGTTTAGGAATTGAAACAATGCCTGTACCTCATCAGCGGGGTCTGTTCAAAAGCATACTGTAAATTGTGGTATTGTTTTCGTCATCCTCCCTCAAGAGGTTTAGAATTTTCAATTAAGAATTGACCATCGCAAAAAATATGAAAGCAGTTTTAAGCATAGTAAACATAATTAATTCAAGACAGACATGTGTAATGCATTCATGAAATAAAAGAGTTTAACACAATAATTGTTTATCTGAACAAGAAAAGGAAAAATACAACTTGAAATCAAATGAACAAAAATTTAGCCATGCTTTGGCAATGGAGCGGTGATCACGTTGGGAGTCTCCGCAGGCTCGAACTCGATCTCTTTGGCATCGATCATGTTCTGAATTTTGTACTTCAGTGCCCAACAGTCCTCAGTATCGTGCCCCGGGCTATCAGAATGATAGGCACACCTTGCTTCTGGATTGTAGCTAGGAGAGGAGGTCTTAGGATTGGCAGGAGGGTTGATTACTGCAATCAGGTTCATCTTCACCATATGCTGCAATGCTTGTGACCAAGGCATGATAATGTTGGTGAATTGCCTTTTAGGCCCTTCCGGCCTTTGCTGGTTTCCCCTTTGTGGTTGACGGCGTGGTGTAGAACCAGAGATCATGACTGCCCCTGCATGTTGATCACGGCGACTCTTTTGACTGTATACAGCATTGGATTCCTTCTTTCCCGTGTAAGGTTTTTTATGAATATCAGAAGGTGTGGCCTCTTGAATCTTCCCCGACTTGATACCAGCTTCAATTCTTTCGCCAGTCAGGATGAGGTCGGTAAATCCAGCAGATGAGTTACCAATGAGGTGATTGAAGAATGGCCCGGATAGGGTCCCCAAGAACATATCAACGAGTTCCCGGTCAGTTAACGGAGGTTGCACCCTTCCAGCAAGGTCTCTCCATCTTTGTGCGTACTCCTTGAAACCTTCACTTGACCCCAACGACATACCCTGGAGTTGGGTACGTGTGGGAGCAAGGTCGGCATTGTACTGGTACTGCTTATAGAAAGCAGTCGCCAACTCCTCCCAGTTACGAACTTTGGTCCCATCCAGTTGATAGAACCATTCGAGGTGAGTCCCTGAAAGACTTTCCTGGAAGAAGTGGATCCACAAGTTCTTGTCTGCTGAGTATGGTTGGATTTTCCGAACATAAGACCTGAGATGCAACTTGGGACAAGACGCCCCGTCATACTTGGTAAAGGATGGTGCCTTGAACTTCCGAGGAATAATCACACCAGTTGACAAACCCAGATCTCCAAAATCCAGCCCAGGTACCTGTTGGATCTCCATAGCATTCAGCCTATCCTCCAACTGTTTGTACTTGTCCTCAGCCGGAGGGTACTGTTCGTCGTTGAAATCTGTCTCGCTGTCGGAGACCACTGGACTAGGAACCTCTCTCTCATGGTGACTGCTTTCCCTCACAGATGGGGTTGTCCCCTCAGTTTCCTCCTGCGGTGTATTCCCAGATCTGCGTCTAGGGCTGAACAGAACAATCCTCTTCTTCTTCTTGTCCTTCTTCAAAAACAAAGCCTTCAGATCTTGTTGACCCTGAGCCAAGCCTTTGATCAGCTCCTGAAATTGGGCGTTCTGCGCCTGAAATTGGGCGTTCTGCGCCTGAAGAGCCTTGATAGATGCCTCGGTTGATGATTCAGGATTCATGACGAGACTGCTGAAATAAACAGCGAAGAAGGTAAGCAACCTGCAGAGGAAGGGTACCTGTTATGTAATGATATGTATGATATGCATGCAATGATTTCAAGGACCTCATGGGGTAAACAGAGAAACTTGTTAGAGTTGGAAACTGGCAACTTGATTGAAAGTACTTCATGTTGTTGAGAGTCCTTCGTCACGGGTCAAAGGCTCACCATATCCAGTGGGTCATAGCCCCTGACTTTAGTCATCATGTCTGGTTTTGATTTCCAAACAACCTTGGTTAGGGAACCTTCTTCAGGAGTCAGAGCTCACCATATCAAGTGGGTCATAGCCTCTGACAACATTGGCTAGAGGAAAATAAATCCTCTTTGCCCCTTGCTAGATGTTTGATTTATATGACCTGTATCACAAGCCCTTGAGATCCTTGAAATGGGTTAGGAGGTATGCAATGGTATGATGTCATGATATGCATGGGGTAATGTGAGTAACCCTGTTATGAGTCCCAATTAAGGACTATAAACAGACCCTGCAAGAAATTCAGTATACTTTGTTATGAGTCCCAATTAAGGACTATAAACAAAACCTGCAAGAAATTTGGTAAACCTTGTCATGAGTCCTAGTTAAGGACTATAAACAAAACCTGTAAGTAGTTCATGTGTCAGCTAACAAGCATGCAAGTAGGCAAGTACAAAGGCACACAAGTCACACAAGAGAAACCCTTAGGGTTTAGGCCAGCATGGGGTCTGGGTAGTACCCTCTTGAAGTTGGTGGGCTCAACCTGTCCTAATCAAAGTAACCGGGTTCTAAGGTTCCCAATATCACGGGATTGCTTTCATTGTTCATCGTTTCGATTTAGCCACTGAACTGGCGACCGAAATATTCCAGGAAAGCAACCCTCAATTGAGTGTAGTATCGAGTATCAACCAACCTCGGACTGCACCAAAGTCAGTTATCTCACTACCCTAAAGAGGCCAAGATAGTTCAATTAAGGTTCCTAAGGTCTGTTGATGCTTCACGACACCACGCGGAGGCCCCGTACTCTCCTTGACTGAACTCAAGGGTTACCGGTACACACCAAAGTGCCACATCAACGTAGCAGACTGTTTCAACCATGTCGGTATACCCCGCACAGTTCCCTTACAGCCTTGTTGCTACTTTCTAAAAGGGTATCCCCCAGATCCGGGTTAGGATCTATAGAACTCCCAAGACAGTCCCACAATTTAAAGCAAACAAAGCAATACAATTGAAAACACAGTTATGAACTAACCCTAAGGTACACCTCACTTTAAGTTTGTAATTCCCCAGCAGAGTCGCCAGTTCTGTGATCGGTGGATCTGGAACTGACTGTTTTAAAGCTGGTTCGCGAAATGTCGCGGAAGCAAGAGTCGCCACCGTCTTTTATTTTCTCCAAATGGAAAGGACAAAAGCACAGAAAAATTCCTTTATAGAGATTGCTCTCGGTTCGGGAGGTAGGTTATAGAAAGGGAAGGTATTAGCACCCTTTCTATCCATGGTTATCCATGGGCTCTTAGGTACTTGCTCAATGTGATTTCAAAATTGTTTGCTTGCTTTTCAATTGTGGATTTAAAAAAGTTTCTTTGAAAAATTTCAGTTCGACTCGTACGTCAGAGTGTTTGAAAGATTTGCTTTGAAAGCTTTTGAAAAGTGTTGGTGTGAAAAGATTTCAGTTTGTTTTGAAGAGAGCAAGTATCCATGAGTCGTCTACCTACCCTAAGGAATTCGTCTGTGTAAATGTCCTTTAAAGTAGTGCCATCCCACCATTGAGAGGTAGGTAGCACCACCGTTGGAGGTGTTCGGGTCAATTCGAGTTTGTAGGGACATGGTGATCACCGGAGTAATGGGAAGACACCTTAGAAGCTACCCTCATGCCAGGTTCCCGGATCATGAGGACTTACTAAGACGTCCTCTACTCGACGATCACCTTTCGAAAGACAACAGGTGAGGCGTACCCTAGGGGTGGTGTGTGCGAATTGTGCGTCATGTTTCAGTTATTTGTCTTGTCATGTTTATTTGTGTTCTACGCTTGATTTTAATTAAGACATTCATTCTTGCATGCTTTTTAACAGTTATATATTTGCGGGAAAATAAATCTAAACTATTACAAATGGCGCGGGTCCACATCGCCAAAATTAAACCGGACCCGATTTGGACTGAAAAATAAATAAAGCGAATAAAAGTGCAAGAAATAAAATTATTACAAGGCTTTGGGACATGTACATAATTATAATAAGCGACAAAGTAAAATGCGCGAAACAAAATAATTAAAGCGACGGGCGTTGGACCCTTTTGCAAAATATCAAATTAATGAGGAATTAAAATGAAAGTTAAAAATTAAATGTTTTTTGGTATTTTTGTGTTTTTTAAGATTTAAAAGAAAAAGAACTTTTTAGAATGAAATTTGAAATGCAAATCCTAATTCTAATGTTTTTTAGTTATTGTGAAAATGTTATATTAATCTAAATTAAACCCTAATTTTTACTTATGTACATTTAATTATAAAAATAAAATAAATAAATAAATAATATTGTGATAAAAAAAAGGAAAATTTAAAAGGTATAAAAAGTCATTAAACCTAATGCTATATTTTTGGATTTTTAGTTATTAAGAAAGTAGTAAAATCTAACCTAAATGCAACCCTAATTAGTTTACAAGTTTAATTATGAAAATTACTAATATTATGGCAAAAAACAAGGAAAGTTAAAAGGAATAAAAAAAAGTCATTAACCTAATGCTATATTTTTGGATTTTTTTATGGAAGAAAGAATTAAAGTTAAAACCTATTTTACTAAATTTATTTACATGTAATTTATTTATAAAAGTAATTAAAATAAAAATTATATTTTTTGCCTTTTTCTGATTTTTTATGATATTTTTCATATTTTTGTAGAAATAATTAATTAATTAAAACAAATAAAATAAATAAATAACATAACAATTGAGAAAATGAAATATAAAAAGAAAATCAAACCAGGGGGGGTAGCCCCAGAGTTGGAGGTAAGGCCTAGCATTCTGGCCCATTAACATTGAAATCCACTTGACTTTTCAGTTCACGTGCCAATGCGTTGACCATAGCGTATCATGTGCCTTGAATCTGAGCCCTTTGATTGATCTACTGGGACGTGTGGACGATGAGTTTTGAGTGTGTATGGTATGCCCTGGACGTTAGCGCTGCACAAGATCTTGTATTGAAAAATATTATTGAAATTTATACAGACCTGGGGTTCGAACCCAGGTCTTAGACAATGCAAAGGAATACGCCTGCCACTGAAGCACTTGAGTTACTTTTAACATATAATGATTAATGAATATAATAAAAAGAAAAGAGAGTTAGTGGCCTTCAACGCGCCAATTTTTGAACTGACGAATCACAGCGTGCCATGTACTCATCTTCCTCGCGTGCCTGAAATACAAAACACAGAGGCAACGGTTTCAACGCGTTGTGTTAGGCATGTTTATGAAAAATAGCGACTAGCGCTGTGACATCAATAAATTGATCGCGAGGGTCCATATCTCCTCGTCTTGATGAGCTGGTTTGAATGGCATAAGTCTGGAACCCTAATTTTACTGTATTGTGAAAGCCCTAAATCAAGCTCTGAAAAAACCTAGAATATGAAAATGGTAGAATCGCGCATGGCCAATGAAAACTCAATTGAACATGATGGTTAGTCTCAAAACATTATGCTAAACATGAATCAATGGACAAAATGCTGTAAAAATGTTTAAATCATGATGCACGATTTTAGAAATTTTGCTATACAGTTCGAGTTCTAACTACCAATTCTTGGAGATTGGCTTGTTGTTTGTGATTGATACACGTTCAGAATTGCCCAAGGAAGCTAATGGGATGATTTTTATGCCTTGAATCCACCTCTAACCTTGAAATCAGTTTTGTGTTTTTATGGAAAATTTTTAATCTGCAATAGCTTTTTTGGGCGCAGCTTATAGTGTCCAAGGCTTAGGGTTTGACTCAGTGCTTATGATGGAAGAGAATTAGCTTGCTAGCTGGCCTTGATTTATGCTCATGAGAGAACAAGTCCTAGGGTTTTCACCATTAACCAATTTTCCTTCTTTTAAGCCAAAACCAAGACTTAGTGTGCAATTTAACCCTAGCATAAGTTTGTGAGCTGGCCCATGATATATGGAAGTTGTCCAAATTCAAATGACACTATTCCATTGGTTTTTGAATTTTATTTGAATTTTTAAAGATTTAAAATGAATTAATTATCAAAAATTAAATAAAATAGAAAAATCAATGTTTGATCTTGAAATTAATCATGGGACACGTGTGTGGCATGACAAGGATGAATCAAGTGGAAGAAAGTGGGCCCTTTTGTCAAAAATTGGAGTTTCAAGGATAGTTGACTTTTGCCATTTCACAAAAATTTCCCAACTTCTACAAGGCATAACTTGCTCAATTTTTAAGCTTTTCACATGTTCTTGGACATTTTGGAAAGGTCTTTGAGTCCTCTAACCAATGCCTTTGGTCCGATGTCATTTTGATTTACCAATCTCAAGTTATGGTCTTTGACTTAAAGTCCCTTTTTGTTGACTTTTGAAAATGACCTATAATGTTGAAATTGATAACTTTTTGTGAGAGCATTTCTTGGACTTGAAGTATGAAGATGAGTTGTAGGAAATGTCTTTCTCTTCAAAATGAGCTTTGGATGGAATTTTTCTGATAATCCATGTGAAAGTTATGCCCTGGTCAATTTCAGTTGACTTTTTCAGCTGTCCAAATATAGCAACTTTTGCATCTTTGATGATTTCTGAGCCAAATTTTGAGAGTCATGATCAAGCATTGATCAAATGATGTTTGTGGCTTCAAAATGATATGTTGACCAAAAATTTGAACTTTTGACTGTCAAATGACCATTTTGCCCCTACAGTTGACTGTAGTGCAATTTAGGGTTTTGACTGTGCAATTTTGAGCTGAATGCCTTGAAACTTGATATGAGGATGCTTGACCATGTTTGTAAGCATATGAGACTTGATTGAACCTTTGAACACTTCATTTTCTTGATCAGAACCCAAACCCTAGTTTTGACTGTATGGGAGACTGTTGCACTGCACAACCCTTGGGGAATTTTGTAGCTTGGCTTGGCAATTTCTCGAGGAATATGGGAGGGCAAATTTTGGGGTATAACAGTTACCGCGTCCATACATGGGAGGATTTGGCCACTGCCTTTTATCACTAGTATCAATACAACAGCGACTTGGCACCAACGAGAGTTCAGATTCAGAATATGACCATGGAAAGTGACGAATGGTTTAAAGTATATGCCCAAAAATGGAGGGACCTTGCCAGTAGGGTCCAGCCACCTTTGACCGAAAGAGAGCTAGTTGATATGTTTATGGGTATGTTAACTGGTCCATTCTTCAACCTGTTAATTGGAAGTTCTTCGTCAGAATTCACCAAGTTGATTTTAACTGGTGAAAGGATTGAAAGCGGTATTAAAAGCGGCAAAATTCCTATGGCATCTGGTTCCACATCCAACTCCGTCAGAAGGCCTTTCACTGGAAAAAAGGAAGCAAATGTTGTGTATGGGGCAAGAGCCCATGCCAAGAAGGACCATCATTCATCTGTAAATGCTGTATTAATTTCCAACCCTCAACCTACTCAAAGGCAACCCTCCAGCAATCGGAGACCTGAAATTCCCCGATGATAATTTACAAGAATAAGCATGTCATTATCACAAGCCTTACAACATCTGCTAAAGGCCAATTTGGTGACTCTGCATAATCCACCACCCAACCCTGACGTTTCCTCACCTAATTACAAACCAAATGCGAAATGTGCATACCATTCCAACAGCCCTGGCCATGAGACCGATCAGTGATGGGCATTGAAAAACAAAATTCAAGATCTAATAGATAATAAGACAATTGAGTTTGATCCACCCGCTACTCCAAATGTGATAACCGTGCCAATGCCAAAACATGGCCAAAGAGTTAATGCCCTTAATGATGTTACTTTTATCGCTTTTGTTGAAGATTTAACAACTCCCTTGACCATTGTGAAAGCTAATTTGATAAAAGCTGGTGTGTTTCCTGGATGTTCCACAAATTGTGCCTGTTGTGATCAACGAGAAAATGGATGCGAGCTACTGAAGAAAGGTGTGCAACGCCTGATAAATAGCCGCGAGA
This sequence comes from Vicia faba, assembly GCA_948472305.1. Taxonomy (NCBI): domain Eukaryota; kingdom Viridiplantae; phylum Streptophyta; class Magnoliopsida; order Fabales; family Fabaceae; genus Vicia; species Vicia faba. The sequence goes on along the minus strand of OX451737.1, from coordinate 76,834,568 downwards.
TTCTCTTTGAAAAGATTCCCACCATCAAAAATTCAATCAACAAAGCTGAAGATTTGGCCATCATAACAATTTCAAACAAACCTTTTAGGATCTCGTCCAAAGGTCCGATCAGGATTTCGAACGAACCGATCATTGCTCCTCTCATAATCACTACTGTCGGACCTGTTCCATACGCCTCTGATAAAGCGGTGCCATGGAATTACGGTGCTGAGGTTTATTATCATGGGGTAAAACAAGATTCTTGGATTGATGATAATGAAGTTGTTGTTACTAATATTACTGGTTCTAGTAAAGTCACAAGAACAGGAAGGGTCTTTTCCCCTGTTATCTCACCACCAACCACTACACAGTTCCAATCCGCATAACCAACGACAATGTTGGTGCCAATACTAGAGGGAAAGGGAAAGAAGGTGAGCCTGCTAGGGAAGAGGCACCTGCTAAAAAATCTGTCATGGAAGAACCATCCACTCAAGAGATGGAGGAGATTCTGAAGATCATCAAGAAAAGCGACTTCAAAATAGTAGAGCAGTTGGGGCAAACCCCTTCTAAAATATCAATGTTGTCCTTATTGTTGTGTTCCGACGCCCATGCACAAGCTTTGATTAAGTTTTTGAAAAAGGCTCATGTGCCTCAAGAAACTAAAGTTGATCAATTTGAGAACTGCATAGCAAGTCTGACAGTTGACAATGGTCTGGGGTTCTCCGACGCAGATTTAACTCCCATGGGAAAAAATCACAATAAAGCCTTGCATGTTTCTGTTGAATGTAAGGGTACAACTTTGGCTCATGTCTTGGTGGATACCAGCTCATCTTTAAATGTGTTACCTAAAGGCGCTTTAGATCAGTTAGTTTGCGAAGGTTTGATTTTGAAGCCAAGTGATATTGTCGTGAGGGAATTTGATGGGTAGAGAAGGATGGTTCATGGAGAGGTGGATCTCCCAATTAAGGTTGGTTCACAGATTTTCAACTCCACGTTCTATATAATGGACATAAGGCCTACATATTCTTGCTTGCTGGGACGCCCATGGATCCATGGGGCGGGTGCGGTCACTTCTACTCTCCACCAGAAGTTAAAATATCTGGTTCAAGGGAAGGTTGTCACTGTTTGCGGCGAGGAAGAATTTATGGTAAGCCATCTCAATTATTTAAAATACGTAGAAATGGATGGCAAATTCATAGAAACTCCTTGCCAGACGTTTGAAGTTGTGGCCGCCACCAAAATCTCCTCTGACACTCCAAGAGCTGATAAGGTTATTCCCGAGATGGTTTCTCTTAAGGATGTCCGTGCTATGGTAGAAGAAGGAAATAATGTGATGTGGGGTCAACTCCTCGACATCCCGTTCAAGGAAGACAAGTTTGGGGTAGGTTTCACCTCCCAAGCTCAGAAAGAGGTTAGAAGTACTTGTGCTGGAAAGCCGCCTCTCCACCTCAAAAATCTTGAAGTGAATGTTGTAGAAGACTCGGATGATGAGTGTGCTTTTGAAGATTGGATCTACCCAACAACCGAAGGGAAGCTCAACAATTGGCATGAAAAGGACTTCATTCATGTTTCTTTCATTGAGGAGTAATTACTGTTTACTTTTTCTGTCAATTCAAGAACTCTATGTCTGTAATATTATTTCCAAACAACGACTTCTAAGCCATGTGCCTTGTCCGGGGAACTTTGGTCCATTTGTTAAGGGTTTTTCTCATGTTTCATCTATCATATGATCATTTAATATAAACCATTTGACCTCTTTGCATTCAAATTTTATGTTCATTGTCTTTCATTTCCTTTATTACTTTTTTTCAATAGCCATGTATCTTACATGTGTACACATACACATTTGAAGATCATCATCCACTCTGGATCTTATTGTCAACGACTCTACTATTGCCAAGTATGATTTTGAACATCCAGTTCACCAAGCCGAAGACGAAGGCGAGGAAGATTGTGAAATACCTGGGGAACTAGACAAACTTTTAATACAAGAAGAGAAAGCTATCCAACCTCATGAAGAGCCAATTGAAGTCATCAACTTAGGTAATGAGACAGACAGGAGAGAGATCAAGATAGGGGCCAACCTAGAAGACAGTGTCAAAAGCAGATTGGTTCAGATGCTACATGACTACGTGGAAGTATTTTCTTGGTCATATGAAGATATGCTAGGGTTGGATACCGATATTGTGGTTCATCGTCTGCCTACAAAGGAAGAATGCCCTCCTGTTAAACAAAAGGTTCGTCGGATGCGACCGGATATGTATGAGAAGATAAAGGCTGAGGTAATTAAGCAGTTCGATGCAGGTTTTCTGGCTGTCACATCTTATCCTCAATGGGTTGCAAATGTAGTTCTTGTGCCAAAGAAAGATGGAAAGGTCCGCATGTGTGTAGATTATAGGGATCTGAATAGGGCAAGCCCCAAGGATGACTTCCCTCTACCTCATATTGACGTCTTGGTTGATAATACCGCTCAACACAAGGTCTTTTCCTTTATGGATGGATTTTATGGCTACAACCAAATCAAGATGGCTCCTGAAGACATGGAGAAGACAACTTTCGATACGCAATGGGGCACCTTTTGCTACAAGGTCATGCCGTTTGGATTGAAGAATGCAGGGGAAACATATCAAAGAGCTATGGTAGCTTTGTTTCATGATATGATCCATCATGAAATAGAGGTCTATGTGGACAATATGATTGCAAGGTCTCAAACCGAGGAAGAACATCTCGATCACTTGCAGAAGCTATTTGAGAGGTTGAAGAAATACAAGTTGAGATTGAACCCTAATAAGTGTACATTCGGAGTAAGATCTGGGAGGCTCCTAGGTTTTATCGTCAGTGATAAAGGCATCAAAGTTGATCCTTCCAAGGTAAAAGCCATTCAAGAAATGCCTGTTCCTCGTTCTGAAAAGGAGGTTAGAGGATTCCTGGGTCGCCTTAACTACATCGCTCGTTTCATATCCCACCTGACCGCTACTTGTGAACCGATCTTTAAACTCTTGAAGAAAGACCAAGTAATCAAATAGAATGATGATTGTCAAGTTGACTTCGATAAAATCAAAGAGTATTTGCAAGAACCTCCTATTCTGATGCCTCCAGTGGAAGGAAGACCATTGATCATGTATTTGATGGTACTAGAGAACTCTATGGGGTGTGTGTTGGGTCAGCATGACGAGTCTGGCCGAAAAGAGCACGCAATTTACTACCTAAGCAAAAATTTTACCGACTGTGAAACCAGATATTCACTGCTCGAGAAAACTTGTTGTGATTTAGCGTGGGCTGATCGCCGGCTAAGGCAGTATATGCTGACTCACACTACTTTGTTGATTTCTAAGATGGACCCTATCAAATACATCTTTGAGAAACCAGCCCTATCCGGAAGAATAGCTAAGTGGAAAATGATTTTGACCGAATATGATATTTAATATACGACACAGAAGGCCATCAAAGGAAGCATATTGGCAGATCATTTGGCTCATCAAGCTGTTGATGATTATCACTCTATGAATTTCGACTTCCCGGATGAAGACATTATGTTGGTGACCGATTGTGCAAAACCGGGACTGTATGACGGACCTAAACTGGGATCCCGATGGACCATGGTTTTTGATGGTGCTTCTAACGCTCTGGGAAATGGAATAGGCGCTGTAATTATCTCTCCTGAGGGTTTCCATACTCCCTTCACATCCAGATTATGCTTTGATTATACGAATAACATGGCGGAATATGAAGCATGCATCCTGGGATTGAAAGCTGCCATTGATTTGAGAATCAAGCACCTGAGTGTTTTTGGAGACTCTGCTTTAGTGATTAGCCAGGTAAAGGGGGAATGGGACACTAAGCATCCTAACCTCATTCCTTACAATGAGCTTGTGTTGACTCTAATACCATACTTCGAAGAGATCACCTTTGAGCATTTTCCTAGAGAAGAGAATCAATTGGCTGATGATTTGGCCACTATGTATTCTATGTTCAAAGTCAAGTGGGACAATGAAGCTCCCATGATTATGATTGAGAGATTTGACGAACCTGCGCATTGCAATGAGCTCGACACCGACGAAGAAAAACCGTGGTATCATGAGGTGAGGAGGTATCTTGAGGAACAAGAATATCTCGAGGGGGCTTCCATCAATGATAAAAAGTTCTTGCGAATATTTTCAGCTAAATTCTTTCTAAGAAACGGAATTCTGTACAAACGCAACCACGATTTTACTCTACTCCGATGTGTGGACAAGAAAGAGTCAGAGGAAATTATGGAAGATATGCATAATGGCCTCTTTGGGACCCATTCTAGTGGACATACTATGGCCAAGAAAATCCTAAGAGCTGGTTATTATTGATCAACGATGGAGACTGATTACCATCAATACTCAAGGACTTGTCACAAATGCCAAATCCATGCTGACAAGGTCCATGTGCCTCCAATCCCTCTGAATGTCATGATCGCTCCGTGGCCATTCGCAATGTGGGGTATTGATATGATCAGAGAGATCAAGCCTACAACTTCTAATGGACATTGCTTCATTCTTGTTGCTATTGACTACTTTACCAAATTGGTCGAAGCCGCCTTGTTTGCCTCAGTCACCAAGAATGTGGTAGCCAGATTCATCAGACATAACCTCATCTACCGTTACAGTATTAATGAAAGGATCATTACTGACAATGGGACTAACCTCAACAATGCTATGATTACTGAGCTTTGCACTCAATTCAAAATCAAGCATCACAATTCTTCTCCGTATAGACCCAAGATGAACGGTGCAGTGGAAGTTGCCAACAAAAATATCAAGAAAATTATGCAAAAGATGGTGGTAACGTACAAAGACTGGCATGAGATGTTACCGTTTTCCCTCCACGACTACCGCACTTCGACTCGAACATCAACCGGGGCAACTCCTTTCTCTCTAGTATATGGCATGGAAGTTGTTCTACCAGTAGAAGTTCAGATCCCCTCGCTGAGGATTATGATTGAGGCAGGTTTAGGCGAAAACAAATGGATTCAAACGAGATTGGATCAGCTGAACTTGATTGATGAAAAACGATTAGCTGCTATCTGTCATGGTCAAGCGTATCAAAAACGTATGATCAAGGAATTCAACAAAAAGGTTAAGCCTAGGGTATATCAAGCTGGTGACTTGGTGATAAAACGCATCATTCTACCACAAGGCAACCCCAGGGGCAAGTGGACTCCTACTTACGAAGGACCATTTTTTGTCAAGAGATTTTTCTCTGGCGGTGCCATGATGCTAACTACCATGGATGGTGAAGATTTCCCACATCTGGTAAACGCGGACATAGTCAAAAAATACTACGCATGAGAGACCCGTTAGGTTGACACACCTAAGCAAAAAAAGGGGGGCATCCCAGCAAACCAAAAGGTTTGGGCAAAAATTAGGGATATATGCAAAAGTTTGTACACCCGGAAAGTTGAAAACCCGAAAGGGCGACTTGGGCAAAAAGGGGTATCCTGGTGGATCGAAAACCCGAAAGGGCGGTCCAGGCAAAAGTTAAGGATTAAAAGCGTACGACTATGTCCTGTGAAATCAACACAGTCAAATTCTATCACCAACGTCCAAGTTCAAATGGTCCAGGATTAATCCAATCAATTTCGATCAACGGCAAAGGATGTTCGAAGATATATGAGGCAATAGTAGGGTTGGAAGGCAATGAGATCGTTTCACATGGCTATTTGTTTTCATTCTCTAAATTGTTTTCCTTTTTGAAGATTTCCTCTTACTAGGATCTCTATCTCTCACGTACAAAAAAAAAACGCCTATTCATGGGCAAAATATCAATACAAATACACTTTGAAGTGTAAAATTTTATGTTTTCGTTTTAAATGCAAATTTGTCCAATGACTAAAATTGAATGAATATATCCATATTAACATAATTAAAGTTATTTGGCACATGTGTCCTGCTAAGCAACAGCATCAAAAGAGCATCAGCGCACAACAGCTATAAGCATCTCTTTTAATGTATTTGAAATAGCCCCACAGAGTTATCTCATCATCATTATCCCCACTGGGGCGGTGACAATAAACCTTTCCCCAATGGAGTTGCCCACAATCTACTTACACAGGATGATCCCCGACCAGAGTCTCAACCTCTTGGCAATTTTCCCCCTAGCTAAAGCCTAGGAGATCTCTTTCTAAAAAGGGAATTCACCTCCTCAGCAGAGTTTACTTCCCCAACAGAGTTATTTCCCCAGCTGAGTATATACTCCCCAGTGAGTCCAAATTGCCTGACTGATCCCATCATCCCCAGTTGAGTATATCTTCTCCATCCGAGGTTTTCATCCCCAACAGAGTATATCTTCCAACCAAGGTCTTTTATCCCCGGATGAGCCCATCATCCTCGGCTGAGCCCGTCATCCCCAGTTGGATGTATCCTCCCCAAACTGAGTTTATCTTACCCGACTGAGTCTACACTCTCTAGTTTGAATTTCCCTTTCAAATGACTGCAAATCACAGGGCCACAACCCCTGATCCCCAGTAAAGCCTTTGACAAAGCCTTTATTATTTCCAAGATGCTTTGAAGCCTGGATCCGACCAGATATTAGCATAATTTTCAAGTTATTACTGAAACCTGGACCCGACCAGATAACAGTTTAAGTTACTGAAACCTGGACCCGACCAGATAACAGTTTAAGTTACTAAAGCCTGGACCCGACCAGATAACAGTTTGAATTCTTCAATTACTGAAGCCTGGACCCGACCAGATAACAGATGATTTCAAAATGCTATGAAACCCAGACCCGACCAGATAATAGCCTAACTCTTCAAACATGTAGAAGAACCTGAACTCAATCCGACCAAGGTTTAATTTCTTTCCCCCAGTAGAGTTGTCTCTCTATACCCAACAAAGGGCTGAGAAACCTGGACCCGACCAAATATCAGTCCTCATTTCCATCCTTTCAAGAAAGCCGTTGTGAAGCCTAGATCCGACCAGATAGCAATCATCCTCAGAGATTCGTTGTGAAACCTGGAAACTGACCGGATAACAACTAAATCCCCGAGCAGTTTATTATGAAACCTGGATCCGACCAAATAACATTTGACCTTATCAACCTCAGAAATCTGCAAAACCTGGACCCGACCAGATAACAGTTTTCAAACAGTTTATTGTGAAGTCTGGATCGGACCAGATAACAGTTAACTTCCGTATCCCCAGCAAGTTTTGGTGAAGCCTGGATCCTACCAGATGACTATTCAATTTCAAGGAATTTTCTGTAAATCCTGGAATCTGACCAGATAACAGTTAATTCATCTCATCCTCCAGTAAGTGGTTGTGAAACCTAGACCCGACCAGATAGCAGTCGACTACTTCATCCTCAGCAACTGTGAAGCCTGGATCCGACCAGATAACAACTGACATTGGAGTAATCTTCCCCAGCAAAATCATCCTTTCAACAAAATTTGAAGATATTCATATTCTCCATCTCCAACAGGAAATCAGGGATTCTATCTCCCAGATTTTTCTCAGCAGTAGTCAGGGATTTATTTTCCAGGAAAAAACATACATTTCACGTTCATACATCATAGCACATACATACCATATGCATTTAGCACGATACCACATCTGGTGAACATCATGCAAGCATCTGCATTTTACTAACCCCTTTTCTCACAGGTAAAACATCAAGTTTAGTATAAATCAACAAGAGGTTTGTGCTGATACTTCTTCTAATGATTATCAACTTTCCTCTAAATGGCGTCTATAAGCCCATTCCCATTTCATCTTCAAGGCAAATTTTTGGGCACTCTAGTGTTCAAACATCTTTCACCTTCAAGTTACGAATGGCGGATCCGCCAATCTAACCCTTCAGGTTCAAGAAGTTGGAACAGGGGCAGCTGTTGTACCCCAAAATTTGCCCTCTCATTTCTCAAGGAATCACCCTGGATTCTCAAGTTTTCTCTCATACAATTCCAAGCCTTGAATTATTAATTTTTCCAAGCAAACCATTCACAAGGGCAAAATGGTCATTTGCACGCTAAGAAGTCTAACTTTGACTTTTGGACCAAAACCAAGTTTCAAGAATTATATTTCATCAAGACATGTTGGAATATGAAGTTTGTATCATCAAAAAGTTCAAAGTCAAATTTACTATGGAAAAGCCAAATTTCTAAATACTTGGGATTTTTCTAAGTATTTAAGAAAAAATGACACTTCAGAACTTCTGAACCAGCCTCCAGGCAGGTGCAGTCAGAAGTTGTAAACATGGTTCAACACATAGTCTTCATTCAGAACATGGCTCTTCAGCATCTATGCAAGTTCAGTCAGAATTTGCTAGGGTAATGCAAAGAAGGTAATAAAGCGTAATATGAAGCCTGAAAGCTCCTACAGAACATGCTGGAGCCAGAAGGTAAGAGGATTAGAAGATTGGATGCTACGCTGAAGCAGAACTTCTAATCCAGAGTTTTCAAAGATAAATCAAAGAAGGTTACTGAAAAGCCTGGGGAATCCTTTAGAACATGCTGAGGCAACAAGGTACAAAGATTAGAAGTTGGATGTTTGTCCTAGATAGAACTTCTTCTCCAGAATTAAGCAATGATGCAAAATCTCAAATTACAGGATTTATGATTTTGACAAATCTCATCATCATTTAATGCTCACAACAACTTTTGAGTCTTTGTCCAAAGGACCTCTCCACGTGTGGCATAGAAATACCCTTGTTATCCTTTAAAGCAGACTTTTATACATAAGTATGGGAAGTTCCATGCGTTACTTTCTTCTTGCGGGTTTACTTTTCCTTAATCCCTGCTTGCTAATCCAGTCTAGGCTAAAAAACTGTCAACCATCACACCCTTTTTTGAACTTGCTTCAAGAATAAGTCAGCATCTAGCGTATGATGTTGGCGCTACTTGACCTCTCCAAAACTACAAAAAAATTTTCCTATAAATAGAACACTTTTGGCCATTGAAAAGGGTCGAAAAATTTGAGAAATAAAAGCCTTGAACCCCTGCCAAAATCCCAAGAGCTCCAAGAACTGTAAACACACCACATAAAACCTTGTTAACTTTTGATTCCTTGCATTTAAACTCCATTTGTTCTCAAATATTTCTTGATTAAAAAACCATTCACACAGTTTCTAATCTACACGTTGGAAACTGCCTAAACTTCTGTATTCATACTACCTCACATTCTCTATCCATCTGCTCAAAGAAATCAGAACACCACCTCTTTGTTGTACCAGAAGTTGAGAACCTCCATCCCGCTGAGTACGTGAAGAAGTTGCTCAGAACCTCACCAGAATTCAGGATCAACCTCTGTCCCATAGAATATTTTCAGCTACAAGGTAAGCTTCTGCTGACTCTCATCACGTTACTTAAAGCATTACAAGATTTACATGCTCAAAAATACAATGTAGATATCATGTTTCAGATGATGTACATATTCTGAGATTTCATGCATTTGTCTGCCTAAGTAGGGAATAAACCAGCTCAGAACTTCTTGAGGAAATAAGAACTCATAATTAGGATTAGCAAATACATGCTTGCTTCTGACTTATAGTTCTAATGTTTCTTATTTTCTGAAACACCGTGACACTTGCTATAACTGTTCTATACATGTCTTCTGTTTTGTGGAGAAATAACCAAATTACAGATGTTCTGACTAGCATAAGAGAGAGAGAGACCAAGTTATGTCAGTGGCGCCAATATTTCTGGAATCTGTTTTGTTACCAGTAATATCAGAACTTCTGAAAACCGCTGTGTTCCCAATGGGTTCAGAACTTCTGACCTTATACATTTTCACTAATAGGTTTCTGTTTTGCAGTGTGCCAGGGTCAGAACCTATGACTTCACTTTATCAGCGAAACGTTGATTCTTTTTTTCCTTTTCTCATTATTTTTGCTATCACTCTTCATTCCATTAATCAGCAAACATCAAAAGTATTTCCTTCACACTTTATTTTATTTCTTAAAACAAAAGATCAAAAATATTTTCTTAAAACCAAACAAGTTTGTTTCACATTTTCTTGTACATTCTTATGCATTTCAATATGGTTGTAATAGTAATTTAGGGCTTATTTTCTTTGCAATCCCCATTCGTACATATGTATCCCCATCCCCTAAATATTGTAATACGTAGGACTTTACATTTCTACGATTTATTGTTTTCCTTATACTGTATAGTAATTATGCGTGTATGGCAAGATAAAACCAACAAGTAGACAACCCTAATCAAGACTAAATGCATGAAAATCAAACACTCTTTTCACACATGAACCCTTAAAGTTAACTCCACCTGTTGCCTTAAAAAAATTGCCATGTTATGCATGTGGGATGTCTTAGCACAAACAAATCAAAAATACAATATCATAGTCCCTCGATGACGCTATCAAGGTTGCCTTTCAAAATGATCTCAGTTCCTAAAGAAAATGTGCTAAGTCATCTCACAACATTGCTATCATGGTCATACGATGACCCAAACGCCCGTCCCTTCACATCCAATGATGGGTCTTCTTACCAAAACAATGGTAAGGTAGCAACATCTAAAGGAGGAGGAAGAGCACATCTAAGACCTTTTGAGTAGGTAGATTATTTTTAGTTGCTTGCTCAATTTCAAAACAAATATCCTTGCTATTTTCAAAACAATCACATACACTTTCCAAACGTCTTTCCAAAACTTGAAATATTCTCAAAAGCTCAACACTTTGTATACGTTCTTACGAACGAGAACTATTACAAAGTTTTCCTAAACGATGGCACCTTTTCAAAATACTTTCAAAACCAGACGAAAGCACAATTTTCAAACAAAAGAAAGTGATCTAGCAAGTAACTAAGAGCCCATGGAAAACCATGGATGGAAAGGGTGCTAATACCTTCCCATTTCATAATCTACCCCCCGAAATCAAAAAAATCTCTAAAGGTCTTTCCTGTGCTTTTTCACCTTTCCTTATTGGATAAAAGAAAAGTCGGTGGCGACTCTTGCTAAACTGCAACATTTGCGATAAAACGCAAAAACCTCAAGTCAGTTCTCCCACCGTATCACACCAGGCCAAACTTGTCAGACTTGTATGGGATATTTGGGAGTTGTCCCCAGATAGTGCACTCACCTTCTTCTATCACTGCCTTGACATCCTTCAAAGACGACATCCTGAGTGGAGGCCTCGTGATCTTGGGAACTTGAGACACAACCTTGGTTACCGCCACATCTTGCGGTACTTCTTCAAAGTGTTGGAATGGAGTTTCAATAAATTCATCATCTAATTCCACATATCTGAAGGAATTGAGATGGCTGATCATATACTCTTCTTCTCCATGAACGGTGATAATCTTCCCTTGAATTGGATATTTCAGCATTTGGTGCGACGTAGAAGTAACAACACCAGCATTGTGAATCCATGGTCGGCCTAGCAAGCAGGAGTATGAAGGGCGGATGTCCATTACATAAAAAGTTGGATCAAATGTTTGGGTTCCAACCTTTATGGGAATGTCCACTTCCCCATGCACCATCCTTTTTGAGTCGTCAAAGGCCCTAACTACTATGTGGCTTGGCTTCAATGTCAATCCCTCGCAGTCATGCCTATCAAGAGCCTTTTTAGGCAATGCATTCAGAGACGATCCAGTATCCACCAACACATAAGCCAAGGTTGTGCCCCTGCATTCGACTGAGACATGGCAATGCCTCATTATGCTTCCTTCCTCTTGGCGTTAAATCAGCATCTGAGAAACCTAGACCATTATCTGTAGTCAAGCTGGCTACGCAGTCTTGGAACTGGTCAGCAGATGTTTCTTGGGGTACATGAGCAGTTTTCAGGAATTTTACCAAGGCCTTTGCATGCGCCTCGGAACATAGTAGTAAAGCCAGCATGGGAATTTTAGATGGAGTTTGCCCCAGTTGCTCAACTACATCGTAGTCACTTCTTTTTATGATCTTCAGAATTTCCTCCATCTCTTTCCAGGAGGTTTCAGGGATAGCTACTGATTGTGTCTTCGCCTTGACAGACTCAACCATAACACTTTTTCCTCGAGTCTTGGTTAACTCGACAGCAGGAGTGTCAGTAGGAGTGATAACAGGAGTTGTAATAGCTTTGTTAGTTGGAGTATCAGTGGAGATGATTATAGGACTGGGAACAACCTTTGGGGGAGAAATAACAACAGGAATGATTACGGGTCCAAAAATAGCTTTTGGAGGAGCTATCTATGGAGAGAAAATCCTTCCGCTTCGAGTGATCTTGCTAGTCCCTGCAATATTACTGATATCAGAATCAATCTTCTCAGAACTTGAATCTTCGACGGCTGGCCAATCTTGCTTGATACCATGGTAGTAGACATCCCCTTCATAATTCCATGGTATGGTTCTGTCTGACAAATACGGGACTGGTCCAGGAATTATAATTATCAAAGGAGCTACTTTTGGAACTGATGTAATTCTAACGGGTCTTTTGGTGGAGACCCTGGAAGAATTGTCAGAAATGGTCACGATGGAAACTTCATTATAAGAGACAGATGGAGCAGAAGTCTTTTCAAACAGAATTTCCTTGTTATCAATCAGGCACTGAACACCTGCCTTCAACAAAGGGCAGCTGGTTGGTAAGGATAAACAGAGATGACAACTTTCATCACATCCTGGGAAAACACTGGCATTCAATAAGTTCTTTTTGATAGTCAGGAGTGGGGTCATAAGTTTATCAACCTAAGTAACAAACATATCTTCCTCAATAGCATTGGTATTATGGCCATGTTTGGGCATAGGGGCAGAAATGACATTGGGCTTTTCTGGCGCATCGAATTCAATCTCTTTGGCTTCAAGGAGGTCTTGTACTTTGTTCTTTAGAGTCCAACAGTTGTTAGTGTCGTGGCTGGGACTTTCAGAGTGGTATGCATAGCGGGCATTGGGATGATAGTGAGGAGATGTTGTGTTAGGGTTCTTTGGAGCTTTTTTCAAAGTCACTAGATTGGACCTTAACAAATGTGGCAATACTTGAGATAGGGTCATGTTAATTCTGGTGAACTGTCTGACTGGTCTTTCCATTCTTTGCTAGTTGTTTCTTTGCTGATCAAACGCAGGTTTAGGAATCATAACAGCCCCCACCATTGGAAGACGTTCGGCCCTATCTTTATTTCTCTGAGGATATACAGCAACCACTCCCTTCTTTCCTATGAATGGCTTCCTTACAGCAGCAGAGGATGCATCTTTCTGAATCTTCCCATTCTTTATCTCGGCTTCTACCCTTTCTCCGGTCAATATTAGTTCGGTAAAACATGCCGATGAGCTTCCAATTAAGTAATTGAATAAAGGTCCGGATAAGGTGCCCAAGAACATATCAACTAAATCTCTTTCAGATAGGGGAGGTTGAACTCTTCCAGCCAAGTCTCTCCATTCTTGCGCATATTCCTTGAAGCCTTTATTTGAAACCATGACCATACTCTGGAGTTGAGTACGGGTAGGTGCCAAATCAGCGTTGTATTGGTATTGTTTATAAAAGACTGCAGCAAGATCTTCCCAGTTATGAACATTGGCTCTTTCTAACTGATAAAACCAATCAAGTTGAGTTCTAGACAGACTGTCTTGGAAGAAGTGTACCCATAAATCTTTGTCAGGGGTAAGGGGCTGAATTTTCCTCACATAGGACCAGAGATGCATTTTAGGACATGAAACTCCGTCATATTTGGCGAACACAGGTGCTTTGAATTTTGGAGGAATGACAATTCTTGATACTAACCCCAACTCCTCAAAGTCCAAGCCATGCACTTTTTGGATTTCCATTGCACTCAACCGCTCTTCGAGATGTTTATACTTGTCATCAACTGGAGGGTATTGTTCTTCAGAATAGTCTTCTTCTTCTGCTTCCTCTTCTGATTCTGAATGGACCACTATTTCTTTGCCTTTCCTATCTTGATTGTCTCTCACACCAGATGTCGTTGCAAATTCTAGAGCCCTTCTTGTCTTCCCTTGGAATCTTCTTCCCATGTTTAGAACTCCGATTATCTTCTTTGTCTTCTTTTTCTTCTCTTCAACCAGCAAGGTCTTCAACTCTTCTTGTCCTTTGGATAGAGTTAAGAACAACTGTTGAAACTGGGCATTCTGAGCTTGGAGGTCCTTCACTATTTGCCCGAGATCCATCTTACTGAAATAAACAATAGAGAGATGAGGAGACTTGTTGCAAGAAACCTGCTTATGTTATGATGAATGGTAAAATGCACATGCAATGTTTTCAAGGATTTTAAGTTTCAAATTTGTTTTAGACAAAAAAAAAAAAGAAACACACGTTCATTAATAAATTAGAGCTTGAGTACATCAGTGCCTCCTTGGGCAAAACAAATACAAGAAACTCTAAGATGGAAAGGTAGTACGCATCCTCTTTGGTGCAATATAGGCATTCAGTCTGCTTCTCATGAAGTAGCTTAGTGAGTTCCAAAACCTTCTTCTTGCTTGCGTAGAATTGGGCTTCAAAGTATCTCGCTCCCCCTTGAGTTGTATTCAATCCCTTTGTAGGTCTTCAAGAGAGGTGGGCATGTCAGGATGTAGGATATTATATGGAACATCTCCTTCCATGACAGGCTCAATGGTTACCGGGAGAATGGAGGGGTAAGGCATCATAAGACTCTGAGCACGAGTTCGTACCCATTTGAGGTAAGGCTCAAGAGGGATGGAATTTTTATGCCCCAAAGTCTTGCTATCTATCTTGTTCAACATCCTCCAAGCTCGGATAAATCTCTGGCGAAGACCTTGATCGTTGTTGTCGTAGTCAAACACCAAACCTTGAATCAGGATCTCGTGTGGGCCATCCCTTCGGGCGTAATCAAACCGTCTTAAGGCTAAGCAGGGGTTGTAGGTAATTCCTCCCCTAATGCTAAGTAAAGGGACATTAGGAAATTCTCCACAACGGTTGACAATATTAACATTCTCTATGGATCGGGAGCACAAATGAATATCTGAATGTTTAAGCGTCATCAACCTTTGTGACTACTTTGAACCTTTCTCATTCTTCAATACAGATTAGGGAAGATGCGAAATAAACCATCTTCCCAATAGAGGAGTGCAACACATAAGAACACCTCTTTTCCTCATTGTGTGAGTGTGAAAAGAGTGTAGGATATCCCCTAGCAATGTAGGCACCGGGTTGCGGGATATGAAGATTTTGACGGCGTTCACATCTATGAGTTGATCAAAATTTAGAAATAAAACCATCCCATAGATGAGGAGAGCCACAACTTCCTCAGAAGCTTGCAGGTCCAAAGAATTCTAACAGTTTTGGGCTTTCTCAAACAAGAATTTTGCTAGGAAACCTTTGACACCACTTCTTGTTTCCCAAAAAGTTATGACATCAGATGAGTGCAAGTGTAGAGCTTGAGCAATCTCTTTTGGCTTTGGGTCTCTTTCCGTACCGTTGAAAGGTAGTTGGTTGAGAATGGGAATCCTCAAGAGTCGGTAGAATTATTCCAAAGTAGACACAAGTTGATAGTCGGGAAATGTGAAGCAATAGTGTAAAGGATCAAAGAACTGAAAGGGCACCTTCATCATGTCCTCATCAGTGTTGCAGGTGACCAATTTGAGTAGGCGACCATGTCTCTCGGTGAATGGATAATTTTCAGGAATCCTTGAGGCTAGCTCCTTAAGTTGTGGAGAGATCCTTACAAGGTTGACTTGAATAGTTTTCCTGCGAAGAGAATCCATATCCTACAAACAAGAACAAAGATGAATCCTAAAATCCTTGAAATGGTTAGTGAATGTGTATTTTGTTATGATGTTCATGATGTTATGTACAATTATGTATATACAAACAAAGCAAACAAGTCCTTAGTTTTAGGCTTGCATGGGGTCTCATAGGTAAGTACCCTCTTGAAGTTTAGTTGGCTCAAACCTGTCCTAGCAATAATAATCGGGTTCTAAGAAGCTCAATATCACTGGTTTGTTTCCTTGGTTATTGTTTCAGCACAAGCCTCTTAAATGGCGACTGAAATATCCCAAGAAACCAAACCTCAATGAGTGTAGTATCGAGTATCTACCAACTTCAGACTGCACCAAAGCCGGTCATCTCACTACATCCTAAATTGCCAAGTTGGTCAAGTAAAGGTTCTAGAAGTTCATTAGTGCTTCATGACATCGCTCAGCAGCCCCGTATTCTCTTTGATTAACTCCAAGGCTACCGGTACCCACAAATATGTCGCACTAACATAGTTATTGCTTAGACCATGTCGGTATACCCCGCACAGTTTCCATAACGTATTGCTACTTACCTATAATCTATCACAAATCTGGGTAGAGGATTCACACCCAAACAAAGAACCATAATATAAAGCATACAAGTCAAACAATGTAAGCAAGTAAATGTGATCTATCCCTAAGGTAACCCCACTTTTAGAATTCTTCCCCAGTAGAGTCGCCAGTTCTGTGATACGGTGGGAGAATTGACTTGAAGGTTTTGCGTTTTATCACAAATGTTGCGGTTAGCAAGAGTCGCCACCGACTTTTCTTTTATCCAAAACGAAAGGTGAAAAAGCACAGGAAAGACCTTTGAGATTATTTCTTGAGTTCGGGGGGTAGATTATGAAAAGGGAAGGTATTAGCACCCTTTTCATCCATGGTTTTCCATGGGCTCTTAGTTACTTTCTAGATTACTTGCTTTTGTTTGAAAATGTGCTTTGTGTGGTTTTTGAAAGTATTTTGAAAAGGCGCCATCGTTTAGGCAAACTTTGTAATGATTCTCGTTCGTAAGAATGTATACAAAGTGTTTGATCTTTTGAAAATGTTTTCAAGTATGTAATATGTTTGAAAGTGTATGTGTTTGTTTTGAAAATAACAAGGATGTTTTGGTTTTGAAATTGAGCAAGCAACTAGGAGTAATCTACCTACTCAAAAAGTCTTTCATGTTTATTTCCTCTTTCCTTTGATATTGTTATCTTACCATTGATTTGGTAAGAAAACCCTATCTTTGGATGTAAAAGGGACAGGCAAGGGTCATCGTATAACCATGATTAGAAACATTGTAAGGTATCTTAACATTCTCTTTTAGGGACTAAGATCATTTGAAAGGAAACTTAGATAGCGTCATCGAGGGACTATGATCTTATACTTTGCTTGTTTTTGCTAAGACACCTCGCACGCGTAATATGGTCATTTTGTAAGGGCAACCAAGTGGATTTACCCTAGAGGTGCTTGTGTGCAAGTGTACTGTTTTCATGCTTGATTTTGTCTTGAATTAGGTTTTTCTAAGTATTTGTTTTAGTCTTTCCATACAAACCCTAATACTAGCATGTTATATATAAAGCGATAAATTGCGGAATTTAAAGTTACTACGCTATTACAATATTTGTGGGAGGGGGTGTACAAGTTTACAAACGGGGATTGCAAGTAAAATTAAATCCTAAGTTACTATTACAACCATATTGAATGGATAAGAATGTACAAGAAATGTAAAATGGACTTGTTTTGTTTAAGAAAAGAAATAAGTTTTGTTTAAGAAAATATTTTGATCTTTTTATGTTAAAAGAAATAAAATAAGACATGTGAATATGAAATATTTTTTATATTGGTGTTTTTGATTAATAAGAGTGATGGCAAAAATAATAAGGAGAAAGAAAACGGAATTAGCGTTTTGCTGACATAAAAGAAATCATAAGTTCTGACTCTGGCATGCTGCAAGACAGAAATAACATGTTAGCAAAAAATAGGGAAGGTCAGAGGTTCTGGGTCTGCTGGAAACAAAGAAGATTTCAGAAGTTCTGATGCCGCTGGCAGAACTTCGTCTCCCTCTCCATGCTAGTCAGAGCATCTGCAACTTAGTCATTTCTCAACAAAACAAAAGATGCGCATATAACAGTTATGGCAAGTTTCGTAATGTTTCAGAAACAAGAGATATCATAACTATAAATCAGAAGAAAGCATGAATTTGCTAATCCTAATTCTGAGTCCTAATTTCTTCAAGAAGTTCTGAATTGAAATTCTCTCTACTTAGGCAGGCAAATACATGAAACCTCAGAATATGTACAACATCAGAATCAGGATGTCTACATTGTATTTTGAACATGCAAGTCTAACAATGCCTAAGTAATATGACGAGAGTCAGCAGAAGCTTACCTTGCAGCTGGAAAATGTACTGTGAGCTGGAGTTTGGCACTGACCACTTATGATGTTCTGATCAGCTTCCTCACGTGCCCAGCAGGCTAGAAACCTTTGATTTGAACTATGAATGGCTGGAAAAATATGGAATAGCCAAAGAGCAAAGTTCTGACTTCTTTGAAGTGGATATTGATGGAGGGTATGTCACAGTCTGAATACGGAAGTTAGGATGGTTTCTAAATGTATATCAGAAACTGTATGGATGGTTTTGGTCAAGAAATACTTGAGGAAAAATGGAGTTTGAATGCAAGAATCAAAAGCTAACAAGTTTTGTAGTTTGTGTCTGCAGTTTTGGACTCTTGGAATTTTAGCAGGGGTTCAAGGCTTTTTCTTTCTCGAAATATTTCGACCCTTTTACAATTGCCAATAAAGTCCAATTTATAGGCAAAGGTTTAGTCTCCTAGAGAGATCAAGGGGTACAACCATCATATGCTAGGCGCTGACTTGTTCTATAAGTAAGTTCAAATAGGTATGGTGGTTAGCAACTTTAGCCGCGCCTAAGCCGGATTTGTAAGCAGGAATTAAGGAAATGCAGCCTCAAAATCAAAAGCAACGCATGGGCCCAGCACACTCTTGTACAAAAGTTTACTTTTCCAAGACAGTAATGGTACTTCTATGCCACACGTGGGGAAATCCTTTGGATAAAGACCCAAAAGTGGTTATGAGCATTAAATGATGATGAGATTTATCAAACCAGAAATCCTGCAATGTGAGATTCTGCATCATTGCTTAATTCTGGATCAGAAGTTCAACTTCAGCGTAACTTAGAATAGACATCCAACTTCTGATATTTGTATCTCCTTGCTCCAACATTGTTCTGAAGGAGCTCCCAGACTTTCCAAGAAGCTTGCAACATGCTTTGTAATCCTTCTTTGAATTGCTCTTGCAACTTCTGACTGAACCTACGTGAAAACTGGCCCAAAAGTTGTAGACAACTTCTGAATTGAAAAATTCTCAGAATTTACTAAGTGCCTAAGCTTCAAAGACGTGTCTTTGAAGACGTACAAATTGAAATCCCAACACTTCTAGAAGAAGTTATGTTCTTCAATGTTTTGGGTATCATTCAGATCTAGAACTCTTGTGTTAGAAGTTTTTCCAGAATCAGCTTGCATTATGGTGATAATCTGGCCAGAAGTTCTGAGCTTGTCATATTTCTTAAAAACTTAGAAAAATTCTAAGTATTTAGAATTTTGACTTTTCCAAAGTAATTTCGACTTTTGAATTTCTTGATGAAACAAACTTCATATTTCAACATGTCTTGATGAAATATGATCCTTGAAACTTGGTTTTGATCCAAAGGTCAAAGTTTGACTTTTTAGTATGCAAATGACCATTTTGCCCTTGTGAATGACTTTCTTGAAAAATTTATAATTCAAGGCTTGGAATTGGTTGGAAGCAAACCTGAGGGTCCAGGGTGATTCTTTGAGAAATGAGAGGGCAAATTTTGGGGTACAACAGACGGCTACGACTAAATCTGACTTGTGCGACCGTGACTAACAAACCCTCAAGAACACACCCGTCTTGAAGGACAAACCCTTGGTTTTTCCTCGAAGCCCCCTTATGAATCTTCAATCTAACTGAGATCCCTTGAATGAACAGCTGAACGTTATCTCTTGATCCAATTGAAAAAAGATGTTTGACTTTCGTTGTTGTTGAATTAAGATGATTGAGAAGATGATAAAGATGAAGTATCTTTCAGGCTTCTTGTTGCTCAGTAATTGATGCTCACAATTGTAGCATGAGTCGATACATGTTAGCATGAGTCGACTCATGTTAGTTATACAACACAAAATGAGTCGATGCAAGTTGTTATGAGTCGATGCAAACTAATACTACAACATATTACAAAGCCAACCATTTTATATGAGTCGATACATAACACATATGTGCCGACATACTGAATTGAATTTTGATTTTTGAGGATAAAACGTGTTATGTGTCGATGCATGAGTTATGTATCAATGCATAAAAGTTGAAACTTGTTTTCCAGGGACATCAACATATCATGTGTCGATGCATGAAGTTATGTATCAATGCATAAATGTTGAAAATTGTATTCCAGGAGCATCAACATGTTATGAGTCGATGCATGGCATGCATGTGTCGACTCATACTGAAGCAGAATCATTTTTATGATTCTTTGCTTAAGTATGTGTCGATGCAAAGCTCTTTGTGTCGACTCATAACAGTATTTTATGTGTAAAACACATTCTTAACTCTTTTTAAACATGTTATACTGTATTTTTACAATGCACACATATAAGTATAGCATTTTCAACATTCATTGATTATTTTACACATATTTTCTATCGTTCAAAACTAATTATATGAAGGAGTTTCTCACAGACATATGCACCAAGTGTGCCTTTTGGTAATGTTGTAATAGACATATGCACCAAGTGTGCCTTTTATAATTTTGTTGTCAAAATTTTATTCAACTATGTTGTCAAAATTTTATTCAACTGTCTTAGACATCTTTTGCTGTCAAAATTTTGCTTTCAATGAATGTAACATTGGTGTCATAGACATATTCACTATCAACAAATGTAACTTTAACTAAATTACACAAAACTTAAAATTTCATTCAACAAAACATAATTTGTCTTACATTGGGCACCAAAAATTAGAGTTTAATTCAACATAAACTTGTTTGTCTTACAAACCATGACAGACCAAGATCCAATTACAAACCATACCAACTACTTAAAATACACAAATGCAAATAACATCAAAGACAGAACAATTACAGTCATCATCCAGAAATTCTTTGTCCTCTCCAATGCAAGCTTTCTCTTCAGTTTTTCCATCTTATTTGATCTCTCCTCAGTGAACTCTTTCACAAATTCGTGCAAATAACCCTTGCTCATGTCACATTCGCAACACCTAGATGAATTCACTTCAGTCTCGCTAACCATGTCGTCCCAGAGAAACAAACTGCAACCATTCTGCATTTTAACCCAATATTAAAACATAAACAAATGAGAAGGTTCATATAAGAAGAATTATAACCTCATAAACAACTCACCATGGAATTTCCGCATTTCCAGAATTTTCTGCTTGGATTTTCGTTAGACACCCATAGCTTCATGTTTTCGTTGCAGCCACATCTTGGCAAACCCTTATTTGTTGAAGAACCCTTGCTTCCACCCATGATGACCAGACGCCTGTAGACGACAGCATCTTCAAAGAAAATGAACCCTAACAACTAATCGTCTTCGCAGCACAGACTTCTCACATAAACCCTAACATTACAGGGGATCATAACGAATATAAAACGTAATTTACAACTAGGCAAGGTAATAATTTAATTAAGAATGTCATGTGGCTAATTGGAAATAGGACGTGGCAAATAAATCTACATGTCACTAAGGATTCCATGACATCTAGCCAATGAGAGATCTGAAGGAATCTACATAACACAAGGGGGAAATTAAAAAAAAAAATTTACGAGAGACTAAAACCTGAATTCGCTAATATTCCCCAGAGTGTTTTTATATTTAACCCTAAATAATTTAAAAATGTACACTAATGGTTTTAAAATCATGAAAGAATTTACTTGGTAATATCCCTTCCCAGGATTAATTGCACCTAAACATTGCTATTAGACCAAATAAAATGAATTAAATGTGCTTTTGAATAATAAATTAAATTTGTGAATTCCACCAATAGTTTTGCTACCTTACATTTTTCCTATTTTCATTCAGATGTTGTCAATGTGTTCGAAGTGTTCTTCCTTAACTTCTTATAGACCCCAGTGCATCAAATCCATTAAGTGGTGATGCTGCTTCCTTGATGATGTGAGACCGTGCTGCATATGAAGCTTTTAGCCTATTGTCCATTGTTGGAGTTTCTGGATACTGCACTTGTGCGTTTGGTCTGATGATTGTGCTGACTTTTTCATCTGCTAAAAGATAAGTTTTACCTTTCTCTGACCCTATTTAAAAAAAAATTATTCATTTTCTTCTTTATATAGTAACTAGTCGTCTATGTGTGGATCAGTTGAAAGAAAAGAACATGAGTGGTAATAAGACAGCAGATGAAAAAGATAATAAGGAAGAAAAAGGAGGTTGGGCTTCCACGTTTTTGAAAATAGATGTAGTTGGTGGCTTATAGTGTAACGCCCTACTTAGTTATTTAATTATTTTATTGGAATAAATAGACGTTTGTGCGACTTGAAATAATATTTGGTGGTATTTTATGTTTGATTTATGAATAAATAATAGTATTATTATTATTATTAGGAGTATATATTAATATGATATTATTGGGAGGAATAATATTATTTAGAAAATAAAATATAAAGTAAGAAAAGGATAAAGTTGAAAATAAGGTATTAGGGGTCCAAGGGATAGAGTTGGAATAAAATAGAAATTTAGAGAAGTTAGAAATAAATTGATCGTAGAAACTCAGAGAAGAACATCGTGGAAGTGAGAAGAGCAGAGAAAGACTCTAGAAAGGTAGGGTAAGAAGAAATCCCCAAAAATGAAGGTTGCTATTCATCGAATTGAGGTAAGAGGGGATAATGGATTGTTTAATTTGGTGATTTAACATGTGAGGGTAGTGAGAGTTTCTTCCCCTCCTTAGGCTTTTTTATTTTTGTGATGATTGATTGTTGATCGTGTTCAATTGGGATGTTTTGATATGTTTGAATATTTGTGATGAAAATTGTGAATTGATGCCAAAGTATTGTGTTAATTGCCCGTTTTGATGATATTGCAATGAATTGTTGGTCTATTTTGATTTTGGGATTGACCATTGCATGAATAAGCTGTTGGGTACAATCATAGAGGTCAAAAAGTACTTTTTCTAAGTTAAAATTCGCAGAAAATTACTTCGAGTACAGGGTAACCGGTTACTGAAATTAGAGTAACCGGTTACTGAAACATGAAAATATACATCCCCTATTTTTTGTATGGGTAACCACTAACTCAAAGCACCAAAAATAAATTAAATAATTCATTCTAAGATAGATTTGAATTAATGAATGTTTATCCAACTTCATAAATATCCTAAGTCTATTAAAATTAAAGAGAAATATGACATTCAAATCAGTACACCAGGGCAAAGATCAAAAGTTTTGATAAAAAGCATTAGAGAGCCAAAAAAGTCCAAAAGCAAGTCAAATTTTGCATTCTGTCCACTGTGCAATCAATTGCTCCCTGAGTGCAATCGATTGCACCTGCTGAAAAACAACATTTCTGGTGCATTTTTACACTATGCAGTCGATTTCTCTTTGAGTGCAATCGATTGCTCGCTGTAAAAAACAAAAAATCAGCATTTTAAAAGAGTTGTTCATGATCCAACATTTTACCAAACACCTAATGATCAAGGATACAATTGAGCATGGATTTTCCATCAAATCAAGAGCAATTACCAATCATAGAACCATAAAATGTTGCTCAAAGAATCACACAAACAAGATCCACAAGAGATCACATCATGGAAGATGTAGATCAAGCTTACTAATGGTAGATCTAGAAACTTGTTACTTCAAATATGAAAATGCTTCAAATCAACCTCCAATTACCCACTTCCAAAGCCTTGATCTACAGAATTGATGAAGAAAAAGTGTTTGGATGAAGGTCTAAATCAAAGAGTAGCAAACTTCAATGCAAAGTTTACTAACTTTTTATGAGAATTGAGCTTTGAGTGAATTTTGGTAGTTGAGTGTAGCAATTGGTTTTTTAAATCAGAGTCGCCACTATTAGTTTTTATCAGAGGGAATGGAATCTAACAGAAAACCCTAATTCGCAGACAAAGATTCTAGGTTTCAGACTTCATTAGACGAAAGCGAGGTGTTATGCACCTTTCATCTACCTTGTTCACAAGGATATTAGGTGTTGTACCCCAAAATTTGCCCTCCCATATTTCTAAAGACATTTCAAGAATAATCTCCAAGTGGCTCAAGATTGCTCAAGAGTTGGACAGTCAAATCATCTCCTAAGGCAGTCAATCTCAAATTAGGGTTTTGTGTTGCATCAAGGTCCTTACATCCAAATGACCTAAAGTGCTATCCAATGTCCTAATATTTTCTCAAGTTCATCCATGTCAAATTTCAAGCCTTGCAGAGGAAGTTTGGTCAGTCAGTTGCTCAAGAAGCCCAAAAATCGACTGTGTTAGGGCAAAAGTCAATTGTGACCTACAAATAGTCAAACCTCAAGATTTTTTATCAAAATTATCATTTTGAAGGATAATTCATCATTTGATCAAGGGTTGATCATGATTCATCAAGGATTGCTCAAAATTCATCAAGATTCAAAAGTTGCTAAATTAGGGTTTCGTAGGAAAAGTCAACTCAACTTTGACCAAGCATAACTTTCTCATACTTTATGAGAAATGACCCATCAAAATCTCATTTTGAAGAGGATGCAATTTCCTACAATCCATCTTCACATCCCAAGATCAATAAAAGCACTCACAAAAAGTTACAAATTTGGACATTATAGGTCATTTTTGAAAGTCAACAAAAACACCTTTTTTTCTAAAGCTTATAACTTGCGCATGGAATATCAAAATGAGATGAGACCAATAGGGTTTGTTATAGGACATCTCAAAGTTTCTAAAAAGTCCAAGAACACTTCCAAAAGTTCAGAATTGAAGAAGTTATGCATTGTTGAAGTTGGGCATTTTTTCAAAATTGCCAAAAGTCAACTATCCCCAAAACTTCAAATTTTGACAAATTGGCCCACTTTTTTCCACTTGATTTGATCTTGTCACACCAAACACGTGTCCTATCTTCAGTTTTATGTCCATTCATTAATTTTTCTATTTTATTTGATTTTTATTGAATTAATTCATTTTAAATCAATTTAAATCTAAATAAAATCTAAAAATTGATAACTTGGTATCTTTTTGATCATTACAGGTCTTAATTATCATGATATACACAATCAAACTCGTATCAAGCCTTATTGTGCACAAAATATTGGATTGTTGATCAAATTGGAAAAGCTTTAATGGTGGTTCATATCAAATCTTCAAACATCAATACACCAAGATTCAAAGCCCAAGATTTAACCTAATACAATGCTTGATACATATACAACATAAGGCATACGAATTAAGAGGTTGGAGGCTGCGAAAAATCACAAGAACAAACTTGAAAAAAGCTTGAAAAGTGTGAAACTGAAATCCATTCTAAAGGCGTTTTCAAGGCAAAAACTCCACGCTATTCAATTGTCAGGAGTCCACTGAAGCTATTGGAATCAAAATCAAGCCTTCTCCCTCCCTGAAACGCGCTGTAAGTTTCTTGAAACACCGCCCTGTACATGAAATCGTGACCTTGGATTCTTGCATCTTTTTGATAAATCATGGACATATTCTTGATCTTTGCATGATTTCCAAGCTATCTGCAATATTGAATTGTGTTTTTGTAGCCTGTAAAGCCCTACCCGAAACTAGGGTTTGGTTTTCTTGTTTTTAGGCATTTTAATTTCAAGAAAAATTGGAACAAACCATGGACATGGATGAATTCAGGAGGAAGAGACGAGCATGATGATGGTCTCAAAATTCGTTTCCATAGCCTATAGACGATTTTGGGATCGAGCCATGGATTTTGTTGCGGATTCAAATCCGCAGGAAAAATAAACCAGAGTTCTGTAGGGAAGACGACTACGTGCCCTCTTCCCATTGGCTGTTTCAAATTTCGCGCTTTTTTATTTTTTAATTCAGGCATTTGCTTTGTTTTATAATATATTAATTGTTATGTATTCTATTAACAAAAGCAACACAGTGGTCCAGTGGCAAGCACGTTAGTTCAAAGTCCAATGGGACCTGGGTTCGAATCCCAGGTCCCCCAATATATTTGTTACTTTTTTTTGCGAGATATTCCAACGTGCCTCATGAGTTGTTGTCCACCATATGCTTGCAAATCTCAACGTGTCGGATGGCCTTCAGGCCAAATCTGGTGGCCAGGAATGAAAGACCATCATGTTCCCTAGTCAAAGGCGCGCATTGGAATTCCAGAATGTCAAACAAGGCTTGCATGTTTGGGCCTCTGAATTGCAATTTCCACCTCCAGTCTGCCCCCCCCCCAATGGGTTATTTCTTTTCTTTTTTATATTTCTTTTTATTTAATTATTTTGTTAATTATTATTTAGATCACTAACTAATTAATTTTTTCTCATAAAATCAAAAACACAAAAAAATATTTTATTTATTAAAATTAAATTCATGACTTTATTTTTGTAAATAAATAAATTTAATTGATTTAGCTTTAATTAGGTATAATTTCAATATTTTTGCAATAATTAAAATTAATGTAGAAAATTAGGTTTTTATTAATTTTGACCAAATTTATTTTATTTCCTTAAATATAAAAAAACCCAAAAATATCTTTTTTATTAATTAATTAATAATTAGCTTAGGTTTAATTCCATTTAATTCAAAAATAACAAAAATCTTTTCTTTAATAAAAAAAAGGGGTCAAAACCCTAAAAAGTGCGCCGATTTAATTTTCTCGCACGCGATCAATTTTGCCTTATTATTGTAATTGCTTCCGGAATGTAATAGATTTTAAATAGGACTTTAATTATTTTCTCACTTTATTTACTTTCCACAATTTAAATTAAAGTGTTTGTTTTTGGCGATGTAAATACTCGACGCCTTGTAATAGTTTAGATTTAATTTCCGCAATTTAAATTCTGCAACTATACACTGTTAGATGTTTGATAATAGGGAATGCATGACAAGATCAAATGTATGAACTTAAAATCAACATAGCTCACCCATGACATGTACAAAGATAAAATTAACCGAAACAACACACTCGCACATGCGCACTCTTAGGGTACACCTCACTTAGTTGCCTTCGAACATGGTCATTGAATATAGGAAGTTTTAGAGGTCGCCCTCTTGTCCAAAGATCATAGTTGCCTCGAAACGGTTGCCTCAGAAAAATGATCTAAGACATTAGGATTACCGCTAAGGCGTCCTAACATTGCTTTAGTGACCACACGTCCCTTAATCGAATTGACCCAAAAACTCCAACGACGATGCTACCTACTCATCAATAGTGGGATAGCATTGCCTAAAGGACACTTGTATAGATTAATTCCTTTTTCGAGTAGGTAGATGGTTCTTAAGTACTTGCTCTCTCAAAAAAAAATAAAACTTTTCGCACTTACACTCCTTTCAAAATAAAAACTTCTTTCAAACCCACAAACACAAAGAAAAGCAAAATTTTGAAAACACTTTGAGCAAGTACCTAAGAGCCCGTGGATAACCACGGATAGGAAGGGTGCTAACAACTTCCCTTTCTATAATCTACCCCCCGGACCCGAGAAACATCTCAAAAAAGGAATTTTTCTGTGCTTTTTTCCTTTCCATGTTGGATAAAATAAAAGACGGTGGCGACTCTTGCTTACCGCGACATTTTGCAAAAACAAACACAAAACACGAACCAACATTCCAAAACAGTCAGTTCTCTCCCCACCGTATCACAGAACTGGCGACTCTGCTGGGGAGTTAATAAGTGGGGTGTACCTTAGGATTAGATCATTGTGTTTTCAATTGTATGCTTTGTATGAGTTATATTTATGGGCTTGTATCGGAGTTCTATAGATCCTAACCCGGATCTGAGGATACCCTTTAGGTAAGTAGCAATAAACTGTGAGGGAACTGTACGGTGTAGACCGATACGGTTGAAGCAGTAGCTACGTTGGTGTGGCACTTTAGATTGTATCGATATCCCTTGTGTTGGAACGAGGAGAATATGGGTCATCTAATGGGTCATTAAGCACCAGCTGCCCTTAGAACCTTTAACTTGACCAACTTGGCCATAGAACAGTAGCAGTATGCTACACTCATTGAGACTAAAATCTTGCGATGATTCCGGCCGCAAGAAAAGGTTGCTAAACTGGAATTATGACCGATTAAGGGTAGTCAGTGATATTGAGATCCTCTAGAACCCGGTTACTATTTTTAGGATAGGTTTAAACCAACTGAACTGAAAGAGGGTAGTACCTAAGCTTCTTGTCAGCCTGAAATCTAAGGGCTCTCTGTGTGACTTGTATGCCTTTACCATGTTTGCCTTTTGTGGATATTTGTGGTGTGCTTACCATCATGACATCATGACATCATAACATTGCATCCATCCTGCATTGGACTAACCTATTTCAAAGACAGGAGGGTTTCATCTTTGCTCTGTTTTGTAGGTCATCATGATGCCCATGCGTAAAAATACCATCCGGATCAACTTTGTCCAGGTTCCCACCTTGCTTAAATGTTTGGTTGCAAAGATGCCTGATACTACTTCCTTCCTCAAGAGACATGGTTATCTTCTCAGTTTGGTCACCTCCAAATTGGACGAGCAGATGATGAGTGTCCTAGTCCAGTTCTATGATCCGTTGTACTATTGTTTTACTTTTCAAGACTATCAGCTGGTTCCCACCCTAGAAGAATTCTCTGAGCTGCTCGGTATCTCTGTTCTGGAGCAGACCCCGTTTACTGGTTGGGAGAAGATTCTTAGGCCCGATGAGATTGCTGCAGCCCTTCATATGACCAAAGAGGAGGTAATGACTAATTGGGAGACTAGAAGTGGAGCAAAGGGCTTTCTGACTAAGTTCTTGGTTGGTAAGGCTAACTATTTTTGGGATAGCCTAGACTTCAAGGCATTCGAGGATATTCTGGCTCTTCTGATATATGGCTTGGTATTGTTTCCAAACTCCAACTCTTTTGTTAATGTGAATGCGATAAAGATCTTCATCTCTCGGAATCCGGTACCCACTCTCTTGGGTGACATTCTTCATCAGCTTTATGCTCGTACTGCCCGAAAGCGGGGAACCTTGATGTGCTGTTCTCCCTTATTGGCAAGGTGGTTTATTTCTCACCTTCCCAAGTTAGTGCTGAAGAACAAAGAAGGCATGGGTTGGGCCTATAGGATCATGTCTCTCTCTCACAGTGATATCATTTGGACTCTTAAGGGTATGGACGAGGTGACTGTTATTGATCGTTGTGGGGAGTACCCCAATGTTCCACTACTAGGAACCCATGGAGGAATTTCTTACAACCCATGCTTAGCTCTACGTCAGTTTGGGAGAGCCAAAAGAGAAGGACCTCATGAGCTGCTAATGCCTCATATCATCTTTGACTTTCAAGGAGATAGCGACGAACAACGTCGCAGATTCATAAAGGCTTGGGATAGAGTTCACCAATCTGATCCACATGAGCTGGGACCAAAGACTTCTCTGCCAATGGAGCCATATCTCAGATGGGTCCGCATCCGTGCCCAAAAGCTGGGCATGCCATATGGAGCCGTCCGGCCTGTCACTCTTGAAGTTGATGATGAAGAAGGGGTTCTTCCAACCATTCTTCATCCTTATATGCCCATTGATATTGGGGCACTAAAGAGATCTTGGATGCAACTGAGGGAAGAACAGGATTCCTACCAAGAGAAGTTCAACGAGCAAGAGCAGAAGATCCAGAGGTTGACTAGACAGTTGGAGAACGAGCGGATTCTGAATGACTATGTCCGCACTGAGAAGAAGAGACCACGGGAGAGCTGATTGACCTTTGATGATTTCCTTTCCAGTTTTATTTACTTTTCAGTATTTCCATTCTTGTAACACCCTGAGGGCATCAGTTGAACAATTTGAATTTTGAAGTTTATCTAATAAAGTGTGTTTCCTTTCTTGTTTACAAATTTGAATCTCCCGATTGTCTTTGAAATCATAATCATACGCATTTCATCTCATGCACTTCATAAACAGGTACCCATTACAGGTCTCTTATCTTCTTCGCTGTTTATTTCAGCACTCATCATGTCTGTTGAACCTTCAACCGAGCAAGCCATCAAGGCCCTCCAGGCCCAGAATGCCCAATTCCAAGAGTTGTTCATGAATCTAGCTAAGGGTCAGCAAGATCTAAAGACCCTGATTCTGAAAGAGAAGAAGAAGAAGAAGAAGAAGAAGAAGAAGAAGAGGACAATCATGTTTAACACGGGGCACAAGTTTGGAAACAGGCTACAGAATGAAGTTGATCTGACCACCTCATCTGGAGGGAAAGATAGTCAAGAGGAAAGGAGGGCTCCTAGCCCTGTGGTCTCCGACAACGAGACGGACTTCGATGAAGAACAGTATCCTCTTGCTGAGGATAGATACAAGCAACTGGAAGACCGGTTGAGTGCTATGGAAGTTCAAAAAGTGCCTGGCCTGGACTTTGGTGATCTAGGTCTATCATCTGGGGTAGTGATTCCCCACAAATTCAAGGCACCAGCCTTTGCTAAGTATGACAGAGTTTCTTGTCCGAAGTTGCACCTCCGGTCATATGTGAGGAAGATTCAGCCGTACACCGCTAATAAAAACCTATGGATTCATTTCTTTCAAGACAGTCTCTCAGGGACTCAGCTTGAGTGGTTCTATCAGTTGGACGAAGCCAGTATCCGCAGTTGGGAAGATTTTGCTACTGCATTCTATAGACAGTATCAGTACAACTCCGACTTTGCTCCTACGCGTACCCAACTCCAGGGTATGTCAATGGGAACGGGTGAAGGATTCAAAGATTATGCACAGAAGTGGAGGGACCTCGCCGGGAGAGTATAACCACCATTGGCTGATCGGGAGCTTGTGGACATGTTTCTGGGGACCCTGTCTGGTCCATTCTTCAACCACCTGATTGGAAGCTCTTCATCTGGGTTTACAGAGCTTATTTTGACTGATGAGAGGATTGAGGCTGGTATAAAGGATGGAAAGATACATAAGGGTGCCTCATCGAGCATTGAGAAGAAGCCATTTAAGAAAGACTCAAGTGTTGTCTACAGTTCGAGAAGACAGAATAGACCTGAACACCGCCAAGCTGTTAATGCGGTTGTTATTTCAAAACCTGCTGGTTCTCCTCAGCACAACAATCAATAGAAGGACGAGAAACCACAAAGGAAATTCACTCGTCTCAACATGACTTTGTCTCAGATTCTGCCACAGTTGCTGAAGACCAATCTGTTGATTCTGAAGGAAGCCCCAAAGAATTCAAATACAATATCACCCAGGTATAACCCTAATGCCTGTTGTGCTTATCACTCTGATAGCCCGGGGCATAATACAGATGATTGTTGGACTTTGAAGAGTAAGATACAGGACTTAATTGATGCGAAGGAGATTGAGTTTGAGGCGCCCGAGAGGCCTAACGTTGTGACTGCTCCTATGCCCAAGCATGGAGTAAATGCTGTAGAAGAAGACTCATGTGTGGTTTCCGTAAATGATATTGTTACCCCTTTGATGATTGTGAAGAAGAACCTTTTGCTAGCCAGTTTATTTCCGGGTTGTGACGAAGATTGCTGTATGTGTTCTGCTCTACCAACCGGTTGCCATCTCTTGAAGTCAGGTGTCCAACGCCTGATGGATAGTAAAGAAATTATGTTCGAAAAGAGTGTTGTTCCCTCAGTTCATTCTGAAGAAGTTGCCATCATTACCATTTTCGACAATTCTTCCAAGGCTCCCTCGAGGAAGCCTGTTAGAATTACATCTGTTCCGAAGATCGCACCTGTGATCATCACTGTTCCGGGACCCATCCCCTACACTTCTGATAATGCTATCCCTTGGCACTATGGGGCTGATGTTTATTTTCATGGAGTTAAGCAAGAGTTGGATGTCGATACTGACATCAGCAACATTATTGGACCTGCTAAAGTCACCTGCAGCGGAAGACTTTTCTCACCCGACATCTCTCCACCAACTGCCCGAAGACCTGTTGTTATTACACCTGCCAGTGTACCTGCCGCTATTCTCGTTCAAGTTCCTATTCTTACCCCTGTCGCCGAGTCATCTGACGCTCGGGGAAAAGGGATCACCACTGATGTGCCTGCCCAGACGGAGGCGCCGAAGACGATTACTGTTGAAGCTTCTAAGCAAGAGATAGAAGAGATCCTGAAGATCATCAAAAAGAGTGACTACAATGTAGTTGAGCAGTTGGGGAAAACTCCATCCAAGATTTCTATGTTTTCATTGTTGTTATGCTCAGAGGCCCATGCCAAGGCTCTGATTACCTTCTTGAAGACTGCTCACGTGCCACAAGAAACGTCAGCTGATCAGTTTACAGATTGCATGGCCAATTTAACTACTGATAATGGGTTGGGTTTCTCGGACGCCGACTTGACTTCTAAGGGAAAAAATCACAATGATGCCCTGCATGTCTCCATTGAATGCAGAAGCACTACTCTTGCACATGTATTGGTGGATACTGGTTCCTCATTAAACGTCTTGCCCAAGAAAGCTCTAGACCGGTTAGACTGTGAAGGGTTAGAATTGAAACGAAGCAACATTGTTGTCAGGGCCTTTGATGGGTCTAAGAGAATGGTACATGGAGAGGTTGATATCCAGATCAAGGTTGGTTCTCAGGTCTTCAACTCTACATTCTATGTGATAGACATTCGGCCATCTTATTCTTGTCTGCTGGGTCGACCATGGATCAATAAAGTTGGGGCCGTAACCTCCACACTCCATCAGAAGCTGAAGTACCCGGTCAAAGGGAAGATTGTGACAGTACAGGGAGAGGAAGAGTACATGGTTAGCCATCTCAACTCTTTCCGGTATGTAGAGATGGATGGGGAGTTCATTGAGACCCCATTTTAACATTTTGAAGAGGTTCCTCAGACACTGGCGTCGGCTGAGACTGTTGTTGAAGACTCTCCTATGAAGATGGCCTCCTTAAAGGATGCTCGGGTTGTTATTGAGAAGGGTGAGTGTACAAATTGGGGCCGACTCCCTGATTTTACACAGAAGACTAACAAGTTTGGTTTGGGTTTCACTGCAGAAGCTCAAAGGGTTGTTCGGAATGCACGAATCGAAAGACCTCCCGTGTTCATCAGCAACTCGGGGGTGAATGCCATTGAAGACGATGTGGAAGAGTCTGAATTCGACAGTTGGATCTATCCTACGACCGATGGTGGACAATGCAACTGAACAACAAAGGACTTCATCCCTATTACTTTTGTTACCCAGTAATGAAACTTTTGTTTTAAATTTGTAATAGACAATGTTTAAAACTTTATGGCCCAGGGTCTTACCCGGGGCAACGTGGCTTCATTTGTGAGGGCTTTTGTGTATCATTTTCATATATCATTAATAAAAGCATTGGACGTTCTTGCATTTCAAATTCTGCGCTCCTTGTTTTTCTTTATTATATATTGCAAAACAGCTATTTTACACACACTCACGTATACAGGTCCACATCCACTCTGGATCTCACTGGTAACGACTCTGCTACTGCCAGTTATGACTTCAAAAATCCGATCAACTTAGCCGAAGACAAAGGTGAAGATGATTGCGAAGTTCCTGGTGAACTTGCAAGGTTGCTACTCCAGGAAGAGAGGGTCATTCAGCCACATGAAGAGCCTGTGGAAACAGTGAATCTGGGTACTGAGACAGACAAGAAGGAAGTCAAGGTTGGTGCTAATCTGGAGCTTAGTGTGAAGCAACGGTTGATTCAGATACTGCGTGACTACGTTGAGATCTTTGCCTGGTCTTACGAAGATATGCCTGGGTTGGATACCGACATTATGGTTCACCGCCTGCCTACCAAGGAAGACTGTCCTCCCGTGAAACAGAAGGTCCGCCGAATGCGCCCTAAATGTCTGAGAAAATCAAGGCTGAGGTTATGAAACAGTTTGACGCCGATTTTCTAGCAGTTACTTCTTACCCTCACTGGGTGGCCAATGTGGTTCCTGTGCCGAAAAAGGATGGTAAGTGTGATCGGTGGAAATAGAACTGACTGTTTAAAGCTGGTTTCGCGAAATGTCACGGTAAGCAAGAGTCGCCACCGTCTTTTATGTTCTCCAACATGGAAAGGACAAAAGCACAGCAAAATTCCTTATTCGAGAATGTTTCTCGGTTCGGGAGGTAGATTTATAGAAAGGGAAGGTATTAACACCCTTTCTATCCGTGGTTATCCACAGGCTCTTAGGTACTTTCTCTTATGTTTTCAAAAATTGTTTGCTTTTCAAGTGTGTGTGGGTTTTGAAAAAAGTTTCGTTTGAAAAATTTCTAAGTAACTCTTGTATCAGTCCTCAGGAGTGTATGAAGTGTTTTGTTTGAAAACTTTTTTGAAAGTATGGGTGCGAAAAGTTGCTTTTGTTTGTTTTGAAAGAGCAAGTACCCAGGAGAATCTACCTACTCTAAGGAATTAAGCTGTGTAAGAATCCTTTAGATAGTGCTATCCCATTATTGAGAAGTAGGTAGCACCGTCGTTGGAGGTATTCGGGTCAATTCGATGATTAGGGACAGTGTGGTCACTGAAGCAATAGTAGGACACCTTAGAAGTAACCCTAATGTCCTAGATCCTTTTTATCCGAGGCAACCGTTTCGAGGCAACAGGATCTTTAGACAAGACGGCGACCTCTAAGACACCCTATACTTGACGACCACGTTCGAAGGCAACCAGTGAGGCGTACCCTAAGAGTGGTATGTGCTTGTGTGTTGTTTTTCAGTTTATTGTCTTGTACATGTTATTTGTGAGCTACGGATTGATTTTATTTTTCATACATTCTTTCATGCATTTTTTAACAGTTAGGAGTGCGGAAAATAAATTGCGGAAAGGTAAATCTAACTATTACAAGGCGCGGGTCTATACATCGCCAAAAAAAACAAAAAAACCGTTTGGAAAAAATAAACTGCGAGAAAATAAAGCAATAAAGGAGGTCCTAATTAACTATTACATTTCTAGAAGCAGTTACATAATCAAAATAATGATTTAAAGTAAATATACGCGCGAAAGAATGAAACGGGACGTCATGAGGGTTTTGACCCGTTTTTTTAGAAAGAATGAGATTGTCCTTTTTTTGCAATTAAATAAAATTAAAACTAATAACTAATTAATTAATTTATTAAAAGAAAAAAAAGTTTTTGTGTTTTTTATGTTTTTAATGAAAAAGAAATTAAAAAGTTAAAAGAAAAAAACTAAGTCTAATTCATTTTTATTTATTGGAAAAGGAAATTAAAATTACCTAATTAAACTAAATCAATTTATTAGTGTTTTATTTACAAAAATAATTAGTAGTGAAATTAATAAATAAGAATAATAAAAATATTAGTTTTTTCTGATTTTTTTGTTGTGAAAATGTTAATTGACTAGTTTTAGTGATAATAAATAATAATTAGAAAAATAATGAATAAACAAACAAAATAAAAGAAATAGAATAAGAAGAAAAAAAGAATGAACCAAAGGGGGGTTCTGGGCCTTTTTGGAGGTGTGGAGAAGTAATTGCTGGCCCATTTGTTGCCAAGCACGTTTGACCATTTGTAATTGTCCGTGGCATAATTGACTGGGGAGCATGGTGTTCCCTCTCTCCTGATCTTTGGATTGCTGCCTTGAGACACTTGGCACCTGGATGCCTAGGATGCATGGTGGACCTGCCTTTGAGAATCTGCACGCAATTGTATGAAGAAAAATAATATGGAAATTATGGGGGGCTTGGGATTCGAACCCAGGTCCCAACGTTCCCTGCCTGCACGCCTTAGCCACTGAGCCACTTGTCTTCATTCGTTATTATAACAATACATAATTAATATATTGAAAAATCAAAACAAAGCCTGGAAAAAAAAGTAAAACGCGCGTTATTTGAAAATGGCCAATCACGCTGCAGCACGTCATCATCTTCTTCATCAAACGACTGGTTATTTACCTGCGGATTTTTATCTGCAGGTAGTTTCGTAGGCTTGTCCTAGAATCGTCCCTAGGCCATGAAAACCCATTCCAAGATCATGGTTGATCTCGTCTCCACCTCCTGAATCCATCCATGTTCATTATTTGCTCTGATTTCACCTGAAAATAAAATGCCTAAAAACAACCCACACAAACCCTAAGAGCGGATATCACCATATGAGGCCTAAAAACCAAATCAGCTATTACAGTTATGTTGGAAATCAAGCAAGCAATATGATTATGCCAATATCTTTGAGAAAAAATGCAAGAATGGAGAGTATAGATTTCGTGTACAGGGGTGAGTTTGGAAGAACTTACAGCGCTTGATATGGAGTCTTAGGATGTGGTATTGGTCTCTTTAGGTTTAGTGGATGGCAAGGAAGGAGGCTGTGTGCTTACTTTGATCTGAAAATGCCTGCAACACAGTTTTTGATCTCTCACTTTTTGGACAATTTTTGAACTTTGCTCTGGCCGTTTGTGCACTTTCTCTGTCGTGTCTTAGGTCTGGAATGCTTGCATATGTAGGTATGAATGAGAATTAAGTGATATGATGAGCCTTAACCTTGTGCAATTATGTTTTGGATTCTTGTTGACCACCATTAAAGGACATTCCATCTTTGAAGCCAAACTTGGATTTTATGCTCAAAATGGCCCTAGCACGAATTTGTAGTTGGAAAATGATACATGAAAGCTATTCAAACCACAAGATAATATTCCATTAATTTTTTTATTTTATTTGAATTATTATGGATTTAAAATGAATTAAATCAATAAAAATTAAATAAAATGGAAAAATAAACGTTTGATCTTGAAATTAATCATGGGACACGTGGGTGGCATGACAAGGCTGAATCAAGTGGATGAAACTGGTCCCTTTTGTCAAAAATTGAAGTTTTAAGGATAGTTGACTTTTGCCATTTCACAAAAATTTCCCAACATCTCCAATGCATATCTTGCTCAATTTTGATCATATGAACATGTTCTTGGACATTTTGGAAAGGTCTTGAAGTCCTATAACCAATGCCTTTGGTCCCATGTCATTTGGATTTACCAATCTCAAGTTATGGTCTTTGACTTAAAATGCCTTTTTGTTGACTTTTGAAAATGACCTATAATGTAGAAATTGATAACTTTTTGTGGGAGCATTTCTTGGACTTGGAATGTGAAGATGAGTTGTAGGAAATGTCATCCCCTTCAAAATGAGCATTGGATGGGATTTTTCTGATGAACCATGAAAAATTTATGCCTTGGTCAAGTTACAGTTGACTTTTCAACTGTCCCAAAATAGAAACTTTTGCATCTTGATGATTTTTGAGCCATGCTTGTGGAATCATGATCAAGACTTGATCAAATGATGATTGTGGCTTCAAAATAAGATTTTGACCAAAATTTTTGACTTTTGACTGCCAAATGACCATTTTACCCCTACAGTTGATTGTGAAGCAAATGAGGCTTTTGACTGTGCAACTTGACCTTGTGAGCCTTGAAACTTGGCATATGGATGTTTGGCAATGTATATAGGCACATGAGACTTGTTTGAGCCATTGAAAACCTCAGCTTCCTTGCAAGAACCAAAACCCTAATTTTGACTGGCTTAGGAGATGGTTTGACTGTGCAACTCCTTGAGTAGACTTGAGCAAATTGAGATGATGCTTTTCAAAACTTTGAAGAATATGGGAGGGAAAATTTTGGGGTACAACAGTTTCCCCTGTTCAATCTTCTTAGACCTGAGGATGTAGATTGGCTTGCGTGCCTTTCGTGATCCGAAGGTGGAAGATGACTGAACACTAGAGTGCCCAGAAATTTGCACTCACATAGTGGAATATCAGCAGTGTGATGGCGGGAATGGGCTTATAGATGCCATTTGGAAAGATGGTGGATAGGGGGATGGGATTATAGATGCCATCTGGAGATGTGACAGAACTTTGTCGGGAATGGGCTTATAGATGCCATTTGGAAATGTGATGGATAGTTGTGGAGATAGGCTTATAGATGCCATCGGAAGGTGTCGATCGCGTAAGAGATTCCTGAGCGAGAACTTGCGTGCTTTGAGAAAGGAAGATGGTTTCCTGGCCTGTTATAGGTGTTGATCTTCAATCTCTTCATGTAGATATGCCCTGGCTAGATACATGTATCGAATCCACAATCAATTGCTCACAGATGTGCCCTGGCTGGATACAGGAATCGAATCCGGAACTTCAAAAGGTTGCTTACAGACGTGCCCTGGATGGATACAGGTATCGAATCTCTAAACTCTTCATGCAGACATGCCCTGGCTGGATACAGGTATCGAATCTACAATCAAATTACTCACGGATATGCCCTGGCTAGATACAGGTATCGAATCCGGAACTTGACGTCTACAGATATGCCCTGGCTGGATACAGGCATCGAATCTCTAAACTCCTCATGCAGACATGCCCTGGCTGGATACAGGTGTCGAATCTACAATCAGTTAGTCACAGATATGCCCTGGCTAGATACAGGTATCGAATCTCTAAACTTTTCATGCAGACAATGCCATAGCTAGATACAGGTGTCGAATCTATAATCAAATTACTCACGGATATGCCCTGGCTAGATACAGGAATCGAATCTGGAATTGGTTGTCTACAGATATGCCTTGGCTGGATACAGGCGTCGAATCTACAATCAGTTACTCACAGATATGCCCTGGCTAGATACAGGTATCGAATCTGGAATTGCGACAGTTGATAGTAATCATCTTTGGATTGTCCTTTTTCCTGAAAAGGAAAAACATCAGTTGTATGCAATGTCATGATTCTCAAAATGAGATAGTGTCGTATGCACTTCATCATGTATGTAAGCAGGATGTAAAAAATGTGAAATGTCTATGAATGTATTTTCGTCTAGGAAAATAAATCCTTGACGAATGCCGGGAAATTGTTTAATTCTGGGCTGATGTTTGAAGAGTAGAGTTCTTCATTTCCGCTGGGGATGATGGTTGCAAGAATAAACCGGTAGGAGAAGATGACTCCGTTGAGGAATAAACTTGTTGGAGAGATTACTCTGCGGGGAATTACTCTGTGGAGAAGAGATACTTCGCTGAGGTTTGATGATAACTCCGCCGGGGATTCCGTTGGTAAGCTTATGTTGGGGAATTAGATGAACTCTGCTGGGGGATAGGAAGAACTTTTCCGAGGACAATATTTCTGTGGTAATTAGCTGAGGATAACCCAGTTATAAGCTCTGGTGGGGAATAACCTTCTGAATAAAGCCGGAGAGATATATGTACTTTGCAGGGGACAAGCTTCCAAAATCTACTGGGGATAAGCTTCCAGCATCTACTGGGGAGGATAATTCAACTCTCCTGGGGAAACTTTTTGGACTGTACTGGGGAGTGGCTCCACTAGGGTGTCTTGTATTCCGCCAGGGAACAATCTTATATTAAGACTGCCGGGGATGCTTGCTTAGGAACATCTATATACTCCGCTGGGGAATATTGAGATCTTCTGGGGATACCCAACTTCCTTAGGGCTGACAGTAGACTAACTCCGCTTGGGGAGAGTGTTGCTGACTTGCTGGAGATACCGTGCCTTTTTAGGGCTGACGGGAGACCAACTTTGCTCGGGGAAGAGTATTGTTGATCCTTATCTTACTCTGCGTGGAGTGAAGGTATCTTGGTTACGTTCTTCAGCTGAAACTACCTTGGTACCTTGGTGGACGGAGCAACTAGACCGCTTAGACAACTCACTATTGCCCCTGTTTCTGATGTCACCTGTAATTAGTCCTTTGTTTCGTATGCAAATATTTATGAGTTAGCAATTAGTGTGAAATGCATATATCAAAAATGAACATTGGACGTTCTTCGCAAAACAAAACAGAAAAAGGAAAAATAATTGGAAATTTGTCTGAAAAAGTGAATTTGTATTGATTTTTGAATTTGCCTGTAAATAGGCGTTTATGTACAAGAGGCTGACGTCCTAGTAAGAGAACGCCGCCGAACATGATAGAGTTTTATACAATTTTGAAAAGGAAAACAAAACAGCTATGTGAAAAGTCCCACTGGGTTCCAACTCGGCTATCGCCTTTATGTCTTCAAGCGTCTCATCACTTGGCTGCTTTAGTTGAAGATGAAGCTGACCGATCGATGACGTCTGAACCTGATAGTTGATATCGAATTCTGGATGCAAGGTGACCCAATGAGACATAGTATTACGCTTTATCCCTAACTTTTTCCTGGGCTGCCCTTTCGGGTTTTCAGTCCACCGGGATACCCATTTTTGCCCAAGCCGCCTTTTCAGGTTTTCGACTTGCCGGGTGTACAAATTTTTTTCATTTCATCCCTTATTTTTGCCCGAACCCTTTTGGTTCTCCGGGAAGCCTTTATTTTTGCCTAGGTGTGTCAACCTAGCAGGTCTTTTATTCATGCGTAGTATCTTTTTACTATGTCTGCATTGGCGGGGTGAGGAAGGTCGTCACCATCTATGGTGGTTAGAATCATAGCTCCCCCTGAGAAGATATGTTTAACCACAAATGGCCCTTCGTATGTAGGGGTCCATTTTCCCCTGGGATCACTTTGAGGAAGGATGATGTGCTTGATTACCAGGTCTCTGACTTGATACTCTTGTCGTCTGACTTTCT
This sequence comes from Vicia faba, assembly GCA_948472305.1. NCBI lineage: Eukaryota > Viridiplantae > Streptophyta > Magnoliopsida > Fabales > Fabaceae > Vicia > Vicia faba. The sequence continues at coordinate 76,794,283 of OX451737.1, read as the reverse complement.
TGTTAAATGCCCTGATCATCCGTTTTTGGTACGTTTGACCATGACAAATAGCGGTGAGTCTCTTTTCATCGATTAGATTCAGTTGATCAAGTCGAGTCTGGATCCAGTCATTTTCGCTCAAACCTGCATCCTTCATTATCCGGAGAGAGGGTATCTGGACTTCGATAGGCAAGACTGCCTCCATGCCATAGACCAAGGAAAAGGGTGTTGCCCCTGTTGACGTCCTTGCTGAGGTATGGTACCCATGAAGAGCAAATGGTAACATCTCGTGCCAATATTTGTAGGTCACTATCATCTTCTGTACAATCTTCTTGATATTCTTATTAGCTGCTTCTACAGCCCCATTCATCTTCGGTCGGTAAGGAGAAGAGTTGTGGTGTTGTATCTTGAATTGCTCGCAGAGCTCAGTGATCATCTTGTTGTTAAGATTGGTACCATTGTTCGTAATGATCCTCTCCGGTACACCGTATCGACAGATCAGGTTGTGCCAAATGAACCGTGCCACGACGTTCTTGGTTACCGTAGTGTAGGAAGTTGCTTCAACCCACTTTGTGAAGTAATAAATTGCTACTAGGATGAAGCGATGCCCGTTTGATGCCGTAGGTATGATCTCGCCGATCATATCAATGTCCCACATTGCAAAAGGCCAAGGTGCTGCCAAGACATTCAGAGGAACTGGAGGAACGTGCACTTTATCTGCATAGATCTGGCATTTGTGACACGTCCGAGAGTGTTGATAACAGTCGGCCTCCATTGTGGACCAGAAATATCCTGCCCGAAGGATTTTCTTTGCCATGGTATATCCACTGGAGTGTGTTCCGAAGGTACCTTCATGTATCTCTACCATGATCTTTTCTGCTTCAGTTTTATCCACACAACGTAGTAAGGTTGAATCATGGTTTCGCTTGTATAGAATGCCATTGCTGAGGAAGAACTTTGCAGCGAATCTTCTCAGGAACTTCTTGTCATTGACAGATGCACCTTCGGGGTATTCTTGAGTTTCAAGGTACCTCTTTACTTCATGATACCAAGGTTTCTCAGTTACCTCTTCAGCCTCAAGATCACAGCAATGTGCAGGTTCATCCAACTTCCAGATAATGATCCGGGGAGCCTCGTTATCCCATTTGACTTTGAACATAGAAGACATCGTAGCTAACGCGTACGCCAACTGATTCTCTTCTCTTGGGAAGTGTTCAAAAGTTATCTCTTCGAAATGGGGGATCAATGTCAACACATACTCTTTGTAAGGAATAAGATTTGGGTGTTTCGTATCCCACTCGCCTTTGATCTGATTGATCACGAGAGCGGAATCTCCGAAGACACTCAGAAACTTGATCCTTAAGTCAATTGCAGCTTGAAGACCCATGATACATGCTTCATACTCTGCCATGTTGTTGGTGCAGTTGAAACATAGTCGGGCAGTGAGTGGAGTATGAGTGCCTTTTGGGGATATGATCACAGCGCCAATACCATTACCCAAAGCGTTTGAGGCTCCATCAAAGTGCATAGACCATCGGGATCCTTCCTCAGGTCCTTCATCCGGTCCAGGTACTTCACAATCAGTTATTACCATGATATCCTCGTCTGGAAATTCAAAGTTCATCGACTGGTAATCATCCACTGCCTGGTGTGCCAAATGGTCTGCCACTACACTTCCCTTGATTGCTTTTTGAGTCGTGTACTGGATGTCATATTCCGTCAAGATCATCTGCCATCTTGCTATTCTTCTGGACAAGGCAGGCTTTTCGAATATATACTTTATTGGATCCATTTTTGAAATCAACAAAGTAGTGTGAGTCAACATATACTGTCTCAGCCGGCGAGCAGCCCATACCAAAGCGCAATAAGTTTTCTCGAGCAGTGAGTATCTGGTCTCACAGTCGGTAAACCTTTTGCTAAGGTAATAAATAGCATGCTCTTTTCGGCCAGACTCGTCATGCTGCCCCAGCACACACCCCATTGAGTTGTCCAGTACTGTCAAGTATAGGATTAGAAGTCTCCCTTCAATCGGTGGCATAATAATGGGTGGTTCTTGGAGATACTCTTTGATTCTTTCGAAAGCGGCCTGACATTCATCGTTCCAACATACTACTTGATCTTTCTTCAGTAGCTTGAAGATTGGTTCACAGGTAGCAGTTAGGTGCGAGATGAATCGGGCAATATAGTTCAGCCGGCCTAGAAAGCCTCTGACTTCTTTTTCTGTCTTGGGAGTTGGCATCTCTTGTATGGCTTTCACTTTGGCAGGGTCCACTTGAATACCTTTGTCGCTCACGACGAAGCCTAGCAATTTTCCAGATCTTACCCCGAAGGTGCACTTGTTCGGGTTCAACCTCAGCTTGTACAATTTCAAACGGTCAAACAGCTTCTGCAGATGGTCAAGGTGTTCCTCCTCAGTTTGGAACCTTGAAATCATATCGTCGACATATACTTCAATCTCATGATGGATCATGTCATGAAATAAAGCAACCATGGCACGTTGGTAGGTTGCCCCATCATTTTTCAACCCAAAAGGCATGACCTTGTAGCAAAAGGTGCCCCATTGAGTAACAAAAGTGGTCTTCTCCATGTCTTCGGGAGCCATCTTGATCTGATTATATCCGGAGAAACCGTCCATGAAGGAGAACACCTTATGCTGAGCAGTATTGTCAACTAGAACGTCGATGTGAGGCAAAGGGAAGTCATCCTTGGGGCTGGCCCTGTTCAAATCCCTGTAATCAACACATATTCGGACCTTACCATCTTTCTTCGGTACTGGAACCACATTGGCAACCCACTGAGGGTAAGAAGTCACTGCTAGAAACCCGGCATCAAATTGTTTCATAACCTCAGCTTTGATTTTCTCGGACATTTTTGGACGCATACGGCGGACCTTCTGTTTTACCGGAGGGAAGTCTTCCTTGGTAGGCAAGTGATGAACCACAATGTCGGTATCCAACCCAGGCATGTCTTCGTAAGACCAGGCAAAGATTTCCACGTAGTCATGCAGCATCTGAATCAACCGTTGTTTCACACTAGCCTCCAGATTGGCACCAATCTTGACTTCCTTTTTGTCTGTCTCCGTACCCAGATTTACCGTTTCCACTGGCTCTTCATGTGGCTGAATGGCCCTCTATTCCTGGAGTAAAAGTCTTACAAGCTCTCCAGGCACTTCACAATCATATTCACCTTCGTCTTCGGCTAAGTTGATCGGATTTTCGAAGTCATAACTGGCAGTAGCAGAGTCGTTACCAGTGAGATCCAGAGTGGATTGGAACCTGTATAAGTGAGTGTGTGTAAATATAGCTGTTTTGCAATATATAAAGAAAGAAAGGGAGCGCAAGATTTGAAATGTGAAAAACGTCCAATGCTTTTATTCATGATATATGAAAGTGATAAATAATAAGCCCTCACAAATGACGCCACGGTGCCCCGGGTAAGACACCGGGCCATAAAGTTTAGTAATATTGTTTGTTACAAATTCAAAACAAAAGAGTTCATTACTGAGTGACAAAAGTAATAGGTATGAAATCTTTGGCAGTCTAGTTGCTTGGTCCATCGTCGGTTGTCAGGTAGATCCAGCTGTCGAATTCAGATTCGTCCGCATCGTCTTCAATAACATTCACTCCCGGGTTGGTGATGAATACAGGAGGTCTTCCAATCCTTGCCTTGCGAACAGCCTTCTGAGCTTCTACAGTGAAACCCAAGCCAAATTTGTCAGTCTTTGGAGTGAAATCAGGAAGTCGGCCCCAGTTTGCGCACTCACCCTTCTCAATCACAGCCCGGGCATCCTTCAAGGAAGCCATCTTCAAAGGAGAGTCTTCTTCAGTCACTGTCTCCGCTACTGCCAATGTCTGAGGCACCTCTTCAAAGTTTTGAAAGGGGGTCTCAATGAACTCCCCATCCATCTCTATGTATCGGAATGAGTTGAGGTGGCTGACCATGTATTCTTCTCCCCCCTGCACTGTAACAATCTTCCCTCTGACCGGGTATTTAAGCTTCTGATGCAGAGTTGAGGTCACAGCTCTAGCCTTGTGGATCCATGGACGACCCAGCAAACAAGAATAAGATGGATGAATGTCCATCACATAGAAAGTAGAGTCAAAAACTTGAGAACCAACCCTGATTGGGATGTCAACTTCACCATGTACCATCCTCTTCGACCCGTCAAAGGCCCGGACAACAATGTTATTAGGCTTGAGCTCTAAACCCTCACAATACAGCCTGTCTAAAGCTTTCTTGGGCAATACGTTCAACGAAGAACCGGTGTCTACCAACACATGGGCAAGAGTAGTTCCTCTGCATTCAATGGAGACATGCAGGGCATCGTTATGGTTCTTTCCCTTGGCAGTCAGATCGGCGTCAGAGAAACCCAACCCGTTATCAGTAGTCAAGTTGGCTACACAATCGGTAAATTGATCAGCAGACATTTCTTGTGGCACATGGGCCGTCTTCAGGAAGGCAATCAGGGCCTTGGCATGGGCCTCTGAACACAACAACAGTGATAGCATAGAGATCTTAGATGGGGTGTGCCCCAGCTGCTCAACAACGTTGAAATCACTCTTCTTGATAATCTTGAGGATCTCTTCCATCTCCTGCTTGGAACCTTCAACATTGGTCTTCGGTGCCTCCGTCCGGGCAGGCACATCAGTAGCAATTCCTTTGCCCCGAGCGTCAGATAACTCGGCAGCAGGGGTAGAAACAGGAACTTGGTTAGGCAGGGAAGTGGGAACACTTGTAGGTGTAATGACGAGAGGTCTCTGAATAGCTGGTGGCGCAATATCAGGTGAGAAGATCCTACCACTTCGAGTAACCTTGGCAGGCCTGGTGATGTTGCTGACACCGGTACTTGTATCAAACTCTTGTTTTATTCCCAGAACATAAACGTCTGCCCCATAGTGCCACTGGACAGCTTTGTCATACTTATAGGGGATGGGCCCCGGAACAGTAATGATGATAGGAGCAATCTTTGGAACAGGCATGATTTTGACAGGCTTCTTTGAGGGAGCCTTAGGAGGGTTATTGAAAATAGTGACAATAGAAACTTCTTCGGTACGGACAGCAGGAACGACAATCTTCTTGAACAAGATCTCTTTGCTATCCATCAGGTTTTGGACGCCTGACTTCAGCAAAGGACAACCAGCAGGTGAAACAGCACATAGAAGGCAACCTTTACTACATCCCGGAAATAAACCGGCTAGCAACAGGTTCCTTTTGACAGTTAATAACGGAGTAACAATCTCATCCACAAAGGCTACATACGGGTCCTCCTCAACAGCATTCACTCCATGCTGGGGCATGGGAGCAGTCACAACATTGGGCCTTTCGGGCGCCTCGAACTGTATTTCCTTAGCATCAATAAGGTCCTGAACCTTATTCCTTAGAGCCCAACAATCATCGGTAGTATGCACCGGGCTATCAGAGTGATAAGCGCAGCGGGCGTTGGGGTTGTACTTTGGAGAGGTTGTGTTCACAACCTTTGGAGCTTCCTTGACAGTTACCAGATTGGTTGATAGCAGTTGCGGCAAAATCTGAGACAGGGTCATGCTGAGCCGAGTGTACTGCCTTTTGGGTCTCTCACCCCTTGGCTGGTTGTATTGCTGAGGAGCAGCAACAGGCTTTGAAATCACCACCGCGTTGACAGCTTGGCGGCATTCCGGTTTGTTCTGTCTTCTGGGACCATAAACAACACTAGCTTCCTTCTTGAAGGGCTTCTTTTCAGTACTTGAGGAGGCACTTTTCTGTATCTTCCCCGATTTGATACCAGCTTCGATCCTCTCACCAGTCAGGATCAGATCTGTAAACCCAGCAGAGGAATTACCAATCAGATGGTTGAAGAATGGACCAGACAGGGTCCCCAAGAACATGTCCACGAGTTCATGGTCAGTCAACGGTGGCTGCACCCTGCCATCCAGGTCTCTCCACTTCTGCGCGTACTCCTTAAAACCTTCACCCGTCCCAAGTGACATACCCTGGAGTTGGGTACGCGTAGGAGCGAGGTCGGAATTGTACTGATACTGCTTATAAAAAGCAGTAGCCAAGTCCTCCCAGTTACGAATATTGGTTCCATCCAGCTGATAGAACCATTCGAGTTGAGTCCCTGAAAGACTCTCCTGGAAGAAATGGATCCATAAGTTCTTGTCTGCAGTGTAAGGTTGGATCTTCCTTACATAAGATCTGAGGTGCATCTTAGGACAAGAAGCCCCGTCGTACTTCACAAAGGCAGGTGCCTTGAACTTATGTGGAATCACCACCCCAGAAGATAACCCTAAGTCTCCAAAATCCAACCCAGGCACACGTTGAATCTCCATAGCATTTAACCGGTCCTCCAGCTGTTTGTACCGGTCCTCGGCAGGAGGGTACTGTTCACCATTGAAATATGTCTCGGTGTCAGAGACCACGGGACTAGGAACCCTTCCCTCTGTTAGAACAAAGTTTGAATCTACTACCCTAAGTTTAAGTTTTAATGATAACAAAATGAAATGATATATTAATTATATGATTCATGTAAGAACTATTTGCTACCTAAAAATTACTTTTTGTTTTACAGAAACTCTGATGGGTATCAACAAGAGAACATCATAATCAGCATCAGAAAATTGGATATCAACATCAGCATCAGAAGATGTTATATCAGATACCAGAATCAGAAGATCAACTTGCGCTTATGCTGAAGCTTGATGAACAGATCTGCGCTTAACACTCTGAACTCTGATCTAGAAAACAACAGTTCATCAGCACCTAAGCAGCGTCAGAATGAGCCAAAGCCAGAACACGCTTAAGTGTTAACGATACTGTGCATTCAAGATGATTTATTGCCAACGACACTATTCCAGACAAGATCTGCTTAATAAGGAAAGAATGTTATTGGCATTGAAACAGAATTATTACTCCAACGTACACTATTTCCAATGCTATATAAACAAGTCAATGAAGTTTGAATTGGCTAATGCTCTACAACAATCTACATGCCTAAAAGATATTCATCATCTTCCTCACTCTCAGTTTGCTAAAGCTCTCAAATTCTTCATTCAATTACTTTAGCACTCTAGTTCTCATAAGCTTATATTGTGTAGTATCACAGTAGTGATAAACAGTTTTTGTAGAAAACATTCACACACCTAGATTTCAATTCTTTGTAAGAAAGTAATTCCTTGAGAAACCGGTTTGTGGTTTGCATCAAGAAGGCTTTAGCAGTTGTTAAAGCAGATTGTAATATTCAGTTGAATATAGTGAATTAAGACCTCGTTGGAGAGAGGCGAAATCACCTTGACGGGTGGACTGGAGTAGTTTGAGATCAAACGAACCAGGATAAAAATATCGTGTTGTTTGCAATTGATTTCCAGTTTTTACAATTCAACCCCCATTCTTGTGTTTTTCACTTCTTCAATTGGCATCAGAGCGCCTGGTTCTGAGCTAAAACACTTATCCGTGTTAGTACAAGATCCAGCGTCAGAAAAACACAATGGTAGGAATTTATCAACACACCAGCAATGACAACAATGAAGACAAAGACAGATTCAGCGGCAAACCTCCAGTTTTTGATGGAGAAAATTTTGATTAACTGAAAGACAAAATTGAAAGCTTCTTTCTGGCACATGATGCTGATCTGTGGGACATGGTGACAGATGAATACACGCACCCAGTGAATGCAAGCGGTCAGAAGATTGACAGGAAAGCAATGTCTGACCAACAAAAGCGTGACTTCAAAAATCACCACAAGGCCAGAACCATTCTTCTCAGCGCCATCTCTTACGCTGAATATGAAAAGATCTCTAACAGAGACACAGCAAAGAACATGTTTGACTCACTCAGAATGACGCATGAAGGCAACGTTCAGGTCAAAGAAACTAAAGCTCTTGCGCTCATTCAGAAGTATGAGGCATTCAAAATGGAAGAAAGTGAATCCATTGAAACAATGTTCTCAAGATTCCAAATTCTGGTGGCTGGTCTCAAGGTTCTGGATAAAGGATACTCTACTGCTGATCACGTCAAGAAGATCATCAGAAGCTTACCAAAGCAGTGGAGGCTAATGGTTACAGCTCTGAAGCTAGCAAAAGATCTCAACAAAATTTCTCTGGAGGAACTTATCAGCTCCCTCAGAAGTCATGAGATAGAGCTAGAAGCTGATGAACCTCAGAAGCAAGGTAAGCCTTTAGCATTAAAATCTAACAAAAAATCTGAGTCTAAAGTTTTGCAGGCAGTTGAAGAAACATCTGATGGATCCTCATCAGAAGAAGACGAACTTTCTCTCCTCTCCAGAAGAGTGAACCAACTGTGGAAGCAGAGGCAAAGGAAGTTCAGGAATCCCAGAAGATCTGATCAGAATGAGTCTTCTTCCAGATACAGAAGGACAGATTCTTCGTCTGGATACAGAAGATCTGAAGGCTCCTCAGGAAGCAGAAAGCCAAACACCAAGGACATCATCTGCTATGAGTGCAATGAGCAAGGACACTACAAGAGTGACTGCCCAAAGCTTCAGAGGGAAAAGCCCAAAAAGAAGTTTGGAAGAGAAAAGAAGAAAAGTCTCATGGCTACATGGGATGACTCTGACTCGTCTGAAGCTGACTCAGAATCAGATGATGAGAGAGCAAACATAGCTCTCATGGCCAACATTTCAGAAGATAGTGAAGCTTCTGAATCAGACTCAGAATCAGATACTGAAGAGGTATTTCCTGACTTTGCAATTAATTTTACTAAGGCTGAACTTGCTGAAAGCCTTAATGAAATTCTGGAAAGGTACCAGCAGATTAGAGTTAAATTCAGAAACCTGAAAAGGAATCTTGAATCTGACTCTGATAAGACTGAGAGTCTTAAATTGGAAAATTCTGAGCTGAGAAATAAAATTTCAAAATTAGAAAATGTTTTAGAAAACTCTCAGAAGGAACCAATTTCTGAAACTCCCAGCAGCGCTAATGAGATCATCAAGGAGTATGATCACAGTTTCCAGAAGTTCCTTGCTAAAAGTATAGATAGAAGCAAAATGGATTCAATGATCTATGGAGTTAGCAGAAACGGCAGGAAGGGAATAGGATACCAAGGTAAGGTTCCTACACCAAAGAATGCCATGGATTTAACCATTAAACACACTCCTCTGAACTCACATTTTGTGTATGGTCACACATATGATATTAAATACACTAGCAGTAAGTATTCTGTGAAACCAAAATTCAACCAGAGTTTTGGTAAATCTAACAAATTAGGACCCAAGAAAATCTGGGTACCTAAGGATAAAATAATACATGTTGCAGATATCTTTAGAAGCAAATCAGAAACACTAGTCATGGTACCTGGACTCTGGCTGCTCGCGACACATGACGGGAAGAAGGCATATGTTCCAAAGCCTGGAACTTAAGCCTGGAGGCCACGTTGGCTTTGGAGGCAATCAGAGGGGAAAGATCATTGGCTCTGGAACTGTAGGTAATGGAAATCTTCCCTCTATAAATAATGTTCTGCTAGTAGATGGATTAATGCATAATCTGTTATCCATAAGTCAATTAAGTGATAACGGTTATGATATAATCTTTAATCAAAAATCATGTAAAGCTGTTAGTCAGAAAGATGGGACTATCCTGTTTAATGGAAAGAGGAAAAACAACATCTATAAAATCAAACTTTCTAAACTGAAAAGTCAGAATGTAAAGTGTCTTCTGTTGTTAACAACGAGCAGTGGATCTGGCACAGAAGATTGGGGCATGTTAGTATGAGAAGAATATCTCAGATTAACAAACTCAATCTGGTCAGAGGACTTCCTAATTTGAAGTTCAATTCAGATGCTCTGTGTGAAGCATGTCAGAAAGGCAAGTTTGCAAAACCTTCTTTCAAATCTAAAAATGTTGTTTCTACCTCTAAGCCATTAGAACTTCTGCACATTGACTTATTTGGACCAGTTAAAACTGCTTCAGTCAGTGGCAAGAAGTATGGGTTAGTAATCGTAGATGACTATAGCAGATGGACATGGGTAAAGTTCTTAAGACACAAGGACGAGTCACACTCTGTGTTTGTTACCTTCTGTAAACAAGTTCAGAATGAAAAGGATCTTAGAATCATTAAAGTCAGAAGTGATCATGGTGGAGAGTTTGAAAACAAAGATTTTGAGTCATTCTTTAATGACAGAGGCATTCTGCATGATTTCTCTTGTCCTAGAACTCCCCAACAAAATGGAGTTGTAGAACGAAAGAACAGAACATTGCAAGAAATGGCCAGAACTATGATCAATGAGACAAACGTTGCTAAGATCTTCTGGGCAGAGGCAATAAACACAGCGTGCTACATTCAGAATAGAATCTCAATAAGACCTATTCTGGAAAAGACTCCATATGAATTGTGGAAGAACAGAAAGCCCAACATTTCATATTTTCATCCATTTGGATGTACTTGTTTTATGTTAAATACAAAAAATTATTTGAACAAGTTTGACTCTAAAGCACAGAAGTGTATTATGTTAGGATACTCTGAACGCTCAAGAGGGTACAGAGTATACAATACAGAAACACAGATTGTGGAAGAATCAATCAGTGTTCGTTTTGATGATAAGCTTGACTCTGAAAAGTCAAAGCAGAATGAAGTTTTTGCAGGTATGGAAATTGAATTTACAGGTTCTGAAGACAAGTCATCAGAAGCTCTCAACCAAGACACTCCCTCAACATCTGAAAGGAGCACTGCTAGCAATCCTACGACAGCTGCTGATCAACCTCAGAAGAGACTACCCAGAAGCATCTTGGACCACCCAGAAGAAACTATCTTAGGAAGAAAGGAAGATCCAATCAGAACAAGAGCCAGCTTCAGAAACTCTGAAGAATCCCTCATGGGACTTGTGTCTCTGATTGAACCTTCTTCTGTTGATGAAGCACTTCTGGACAACGACTGGATTCTAGCAATGCAAGAAGAGCTGAATCAATTCACCAGAAATGACGTATGGGAGCTTGTTCCCATACCTAAAGGATTCAACGTCATTGGAACAAGATGGGTGTTCATAAACAAGTTGAACGAACAAGGTGAAGTTATCAGAAACAAAGCACGACTGGTAGCACAAGGTTATAGTCAGCAAGAGGGGATAGACTATACCGAAACCTTTGCCCCAGTCGCCAGGTTAGAATCTATCAGACTTTTAATTTCATTTGCTGTTCATAAAGGCATCACTCTGTATCAGATGGATGTCAAGAGTGCATTTTTAAATGGTTATATAGAAGAAGAGGTTTATATGCACCAACCTCCTGGTTTTGAAAGTACAAAAAACCCAGAACATGTTTTCAAACTAAAGAAGTCACTATATGGTCTGAAACAAGCTCCCAGAGCTTGGTATGAAAGACTAAGTAACTTTCTGTTAGAAAATGAATTCACCAGAGGGAAGGTGGACACTACCTTATTCTGTAAGTCAGTTAAGAATGACATATTAGTCTGTCAAATTTACGTAGATGATATTATTTTTGGATCTACTAATCCTTCTCTTGGAAGAAAATTTTCTAAGTGTATGCAGGCAGAATTTGAGATGAGCCTCATGGGAGAACTGAAATTCTTTCTGGGAATTCAGATCAATCAAAACCCAGAGGGAACTTACATTCATCAGAGCAAATATGTCAGAGAACTTCTGAAGAAATTTGACCTCTCAGAGTGTAAGCCATCAAAGATTCCAATGCATCCCACGTGCATTCTGGAAAGAGAAGAGGTAAGCAAAAAGGTAGAACAGAAGGTCTACAGAGGTATGATTGGTTCTCTCCTTTATCTGACAGCTTCAAGGCCTGATATCTTATTCAGCGTATGTATTTGTGCTAGATTCCAATCAGATCCTAGAGAATCTCACTTAACAGCTGTTAAGCGAATTTTCAAGTATCTGAAAGGTACTACTAATCTGGGTCTATTTTATAGAAAATCTAGTGATTACAGCTTAGTAGGCTACTGCGATGCTGAATTTGCTGGAGACAGAGTAGAACGTAAAAGTACTTCTGGAAGCTGCCAGTTTTTGGGAGAAAATCTGATCTCTTGGTCCAGCAAAAGGCAATCCACAATTGCGCTATCAACAGCAGAAGCTGAGTACATAGCAGCAGCAGGATGTAGCACACAAATGCTCTGGATGAAAAGTCAGCTTGAAGACTTCCAGATTTTTGAGAGTAACATCCATATACTCTGTGACAACACTTCTGCTATTTGCTTAAGTAAGAATCCCATTTTACATTCTAGGGCTAAGCATATAGAAATAAAACATCACTTCATTAGGGACTATATTCAGAAAGGAATTTTGAACTTAAAATTTATTGATACAGACTGTGATCGGTGGATCTGGAACTGACTGTTTAAAGCTGGTTCGCGAAATGTCGCGGAAGCAAGAGTCGCCACCGTCTTTTATTTTCTCCAACATGGACAGGACAAAAGCACAGAAAAATTCCTTATGAGATAGTTTCTCGGTTCGGGAGGTAGATTTATAGAAAGGGAAGGTGTTAGCACCCTTTCTATCCATGGTTATCCATGGGCTCTTAGATACTTGCTCATTTGTGTTTTCAAAATGTTTGTTTTCTTTTCAATTGTGAGTGGGTTTGAAAAAAGTTTCGTTTAAAGATTTCAGATCGACTCTTGTATCAGTCCTCAAGAGTGTTTGAAAAATTGTTTTTGAAAGCTTTTTGAAAGGGTCGGTGTGAAAAGAGTTTTTTGATTTGTTTTTGAATAGAGCAAGTATCTATGAGTCATCCACCTACCCTAAGGAATTAGGCTGTGTAGAAGTCCTTAAGGTAGTGCCATCCCACCATTGAGAGGTAGGTAGCACCACCGTTGGAGGTGTTCGGGTCAATTCGTTTTTAGGGACAGTGTGGTCACCAGAGCAACAGTAGGACACCTTAGAAGCTACCCTTATGCCATGGGTCATGGGCATAAGGACTTACTAAAACGTCCTATACTCGACGACCACGTTTCGAGGGGCAAGGCAACAGTGAGGCGTACCCTAAGAGTGGTGTGTGAATTTGTGTATTGTTTTCAGTTATGTTTTATCTTGTCACGCATTATGGCCATCTACACTTGCTTTTAATTTAGGCCATTCATTCTTTCAGGAAAAGTTTAGCAGTTTTAAGGGTGCGGAAATTAAAGTGCGGAAAATAAAGTCCTACGCTATTACAAGGCGCGGGTCTATACATCGCCAAATTAACAAAGACCCGTTTTGAATAAAAATGCGGAAAATAAAATAAATTCCTAATCACTATTACATGGCTTGAACAGTTACATAATATTCACAAACGAAATAAGAATAAATGCGCGAAAGAATTGAAGTTGAACGTTCGAGGGCGTTGGACCCTTTAAAGATTAAATTGATATTAAAAGTTAATTAATTATTAAATTAAGAAAAGGAATGTTTTTTATGTTTTTTGTATTTAATGAAAATAAAGGAAATTAATTAAAATTAGAAGTTAAATAAAATCCTAGTTCTAAGGTGTTTTTAATTATTTATGAAAGATATTCAAGTTTAACCTAATTTACACTAGTTAATTAATTACATGGGTATTTACAAAATAATTAATAATTAATAATAATAAGAAGAAGAAATTATTTATTAAGAAAAAGATAAAAATGCTAAAAAAAACTAATTTCTACATATTTTAGTTATTTAAGAAAAGATTAAAATTGAAAACCTAATTTTACTAAATTAATTGGTTTAAAGATTTATTTACAAAAAATATTAATGAATTAAATAATAATTAAACATATTGTATTTTTTTTTATTTCTGATTTTTGCGTTATGAAAATTATCTTTGTGAATTAAATAAAACAATAAAACAAATAAAAGAATAAAAAGGAAAATTAAAATAAAAAATAAAAATATGCAAACCATGGGGGTGTCTGGCCCTTTTTGGAGGTGTGTTTGAAGCATTTTTGGCCCATCAGATTCCAAGCCCTTTTGACTTTCTATGCTTGCATGTGGAGTGGTTGACCAGTGTGTATGGTAGGCTGCATGTTCTGGCCTTTGGATTGACCCTCAGGGACACTTGGCTGGCTTGGACGTGGGGTTGCATGATGAACCCTGGGAGAGACGCTATACAGAAGCATGTTATGGAAAAAATTATGAAATATGATAGGGGACCTGGGAATCGAACCCAGGTCCCAGTACCTGCATGACAACTCACCAACCAGTTGAACTAGCGCGTTTCTTTGTTAGTATAATGGGACATGATTATTATAATAGAAAAACAATATTATGATGTAGTAATCAAAAAAACGCGCCAGTATTCAAACTGACCAACCACACTCAGACACGCCATCTTCGTCTTCCTCTTTTTCCTGTAAATACAAGCAAATAGCGGGGGTTTTAAACCCCCACTAAACTCAACCTGAAAAATAGCGAATAGGATATAGGCAAACATAAAAAGGGCGCGAGGGTGAGTTAGCTTCGTTTGGATATCACGAATCCATTGGTACCAGTTTGAAGGGCTAATTTTTCCTTATGAAGGAACCCCTAATTCAAAGCTCCTGAAACCCTAAAATGCATTAATGGTGGATCACGATACAGGCATTATTAGTTCAATCAAAGGGCACCATTAGCTTCAGAACATTCATATTAGTATAAATCAACCATTAAAAGACATGAATAATGCATGAAAGTTCAAACACGATTATGAAAATTTTTATGAAAAGTGTGATATCGTTCTACCACTTCTGGAGGTCTGGAGACTTGGCTTTGATTGCAAACGTTTCCTAGGTGTCTCAGCAATGTTTTGGAACACTTTTCAAGCCTTGAAACACCTTGTAATTAGGTTTTCAGTTTTCAATATTTTTGTCAAAAAATGCAATGTTGTTCTCTCTTTTCTGCGCAGCTTTTTGTGTCCATGAGCATTAGGTTAGCTTTGTATATGTAACTGAATAGAATTAGGTTAAAAAACCAGCCCATAATCCATGCATTGATGATTTGGAGATTTGATTTTCAATGATATCAATTTCAATCTTTTTGCCATGAAACTATTGCCAATCATGAGAGATATTGCCTTTTTGAATGTGAAACGACATCCTTAGCACATAATGAATGAATTCTCTGCACAAAAAGATTTGAAAGATATTATTTGATATTTTTTCATATTTAAATTTAATTAAGTGAATTAATAATAATAAAAATTCAAATGATTAACCAAAAATAAGAAAATACATCCCTTTGAGGTCAATGGGTCGTGCATAGCCTTTGGGTAATGATTTATGAAAGAAATTGAGGCCCATTAGCATTTTTGAGGCCTTTTGTGCAAAGTTGACTTTTCAAAATTCCCAAAAATTTCCCAACTTCTACAAGGCATATCTTGCTCAATTTTGAAGCTTTGATCATGTTCTTGGACATTTTGGAAAGGTCTTGAAGTCCTCTAACCAATGCCTTTGGTCCCATGTCATTTTTATTTACCAATCTCAAGTTATGGTCTTTGACTTAAAGTGCCTTTTTGTTGACTTTTGAAAATGACCTATAATGTTGAAATTGATAACTTTTTGTGAGAGCATTTCTTGGACTTGAAGTGTGAAGATGAGTTGTAGGAAATGTCATTCTCTTCAAAATGAGCTTTGGATGGAATTTTTATAATAAACCATGTGGGAGTTATGCCCTGGTCAATTTGCAGTTGACTTTTTCCACTGTCCAAAAATAGAAACTTTTGCATCTTGAGACTTTTTGAGCCATGCTTTGAGAATCATGATCAAGAATTGATCAAATGATGTTTGTGGCTTCAAAATAAGATGTTGACCAAAAATTTTGACTTTTGATTGTCAAATGACCATTTTGCCCCTGCAGTTGACTGTGAAGCAATTAGGGTTTTTGACTGTGCAATTTGATGCTGTGAGTCTTGAAACTTAACATATGGATGCTTGACAATGTATATAGGCATGTGGGACTTGATTGGACCCTTGGAAACCTCATTTTCTTTGTCAGAACTAAAACCCTAGTTTTGACTGTGTTAGGAGGCCATTGGACTGTGCAACCCCTTGAGAGATTTTGAACCTTGATCTTGGCAAATCTTGAAGAATATGGGAGGGTAAATTTTGGGGTACAACAGTTGCCCCTGTTCAATCTTCTTAGACCAGAGGATGTAGATTGGCTGTCGTGCCTTTCGTAATCCGAAGGTGGAAGATGATTGAACACTAGAGTGCACAGAAATTTGCACTCACATAGTAGAATGTCAGCAGTGTGATATAGAGAATGGGCTTACGGATGCCATTTGGAGACTGTGGGGTAGGAAGATGGGCTTATAGATGCCATCTGGAAGTGTGACAGTACCTGGTCGGGAATGGACTAATAGACGCCATTTGGAGACTATTGGTATGTGGATGGGCTTATAGATGCCATCTAGGTGTCGATCGCGTAAGAGATTCCTTAGCGAGAACTTGCGTACCTGAGAAAGAAAATAATTACCTGGCCTGTTACCGGAGTTGATCTTCAAACTCTTTATGTAGACGTGCCCTGGCTGGATACAGGTATCAAATCTTTAAACTCTTCAGACGTGCCCTGGCGGGATACAAGAATCGAGTCTGGAGAATACAGTCGTCAACAGATACACCCTGGCAGGATACAGGAATCGGATCTTCGAACTCTTCAGACGTGCCCTGGCAGGATACAGGAATCGAGTTTGGTAATGTTAGTCGTCAACAGATACACCCTGGCAAGATACAGGAATCGGATCTTCGAACCCTTCAGACGTGCCCTGGCAAGATACAAGAATCGAGTCTGGTAATGTTGGTCGTCAACAGATACACCCTGGCGAGATACAGGAATCGGATCTTCGAACCCTTCAGACGTGCCCTGGCAAGATACAGGAATCGGGTCTGGTACTGTTAGTCGTCAACGGATACACCCTGGCAAGATACAGGAATCGGATCCTCAAACTCTTCAGACGCACCCTGGCAAGATACAGGAATCAGGTCTGGTACTGTTAGTCGTCAACGGATACACCCTGGCAAGATACAGGAATCGGATCCTCAAACTCTTCAGACGCACCCTGGCAAGATACAGGAATCGGGTCTGGTACTGTTAGTCGTCAACGGATACACCCTGGTAAGATACATGAATCGAATCCTCAAAATCTTCAGACGCACCCTGGCAAGATACAGGAATCGAGTCTGGAGCTTCAAAAGGTTTTTGTTGATAATCATGTGATGAATGAATCAGGGACGGTTACTACCTCAACGGGACGATGAGAGAACCTTGGACGATTACTACCTCAACGGGACAATGAGAGAACCTTTGGGAGATTACTACCTCAACGGGACGATGAGAGAACCTTGGACGATTACTACCTCAACGGGACGATGAGAGAACCTTTGGGCGATTACTACCTCAACGGGACGATGAGAGAACCTTTGGGCGATTACTACCTCAACGGGACGATGAGAGAACCTTTGGGCGATTACTACCTCAACGGGACGATGAGAGAACCTTTGGGCGATTACTACCTCAACGGGGCGATGAGAGAACCTTGGACGATTACTACCTCAATGGGACGATGAGAGAACCTTTGGGCGATTACTACCTCAACGGGACAATGAGAGAACCTTGGACGATTACTACCTCAACGGGACGATGAGAGAACCTTTGGGCGATTACTACCTCAACGGGACGATGAGAGAACCATTGGGCGATTACTACCTCAACGGGACGATGAGAGAACCTTTGGGCGATTACTACCTCAACGGGACGATGAGAGAACCTTTGGGCGATTACTACCTCAACAGAATGATGAAGGAATCTTGGATGTCTTCTTCTTCAAGAGGTAAAGACTTTTATCTGTTGATCGTTCTTTTCCTGAAAAAGTAACGAGTTAGTTGTATGCAATGTCATAATGTATGACATGCATGATGTCATGATGTTCTCAAAACTAAATGAGATTGGGGTGATACGATGCGTGTATGCATGTATCATAATGTATGACAAGGTGATGTTTATGAATGTATTTTCGTCTAGGAAAATAAATCCTTGACGGGTGTCGGGAAGTTGAATCCTGGGCTGATATGGAAGAGTAGAGCTCTGTTTCCGCTGGGGGTGATGGTTGCAAGAATACCGGTAGAAGAAGATGACTCCGTTGGGGAACAAACTTGGCGAATAGATTACTCTGCGGGGAATTCTCTGTGGGGAGAGGAATACTTCGTTGAGGTTGATGATAACTCCGCTGGGGATTCCATTGGTAAGTCATGTTGGGAGATCTGATGAACTCTGCTGGGGATAGGAAGACTTCGCCGGGGACGATCTCTCCGTGGCAATTGGCTGAGGATAACCCAGTTATATTCTGGTGGGGAAATGAACTTTGAATAAAGCCGGGGGAGCGTTCGTACTATGCGGATGACAAGCTTCCAGAATCTACTGGGGATAAGCTTTAAGACCTGTTGGGGATATGGATTCCACTTTCCTGGGGGAACTTTTGGACTGGACTCTCCTGGGAAATTTTTTTTGAGATGTACTGGGGAAGTGGCTCCATCGAATGTCTGGTATTCCGCCGGGGAACAATCTTAGATCAAGACTGCCGGGGATGCTTGTTAAGAATGTTTGTATACTCCGCTGGGGAATGTTGAGATCCGCGGGGGATAATCCAACTTCCTTGAGGTTGATAGTGGACTAACTCTGCTTGGGGAGAGTATCGTTGACTTGCTGGCTCACTCTCTGGGGAGTTAAGGCATCTTGGTTATGTTCTTCAGCTGAACTTACCTTGGTACCTTGGTGGTCAGAGCAATTAGATCGCTTAGACAACTCATTATTGCCTCTGTTTCTGCGAGAGAAGGTACCTGTGGAGGCGCTTGATTACTGCCGATAGACGACTCTTCTTTTGGTAGGCAAGTGACGAGATGACAGGACATAGTCGTACGCTTTGATCCCTAATTTTTTTGCTTGGACCGCCCTTTCGGGTTTTCAGTCCACCGGGATACCCATTTTTGCCCAAGCCGCCTTTTCAGGTTTTCGACTTGCCGAGTGTACAGATTTTTCATTTCATCCCTTA
This sequence comes from Vicia faba, assembly GCA_948472305.1. Classification (NCBI taxonomy): domain Eukaryota; kingdom Viridiplantae; phylum Streptophyta; class Magnoliopsida; order Fabales; family Fabaceae; genus Vicia; species Vicia faba. The sequence goes on along the minus strand of OX451737.1, from coordinate 76,775,372 downwards.
TTTTTGCCCGAACCCTTTTGGTTCGTCGGGAAGCCCTTATTTTTGCCTAGGTGTGTCAACCTAGCGGGTATTTGATTATGCGTAGTATTTTTTCGACTATGTCTATGCTCTCAGAATGTAGGGAGTTGCCCCTGTCAGAAGTGTAGTCGTACCACGGGAAGGTCTTCGTTGATCATGCAAGATTCATTACGGGAATTCAAATCCAATGCCCCAAGTGATCCAGATGGAGATTTGCCCCTGGTATTTGGCATTTTGAGAGATTCCTTGAATCTTGACTTGACTGCCCCAGATGATGGACAATAATCACGTCTGCCCCTTGATTGGAAGTGCTTTTGTTCACTAGGTATTCATCGTGCGAATTTTCCTGCTGTTCAAACAAATAGTTATATGCAAACAATGTTATATCAAAAATGCAAAGCTTATATCTGTCTTGAAGATTTTGAAAATGCATTATTTTTCCTAAAACAAGTGAATGTTAGTAAAACGTGATGTCAACTCCGTATTTACCGTAGGCCTTAAGGAGTCAGGATACCTTTCGTAACAGTATGCTTTCGAACTAACCCATGCTTCAGCTAGGACTTTTAAGGGTTGTAACGTGGCCTGGTTCACGGTTTAAGAAACAAAGGATAAAGGCTCAAATTTTATTTGTACCCACCCGTTCTTCGTGATGTTCTTCAATCCTAAACTCAGCTAATCGTGCGTTAGACCTTGTTGAGTCTTTGCTTTGATATTCCAGTGATGGTTCGGATGTTGACAATTTATTTTGAATAGGCAGTCATTTTTTGTCGAAGGTTTGTAAGACCTCCTTCTTTTTTTTTTATTTTGTTATCCCTGTTTTTTGCCTGAACTGTTTCTTTTTGTATTTACAGTCAGCGGGATGCCCCAGTTTTGTAAGTCTCCTTCATAGTTTTTTGACTTATTGGGCTTTAGTTTTTTTTTGTTTTGGTAATGACTGCCTGTCTTTATGATTTTTCGGAACCATCACTGTCTTTTGTTTTGTAAGGACTTCTTTGGTGCCATTCGTTGTGCATTTGGATCAACTGAGAAGACTACCCTGCCCCAGGTTATGATTAAGGGTTTTAATTTTTGAAAAGAAAAACTCCTGCTTCTTTGGCTCAAAGGGGTTAACGAGGGATTATCTTCCTTATAACTCCAGTGTTTAGGGATTGAAACAATGCCTGTACCTCATCAGCGGGGTCTGTTCAAAAGCATACTGTAGATTGTGGTATCGTTTTCGTCATCCTCCCTCAAGAGGCTTAGAATTATTCAAGAGTTGATCATCACAAAAATATGAAAGCAGTTTTGAATATAGCGAATGCGAATATATTGATTCAAAACAGACATATGCGATGCATTAATGAAATAACAACGTTTAACATGAATAAATGTTTGAACAAAAGAAAATTACAACTTGAAAATTCTAATGGACAAAAAGTCCCCTCATCTCGGGACTTGTTACTTTAGCTGGTGAATCCTGTAGGGATGGTAGAAAAACTCAGCCTGACCCACTTGGGTGAAATCCACTGCTCCTTCATTAATCAGGTCCTGGACTTTGTTCTTCAGAGCCCAGCAGTCGGCACTGTCGTGTCCAGGACTATCGGAGTGGTATGCACATCTTTTGTTAGGATGATAGTTAGGAGCAGATGTGTTAGGGTTCCGGGGAGGAGCCCTTAGTGTAATCAGATTCAACCTCAGCAGGTGTTGTAGAGCTTGAAACAACAACATGTTAAGCTGGGTGAATTGCCTCTTGGACCTGCTTAGCTTACTCTGATCAACCTGTTGCTCTGGGCGAGGTTGATGTTGGGTTTGTGAAGTGGTAGCAGCTTGGAGAGGTCTATTCATTGAACCAAACCTTTGACTTCTTGGAGGCTGGTTAATGACTTGGTCCCTGACTTGGACTGGTTGCTTCATGTCTTGATGAAGCTGACTGATCATGGTCCTCAACTCTTCTTGCTCCCGAGCTAAGCCTTGGATGAGAGCCATTTGCCCCAGCATTTGGGTTCTCATTGCATCCACCTCAGCTTGTAGACGTTTTAGCCATTCGTCCTTGTCATCTTCGAGACTTTTCTTGGCCAAATTCCCCATGAGGAGTGTCCTCAACTCTTCTTTCCCCTTGGATAGGCTTAAGAAGATCTCCCTGAACTGAATCTCTTGAGCATGAGGACCCTGGTTTTCTTGTTGGGAAGCCATTGCTGAAATAAACAGCGAAGGAGGTAAGTGACCTGTAAGAAGGGTACCTGTTATGCAATGATGTGTATGTATGCATGCAATGTTTTCAAGGACCTCTCGGGGTAAACAAGAAAATTGTTAGCATTTGAATCCGGTAGCTTGATTGAAGGAACTGCATATTGTTGAGAGTCCTTCTTCAAGAGTCAAGGCTCACCATATCGAGTGGGTCATAGCCCCTGACTCAAGTCATTAACCTTGGCTAGAGGAAACTAAATCCCCTTTGCCCCTTGTTGGACATTTGATTCATCATGACCTGCATCACAAACCCTTGAGATCCTTGAAATGGATTAGTCCTTATATAGGATGCATGCAATGGTATGATGGTATGAAGTCATGCTATGCGTGGTGTAATGTAGGTAACCCTGTTATGAGTCCAGATTTAGGACTGTAAACAAAACCTGCAAGAAACTCAAGTATTAGATAACAAGCATGCAAGTAGTCCAGTTTGAAGGCACACAAGTCACACAAGAGACCTTAGGGTTTAGGCCAGCATGAAGTTTGGGGGGTACTACCCTCTTGAAGTTGGTGGGCTCAAAACCTGTGCTATTAGAAGTAACCGGGTTCTAAGGGTCCCAATATCATTAGATTGCTTTCATTGTTCATCGTTTCGATTTAGCCATTGAACTGGCGACCGAAATATTCTAAGAAAACAACCCTCAATTGAGTGTAGTATCGAGTATCAACCAACCTCGGACTGCACTAAAGTCAGTTATCTCACTACCCTAAAGAGGCCAAGATGGTTCAATTAAGGTTCCTAAGGTCAGTTGATGCTTCACGACACCACGCGGCGGCCCCGTACTCTTCTTGACTGAACTCAAGGGTTACCGGTACACACCAAAGTGCCACATCAACGTAGCAGACTGCTTCAACCATGTCGGTATACCCCGCACAGTTCCCTCACAGCCTTGTTGCTACTTTCTAAGAAGGTATCCCTAGATCCGAGTTAAGATCTATAGAACTCCCGAGACAGTACCCACAATTTAAAGCAAACAATTCAAGGCAATTGAAAACACAAGTGATCTTGGTCCTAAGGTAAACCTCACTTTATAAGAGTCCCCAGCAGAGTCCCCAGTTCTGTGATCGGTGGATCTGGAACTGACTGTTTAACGCTGGATCACGAAATGTCGCGGAAGCAAGAGTCGCCACCGTCTTTTATTTTCTCCAACATGGATAGGACAAAAGCACAGCAAAATTCCTTATGAGATAGTTTCTCGGTTCGGGAGGTAGATTTATAGAAAGGGAAGGTGTTAGTACCCTTTCTATCCATGGTTATCCATGGGCTCTTAGATACTTTCTCATTTGTGTTTTCAAAATGTTTGTTTGCTTTTCAATTGTGAGTGGGTTTAAAAAAAGTTTCGTTTAAAGATTTCAGATCGACTCTTGTATCAGTCCTTAAGAGTGTTTGAAAAATTGTTTTTGAAAGCTTTTTGAAAGTGTCGGTGTGAAAAGAGTTTTTTGATTTGTTTTTGAATAGAGCAAGTATCTATGAGTCATCCACCTACCCTAAGGAATTAGGCTGTGTAGAAGTCCTTAAGGTAGTGCCATCCCACCATTGAGAGGTAGGTAGCACCACCGTTGGAGGTGTTCGGTTCAATTCGTTTTTAGGGACAATGTGGTCACCAGAGCAACAGTAGGACACCTTAGAAGCTACCCTTATGCCATGGGTCATGGGCATAAGGACTTACTAAAACGTCCTATACTCGACGACCACGTTTCGAGGGGCAAGGCAACAGTGAGGCGTACCCTAAGAGTGGTGTGTGAATTTGTGTATTATTTTCAGTTATGTTTTATCTTGTCACGCATTATGGTGATCTACGCTTGCTTTTAATTTAGGCCATTCATTCTTTCAGGCAAAGTTTAGCAGTTTTAAGGGTGCGGAAATTAAAGTGCGGAAAATAAAGTCCTACGCTATTACAAGGCGCGGGTCTATACATCGCCAAATTAACAAAGACCCGTTTTGAATAAAAATGCGGAAAATAAAATAAATTCCTAATCACTATTACATGGCTTGAACAGTTACATAATATTCACAAACGAAATAAGAATAAATGCGCGAAAGAATTGAAGTTGAACGTTCGAGGGCGTTGGACCCTTTAAAGATTAAATTGAAATTAAAAGTTAATTAATTATTAAATTAAGAAAAGGAATGTTTTTTATGTTTTTTGTATTTAATGAAAATAAAGGAAATTAATTAAAATTAGAAGTTAAATAAAATCCTAGTTCTAAGGTGTTTTTAATTATTTATGAAAGATATTCAAGTTTAACCTAATTTACACTAGTTAATTAATTACATGGGTATTTACAAAATAATTAATAATTAATAATAATAATAAGAAGAAGAAATTATTTATTAAGAAAAAGATAAAAATGCTAAAAAAAACCTAATTTCTACATATTTTAGTTATTTAAGAAAAGATTAAAATTGAAAACCTAATTTTACTAAATTAATTGGTTTAAAGATTTATTTACAAAAAATATTAATGAATTAAATAATAATTAAACATATTGTATTTTTTTTTATTTCTGATTTTTGCGTTATGAAAATTATCTTTGTGAATTAAATAAAACAATAAAACAAATAAAAGAATAAAAAGGAAAATTAAAATTAAAAAATAAAAATATGCAAACCATGGGGGTGTCTGGCCCTTTTTGGAGGTGTGTTTGAAGCATTTTTGGCCCATCAGATTCCAAGCCCTTTTGACTTTCTATGCTTGCATGTGGAGTGGTTGACCAGCGTGTATGGTAGGCTGCATGTTCTGGCCTTTGGATTGACCCTCAGGGACACTTGGCTGGCTTGGACGTGGGGTTGCATGATGAACCCTGGGAGAGACGCTACACAGAAGCATGTTATGGAAAAAATTATGAAATATGATAGGGGACCTGGGAATCGAACCCAGGTCCCAGTACCTGCATGACAACTCACCAACCAGTTGAACTAGCGCGTTTCTTTGTTAGTATAATGGGACATGATTATTATAATAGAAAAACAATATTATGCTGTAGTAATAAAAAAAACGCGCCAGTATTCAAACTGACCAACCACACTCAGACACGCCATCTTCGTCTTCCTCTTTTTCCTGTAAATACAAGAAAATAGCGGGGGTTTTAAACCCCCACTAAACTCAACCTGAAAAATAGCGAATAGGATATAGGCAAACATAAAAAGGGCGCGAGGGGTGAGTTAGCTTCATTTGGATATCACGAATCCATTGGTACCAGTTTGAAGGGCTAATTTTTCCTTATGAAGGAACCCCTAATTCAAAGCTCCTGAAACCCTAAAATGCATTAATGGTGGATCACGATACATGCATTATTAGTTCAATCAAAGGGCACCATTAGCTTCAGAACATTCATATTAGTATAAATCAACCATTAAAAGACATGAATAATGCATGAAAGTTCAAACACGATTATGAAAATTTTTATGAAAAGTGTGATGTCGTTCTACCACTTCTGGAGGTCTGGAGACTTGGCTTTGATTGCAAACGCTTCCTAGGTGTCTCAGCAATGTTTTGGAACACTTTTCAAGCCTTGAAACACCTTGTAATTAGGTTTTCAGTTTTCAATATTTTTGTCAAAAAATGCAATGTTGTTCTCTCTTTTCTGCGCAGCTTTTTGTGTCCATGAGCATTAGGTTAGCTTTGTATATGTAACTGAATAGAATTAGGTTAAAAAACCAGCCCATAATCCATGCATTGATGATTTGGAGATTTGATTTTCAATGATATCAATTTCAATCTTTTTGCCATGAAACTATTGCCAATCATGAGAGATATTGCATTTTTGAATGTGAAACGACATCCTTAGCACATAATGAATGAATTCTCTGCACAAAAAGATTTGAAAGATATTATTTGATATTTTTTCATATTTAAATTTAATTAAGTGAATTAATAATAATAAAAATTCAAATAATTAACCAAAAATAAGAAAATACATCCCTTTGAGGTCAATGGGTCGTGCATAGCCTTTGTGTAATGATTCATGAAAGAAATTGAGGCCCATTAGCATTTTTGAGGCCTTTTGTGCAAAGTTGACTTTTCAAAATTCCCAAAAATTTCCCAACTTCTACAAGGCATATCTTGCTCAATTTTGAAGATTTGATCATGTTCTTGGACATTTTGGAAAGGTCTTGAAGTCCTATAACCAATGCCTTTGGTCCCATGTCATTTTGATTTACCAATCTCAAGTTATGGTCTTTGACTTAAAGTGCCTTTTTGTTGACTTTTGAAAATGACCTATAATGTTGAAATTGATAACTTTTTGTGAGAGCATTTCTTGGACTTGAAGTGTGAAGATGAGTTGTAGGAAATGTCATTCTCTTCAAAATTAGCTTTGGATGGAATTTTTCTAATAAACCATGTGGGAGTTATGCCCTGGTCAATTTGCAGTTGACTTTTTCAGCTGTCCAAAAATAGAAACTTTTGCATCTTGAGACTTTTTGAGCCATGCTTTGAGAATCATGATCAAGAATTGATCAAATGATGTTTGTGGCTTCAAAATAAGATGTTGACCAAAAATTTTGACTTTTGACTGTCAAATGACCATTTTGCCCCTGTAGTTGACTGTGAAGCAATTAGGGTTTTTGACTGTGCAATTTGATGCTGTGAGTCTTGAAACTTAACATATGGATGCTTGACAATGTATATAGGAATGTGGGACTTGATTAGACCCTTGGAAACCTCATTTTCTTCGTCAGAACCAAAACCCTAGTTTTGATTGTGTTAGGAGGCCATTGGACTGTGCAACCCCTTGAGAGATTTTGAACCTTGATCTTGGCAAATCTTGAAGAATATGGGAGGGCAAATTTTGGGGTACAACACAGACCATCAATGGGCTGATATCTTCACTAAACCTATTTCTGAAGATAGGTTCAATTTCATTCTGAAACATCTCAGCATGAAACTCTGCCCATAGTGAAAATGTTTTAATTTTATATATTAACCTTCAGAATGTATCTGTTTTACTGTGAACTTCTGATCAATCTCCTTCCAGAAAGATAGACATGCAGATTGTATCAGATTCTATTCTTGAAGATCTGAGCATTTCAGCTCAAGGATAGACGTGTTGTTCACTAAATCAAACAAGTGTCATCCAATCATCAGCAAATCTCTGAAGCAGAACGCGTGCACGCTTCTGAGAAGGCAAAACGCTGATTGGGTGCATTGAGACACATGTCTGGTAACTGTTTCAAGTATCTTTCTCAAATCCCTCAAAGTCAGCAAGCATTAAATGCACGTAATCATGTTTTAAAAAGTAATCATGAATTATTTCTCTCTCTTGAAACCGTTTACACTTTCAAAAAAAAATTTTGAAATCTATTTAAGCACATTAACATCATTCATTAATCCTTTACCGTTTCTTACAATCTTACAAATATTTTTCTGCATTTTCCTTGTGTGTTCATCTCTTTCAAAAGAAACCCATTTTTCAGTTTTCTCAGAAAAACCCTAAGTGTGAACATGGCAACCTCCAGCAATGTTTCTGCAGGTTCTCAGAAGGAGGCTTCATCTGAACAATACAAGATTACCTTCAGAACTCTCCTTACACCAGTGAAGAACTTGGAAGTACTGTCTGAACTGATTGTCGATTTCTCCAGTCTGAAAGAAAATGGATTCGATTTGACAGAAGAAGTTAGGGCTCAAGGATGGGAGAGATATTTTGATAGGTTGGTGGGTCCAACATTCCCAGTATTGGTCAAGGAGTTCTAGATTCATGCGTCCGCCTCAACACATCTTGTTACCTCCTTCATAATGGGAAAGAAAATTATGATCACTGAGGATCACATTGCAAGATTGATTGGATACAGTGGCGGTGGCATCCGCTGTATCGACATGGCTGAAAGATGCTCTGATGTTGGTGTCATTGCAAAACAGATTTTCACCCATGGGGTGCCCAGCAGCAAAATCAGAGACTTAAAGGATCAGCACAGAGTATGGGCGAAGATCATTCTGGGGTGCTTTAATCACAGGAAGCCCACAAGCTCTCCTGATTATATAAATATAGATCAGCAGTTTCTGATCTATTTTATTAATCAGAAGGTAAAGGTTAACTTGGCTCACTTTCTGTTTAATCACCTCAGGACCAGCGTCAAGGAAACAAGGGAAGAAGAAAGGACAAAAACGGATTGGATACCCTTTGGCCGGTTAATATCAGATATTTTGACTGAGAATAGGCTGATAGAGCACCTCACAGAAGCTCAGAAATTAAGTTACATTGAACCTACTGTTGGCAAGCCTCTGAACGCCAAGAATCTGAAGAAAATGAAACTGATAGAGAATATCAGAAAGGAACCCAGCGTTACTCCTCTTACTGAAATCACCAGCAGAAGAGTCCCTCTGGACGACTTTCCAATATTTTCTGAGATTGACTCTAAACCAGTCACTGTTCTCAGATACTTGGACGCTTGCAAGGCTGATGGTACAGATCCCAATCTGAATATCAAAGATCTGCACCAACAACAACCAGAAGTTACTATGAAGAAGACAAAGAAAAGAAAGGCCACTTCAGAAGGACCATCCCAGCAGACCCCTAAGAAAAGAGGTAATCTATATGCTGCTTCTGTTTTAAATTCTTCTGCTATTCCAACATCAATCCCAACCCCAGCTTTCCATGAACTTCCAATCCCCATACCAACTATTGATGAAACCGAACCAGAAGATGACCCTTCTGAGTCACTGACTCTCAGGAGACCCCGCACCAAAAATCCAAAACCCACACCATCAACAGAATTAGAACTTGACAAAGTTCTGTCTGAAATTGATGAACGTGTTTTCGCTCACCTCTCAAATAATCCAAACATTCAACCAGAAATTGCCCACTCTCCTCAACCAGAACAACCTCTCTCACCCATACCAGAAGAACCACAAATTCCACAACAACCAGAAAGTCAACCAGAAATTCTACCTCCTTCTCCACAACCATAAATTCCTCCTCCCTCTCCTCAACCAGAACTTCATCCACCATCACCTCAACCATCACCTCCACAACCTGAGTTTCATCACTCTGAAACTCCATCACCTGAACCTCAAACCCCTGAACCTCATTCTCCTCAATCCTCTGAGCCACAACCCTTGGCAATTCAGCTGCCATGTGGTACAACTGTAACCATGGCCCAGCTGCCATCCTCGCTAGAAACTACCCCTCCAAATACTCCAAACAGTCCAATTATTATTTCTGATTCTCCCACTCCATCTCCCAAACAAACTACAGAAAACCACAGCAGGACCTTCATCGATTTAACAATCCTTGACCGTCTTGCTGATCTCAAAAACAAAATAGCCATTCCCAAACCAAAACAGCTAGATGTTGGATCTGGTATTGAGAATTTTGAAACAGGCTTGCAGCAGTGGATTGCTTCTCTAAAGCAAGTTTGCCCTGGAATGATTGATCCTGCTGCCTCAGACCAACTCTGGACACGATTCAGAATATGGGTACGTGCTGAAGCCCTCAAATTGCAAGATATCAATTATGAGCAAGCACAACAGAACTTCAGCAAGCTGCTAAACAAAGTTGGAAGTCAGCTGCTGAAAGAAGAAGTGCTCCTTCTGGATAGTGAGCCATGGTCTGAGAAGCGTCCAGCTTCAAAAGTGCAGCCAGAAGAGGATCAGACTTCTCAAGCTGAAGAGGTCAGACAAGCTGAAGATGTTGCAGAAAGCTCTCAGAAGCTTCCTGCTTCTGATGTTTCTCAAGCTGCCTTGGACAGGCAGACTCTGGAAGAGCTGAGGCTGAATGATATTCGTCTGCAGCAAAGAATGGATGAAAATGATCAGAAGATGAAGGAAAGGATGGATGTGCAAGACAGCAAGATAGATACAGTAGTCAGCATGGTGCACAAGCTGAATGAAACTGCTGATCAGATTAAGGCAATGTTGGAGACTCTGTTCACACGCTTCCCACCCCAACCTTAGTTGTTCATTCATGATTTTTTTTCAATATTTTCTTTGCATATCATCTGTACTGTTTGTCTGGCTCTGAATTTAATATAACAATTTTTTCTGCTCTGATCGTTTTAGCTTATATCACTTGCACTTTTTGATTGCTGACAAAAAGGGGGAGAACAAGAATGATATTTTTCAATAACGGATTACTTGAGACAAAAAGTCTCAAACATTCTAACACTCGGATATACTTGAATGTTTTCTGTTTTTGCATAAGTCTACAGGTACAAGAAGTTAATCACCTCTGATACACTGAAGCTCGAAGCTCTGTGTGATCGGTGGATTTAGAACTGACTGTTTAAAGCTGGTTCGCGAAATGTCGCGGAAGCAAGAGTCGCCACCGTCTTTTATTTTCTCCAACATGGACAGGACAAAAGCACAACAAAATTCCTTATGAGATAGTTTCTCGGTTCGGGAGGTAGATTTATAGAAAGGGAAGGTGTTAGCACCCTTTCTATCCATGGTTATCCATGGGCTCTTAGATACTTGCTCATTGTGTTTTCAAAATGTTTGCTTTTCAAAGTGTGAGTGGGTTTGAAAAAGTTTCTTTGAAAGTTTTCTGAATAACTCTTGTATCTGTCCTCAAGAGTGTTTGAAAAATTGTTTTTTGAAAGCTTTTTTGAAAGTGTCGGTGTGAAAAGGTTTTTTTGTTTTGTTTAGAAGAGAGCAAGTATCTATGAGTCATCTACCTACCCTAAGGAATTAGGCTGTGTAAATGTCCTTAAGGTAGTGCCATCCCACCATTGAGAGGTAGGTAGCACCACCGTTGGAGGTGTTCGGGTCAATTCGAGTTTAGGGACAGTGTGGTCATCGAAGCAACGACAGGACATCTTAGAAGCTACCCTTATGTCCTTGATCCTTTTTTTTAATCCGAGGCAACCGTTTCGAGGCAACTATTTCGAGGCAACTGGATCATGGACATAAGGACTTACTAAAACGTCCTATACTTGACGACCACGTTTCGAAGGCAACAGGTGAGGCGTACCCTAGAAGTGGTGTGTGTATTTGTGTGTTATTTTCAGGTATTGTTATCTTTGATCAGGGCATTATTGTGAGCTACGCTTGTTTTTAATTAACCATACATTCTTTCATGCAATTTAGAATTTAAGAGTGCGGAAATTTAAATGCGGAAAGATAAAAACTACGCTATTATAAGGCGCGGGTCTATACATCGCCAAATTACAAAGACCCGTTTTGATAAAAATGCGGAAAGTAAAAAGATCTAATTACTATTACAATCCCTGAGCAGTTACATAATATTCAAAAGAAAATAAATGCGCGAAAAGAAATTGAAATTGAATGTCCGAGGGTTTTGACCCTTTGCTTGAAATTAAACGAAATTAAAATCTATTATTATTTAATTAAAGAAAAGAATATGTTTTTATTTTTTGGTATTTATGAAGATAAAGAAAATTAAGATTAGAAGGAAACCCTAGTTCTAAACATTTTAATTATTAATAAAAAGAAATATTAAAGTTACTCTAATTTACTAATTAATTAATATGCATGTTTATTTACAAAAATAAATAGTAATTATAATAATAAATAATGAGAAAAATAATTAATTAAGAAAAGGATGAAAAATGTCCAAAAAAAACCCTAAGTCTAGATATTTTTTATTTATTAAGAAAAGGATTAAAGTTTAAAACCCTAAATTAACTAAATTAATTGTTAAAGTTTATTTACAAAAAAATAAATTAATGAGTAAATTAATAAATAATTAAATATATTTTGTATTTTTGGTTTCTGATTTTTATATTATGAAAATTATTTTTATGGTGAATTGATTAAAACAATTAAAAACAATTAAAAGAATTATAAATAAAATTGAAAAAATAATGCAAACCAGGGGGGTATCAGGCCCAGAATGGAGGTAAATTGAAGCAATCTGGCCCATTAGCATAGAGCCTTGTTTGACTTTCCACGCTTGCGTGTGCCTTGGTTGACTGAGGTACATGATAGATCTCATCCAATGGCCCTTAGATTAATCAACGTGAGCGCGTGGCAGTCTTAAGCGTGAGTGCATATGGTAAGCCTTTGGTTGAGCGCTGCATAGGAACATGTTATAACAAAAATCATGGATTAAATGGGGGGACCTGGGAATCGAACCCAGGTCCCAACGCTTAAGGGACACGTTGCCAACCAACTGAGCTATTGCGTTTCTTTGTATACCTAATGGATAGACAATATAATATATACAAAATAATGGTTAGTGATATAAGACAAAAAATTACGCGCCAGATTTGAATCTCCTAATAGCATCAGGCCACGTCCATCTTCTTCCTTGTTTTCCCTGCAATTATAGAACAAATAGCGGGGGTTTTAAACCCCCACTAAGTGGAACAGTGCATAATAGCGAATAGGCCTACAGATAAGATAAATTGAGCGCGAGGTTTCCATTTGCTTCGTCTTGATGCAACGATTCTATCCATATAGGTTAGGTGGTCCAATTTTACAGTATATGGAAACCCCTAATATTGAAACTCTGAAACCCTAATGTCCTTCAATGGTGGATTCTGATTTAGGCAACATTATCACAATTAAGTTGTACCAATCGCTTCAGAAGGTTAATATTAGTATACATCAAACAAGAAAAATGGCTAAAAGTGCATGAATCATGATATGGAATTCAAGGAAATGTGGCAAACCGTATAGCCTGTGTTCTTCAATTCTTTGCATGTTTTGACTCGTTCTTGATTGCAAACGCTTCCTGGATGCTTAGGCCACGTGTTGGAATCCTTCAGAAGCTTTGAATTATGCTCTAACTATGAAATCAGTTTTCAAGTTTTTGATGAAAAGTTGCAACTTTGTTCTATGGCTTTAGCAGCTTTTTCGTGTCTTCTTGAATTAGGTTAGGTTATGCATAAGTATATGAACGAAATTAGGTCAAGAAACAAGCCCATAAGTCCATGAATTGATGATTTCAATATTTGATTTTTATCATATCTTTTTCAATCTTTTTTTCATGGAAACCCTTGCCAATCATGGAAAATATTCCCTTTTTGAATGTGAAACGACTTGCCAGCTTGCCCTAGTATGATTTGCTGCACAAAAAGATTTGAAAAGCATTATTTGATGTTTTTCTACAATTAAAATTAATTAAATGAATTAATAAGAATAGAAAATTCAATTAATTAATTAAAAATAAGAAAATAAATCCTTTTAAGCTCAATGGGTCGTGCATAGGCTTTGGTTAATTATTCAAGGAAGAATTTGAGGCCCATTAGCAATTTTGAAGTGTTTTAGGCAAAGTTGACTTTTTAAAATTCCCAAAAATTTCCCAACTTCTCCAATGCATATCTTGCTCAATTTTGAAGCTATGAACATGTTCTTGGATATTTTGGAAAGGTCTTGAAGTCCTCTAACCAATGCCTTTGGTCCCTTGTCATTTTGATTTACCAATCTCAAGTTATAGTCTTTGACTTAAAGTGCCTTTTTGTTGACTTTTGAAAATGACCTATAATGTTGAAATTGATAACTTTTTGTGAGAGAATTTCTTGGACTTGAAGTGTGAAGATGAGTTGTAGGAAATGTCATCCCCTTCAAAATGAGCTTTGGATGGGATTTTTCTGATGAACCATGAAGAAGTTATGCCTAGGTCAATTTGCAGTTGACTTTTTCAACTGTCCAAAAATAGAAACTTTTGCATCTTGAGACTTTTTGAGCCATGCTTGTGGAATCATGATCAAGAATTGATAAAATAATGTTTGTGGCTTCAAAATAAGATGTTGACCAAAGATTTTGACTTTTGACTGTTAAATGACCATTTTGCCCCTGCAGTTGACTGTGGAGCAATTAGGGTTTTTGACTGTGCAACTTGATGCTGTGAGTCTTGAAACTTGACATATGGATGCTTGACAATGTATGTAGGCATGCGGGACTTAATTGGACCCTTGAAAACCTCAATTTCTTTGCAAGAACCAAAACCCTAATTTTGACTGTGTTAGGAGGCAATTGGACTGTGCAACCTTTGAGAGATTTTGAATCATCTGGAGATTGATCTTGGCAAATCTTGAAGAATATGGGAGGGCAAATTTTGGGGTACAACAGTTGCACCTGTTCAATCTTCTTAGACCTGAGGATGTAGATTGGCTGGCGTGCCTTTCGTGATCCGAAGGTAGAAGATGATTGAACACTAGAGTGCCCAGAAATTTGCACTCACATAGTAGAGTATCAGCAGCGTGATAGCGGGAATGGGCTCACAGATGCCATTTGGAGGCTGATGGATAGGAAGATGGGCTTATAGATGCCCTCTGGAAGTGTGACAGTACCTTGTCGGGAATGGGCTTATGGATGCCATTTGGAAGCGTAATGGATAATTGTGGAGATGGGCTTATAGATGCCATCGGGGGGTTGTTGATCGCGTAAGAGATTCCTTAGCGAGAACTTACGTACCTGAGAAAGAAAATAATTACCTGGCCTGTTACAGGGGTTGACCTTCAAACTCTTTATGTAGATGTGCCCTGGCTGGATACAGGGATCGAATCTTTAAACTCTTCAGACGTGCCCTGGCAAGATACAGGAATCGAGTCTGGTATAGTCGTCAACAGATACACCCTGGCAAGATACAGGAATCGGATCTTCGAACTCTTCAGACGTGCCCTGGCAGGATACAGGAATCGAGTCTGGAATTAGTCGTCAACAGATACACCATGGCAAGATACAGGAATCGGATCTTCAAACTCTTCAGACGTGCCCTGGCAGGATACAGGAATCGAGTCTGGTATAGTCGTCAACAGATACACCCTAGCAAAATACAGGAATCGGATCTTCGAACTCTTCAGACGTGCCCTGGCAGGATACAGGAATCGAGTCTGGTATAGTTGTCAACAGATACACCCTGGCAAGATACAGGAATCGGATCTTCGAACTCTTCAGACGTGCCCTGGCAGGATACAGGAATCGAGTATGGTATAGTCATCAATAGATACACCCTGGCAAGATACAGGAATCGGATCTTCGAACTCTTCAGACGTGCCCTGGCGAGATACAGGAATCGAGTCTGGTATAGTCGTCAACAGATACACCCTGGCAAGATACAGGAATCAGATCTTTAGTTGCGACCGTTGATAGTAATCATCTTTGTATTGACCTTTGTCCTGAAAAGACAAAACGTTAGTTGTATGCGATGTCATGATGTATGAAAAGCATGATGTCATGATGTTCTCAGGGAGAAATGAGATTGTGTGTTATGATGCGTATGTGCATGCATTGTGTATGTAAGTAGGATGTATGAAAATGTGATATGTTTATGAATGTATGTTTTTGTCTAGGAACGTAAATCCTTGACGGGTGTCGGGACGTCGAATCCTGGGCTGATGTTTGAGGAATAGAATCTTGTTTCCGCTAGGGATGATGGTTGCAAGAATACTGGTAGGAGAAGATGACTCTGTTGGGGACTAAACCTTGTGAGGAGATTACTCTGCGGGGAGTGAACTCTGTAGGGAAAGAGAGGTACTTTGTTGAAGTCGATGATAACTCCGCTGGGGATATCATTGATGTGTTATGTTGAAGGAATTAATGAATTCCGCTGGGGGATAGGAAGACTTCGTCGGGGACGATCTTTCCGTGACAATTGGCTGAGGATAACCCAGTTATATCCTGGTGGGGAAATAACCTTCTGAATAAAGTCGAGGGAGCGTTCGTATTATGCGGGTGACAAGCTTCCAGAATCTACTGGGGATAAGCTTCCTGCTGGGGAGATGGATTCCACTTTCCTGGGGAAACTTTTCAGATTGGACTGGGGACTGGCTCCACTGAACGTCTGGTATACCTCCGGGGAACAATCTTAGATCAAGACTGTCGGGGATGCTTGTTAAGAATGTTTGTAGACTCCGTTGGGGAATGTTGAGATCTGCTGGGGATACCCAATTTCCTTAAGGCTGACAGTGGACTAACTCTGCTTGGGGAGAGTATCGTTGACTTGCTGGCTCACTCTCTGGGGAATTAAGATATCTTGGTTACACTCTTCAGCCGAACTTACCTTGGTACCTTGATAGACAGAGCAATTAGATCGCTTTAGACAACTCATTATTGCCCCTGTTTCTGATGTTACCCGTAATTAATCCTTTGTTTCGTATGCAAATATTTATGAGTTAGCAATTAGTGTCAAATGCATATATCACAACTGAACATTGGACGTTCTTCGCAAGACAAAACAGAAAAAGGAAAAAACAGTTGGCAATTTAGCTGAAACGTGAATTTGTATTGATTTTTGAATTGGCCTGTAAATAGGCGTTTATGTACAAGAGGCTGACGTCATAGTAAGAGAACGTCGCCGAACAACAGAGTTTATACAATCTTGTGAAACAGGAAAACAAAACATCTATGTGAAAAGATAATCCCTCTGGGTTCCAACTCTGCTATTGCCTTTATATCTTCGAGCGTCTCATCACTTGGCTGCTCAGTTGAAGATGAAGCTGATTGATCGATGCCGTCTGAACCTGATGTTGATACCGGATTCTGGATGCAAGGTGGTCCAATGAGACATAGTATTACGCTTTATCCCTAACTTTTGCCTGGACCGCCCTTTCGGGTTTTCAGTCCACCGGGATACCCATTTTTGCCCAAGCCGCCTTTTCAGGTTTTCGACTTGCCGGGTGTACAGATTTTTTCATTTCATCCCTCATTTTTGCCCGAACCCTTTTGGTTCGCCGGGAAGCCCTAATTTTTGCCTAGGTGTGTCAACCTAGCGGGTCTTTTATCATGCGTAGTATCTTTTTACTATGTCTGCATTGGCGGGGTGAGGAAGGTCGTCACCATCCATGGTGGTTAGAATCATGGCTCCTCCTGAGAACACATGTTTAACCACAAATGGCCCTTCGTACGTAGGGGTCCATTTGTCCCTGGGATCACTTTGAGGAAGAATGATGCGTTTGATTACCAGGTCCCCAACTTGATACTCTTGTGGTCTAACTTTCTTGTTAAATGCCCTGATCATTCGTTTTTGATACGTTTGACCATGACAAATAGCAGCGAGTCTCTTTTTGTCAATTAGGTTTAACTGATCAAGTCGTGTCTGGATCCAGTCATCTTCACTCAGATCTGCATCCTTCATTATCTGGAGAGAGGGTATCTGGATTTCAATCGGCAAGACTTCCTCCATGTCGTAGACCAAGGAAAAGGGAGTTGCCCCGGTTGACGTTCTTGCTAAGGTACGGTACCCATGAAGAGCGAACGGTAACATCTCGTGCCAATATTTATAGGTCACTGTCATCTTCTGCACAATCTTCTTAATATTCTTATTAGCTGCTTCTACGACCCCATTCATCTTCGGTCGGTAAGGAGAAGAGTTGTGGTGTTGTATCTTGAATTGCTCGCAGAGCTCAGTGATCATCTTGTTGTTAAGATTGGTACCATTTTCCGTAATGATCCTTTCTGGGACGCCGTATCGACATATCAGGTTATGCCGAATGAACCGTGCCACGACATTCTTGGTTACTGTAGCGTAGGAAGCTGCTTCCACCCACTTTGTAAAGTAATCGATCGCCACCAGGATAAAGCGATGCCCGTTGGATGCCGTAGGTTTAATCTCGCCGATCATATCAATGCCCCACATTGCAAAAGGCCAAGGTGCAGTCAAGACATTCAGAGGAACTGGAGGAACGTGCACCTTATCTACATAAATCTGGCACTTATGACATGTCCGAGAATGTTGGTAGAAGTCGGCTTCCATTGTGGACCAGAAATATCCTGCCCGAAGGATTTTCTTTGCCATGGTATGTCCACTGGAGTGTGTTCCGAAGGTACCTTCATGCAGCTCTGCCATGATCTTTTCTGCTTCAGTCTTATCCACACAACGCAGTAAGGTTGAATCATGGTTTCGCTTGTATAGAATGTTGTTGCTGAGGAAGAACTTTGCTGCGAACCTTCTCAGAAACTTCTTATCATTGATGGATGCCCCTTCAGGGTATTCTTGAGCTTCCAAGTACCTTTTCACCTCATGATACCAGGGTTTCTCAGTTACCATCTCAGCCTCAAGATCACAACAGTATGCAGGCTCGTCCAGTTTCCAGATAATGATCCGGGGAGCCTCATTGTCCCATTTGACTTTGAACATAGAAGACATCGTAGCCAACGCGTCCGCCAGCTGATTCTCCTCTCTTGGGAAGTGTTCAAAAGTTATCTCTCTGAAATGGGGGATCAATGTCAACACACATTCTTTGTAAGGAATAAGATTTGGGTGTTTCGTATCCCACTCGCCTTTGATCTGATTGATCACGAGAGCGGAATCTTCGAAGACACTTAAAAACTTGATCCTTAAGTCGATCGCAGCTTGAAGACCCATGATGCATGCCTCATACTCCGC
Organism: Vicia faba; assembly: GCA_948472305.1. Taxonomy (NCBI): domain Eukaryota; kingdom Viridiplantae; phylum Streptophyta; class Magnoliopsida; order Fabales; family Fabaceae; genus Vicia; species Vicia faba. The sequence continues at coordinate 76,756,895 of OX451737.1, read as the reverse complement.
CATGTTGTTGGTGCAGTTGAAACATAGCCGGGCAGTAAGTGGAGTATGAGTGCCTTTGGGAGATATGATCACAGCGCCGATACCGCTGCCCAAAGCATTGGAGGCTCCATCAAAGTGCATAGACCATCGGGATCCTTCCTCAGGTCCTTCATCCGGTCCAGGTACTTCACAATCAGTCACTACCATGATACTCTCGTCAGGAAATTCAAAGTTCATTGATTGGTAGTCGTCTACTGCCTGGTGTGCCAAGTGGTCTGCCAACACACTTCCTTTGATAGCTTTTTGAGTCGTGTACTGGATGTCGTATTCTGTCAAGATCATTTGCCATCTTGATATTCTCCCAGACAGAGCAGGCTTTTCGAATATGTACTTTATTGGATCCATTTTTGAAATCAACAGAGTAGTGTGAGTCAACATATACTGTCTCAGCCGGCGAGCAGCCCATACCAAAGCGCAGCAAGCTTTCTTGAGCAGTGAGTATCGGGTCTCACAGTTGGTAAACTTTTTGCTAAGGTAATAAATGGCATGCTCTTTTCGGCCAGACTCGTCATGCTGCCCCAGCACACACCCCATTGAGCTGTCAAGTACTGTCATGTATAGTATTAGAGGTCTCCCTTCAACCGGTGGCATAAGAATGGGTGGTTCTTGGAGATACTCTTTGATTCTGTCAAAAGCGGCCTGACATTCATCGTTCCAACGTACTACCTGATCTTTCTTCAGCAGCTTGAAGATTGGTTCACAGGTAGCTGTTAGGTGCGAGATGAATCGGGCAATATAATTCAGACGTCCTAGAAAGCCTCTGACTTCTTTCTCTGTCTTGGGAACTGGCATCTCTTGTATGGCTTTAACCTTGGCAGGGTCCACCTGAATACCTTTGTCGCTCACGACGAATCCTAGCAACTTTCCAGATCTTACCCCAAATGTGCACTTGTTTGGGTTCAACCTCAGCTTGTACAATTTCAGACGGTCAAACAACTTCTGTAGATGGTCAAGGTGTTCCTCCTCAGTTTGAGACCTTGCAATCATATCGTCGACATACACTTCGATCTCATGGTGGATCATGTCATGAAATAAAGCAACCATGGCACGTTGGTAGGTTGCCCCAGCATTTTTCAGCCCGAATGGCATGACCTTGTAACAGAAGGCACCCCACTGAGTAACAAAAGTAGTCTTCTCCATGTCTTCAGGAGCCATCTTAATCTGATTATAACCTGAAAAACCATCCATGAAGGAGAACACCTTGTGCTGAGCAGTATTGTCAACCAGAACGTCGATGTGAGGTAGGGGGAAGTCATCCTTGGGGCTGGCCCTGTTCAAATCCCTGCAATCGACACACATTTTGACCTTACCATCTTTCTTTGGCACTGGAACCACGTTGGAAACCCACTGAGGGTAAGAAGTCACTGCAAGAAAACCGGCGTCGAATTGCTTCATAACCTCAGCTTTGATCTTCTCGGACATCTCTGGACGCATACGGCGGACCTTTTGTTTAACCGGAGGGCAGTCTTCCTTGGTAGGCAGATGATGGACCACAATGTCGGTATCCAACCTAGGCATGTCTTCGTAGGACCAGGCAAATATTTCCACATAATCATGCAACATCTGAATCAACCGTTGTTTCACGTTGAGCTCTAGATTGGCACCAATCTTGACTTCCCTTCTGTCTGTCTCAGTACCCAGATTTACCGTTTCCACTGGCTCTTCATGTGGCTGAATGGCCCTCTCTTCCTGGAGTAACAGTCTTGCAAGCTCACCAGGCACTTCGCAATCATCTTCACCTTCGTCTTCGGCTAAGTTGATCGGATTTTCGAAGTCATAACTGGAAGTAGCAGAGTCGTTACCAGTGGGATCCGGAGTGGATTGAAACCTGTATGGGTGAGTGTGTGTAAATATAGTTGTTTTGCAATATATAAAGAAAGAAAGAAAGAAAGAAAGGGAGCACAAGATTTGAAATGCGAAAAACGTCCAATGTCTTTATTCATGATATATGGAAATGACAAGTAATAAGCCCTCACAAGTGAAGCCAACGGTGCCCCGGGTAAGACACCAGGCCATAAAGTTTTAATTTATTGTTCATTACAAAATTAAAAACAAAGGAATTCATTACTGCGTAACAAAAGTAACAGGTATGTAGTCTTTTGCAGTCCAATTATTCAGTCCACCATCGGTCGTCGGGTAGATCCAGCTATCAAACTATGATTCCTCCGCCTCGCCTTCAATAGCATTCACTCCCGGGTTGGTGATGAACACGGGAGGTCTTCCGATCCTTGCTTTGCGTACAACCCTCTGAGCCTCTGCAGTAAAACCCAGCCCAAACTTGTCAGTCTTAGGAGTAAAATCATGGAGCCTGCCCCAGTTAGCACATTCACCTTTCTCAATTACAGCCCGGGAGTCCTTTAAGGAGGCCATCCTCAAAGGAAAGTCTTCTTCAATTACTGTCTCAGCTGACGCCAATGTTGGAGGTACCTCTTCAAAATGTTGAAAGGGGGTTTCAATAAACTCCCTGTCCATCTCTATATACCGGAACGAGTTCAAATGACTAACCATGTATTCTTCCTCCCCCTGCACTGTGACAATCTTCCCTCTGACAGGGTACTTGAGCTTCTGGTGTAGAGTGGAGGTCACGACCCCAGCCTTGTGAATCCAAGGACGACCCAGCAAACAGGAATAAGATGGACGAATGTCCATCACATAGAACGTTGAATCAAAGACTTGAGAACCAACCCGAATCGGAATATCCACTTCACCATGCACCATCCTCTTCGACCCGTCAAAGGCTCGGACAATGATGTTGCTAGGCTTCAACTCCAGGCCCTCACAATCCAACCGGTCTAAGGCCTTATTGGGAAATACATCCAGGGAAGAACCGGTGTCCACCAACACGTGTGCGAGAGTAGTTCCCCTGCATTCAATGGAGACATGCAGGGCATCATTGTGGTTCTTTCCCTTGGCGGTCAGATCAGCATCAGAGAAACCCAACCCATTGTCAGCGGTCAAGTTGGCCACACAATCAGTGAATTGGTCCGTAGATGTCTCTTGTGGCACATGGGCCGTCTTCAGAAATGAAATCAGGGCTTTGGCATGGGCCTCTGAGCATAGCAGTAATGATAGCATAGAGATCTTGGAGGGGGTATGCCCCAGCTGCTCGACGACGTTGAAATCGCTCTTCTTGATTATCTTAAGGATTTCCTCCATCTCTTGCTGGGAGGCTTCAACATTGACAGTCTTAAGTGCCTTCATCTGGGCAGGCATATCAGCAGTCCCTTTGCCCCGAGTGTCAGATGACTCGGCAGCAGGGGTAGAAACTTGATCAGCAGGGGAAACAGGCGCACTTGTAGGCGTGATGATAAGAGGTCTTCGGATAACTAGTGGCGCAATGTCAGGCGAGAAGAGCCTGCCACTGTGAGTAACTTTAGCGGGACCAGTGATGTTACTGATACCGGTACTAGTGTTGAACTCCTGCTTCACTCCAAGTACATACACATCTGCCCCATAGTGCCATGGGACAGCCTTGTCATATTTATAGGGGAGAGGTCCCGGAACAGTAATGATAATAGGTGCAACAGACATGATTTTGACTGGCTTCCTCGGGGGAGCCTTGGTATGATTGTTGAAGATGGTGACAACAGATACTTCTTCAGTAGGAACACTAGGAACAGCGGTCTTCTTGAACAAGATTTCCTTGCTATCCATCAGGTTTTGGACGCCTGATTTCAGCAACGGACAACCAGCAGGGGCAACAGCATACAGAAGGCAACCCTTGCTACAACCCGGAAATAAACCGGCCAGCAGCAGGTTCCTCTTAACAGTCAATAAAGGGGTAGCCACATCATCCACAGAAACGGCATACAGGTCTTCCTCAATGGCATTTACTCCATGCTGGGGCATAGGAGCAGTCACAACGTTGGGCCTTTCAGGTGCCTCAAACTGTATTTCCTTCGCATCGATAAGGTCCTGAACCTTATTCCTTAGGGCCCAGCAATCATCAGTAGAATGCCTCGGGCTATCAAAATGATAGGCACAGCGGGCATTTGGATTATACTTCGGAGAGGTTGTATTTACCACCTTCGGGGCTTCTCTGACGGTCACCAAGTTGGTCGATAGCAATTGCGGCAAGATTTGTGACAAGGTCATACTAAGCCGAGTATATTCTCTTCTGGGTCTCTCGCCCCTTGGTTGGTTAAGTTGCCGAGGAGCGGCAGCAGGCTTTGCAATTACCACCGCGTTGACAGCTTGGCGGCGTTCTGGTTTGTTTTACCTTCTAGGCCCATACACAGCACTGGCTTCCTTCTTGAAAGGCTTTTTCTCATAACTTGAGGAAGCACCTTTCTGAATTTTCCCTGATTTCATGCCAGCTTCTATTCTTTCCCCAGTCAGAATGAGGTCTGTGAACCCTGCAGACGAATTGCCAATGAGATGATTGAAGAACGGCCCAGATAGGGTCCCCAAGAACATGTCCACCAGCTCACGGTCGATTAATGGTGGCTGCACCCTGCCAGCCAGGTCCCTCCACTTCTGCGCATACTCTTTAAAACCTTCTCCCAATCCTAGCGACATACCCTGGAGTTGGGTACGTGTAGGAGCGAGGTCGGCATTATACTGATACTGCTTGTAAAAAGCAGTAGCCAATTCCTCCCGGTTACGAACCTTGGTTCCATCCAGCTGATAGAACCATTCGAGATGAGTCCCTGAAAGACTCTCCTGGAAGAAATGGATCCACAAGTTCTTGTCCACAGTGTATGGTTGGATCTTCCGCACATAAGATCTGAGATGTAGCTTAGGGAAGGACGCCCCGTCATACTTTGCGAAAGATGGTGCTTTGAACTTGTGTGGGATTACCACACCAGAAGATAGACCCAAGTCTCCGAAATCCAAACCAGGCACTTGTTGAATTTCCATGGCATTCAGACGATCCTCTAACTGCTTGTACTTGTCTTCAATTGGAGGATACTGCTCCTCATTGAAATCAGTTTCGTTGTCAGAGACCACCGGACTAGGAACCCTTCCCCCCTGGGGACTGCCTTTTCCTACAGAAGAACCAGCTTGATCAACCTTATTCTGCAGTGTGTTGCCAAACCTCCGGCCAGTGTTGAATAGTATCGTTCTCTTCTTCTTCTTCTTCTTCTTCTTGACCAGCAGAGCCTTCAACTCCTCTTGACCTTGGGCTAAACTCATGATCAGCTCTTGGAATTGGGCGTTCTGAGACTGGAGGGCCTTGATGGACTGCTCAGTAGATGATTCAGGATTCATGATGAGATTGCTGAAATAAACAGCGAAGAACATTAAGCAACCTGAAAATAATAGTACCTGCTATGCACATGATGCATGATATGTGTTTATGCAATGCATTCAAGGGTTCGAAAGTTCAAATTTGTTGTAGACAAAAAGGAACACACGTTATCATTAGGAAATAATTGTTCAATACATCAAGGCCTCATGGGCAAACATTACAAAGTAAGTCAATCCCAAAAGACACTGCGCATCCTCTTTGGAGCTATGTAAGTGTTGAGAGTCTTTTCCTCGTGCAGTAGGCGGGTGAGCTCCAAGACCTTCTTCTCACTAGCATGTAGACTGGACTCAAGAGAATTTCGTTCTTCCTTAAGCTGGATCCAGCTCTTCTGCATTTCTTCCCAGGTTGTAGGCATGTCAGGGTGTTGAATGGTGTAGGAGACCTCTCCTTCCAACACTGGCTCTTTGATCACAGGGAGAACATGAGGATATGGCATCACTAACTTCTGGGAGCGGGCTCGTACCCACTTGAGATAAGACTCCAACGGGATGGAGTTCCTGTGCCCCAGTGTCTTGCTGTCTATCTTGCTGGGCATCCTCCAAGCTCTGATAAATCTCTGGCGAAGTCCTTGTGCATCGTTGTCGAAGTCAAAAACTATATCAGGAATTAACATGTCATGAGGGCCGTCCCTCCGAGCATAACCAAACTGTCTCCAAGCCAGACACGGGTTGTAAGTAATACCTCCTCTGATTCCAAGTAAAGGAACATTAGGAAACTCCCCGCAACGATCAATGATAGTGACATCCTCTCTGGACCGAGAACACCAATGTATATCAGCATGCGTAAGAGTCATCAATCGCTGTGACCATCTCAAACCCCGCTCGTTCTTCAAAACTGATTGTGGAAGGTGCGAAATAAACCACCTTCCCAGGAGAGGAGTGCAGCACATAAGAACACTTCTTTTTCTCATGGTTCGAGTGTAACATGAGTGAAGGATGTCCCCAAGCAACGTAGGTATAGGATTCCTGGACATGAAGATCTGGACAGCACTGATATCTATAAGCTGATCTGGATTAGGGAACAACACCAACCCATAGACAAGGAGGGCCACAACTTCTTCAAAGGCTTGTAGGTCAAGGAAATTCCAACATTCTTGGGCCTTCTCAAACAGAAACCTGGCCAAGAACCCTTTGATACCACTTCTAACTTCCCAATGTCCCTTGATGTCAGATGGTTATAGGCGTAATGCTTTAGCAATCTCTTCAAGTTTGGGTTCCTTTTCCGTACCGTTGTAGGGTAGTTGACTAAGGATAGGGATCTTCAGAAGCCGGGAGAACTCTTCCAATGTAGGCACTAGTTGATAATCCAGGAAAGTAAAACAGTGATGCAGAGGGTCAAAGAATTGGAAGAGGACCTTTATCATATCTTCCTCAATATTGGTGTTGACCAAACTGATGAGTCTTCCATGCCTCTCACTGAAAGAAGAGCTCTCAGGAATCCTGGATGTAAGTTCTTTAAGCTGAGGAGGGACCCTTACAAGGCTGATCTAAATTGTCTTTCTACGGATAGTTTCCATGTCCTACAAAACAAGAACAAAGATGAAGATTCGAACCCCTGAAATGGTTAGTCAATGCATATGATGCTGTATGATGTTATGATGTTATGATTAGAACACACCACAAGTATTCATAAAAGCAAACATGGTAAGGCACACAAGTCACACCACAGCCCTTAGAGTTTAGGCCAGCATGGGGTCTAGGTATTACCCTCTTGAAGTTGGTGGGCTCAAACCTGTCCTATCACAGTAACCGGGTTCTAAGGGTCCCAATATCATTGGATTGCTTTCATTATTCATCGTTTCGATTTAGCCACTGAACTGGCGACCGAAATATTCCAAGAAAACAATCCTCAATTGAGTGTAGTATCGAGTATCAACCAACCTCGGACTGCACCAAAGTCAGTTATCTCACTACCCTAAAGAGGCCAAGATGGTTCAATTAAGGTTCCTAAGGTCAGTTGATGCTTCACGACACCACGCGGCGGCCCCGTACTCTCCTTGACTGGACTCAAGGGTTACCGGTACTCACCAAAGTGCCACATCAACGTAGCAGACTACTTCAACCATGTCGGTATACCCCGCACAGTTCCCTCACAGTCTTGTTGCCACTTTCTAAGAAGGTATCCCCCAGATCCGGGTTAGGATCTATAGAACTCCCAAAACAGTACCCACAATAATAAAGCAAGCAATTCAGACAATTGAAAACACAAGTGATATATCCTAAGGTACATCTCACTTTAAGTATATCCCCAGCAGAGTCGCCAGTTCTAGCGATCGGTGGATTTAGAACTGACTGTTTAAAGCTGGTTCGCGAAATGTCGCGGAAGCAAGAGTCGCCACCGTCTTTTATTTTCTCCAACATGGACAGGACAAAAGCACAACAAAATTCCTTATGAGATAGTTTCTCGGTTCGGGAGGTAGATTTATAGAAAGGGAAGGTGTTAGCACCCTTTCTATCCATGGTTATCCATGGGCTCTTAGATACTTGCTCATTGTGTTTTCAAAATGTTTGCTTTTCAAAGTGTGAGTGGGTTTGAAAAAGTTTCTTTGAAAGTTTTCTGAATAACTCTTGTATCTGTCCTCAAGAGTGTTTGAAAAATTGTTTTTTGAAAGTGTCGGTGTGAAAAGGTTTTTTTGTTTTGTTTAGAAGAGAGCAAGTATCTATGAGTCATCTACCTACCCTAAGGAATTAGGCTGTGTAAATGTCCTTAAGGTAGTGCCATCCCACCATTGAGAGGTAGGTAGCACCACCGTTGGAGGTGTTCGGGTCAATTCGAGTTTTGGGACAGTGTGGTCACCGAAGCAACGGCAGGACACCTTAGAAGCTACCCTTATGTCCTTGATCCTTTTTTTAATCTGAGGCAACCGTTTCGAGGCAACTATTTTGAGGCAACTGGATCATGGACATAAGGACTTACTAAAACGTCCTATACTTGACGACCACGTTTCGAAGGCAACAGGTGAGGCGTACCCTAGAAGTGGTGTGTGTATTTGTGTGTTATTTTCAGGTATTGTTATCTTTGATCAGGGCATTATTGTGAGCTACGCTTGTTTTTAATTAACCATACATTCTTTCATGCAATTTAGAATTTAAGAGTGCGGAAATTTAAATGCGGAAAGATAAAAACTACGCTATTATAAGGCGCGGGTCTATACATCGCCAAATTACAAAGACCCGTTTTGATAAAAATGCGGAAAGTAAAAAGATCTAATTACTATTACAATCCCTGAGTAGTTACATAATATTCAAAAGAAAATAAATGCGCGAAAAGAAATTGAAATTGAATGTCCGAGGGTTTTGACCCTTTGCTTGAAATTAAACGAAATTAAAATCTATTATTATTTAATTAAAGAAAAGAATATGTTTTTATTTTTTGGTATTTATGAAGATAAAGAAAATTAAGATTAGAAGGAAACCCTAGTTCTAAACATTTTAATTATTAATAAAAAGAAATATTAAAGTTACTCTAATTTACTAATTAATTAATATGCATGTTTATTTACAAAAATAAATAGTAATTATAATAATAAATAATGAGAAAAATAATTAATTAAGAAAAGGATGAAAAATGTCCAAAAAAAACCCTAAGTCTAGATATTTTTTATTTATTAAGAAAAGGATTAAAGTTTAAAACCCTAAATTAACTAAATTAATTGTTAAAGTTTATTTACAAAAAAATAAATTAATGAGTAAATTAATAAATAATTAAATATATTTTGTATTTTTGGTTTCTGATTTTTATATTATGAAAATTATTTTTATGGTGAATTGATTAAAACAATTAAAAACAATTAAAAGAATTATAAATAAAATTGAAAAAATAATGCAAACCAGGGGGGTATCAGGCCCAGAATGGAGGTAAATTGAAGTAATCTGGCCCATTAGCATAGAGCCTTGTTTGACTTTCCACGCTTGCGTGTGCCTTGGTTGACTGAGGTACATGATAGATCTCATCCAATGGCCCTTAGATTAATCAACGTGAGCGCGTGGCAGTCTTAAGCGTGAGTGCATATGGTAAGCCTTTGGTTGAACGCTGCATAGGAACATGTTATAACAAAAATCATGGATTAAATGGGGGGACCTGGGAATCGAACCCAGGTCCCAACGCTTAAGGGACACGTTGCCAACCAACTGAGCTATTGCGTTTCTTTGTATACCTAATGGATAGACAATATAATATATACAAAATAATGGTTAGTGATATAAGACAAAAAATTACGCGCCAGATTTGAATCTCCTAATAGCATCAGGCCACGTCCATCTTCTTCCTTGTTTTCCCTGCAATTATAGAACAAATAGCGGGGGTTTTAAACCCCCACTAAGTGGAACAGTGCATAATAGCGAATAGGCCTACAGATAAGATAAATTGAGCGCGAGGTTTCCATTTGCTTCGTCTTGATGCAACGATTCTATCCATATAGGTTAGGTGGTCCAATTTTACAGTATATGGAAACCCCTAATATTGAAACTCTGAAACCCTAATGTCCTTCAATGGTGGATTCTGATTTAGGAAACATTATCACAATTAAGTTGTACCAATCGCTTCAGAAGGTTAATATTAGTATACATCAAACAAGAAAAATGGCTAAAAGTGCATGAATCATGATATGGAATTCAAGGAAATGTGGCAAACCGTATAGCCTGTGTTCTTCAATTCTTTGCATGTTTTGACTCGTTCTTGATTGCAAACGCTTCCTGGATGCTTAGGCCACGTGTTGGAATCCTTCAGAAGCTTTGAATTATGCTCTAACTATGAAATCAGTTTTCAAGTTTTTGATGAAAAGTTGCAACTTTGTTCTATGGCTTTAGCAGCTTTTTCGTGTCTTCTTGAATTAGGTTAGGTTATGCATAAGTATATGAACGAAATTAGGTCAAGAAACAAGCCCATAAGTCCATGAATTGATGATTTCAATATTTGATTTTTATCATATCTTTTTCAATCTTTTTTTCATGGAAACCCTTGCCAATCATGGAAAATATTCCCTTTTTGAATGTGAAACGACTTGCCAGCTTGCCCTAGTATGATTTGCTGCACAAAAAGATTTGAAAAGCATTATTTGATGTTTTTCTACAATTAAAATTAATTAAATGAATTAATAAGAATAGAAAATTCAATTAATTAATTAAAAATAAGAAAATAAATCCTTTTAAGCTCAATGGGTCGTGCATAGGCTTTGGTTAATTATTCAAGGAAGAATTTGAGGCCCATTAGCAATTTTGAAGTGTTTTAGGCAAAGTTGACTTTTTAAAATTCCCAAAAATTTCCCAACTTCTCCAATGCATATCTTGCTCAATTTTGAAGCTATGAACATGTTCTTGGACATTTTGGAAAGGTCTTGAAGTCCTCTAACCAATGCCTTTGGTCCCATGTCATTTTGATTTACCAATCTCAAGTTATGGTCTTTGACTTAAAGTGCCTTTTTGTTGACTTTTGAAAATGACCTATAATGTTGAAATTGATAACATTTTGTGAGAGCATTTCTTGGACTTGTAGTGTGAAGATGAGTTGTAGGAAATGTAATCCCCTTAAAAATGAGCTTTGGATGGGATTTTTCTGATTAACCATGAAGAAGTTATGCCTAGGTCAATTTGCAGTTGACTTTTTCAATTGTCCAAAAATAGAAACTTTTGCATCTTGAGACTTTTTGAGCCATGCTTGTGGAATCATGATCAAGAATTGATCAAATGATGTTTGTGGCTTCAAAATAAGATGTTGACCAAAGATTTTGACTTTTGACTGTCAAATGACCATTTTGCCCCTGCAGTTGACTGTGGAGCAATTAGGGTTTTTGATTGTGCAACTTGATGCTGTGAGTCTTGAAACTTGACATATGGATGCTTGACAATGTATGTGGGCATGTGGGACTTGATTGGACCCTTGAAAACCTCAATTTCTTTGCAAGAACCAAAACCCTAATTTTGACTATGTTATGAGGCAATTGGACTGTGCAACCTTTGAGAGATTTTGAATCATCTGGAGATTGATCTTGGCAAATCTTGAAGAATATGGGAGGGCAAATTTTGGGGTACAACACTCTGATATTCTGATCTGAAGCTCTGATATTCTGATGTTCAAAGAAAGTCAATAAAGATCTGATCCTGAAGAACTCTTGGAATTAAAAAGGGAAGTAATAAATTTAGGGGGAGTATCTTCGATCTAAACTCTGACATCTCCTTATCCCTTATCTTTGATAACTTCCTATTTAATTCTGATACAACTTATCATTTAGTTATCTCTGATACTTTTCATGCTAATTTTCAATTAAAAAATATCTAGTTTTTGTCATCATCAAAAAGGGGGAGATTGTTAGAACAAAGTTTGAATCTACTACCCTAAGTTTAAGGTTTGATGATAACAAAATGAAATGATATATTAATTATATGATTCATGTAAGAACTATTTGCTACCTAAAAATTACTTTCTGTTTTACAGAAACTCTGATGGGTATCAGCAAGAGAACATCATAATCAGCATCAGAAAATTGGATATCAACATCAGCATCAGAAGATGTTATATCAGATACTAGAATCAGAAGATCAACTTACGCTTATGCTGAAGTTTGATGAACAGATCTGCGCTTAACACTCTGAACTCTGATCTAGAAAACAACAGTTCATCAGCACCTAAGCAGCGTCAGAATGAGCCAAAGCCAGAACACGGTTAAGTGGCAACGGTACGGTGCATTCAAGATGATTTATTGCCAACGGAACTATTCCAGACAAGATCTGCTTAATAAGGAAAGAATGTTATTGGCATTGAAACAGAATTATTACTCCAACGTACACTATTTCCAATGCTATATAAACAAGTCAATGAAGTTTGAATTGGCTAATGCTCTACAACAATCTACACGCCTAAAAGCTATTCATCATCTTCCTCACTCTCAGTTTGCTAAAGCTCTCAAATTCTTCATTCAATTACTTTAGCACTCTAGTTCTCATAAGCTTATATTGTGTAGTATCACAGTAGTGATAAACAGTTTTTGTAGAAAACATTCACACACCTAGATTTCAATTCTTTGTAAGAAAGTAATTCCTTGAGAAACCGGTTTGTGGTTTGCATCAAGAAGGCTTTAGCAGTTGTTAAAGCAGATTGTAATATTCAGTTGAATATAGTGAATTAAGACCTCGTTGGAGAGAGGCGAAATCACCTTGACGGGTGGACTGGATTAGTTTGAGATCAAATGAACCAGGATAAAAATATCGTGTTGTTTGCAATTAATTTCCAGTTTTTACAATTCAACCCCCCTTCTTGTGTTTTTCACTTCTTCACCCTCCTGGTGACTGCCTTCCCCAACAGATGGAGTAGTCAGCTCAGCTTCATTCTGCAGTGTATTCCCGAGTCTGCGTCTAGTGTTAAACAACACAGTCCTCTTTTTCTTCTTCTTCTTCTCCTTCAAGAGCAGAGTCTTCAACTCCTGTTGCCCTTGGGCTAAGCTCATGACCAGCTCCTGGAACTGGGCGTTCTGGGCCTGGAGGGCCTTGATAGCTTGTTCAGTAGTAGGTTCGGAAGACATGATGATTGAGTGCTGAAATAAACAGCGAAGAAGATTAAGCAACATGTAGAAAAAGGGTACTTGTTATGCATATGATGCATGATATGCTATTTATGCAATGCATTCAAGGGTTTGAAAGTTCAAATTCGTTGTAGACAAAAAGGAACACACGTTGTATTAAGAAATAATTTGTTCAGTACATCAGGGCCTCATGGGCAAAACATTACAAAAATAATTAATCCCAAAAGACACTGTGCATCCTCTTTGGAGCTATGTAAGTGTTGAGAGTCTTTTCCTCGTGAAGTAGGTGGGTGAGCTCCAAGACCTTCTTCTCACTGGCATTTAGACTGGCTTCAAGAGAATTCCGCTCTTCCTTGAGTTGGATCCAGCTCTTTTGCATTTCTTCCCAAGATGTCGGCATGTCAGGATGTTGAATGGTGTAGGGAACCTCTCCTTCCAAAACTGGCTCTTTGATCACGGGGAGAACATGAGGATATGGCATCACCAGCTTCTGGGAGCGGGCTCGTACCCACTTGAGATAAGGCACCAGGGGGATGGAGTTCTTGTGCCCCAGTGTCTTGCTATCCACCTTGTTGGGCATCCTCCAAGCTCTGATAAACCTCTGGCGAAGTCCTTGTGCATCATTGTCGAAGTCAAAAACTATGTCAGGAATCAACATGTCATGAGGGCCGTCCCTCCGAGCATACCCAAACTGTCTCAAATCCAGACACGGGTTGTAAGTAATGCCCCCTCTAATTCCAAGTAAAGGAACATTAGGAAACTCTCTGCAACGATCAATGATAGTGACATTTTCTCTGGACCGAGAACACCAATGTATATCAGCATGTGTAAGAGTCATTCATCGTTGTGACCATCTCAAACCCCGCTCGTTCTTCAAAACTGATTGTGGAAGGTGCGAAATAAACCACCTTGCCAGGAGAGGAGTGCAGCACATGAGGACACCTCGTTTTCTCATGGTTCGAGTGTAACATGAGTGGAGGATGTCCCCAAGCAATATAGGTATGGGATTCCTGGACATGAAGATCTTGACAGCATTGATGTCTATAAGCTGATCTGGATTCGGGAACAACACCAACCCATAGACAAGGAGTGCCACAACTTCTTCAAAGGCTTGTAGGTTAAGGGAATTCCAACATTCTTGCGCCTTCTCAAACAGGAACTTTACCAAGAATCCTTTGATACCACTTCTAACTTCCCAATGTCCCTTGATGTCAGATGGTTGTAGGCATAATGCTTTAGCAACCTCCTCAAGTTTTGGTTCCCTTTCCGTACCGTTGTAGGGTAGTTGACTGAGAATGGGAACCCTCAGAAGCTGAGAAAACTCTTCCAAAGTAGGCATCAATTTATAATTCGGGAAAGTAAAACAGTGGTGAAGAGGTCAAAGAACTGGAACAACACTTTCACCATATCCTCTTCAATGTTGGTATTAACCAAGCTGATGAGTCTGCCATGCCTTTCACTGAAGGAAGAGTTCTCGGGAATCCTGGATGTAAGCTCCTTAAGTTGAGGAGGGATCCTTACAAGGTTGATCTGAATTGTCTTTCTGCGGATAGTTTCCATGTCCTACAAAACAAGAACAAAGATGAAGATTCGAACCCTTGAAGTGGTTAGTAAATGCATATGATGCTGTATGATGCTATGATGTTATGATAAGGATACACCACAAGTATTCACAAAAAGCAAACATGATAAGGCACACAAGTCACACAAGACAACCCTTAGAGTTTAGGCCAGCATGAAGTTTGGGGTACTACCCTCTTGAATTTGGTGGGCTCAAAAACCTGTCCTATCAAAAGTAACCGAGTTCTAAGGAGCTCAATATCATTGGGTTGTTTTCTGTGTTCATTGTTTTGATTTAGCCACTGAACTGGCGATCAAAATATTCCAAGAAAATAACCCTCAATGAATGTAGTATCGAGTATCAACCAACTTCGGACTGCACCAAAGTAGGTCATCTCACTACCCTAAAGAGGCCAGGATGGTCAAGTAAGGTTCCTAAGGTCAGTTGATGCTTCACGACACCACACGGCGGCCCCGTACTCTCCTTGACTTGACTCAAGGGTTACCGGTACTCACCAAAGTGCCACATCAATGTAGCAAACTGCTTCAACCGTGTCGGTATACCCCACACAGTTCCCTCACAGTTTGTTGCTACTTTCTAGAAGGTATCCCCCAGATCCGGGTTAGGATCTATGAAACTCCCAAAACAGGCCCACAATATTTAAAGCAGTCAAAGCAAGCAATTGAAAACATAAGAATGGTCTAATCCTAAGGTACACCTCACTTTTATTAAGTCCCCAGCAGAGTCGCCAGTTCTGTGATCGGTGGAAATAGAACTGACTGTTTAAAGCTGGTTTCGCGAAATGTCGCGGTAAGTAAGAGTCGCCACCGTCTTTTATGTTCTCCAACATGGAAAGGACAAAAGCACAGCAAAATTCCTTATTCGAGAATGTTTCTCGGTTTGGGAGGTAGATTTATAGAAAGGGAAGGTATTAGCACCCTTTCTATCCGTGGTTATCCACGGGCTCTTAGGTACTTGCTCTTATGTTTTCAAAAATTGTTTGCTTTTCAAGTGTTTGTGGGTTTTGAAAAAAGTTTCGTTTGAAAAATTTCTAAGTAACTCTTGTATCAGTCCTCAAGAGTGTATGAAGTGTTTTGTTTGAAAACTTTTTTGAAAGTATGGGTGCGAAAAGTTGCTTTTGTTTGTTTTGAAAGAGCAAGTACCCAGGAGAATCTACCTACTCTAAGGAATTAAGCTGTGTAAGAATCCTTTAGATAGTGCTATCCCATTATTGAGAAGTAGGTAGCACCGTCGTTGGAGGTATTCGGGTCAATTCGATGATTAGGGACAATGTGGTCACCGAAGCAATAATAGGACACCTTAGAAGTAACCCTAATGTCCTAGATCCTTTTTATCCGAGGCAACCGTTTCGAGGCAACAGGATCTTTAGACAGGAGGGCAACCTCTAAGACACCCTATACTTGACGACCACGTTCGAAGGCAACCAGTGAGGCGTACCCTAAGAGTGGTATGTGCTTGTGTGTTATTTTTCAGTTTATTGTCTTGTACATGTTATTTGTGAGCTACGGATTGATTTTATTTTTCATACATTCTTTCATGCATTTTTTAACAGTTAGGAGTGCGGAAAATAAATTGCGGAAAGGTAAATCTAACTATTACAAGGCGCGGGTCTATACATCGCCAAAAAAAACAAAAAAAAACCGTTTGGAAAAAATAAACTGCGAGAAAATAAAGCAATAAAGGAGGTCCTAATTAACTATTACATTTCCAGAAGCAGTTACATAATCAAAATAATGATTTAAAGTAAATATACGCGCGAAAGAATGAAACGGGACGTCATGAGGGTTTTGACCCTTTTTTTTTAAAAAGAATGAGATTGTCCTTTTTTTGCAATTAATTAAAATTAAAACTAATAACTAATTAATTAATTTATTAAAAGAAAAAAAATTGTGTTTTTTATGTTTTTAATGAAAAAGAAATTAAAAAGTTAAAAGAAAAAAACTAAGTCTAATTCATTTTTATTTATTGGAAAAGGAAATTAAAATTACCTAATTAAACTAAATCAATTTATTAGTGTTTTATTTACAAAAATAATTAGTAGTGAAATTAATAAATAAGAATAATAAAAATATTAGTTTTTTCTGATTTTTTTGTTGTGAAAATGTTAATTGACTAGTTTTAGTGATAATAAATAATAATTAGAAAAATAATGAATAAACAAACAAAATAAAAGAAATAGAATAAGAAGAAAAAAAGAATGAACCAAAGGGGGGTTCTGGGCCTTTTTGGAGGTTTGGAGAAGCAATTACTGGCCCATTTGTTGCCAAGCACGTTTGACCATTTGCAATTGTCCGTGGCATAATTGACTGGGGAGCATGGTGTTCCCTCTCTCCTGATCTTTGGATTGCTGCCTTGAGACACTTGGCACCTGGATGTCTAGGATGCATGGTGGACCTGCCTTTGAGAATCTGCACGCAATTGTATGAAGAAAAATAATATGGAAATTATGGGGGGCCTGGGATTCGAACCCAGGTCCCAACGTTCCCTGCCTGCACGCCTTAGCCACTGAGCCACTTGTCTTCATTCGTTATTATAACAATACATAATTAATATATTGAAAAATCAAAACAAAGCCTTGAAAAAAAAAGTAAAACGCACGTTATTTGAAAATGGCCAATCACACTGCAGCACGTCATCATCTTCTTCATCAAACGCCTGGTTATTTACCTGCGGATTTTTATCCGCGGGTAGTTTCGTAGGCTTGTCCTAGAATCGTCCCTAGGCCATGAAAACCCATTCCAAGATCATGGTTGATCTCGTCTCCACCTCCTGAATCCATCCATGCTCATTATTTTCTCTGATTTCACCTGAAAATAAAATGCCTAAAAACAACCCACACAAACCCTAAGAGCGTAGATCACCATATGAGGCCTAAAAACCAAATCAGCTATTACAGTTATGTTGGAAATCAAGCAAGCAATATGATTATGCCAATATCTTTGAGGAAAAATGCAAGAATGGAGAGTATAGATTTCGTGTACAGGGGTGAGTTTGGAAGAACTTACAGCGCTTGATATGGAGTCTTAGGACGTGGTATTGGTCTCTTTAGGTTCAGTGGATGGCAAGGAAGGAGGCCACGTGCTTACTTTGATCTGAAAATGCCTGCAACACAGTTTTTGATCTCTCACTTTTTGGACAATTTTTGAACTTTGCTCTGGCCGTTTGTGCACTTTCTCTGTCGTGTCTTAGGTCTGGAATGCTTGCATATGTAGGTATGAATGAGAATTAAGTGATATGATGAGCCTTAACCTTGTGCAATTATGTTTTGGATTCTTGTTGACCACCATTAAAGGACATTCCATCTTTGAAGCCAAACTTGGATTTTATGCTCAAAATGGCCCTAGCACGAATTTGGTAGTTGGCAAATGATACATGAAATCTATTCAAACCACAAGATACTATTCCATTAATTTTTTTTTATTTTATTTGAATTATTATGGATTTAAAATGAATTAAATCAATAAAAATTAAATAAAATGGAAAAATAAACGTTTGATCTTGAAATTAATCATGGGACACGTGGGTGGCATGACAAGGCTGAATCAAGTGGAAGAAAGTGGTCCCTTTTGTCAAAAATTGAAGTTTTAAGGATAGTTGACTTTTGCCATTTCACAAAAATTTCCCAACTTCTCCAATGCATATCTTGCTCAATTTTGATCATATACATTTTGGAAAGGTCTTGAAGTCCTTTAACCAATGCCTTTGGTCCCATGTCATTTGGATTTACCAATCTCAAGTTATGGTCTTTGACTTAAAATGCCTTTTTGTTGACTTTTGAAAATGACCTATAATGTAGAAATTGATAACTTTTTGTGGGAGCATTTCTTAGACTTGGAATGTGAAGATGAGTTGTAGGAAATGTCATCCCCTTCAAAATGAGCATTGGATGGGATTTTTCTGATGAACCATGAAAAAGTTATGCCTTGGTCAAGTTACAGTTGACTTTTCAACTGTCCCAAAATAGAAACTTTTGCATCTTGATGATTTTTGAGCCATGCTTGTGGAATCATGATCAAGACTTGATCAAATGATGATTGTGGCTTCAAAATAAGATGTTGACCAAAAATTTTGACTTTTGACTGCCAAATGACCATTTTACCCCTACAGTTGATTGTGAAGCAAATGAGGCTTTTGACTGTGCAACTTGACCTTGTGAGCCTTGAAACTTGGCATATGGATGTTTGACAATGTATATAGGCACATGAGACTTGTTTGAGCCATTGAAAACCTCAGCTTCCTTGCAAGAACCAAAACCCTAATTTTGACTGGCTTAGGAGATGGTTTGACTGTGCAACTCCTTGAGTAGACTTGAGCAAATTGAGATGATGCTTGTCAAAACTTTGAAGAATATGGGAGGACAAATTTTAGGGTACAACAGTAAGGTTCGAATGTGTGTTGACTACATGGATCTGAATAGGGCAAGCCCCAAGGATGATTTTCCTCTACCTCATATCGACGTTCTGGTTGACAACACCGCTCAGCATAAGGTTTTCTCCTTCATGGATGGTTTCTCCGGTTATAATCAGATCAAAATGGCTCCCGAAGACATGGAGAAGACAACTTTTGTTATTCAGTGGGGCACCTTTTTCTACAAGGTCATGCCTTTTGGACTGAAGAATGTTGGGGCAACGTATCAGCGTGCCATGGTTGCTTTGTTCCATGACATGATCCATCATGAGATTGAAGTATACGTCGATGATATGATTGCAAGGTCCCAGACTGAGGAAGAACACCTTGACCATCTGCAGAAGTTGTTTGACAGGTTGAAGTTGTACAAGCTGAGGATAAACCCGAACAAGCGCACCTTCGGAGTGAGGTCTGGTAAGCTATTGGGTTTCGTTGTGAGCGGCAAAGGTATTCAAGTGGATCCTACAAAAGTGAAAGCTATACAGGAGATGCCAGCTCCCAGAACAGAGAAAGAAGTCAGAGGCTTCCTGGGACGACTGAATTACATTGCCCGATTCATCTCGCACCTAACTGCTACTTGTGAGCCAATCTTCAAGTTACTGAAGAAAGATCAAGTAGTACGTTGGAACGATGAATGTCAGGCCGCTTTCGAAAGGATCAAAGAGTATCTCCAAGAGCCACCTATTCTAATGCCACCAGTTGAAGGGAGACCTTTGATCTTATACTTGACAGTACTCGATAACTCAATGGTGTGTGTGTTGGGGCAGCATGACGAGTCTGGCCAAAAAGAGCATGCTATTTACTACCTTAGCAAAAAGTTTACCGACTGTGAGACCCGATACTCACTGCTCGAGAAAAATTGTTGCGCTTTGGCATGGGTTGCTCGCCGGATGAGATAGTATATGCTGACTCACACTACTTTGTTGATATCAAAGATGGATCCAATCAAGTATATCTTCGAAAAGCCTACCTTGTCTAGAAGAATAGCAAGATGGCAGATGATCTTGACTGAGTATGACATCTAATACACGACTCAAAAGGCAATCAAAGGAAGTGTGTTGGCAGACCATTTGGCACATCAGGCAGTGGATGATTACCAGTCTATGAACTTTGAATTCCCGGATGAGAGTATCATGTTGGTAACTGATGGTGAGACACCTGGACCGGATGAAGGACCTGAGGAAGGATCCCGATGGTCTATGTACTTTGATGTAGCTTTGAACGCTTAAGGCAATGGCATTGGCGCCGTGATCATATCTCCTAAAGGCTCCCATACTCTGTTTACCGCCCGACTATGTTTCAACTGCACCAACAACATGGCGGAGTATGAAGCGTGCATCATGGGTCTTCAAGCAGCAATTGACCTAAGGATTAAGTTTCTAAGTGTCTTCGGAGATTCCGCTCTCGTGATCAGTCAGATCAAAGGCGAGTGGGATACGAAACACACAAATCTTATTCCTTACAAGGAGTATGTGTTGACTTTGTTTCCCCATTTCGAAGAGATAACCTTTGAACACTTCCCTAGAGAGGAGAATCAGTTGGCGGACGCGCTGGCTACGATGTCTTCTATGTTCAAAGTCAATTGGGACAACGAAGCTCCCCGGATCATCATTGAAAGATTGGACGAACCTGCACATTACTGCGACATTGAGACTAAAGAGGTAACAGAAAAACCCCGGTATCATGAGGTGAAGAGGTGTCTTGAAGGTCAAGAGTACCCCGAGGGTGCATCTGTTAATGACAAGAAGTTTCTGAGGAGGTTCACGGCGAAGTTCTTCATCAGCAATGGCATTCTTTACAAGCGTAACCATGATTCGACCTTGCTGCGTTGTATGGATAAGAATGAAGCAGAAAGGATCATGGCAGATTTACATGAAGGTACTTTCGGAACTCACTCCAGTGGACATACCATGGCAAATAAAATCCTTCGGGCGGGATATTAATGGTCCACTATGGAAGCCGACTGTTATCAGCATTCTCGTACATGTCACATGTGTCAGGTCTATGCTGATAAGGTGCATGTACCTCCAGTTCCTCTGAACATCTTGACGGCTCCTTGGCCTTTTGCAATGTGGGGCATTGATATGATCGGCGAGATCAGACCTATGGCATCCAACGGGCATCGTTTCATCCTGGTAGAAATTGATTACTTTACGAAGTGGGTTGAAGCAGCTTCCTTTGCTACTGTAACCAAGAACGTCGTGGCACGGTTCATTCGACACAATTTGATCTGTCGATACGGTGTACCAGAGAGGATCATTACGGACAATGGTACCAATCTCAACAACAAGATGATCACTGAGCTCTGCGAGCAATTCAAGATACAGCATCACAGCTCTTCTCCTTATCGGCCGAATATGAATGGGGTTGTTGAAGCAGCTAATAAGAACATTAAGAAGATTGTGCAGAAGATGACAGTGACATATAAAGATTGGCACGAGATGTTACCATTTTCTCTTCATGGGTACCGTACCTCAGCACGGACATCAACAGGGGCAACACCCTATTCCTTGGTATATGGCATGGAGGCAGTCTTGCCTATTGAAGTTCAGATATCCTCTCTTCGGATCATGAAGGATGCAGGTTTGAGTGAAGATGACTGGATTTAGACCCGGCTTGATCAGTTAAACCTAATCGACGAAAAGAGACTTACTGCTATTTGTCACGGTCAGACGTACCAAAAACGGATGATCAAGGCATTTAACAATAAAGTTAGACGACAAGAGTATCAAGTCGGTGACCTGGTAATCAAGCGCATTATCTTACCTCAAAGTGATCCCAGGGGCAAATGGACCCCTACTTACGAAGGGCCATTTGTGGTTAAGAACATTTTCTCGGGAGGAGCTATGATTCTAACCACCATAGACGGTGACGACCTTCCTCACCCCGTCAATGCAGACATAGTGAAAAGATACTACGCATGATCAAAGACCCGCTAGGTTGACTGGCCTAGGCAAAAATAAGGGCTTCCCGTCGAACCAAAAGGGTTCGGGCAAAAATAAGGGATGAAAATGAAAAGAATCTGTACACTCGGCAAGTCGAAAACCTGAAAAGGCGGCTTGGGCAAAAAAGGGTATCCCGGTGGACTGAAACCCTGAAAGGGCGGTCCAGGCAAAAATTAGGGATCAAAGTGTAACATTATGTCTCATCGGATCACTTTGCATCCAGACTTCGGTATCGACTATCAAGCTCGAACGACACTAATCAATCTGATTCATCTTCAACCAGTAACAAAGTGATGAGATGCTCGAGGATATAAAGGCAATAGCAGAGTTGGAACCCAGTGGGATCATTCATATAGCTGTTTTGTTTAGTTTTTCACAAATTGTGTAAATTCTATTATTCGGCGGAGTTCTCTTACTAGGACGTCAGCCTCTTGTACAAAAATGCCTATTTACAGGCCAAACTTCAAAATCAATACAAATCACTTTCAGAAAAATTCCAAACTATTTTTTCCTTTATCGGTTTTGTTTTGCAAAGAACGTCCAATGTTCATTTTTGATATATGCATTTGACATTAATTGCTACTCATAAGTATTTACATGCGAAACGAAAGATGAATTACTGGTAATATCAGAAGCAGGGGCAATAAGAATTGTCCGAACTGTGTAGTTGCTATGTCCACCAGGTATAAGGTAAATTCAGCTGAAGAATATGGCAAAGATACTTTCACTCCCTGCAGAATAAGGCAGCAATGATAGCTCTCGCAACTGAGACTTGCAACTATGAACGAATTAGCAATACTCTCCCCAAGCAGAGTTGGTCTACCATCGGCATTAAAAAGATCTTAATATTCCCTAGCGGAGTATAAAGATATTCCCCGGCAAAGTATGAAGGTATTCCCCAGCGGAGTATAAGAGTATCCCCGACAATCTTAATAGTCCTCAACGGAGTATAAGAATGTTCCCCGGAAGAATACAAGATACCCCCAGTGGAGTCAATATTTCCCCAGCACGGTTTGAAAAAGCTTCCCCAACAGGAGTTTGAAGCATCATCCCCAGTAAACTCTGGAATCTTACCCCTAGCGGAGTACAAAATAAATCTCCCCAGCCAAATTCAGAAGATTATCCCCACAAGAGCCTAACAGGGATATCCCCAGCAAGTTGCAACTGAAAGATCGTCCCCAGCGAAGTTCTTTCCTTTCACGAACAGGTATTCAATCCCTCAACAGATTCAGCATCACCAGCAACAGTAATCCATCCCCGGCAGAGTTTATCGTTGAAATCCCCAGCGAAGTTTATTGTTGAAATCCCCAGCGGAGTTTATCATTGAAATCCCCAGCGGAGCTTATCAGCGGAATCCCCAGCGGAGCTTATCGTTAAAATCCTCAGCATAGCATCTCTTCCCCACAGAGTAATTCCCCTCGGAGTAATCTTTTCATCAGTTTATTCCCCAACGGAGTTATCTTCTCCCGCGGGTTTATTCTCGCAATCATCTTCGTTCATCATCCCCAGCGGAAACGAAGAATCCAACTCTATTCTCCAACAGCTCCGGGATTTATTTTCCCAGCTAAAACATCACATTTCCAAACATCATGATACATGCATATATGCATCATACCATACAATCTCATTTATGTTGAGAAATACCATGCATTGCATATGACTGACCTCTACCTTTCAGGAAAGATGCAGTTAAATTCTCAACTACGTCAATGGAGACAAAATCAGTTAAATCGATTCCTAAAGATTTTTCTGAGGCCACCCGTCAATGGAGACAAAATCAGTTAAATAGATTCCTAAAGATTTTTCTGAGGCCACCCGTCAATGGAGACAAAATCAGTTAAATTGATTCCTAAAGATTTTTCTGAGGCCACCCGTCAATGGAGACAAGACCAGTTAAGTCGATTCCTAAAGATTTTTCTGAGGCCAACCCGTCAATGGAGACAAAAAACCAGTTAAATCGATTCCTAAAGATTTTTCTGATACGAACGCAGTCAATGGAGACAAAAATAGTTAAATCAATTCCTAAAGATTATTCTGATGCGAACGCAGTCAATGGAGACAAAAACAGTTAAATTGATTCCTAAAGATTTTTCTGATGCGAATGCAGTCGATGGAGACAAAAACAGTTAAATCGATTCCTAAAGATTTTTCTGATGCGAAGGCAGTCAATGGAGACAAAAACAGTTAAATCGATTCCTAAAGATTTTTCTGACACCAATCCAGTCAAAAGAGACAAAACCCCCTCTGGTATAGTAAAGTCGATTCCTACAGATTTTTCTGATACCAATCCAGTCAAAGAAGACAAGACCACCTACCAACAATCTCCAAATGACATCTGTAAGCCCATTTCCGACATCACCATGCTGATACCACTTCATGCGAGTACAAATTTCTGGGCACTCTAGTGTTCAATCATCTTCCACCTTCGGATCACGAAAGGCCCGAAATCCAATCTATATCCTCAGGTTTAAGAAGATTGAACAGGGGCAACTGTTGTACCCCAAAATTTTCCCTCCCATATTTCTCAAGACATTTCAAGAATAATCTCCAAGTGGCTCAAGATTGCTCAAGAGTTGGACTGTCAAATCATCTCCTAAGGCAGTCAATCTCAAATTAGGGTTTTGTGTTGCATCAAGGTCCTTACATCCAAATGACCTCAAGTTCTCCCCAATGTCCTAATATGTTCTCAAGTTCATCCATGTCAAATTTCAAGCCTTGCAGAGGAAGTTTGGTCAGTCAATTGCTCAAGAAGCCCAAAAATCGACTGTGTTAGGGCAAAAGTCAACTGTGACCTACAAATAGTCAAACCTCAAGATTTTTTGTCAACATTCTCATTTTGAAGGATAATTCATCATTTGATCAAGGTTTGATCATGATTCATCAAGGATTGCTCAAAATTCATCAAGATTCTAAAGTTGCTAAATTAGGGTTTTGTAGGAAAAGTCAACTCAACTTTGACCAAGCATAACTTTCTCATGCTTTATGATAAATGACCCATCCAAAGCTCATTTTTAAGAGGATGCAATTTCCTGAAATCCATCTTCAAACCCCAAGATCAAGAAATGCACTCACAAAAAATTACAAATTTGGACATTATAGGTCATTTTTGAAAGTCAACAAAAACACCTTTTTTTCCAAAGCTTATAACTTGCGCATGGAATATCAAAATGAGATGAGACAAAAGAGTTTGGTTAGAGGACATCTCAAGGTTTCTAAAAAGTCCAAGAACACTTCCAAAAGTTAAAAATTGAAGAAGTTATGCATTATTGAAGTTGGGCATTTTTCCAAAATTGCCAAAAGTCAACTATCCCCAAAACTTCAAATTTTGACAAATGGGCCCACTTTTTTCCACTTGATTTGATCTTGTCACACCGCACACGTGTCCTATCTTCAGTTTTATATCCATTCACTAATTTTTCTATTTTATTTGATTTTTATTGAATTAATTCATTTTAAATCAATTTAAATCTAAATAAAATCTAAAAATTTATAACTTGGTATCTTTTTGATCATTACAGGTCTTAATTATCATGATATACACAATCAAACTCGTATCAAGCCTTATTGTGCAAAAAATATTGGATTGTTGATCAAATTGGAAAGGCTTTAATGGTGGTTCATATCAAATCTTCAAACATCAATACACCAAGATTCAAAGCCCAAGATTTAACCTAATACAATGCTTGATACATATACAACATAAGGCATACGAATTAAGAGGTTGGAGGCTGCGAAAAATCACAAGAACAAACTTGAAAAAAGCTTGAAAAGTGTGAAACTGAAATCCATTCTAAAGGCGTTTTCAAGGCAAAAACTCCACGCTATTCAATTGCCATGAGTCCACTGAAGCTATTGGAATCAAAATCAAGCCTTCTCCCTCCCTGAAACGCGCTGTAAGTTTCTTGAAACACCGCCCTGTACATGAAATCGTGACCTTGGATTCTTGCATCTTTTTGATAAATCATGGACATATTCTTGATTTTTGCATGATTTCCAAGCTATCTGCAATATTGAATTGTGTTTTTGTAGCCTGTAAAGCCCTACCCGAAACTAGGGTTTGGTTTTCTTGTTTTTAGGCGTTTTAACTTCAGGAAAAATTGGAACAAACCATGGACATGGATGAATTCAGGAGGAAGAGACGAGCATGATGATGGTCTCAAAATTCGTTTCCATAGCCTATAGACGATTTTGGGATCGAGCCATGGATTTTGTTGCAGATTCAAATCCGCAGGAAAAATAAACCAGAGTTCTGTGGGGAAGATGACTACGTTCCCTCTTCCCATTTGCTGTTTCAAATTTTGCGCTTTTTTATTTTTTAATTCAGGCATTTTCTTTGTTTTATAATATATTAATTGTTATGTATTCTATTAACAAAAGCAACACAGTGGTTTAGTGGCAAGCACGTTAGTTTAAAGTCCAATGGGACCTGGGTTCGAATCCCAGGTCCCCTAATATATTTGTTACTTTTTTCTTCCAGATATTCCAGCGTGCCTCATGAGTTGTTGTCCACCATATGCTTGCAAATCTCAACGTGCCAGATGGCCTTCAGGCCAAATCTGGTGGCCAGGAATGAAAGACCATCATGTTCCTTAGTCAAAGGCGCGCACTAGAATTCTAGAATGTCAAACAAGGCTTGCACGTTTGGGCCTCTGAATTGCAATTTCCACCTCAAGTCTGGGCCCAACCCCCCCCCCCCCCCCAATGGGTTATTTCTTTTCTTTTTTATATTTCTTTTTATTTAATTGTTTTGTTAATTATTATTTAGATCACTAACTAATTAAATTTTTCTCATAAAATCAAAAACACAAAAAAATATTTTATTTATTAAAATTAAATTCATGACTTTATTTTTGTAAATAAATTAATTTAATTGATTTAGCTTTAATTAGGTATAATTTCAATATTTTTGCAATAATTAAAATTAATGTAGAAAATTAGGTTTTTATTAATTTTGACCAAATTTATTTTATTTCCTTAAATATAAAAAACCCAAAAATATATTTTTTATTAATTAATTAATAATTAGCTTAGGTTTAATTCCATTTAATTCAAAAATAACAAAAATCTTTTCTTTAATAAAAAAAAGGGTCAAAACCCTAAAATGTGCGCCGATTTAATTTTCTCGCACGCGATCAATTTTTCCTTATTATTGTAATTGCTTCCGGAATGTAATAGATTTTAAATAGGAATTTAATTATTTTCTCGCTTTATTTACTTTCCGCAATTTAAATTAAAGGGTTTGTTTTTGGCGATGTAAATACCCGACGCCTTGTAATAGTTTAGATTTAATTTCCACAATTTAAATTCTGCAACTATACACTGTTAGATGTTTGATAATAGGGAATGCATGACAAGATCAAATGTATGAACTTAAAATCAACATAGCTCACCCATGACATGTACAAAGATAAAATTAACCGAAATAACACACTCGCACATGCGCACTCTTAGGGTACACCTCACTTGGTTACCTTCGAACGTGGTCATTGAGTATAGGAAGTTTTAGAGGTCGCCCTCTTGTCCAAAGATCATAGTTGCCTCGAAACGGTTGCCTCAAAAAAATGATCTAAGACATTAGGATTACCGCTAAGGCGTCCTAACATTGCTTTAGTGACCACACGTCCCTTAATCGAATTGACCCGAAAACTCCAACGACGATGCTACCTACTCATCAATAGTGGGATAGCATTGTCTAAAAGACACTTGTACAGATTAATTCCTTTTTCGAGTAGGTAGATGGTTCTTAAGTACTTGCTCTCTCAAAAGAAAACAAAACTTTTCGAACTTGCACTCCTTTCAAAATAAAAACTTCTTTCAAACCCACAAACACAAAGAAAAGCAAAATTTTGAAAACACTTTGAGCAAGTACCTAAGAGCCCGTGGATAACCACGGATAGGAAGGGTGCTAACACCTTCCCTTTCTATAATCTACCCCCCGGACCCGAGAAACATCTCAAAAAAGGAATTTTTCTGTGCTTCTTTCCTTTCCTTGTTGGATAAAATAAAAGACGATGGCGACTCTTGCTTACCACGACATTTTGCGAAAACAAACGCAAAACGCGAACCAGCATTCCAAAACAGTCAGTTCTCTTCCCACCGTATCACATTAGGTTTTAGGTTTAAGCTGAGGAAACAGGATTTAAATTTTATTAGGGGGGTGTGATACGGTGGGAGAACTGACTTAGGATTTTGCGTTTGTGTTCGCAAATGTTTCGGTTTAGCAAGAGTCGCCACCGACTTTTTATTTTATCCTAAGGAAGGGTCAAAAAGCACAGGAAAGACCTTTGAGATGTTTTCTTGGATTCGGGGAGTCGATTATAGAAAGGGAAGGTATTAGCACCCTTTCTATCCATGGTTATCCATGGGCTCTTAGTTACTTGCTTAGATCACTTGCTTTGCATTTCAATTGTTTGAAATGGTGCTCTTTAATTGTTTGAAATTGTGCTTTGTGTGTGATTTTGAAAGATGTTTTGAAAAGAGGCCATCATTGTAGCGACCTTTGTAATGATTCTTGTTTGAATGTATACAAAGGTGTTTTTGTCTTTTGAAAAGTTTTCAATGTTTGAAAGTAGGGTTTTGAAATTGTGTTGTGAAGTGTGTTTTTAAAATTGCAAGGATGTTTTTTGAAAGTTTTGATCAAGTAACTAAGAGTTTGTCTACCCTATTTTACTCAAAGATCTTTCTTATGTTTTTAACCATTTTAACAATGTTGTTTCACCATTGTTTTTGGTGAACAACCTTGTGTTAGGATGTTAAACGGGACAGGCGCAGGTCATCATGTAGACCATAATAGCAATTGTGTCAAGTATTTTTGGCATTTTTTTAGGGACTTGATCATTTTGTATAGGCAACTCAGATAGCGTCGTCGAGGGACTATGATCTTTTGTTTTGTTTTTGTTTTGCCAAAATACTTGACATGTATATCATGGCCCATTTTTGAAGGCAACAAGTGGATTGAAACCCTGGGGGTGCAAGTGTGCATTGTGTTTGTTTTCATGCATTGTTATCTTGGATTAGGTCAAACTATTTGTTAATTTGATTTTTGCATACAAACCCTAGGTCTAATCATGGCATAATTGAAAGCATTTAAAGGTGCGAGAATTTAAATTCTACACTATTACAACATGATATAGGGAGGGGGGTACAAATTTGAATTGGGGATTATTTTGTAAGAAATTAAATCCTAAATTATTACAACCAAATTGAATGTATAAGACATAATACTTAAATGTACAATATTTAAATGAATACAATAAATAAATATTAAATAAAATGTATTATGCAAAAAATGTTTTTTATGTATGAAAAAGTATTTTTAATGTGAAATGTAAATAAATAAAATGTCAATTTCAATTATTTTGTTTTTTAGGGCAAAAACCCTAATTTCTTAAATAATAGTATTATTTATTATTTATGTACAATAATGTATCAATTTGTACAAAAAATAAAAGTATATTGTAAAAAAGGTATTTTTTAGTATAAAATATCAATAAAAATGTATTATTTTTGTGTTTTTTGTTCTTAATAAAATATATTATATATGTATATATATGTATTAAAAATATTAAGTGTGTATAAAAATAAAATAAATTATTTACAAAATGTATATATTTCAAGAAAATATTTTCAAATATGTATAAAAATAATAAATAAAAATAAAAGTATTTTTTACATTATTTTTATATTTAAACAAAAGTAAATATAAAGTATTTAATGTATTAATACTACCATTAATTAAAATAAATATCAAATAAATATAAAAATTTATGAAAATATTTTTTTTAAGTATTTTTTATATTAGAAAATAAAATATCAAAATCAGAAATGAAATAAAAATGCAAAAATGACAAGTATACAAGAAATGGGCCAGGGGGTGTAAAAAGAAAAGAGGGGGGTGCCAAAAGCAAGCCTGTATAGGCCCAGCCCAGAAACAACTCCATCTTCTTCCTTTGAACAGAAATGCGCGTGTGCCATGTACCAAATGCTATCTCATGATTCCTTGCTTTTTTGACAAAACTCATAACATGAAACTTGTAGAGCATCAAACAACGAATCCGACCATATAAAAAACTTAAGCTAACTCTCAAAGACCAGAGAGAATTTCTCTGGCCCTAATTCTTAACATAGTTTTTTCAGAAAGTTCATGAATAAAATTCTCCTAGCACGATTAATATAAATGAAAACTAAGCACATGTATGGTTTCAGGGCTATGAATACAACATCTTTCATTCACAAACCTAAGTCTAACTATTCCTAAATAGAGAGATAGAAGTTCATGAAATACCTGTTTCAGTTGACTTCGAGCTGGACAATGCAACAACTTCCAAGGGTGCTTGAGGTTCTTTTGAGCTTGCCTGATGTCCAATGAAGCTTTCCCAATGCTTAGTTTATTTTGAAGTAGCCTGAATCGTGCTACAGAACTCAACCTGCAAAGCTTTAAAACAAAAATGGCAATGTGTGTTAATGGTGTTACAACTGGCAAAGGAGGTCTGGAATAGTTTAGGTGAGTTGAATGGAAGGTATTGGAACAAGTTTGAGGCAAAACGCACGAGGGAAAGTGGAGATGGAGGTGGTTCTGCAAGGCTTGCCCTGTTTTGCAGAAAAATGGTGATTTTGTGTACAAGGAGGTTTGAGGGGTCAAGGGCTCGTGCTTCTGACTTGTGAGAATATGCCAAACTTGTTTGACAACTTTGTCTTTGTTGGTTTTATCAGATCTGAGAGATACAAGCTTTTGGCCCTTTTACTTGTTTTGAAAGCAAAGCTGGAAGTGAAGTGAGATAGGCCTGTATAGGCTATCTCTAAGCATGCACCAACTTCTTGTACTATGCCTGAGATTGTGGAGCTTGTTTGCTGCAAAGGAAGAAAGTCCAAGGCTCAAGAAAAAGCAATTTGACATAAAGTGCCCTTTATGAAAATGGAAGTGTGGCCTTTATGCTTAAAATGACAATGTTCATTGTACAAAGCTCTCTTGATCAGAACAATACCAATATCCAATGTATTTGCATTCAATTTTGGAGTGTAAATTAGTTTAGAGGCCTGTAATCATGTACTAAGCTATCTTGGTCAGATTTGCAACTTGGTATGAACATGTATTGGCCATGGATCAAAGTGAGTTTTTGCCAACTTCAAGCATTCGATTCTCCCTAACCACAAAGGTGTTTGAGGAGTTCTTGTACAAATTGGAAAGATTGTAACATGTACTATAATCCATATTTGAAATGCAACTTGAAACTCCAAGTGGAACCATGTGAAAAATGGCCAAGAAGATGGGTCAAAATTCTGCCTAAACTAGGGCAAAAATTTTCTAAGTTAAAAGTTTTAGGTACCCTTGTTCCAAAAATCATAACTTGAGATACAAGCTTCTTTTGAGAAAACTTTGTGAATCAAAGTTGTATAATTTGTGATGGAATACAACTTTCATGTTTCAAGTTTTGTTTGAATCCATTTGCATCTTGGTGAAAAAATGGGACAAAGTTAGGAAAAAATAAGAAAATTTTATAACTTAGAAATTTTCTAAGTTATGAAAATTTTCCATTTTAAACCCTAATTTGCATTTTTGAGTTTCTTGATGAACAAGTTTCATAATTTGACATGTCTTGATGAAAAATGACCCTTGGAACTTGACTTTGACCAAAAAGTCAAATTTTGACTTTTCAGTATACTATCAAATTTTGATTAGTTGACTGAAAAATTCATCTGTCAATCCTATGCATTTGAGATCTTTTGAACTTGTTGAATGGTTCAAGACAATGTCATTGAGTCCTTGAGTTCATGGTTGAGCTTGATTTGCCATTGGCTAGGTCAAACAGTCAAAAATGGCCCTTATGCAGTAAAAACCCTAAAAATGACCAT
This sequence comes from Vicia faba, assembly GCA_948472305.1. Classification (NCBI taxonomy): domain Eukaryota; kingdom Viridiplantae; phylum Streptophyta; class Magnoliopsida; order Fabales; family Fabaceae; genus Vicia; species Vicia faba. The sequence goes on along the minus strand of OX451737.1, from coordinate 76,725,303 downwards.
TTTGCCCTTTAGGTGATCTGATCAAATTTCTTGTGGAATTGTGATCCAAACTTTATCAATGGTTCATATGAGTTCATAATGTTGATGTGGGTCAAAATTCATGAGGTTTGACTGTCAATTGGCCACAGTTGACTTTTTCCCCAATACAGTTGATTTCTAGGTCCACTGTCCAATTGACTGGGCAAAAATTTGAATCAATGCTTGAAACTTAGTATGAACAAACTTGTGAGTCCAACATGAAGTATGAAAGTCACTTTGGGCATTGTAGGTCAAAACATCACTGTGCAAACTCAAACCCTAATTTAGGTCAACAGTGCAAGGACGTGTCTTGAGCAGAGCAAACCCTAGCTTAATCTTGAATTCCAAGAGTCTTGTGATGAGGAATGTTGATGAAATGAGAGGGAAAATTTTGGGGTATAACAGTTGCCCCTGTTCAATCTTATTGAACCTAGAGAGTTAGATTGGCAAGTTTGCCTTTCGCGACTCAAAGGTAAAAGAGGATTGGACACTAGAGTGCCCGTAAATTTGCACTCGTCAAAACATAGATGCGGGAATGGGCTTAAAGATACCATTTGGAGATGGTAGAATCTTGCTGGAGATGGTCTTAAAGATGCCATCCAATAATTTTTTTTGAATTGCAATGTGGTAGGTCAGAAGAATGAGCATTGAAAATGGTATCCGTGTCTGGAATGCATTTGAACTGTATCTTGGAGACTGGGTCTTGTATGAGCAAAAGAATGACGTCCATGTCTGGAGCGTATTTGAGTTGTAATTGTATTTGAATTTTGAATGAATATCAGAATGACTTCCGTGTATCTGTATTGTATCTGAATTCTGAATGGGCGACAGAGAGACATCTGTGTATGGAGCATCTCTGGGATGGGGATAAATTTCGAATGGGTGACAGAATGGCAACCGTGTCTGGAGCGTATTTGGACTGTATCTGAAGTTGAGATCTGTATGAGTAGCAGAATGACTTCCGTGTCTGGAGTGTATCTGAGACTGTAATTGTGATCTGAATAAGTGACAGAATAACTTCCGTGGCGATTGCACTGGGGAGAATCAAACTGCTGGTGTAAGGGCCAGAATGGCATTCGTGTCTGAAGCGTATCTGAACCTGTGGTTGATAGTTGAATCTGAATGAGAGATAGAATGGTTGTCGTGTCTGGGGTGTATCTGTACTGTATTTTGACTTGAAATTATGAATGAGTAATAGAATAACCGCCGTGTTTGGGGTGTATCCATACTGTATCTGGATAATTGTTAACAATAGCCTTTTAATCTTATCCTGAAAAGGGTAAAATGTTAGCTAAAACACAAAGTTATGTTGCATGATATGTATGATGCAATGAATTGTGTTTCATCAATGTTTATGATATATGAATGTAATGGTTGCGCATGTAAGTTGAGTAGTTGTCTTGCTGAGGAAAATAAATCCTTGATAACTGGAGATAATGAAATCTTTGAATGTTGTCGGGGAAAGTAAATCCTTGACCGATGTTGGGGATTAACAAGGCCTTTGACGACTTCTGCAGGGAATGAGAATCCTTTATGACCTTCCTGGGAAATAGGGAAAACTCTGAAAAATCTCTACTGGGGAGTTAAAACCTAGGAGGCTTCTGCTTGGAGAAATGAGACCGAGAATCTTCGATCTTGCTGGGAGATAACTTTGTGGGGGAAATGTTCACTATTCTAGCTCCGATGGGGATAAGATTTTCAGGGTTTCTGGGCTCCATTGGGGATCTTGAAGCTTAACTCTGATGGGAATTTTGAAACTTAACTCAGCTAGGGGATCAAGTTTTAGAATGCACTGGCTCTGCTGAGGATCTTGAAGCTTAACTCCGCTGGGAAATATACTCCAAATTTTAGCTTTGTTGAGGATCTGAATGATGTATCGTAGGGGATTTCTTCTGAAATGGCACAAAGATATCTTCCTACACCTTCAACTTATCAGTAATTATCCTTTTTCAATTCCGTTTTATTTGTAAGCAGTGATTATATTCAAATGCATATGCCTATTTAACAAAACATTGGACGTTTTCAAATAAAACATAAGTGTAAAAAGAAAAGAAAGGCAAGCAAATTTCTGCACCTTGAGGCATTTTTGTATTTAATTTTCGTGAGTATCTTTGTACAAAGGAGACAGACATCCTAGTAAGAGAATGTTGTCATAAAAATTGAAAAATTTTATACAAAAGAAAGATGGCTACGTGTAACAATTCCATGGGATTCCCATTCTGTTATAGCCTTCACAACTCTGAATATCTTGTCCATTCGTTGCTTCGTCCGCCGATGATTGGATTAATCAGAAGCTTGGAGCTTGTTGGTGAAGAGATTGTTCTTAAAGTGATCCGACGAGACATAGTCATACGCTTTAATTCCCTAACTTTTGCCTGGACCGCCCTTTCGGGTTTTTGATCCACCGGGAAACCCTTTTTTGCCCAAGTCGCCCTTTCGGGTTTTCAACTTGCCGAGTGTACAAATTTTTTTGTTTTATCCCTAATTTTTACCTGAACTGCCCTTTCGGGTTTTCGATTCACCGGGATGCCCATTTTTGCCCAAGTCGCCCTTTCGGGTTTTCAACTTGCCAGGTCGTTTTATGCGTAGTATCTTTTGACTATGTTTGCGTTCGCAGGGTGCGGCGGGTCATCACCGTCCATGGTGGTCAGAATCATTGCCCCACCAGAAAATATGTTCTTGATCACAAATGGTCCTTCGTAAGTAGGAGTCCACTTGCCCCTGGGATCACTTTGCAGTAAAATGATCTGCTTGATTACAAGATCTCCGACTTGATATACTTGACGTATGACTTTCTTGTTGAAAGCTTTGATCATGCGTTTTTGATACGTCTGACCATGACAAACAGCAGTAAGTCGCTTCTCTTCGATCAAATTAAGTTGATCAAGCTGGGTCTGAATCCAATCGTCTTCAATCAAACCAGCATCCTTCATAATCCTTAAGGAAGGAATCTAAACTTCCATAGGTAAAACAGCTTCCATGCCATACACCAAAGAAAATGGGGTTGCCCCTGTTGAAGTACGTGTCGTGGTACAATATCCATGCAGAGAAAACGGTAACATCTTATGCCAGTCCTTGTAGGTGAATGTCATCTTTTGAATGATCTTCTTAATATTTTTGTTCACGGCTTCAACAGCACCGTTCATCTTCGGTCGATAGGGAGATTGTGATCGGTGGATCTGGAACTGACTGTTTAACGCTGGTTCGTGAAATGTCGCGGTAAGCAAGAGTCGCCACCGTCTTTTATTTTCTCCAAATGGAAAGGACAAAAGTATAGAAAAATTCTTTAAAGAGATTGCTCTCGGTTCGGGAGGTAGATTATAGAAAGGGAAGGTGTTAGCACCCTTTCTATCCATGGTTATCCATGGGCTCTTAGATGCTTGCTCATTGTGTTTTCAAAATGGTTTGTTTGCTTTTCAATTGTGGGTTTTTAAAAAGTTTCTTTGAAAATTCCAGTTCGACTCTTGTATCTGTCCTCAAGAGTGTTTGAAAAAATGCTTTCGAAAGCTTTTTGAAAATGTGTTGGTGTGAAAAGTATTTTTGATTTGTTTTGAAATTAGAGCAAGTATCTAGAGTCGTCTACCTACCCTAAGGAATTCGTCTGTGTAAATATCCTTTAAAGTAGTGCCATCCCACCATTGAGGGGTAGGTAGCACCACCGTTAGAGGTGTTCGGGTCAATTCGAGTTTAGGGACATGGTGATCACCAGAGCAATGGGAAGACACCTTAGAAGCTACCCTCATGCCAGGTTCTCGGATCATGAGGACTTACTAAGACATCCTCTACTCGACGATCACCTTTCGAGGCAAGGCAACAGTGAGGCGTACCCTAGGGGTGGTGTGTGATTTGTGTGTCAGATTCATTTATTTTTGTCTTGTCATGTTATGGGTGATCTACGCGTTTGTTTTTATTTTTTGTCCATTCATTCTTGCATGCATTTGTTAACAGTTAAAAATTGCGGAAATTAAAAGTTCTAAACTATTACAAAGGCGCGGGTCCACATCGCCAAATTTAATCCAGGACCCGGTTTGACAGAAAATAAAGAAGTAAAGTGCGAGAAATAAAATGTCCGAGTTTACAAGGCTTTGGGAGAATTACATTAATATTATAAGAAATAAAATAAAATGCGGGAATTGGAATTAAAATTGGAAGCGAGGGCGTTGGACCCTTTTTAATGAAATTAAATTAAATGATTAAACTAATGAAATTAAAGAGAAAAAAGAAATTATTTTTTTTTTTGAGTTTTTGGTATTTATGTTTTTTATGTATTTTTATGAGAAAGATTAAGTGAAATTAAAATATTAACCCTAATTCTAATTTTTTTTTTATTTATTAAGAAAAACATGTTAAAATTAAACCTAAAATTAATCTAATTATTTACATGCAATTTTGATTTATAAAAATAAATAATTAATTATTAGTGAAATTTATTTACAAAAAATATTAATTAAATAAATATATTTTGATTTTTATGACTTTTCTGTTTTTTACTATTTTTTATATTTTATGAAAATAAGTTAAATTAAAGGAATTAATTAAAAAAAGAAATAATTGAAATAAATAAAATAAGGAAAAGAAAGAAAATACAATACCTTGGGGGGTTTCTGTCCCTTTTTGGAGGTGAATTGGAGTGGTTTGGGCATTTGTGTTCTGGCCTCATCATGCATAAGTTGTTCTACTTTGGCCATTTGGCTTTTGGCTTTTGGCCATTTGCGTTTTGGCCTCAACGTTCCTTAATCTTCTCAGGATGTCTGTCTCGCCATGTATTGGGTCATGTGTAAAATATTCTGTTTTGGCCATTTGGCTTTTGGCCTTTTGACCATTTGGCTTTTGGCCTTAACGTTCCTTAATGAACCTGGGATCCTGTCTAAATCTGCAGTGTTGAATCTCACGAACACATTAAATAAAATCATAAAATGCAAATAAAGCCAATATATGAAGAAATTTAATGTTTAGGCACAATATGACATGTATGAATGATTATACCCTTTTGATCATGGAGATCAAATCAATCTTACCCTTACTGGAAAATCAGTGGCCTGAAGGCTTTTATGCCTTACTGGAAAATTAGGATCATGGAGATCAAGACAGCCTTACCCTTACTGAAGAAGTAGTGAGGTGTTGGTTTGTAACTGTGATGACTTGTTTGTAGTGAGAGAGGGATTTGTAATAAGGATTTCAAGGTTTTAGGGTTCTTGAAAGAGTTTGATATTTCAACAGTGTTGTGGCAAGGTTTTTTCTCTCTTTTCCTCTTTTTTGGTTTGTGTGAAAAGAATGTGATTATATAATGGAAATTAGGGTAAAGCAAATGGGCTTTGAATGTGCAATTGGGCCTCCAATATTCACTTGAATTCGTCACTTTCCAGGCTAAATCGCAGGGACTTAAGTGCATTTTTTGAAGTTGAAATGTGAAAACAAAATGTAGCCGGCATCGAGAACTAACTCCTGTCCGAAAATCGACTCAATCGGATAAACGGTGAATTAGTTATGAATTTTTGAAGTTTCAGCTCAGACAAACTTATTTTGGGCTCCAGTGTCGACTCTGACACGTTCTTCAATAAAAAACTGGTATTGATCGGAGCATAATCCGGTCTCGACTTTTGAAGAAAAGTTGTAGATCTATGAGTCAGGGACCTTGTGTAAAAATATGAGCCCAATCCGATAAAAATTGACCGAGTTATGAATTTTCGAAGTTTTGGCCCAGATGAAATAATATTCAGCATTCAGGATTTCCAGCGTGTCACGCACTCTGAGCAAAAAACGAAGGCCTTTTGAATACCTTTTGAACTCGATACCATATGTGAAAATGTAGCCAACTCAATTTGTGAAATTTTGGCGCCAGAACCAGCTCGATACGATAAAAATCGGCCAAGTTATGATTTTTTGAACATGACGCAAATAAACTTGTCACAAATTTTCTGTATGAAAATACTTGATAAATCCACATTTTTGAAGACCTTATGATCGAAATTGGCTTCCAGCCGTGAGAGATGAAAACGTAGATAATGTCAAGACGGAATTTTTGCCACCGGAACGGGTTCAAAACGAGCCACGATCTTCAAGTTATGAATTTTTTAGCGCGTAAAAACTGCACTTTCAGCACACTTTTTCACCATATTTCTTCGAGAAAACTCACACATTCGGATACCTTCTTTAAAGAATTGACTCTTGAGCCGAACCTGAATTTGAGAATACGTTATCAGAGATATCTTGGCGAAAGAATACCTGAATATGACGCGTCAGGTTGGACTTGTGAATTTTTCTTGAAATGTTTTGAGAAATATGGGAGGGCAAATTTTGGGGTACAACAGTTGCCCCTGTTCAATCTTCTTAAACCTGAGGATGCAGATTGGCTGACGTGCCTTTCGTAATCCGAAGGTGGAAGATGATTGAACATTAGAGTGCCCAGAAATTTGCGCTCACATAGTAGCAGTGTGATGATGGGAATGGGCTTATATATGCCATTTGGAGATTGATGGATAGGATGATGGGCTTATAGATGCCATGCTGAGAGATGCTGGAAGATGGTGGATGGGCTTATAGATGCCATTTGGATGTTGATCGCGTAAGAGCTTCCTTAGCGAGAACTGGCATACCTGCAAAAGAAAAATGATTACCTGACCTGTTACGGGAGCTGGTTTTCAAATTCTTTGTGTAGATGTGTCCTGACTGGTTACATGAGCTGGGTCTGGAGCTTCAAACGGTGATGAATGAACCAGGGATGGTTACTACCTCAACAGGAACGGTGAGAGAACCTTGGGTGACTTTAACTTCAACAGCAATCATTGAGAGAGTCTTGGATAACTTCAACTTCAACAGTAATCGTTGAGCGAAGCCTGGGATTACCACCTCCGCAGGATCGGGGAGAGAACCATAGGCGACTACAACCTCAATAGCAATCATTGAGAAAACCTTGGATGGAATTATCATCTCCGCAGTATCGGGGAGAGAACCATAGGCGATTACAACCTCAATAGCAATCATTGAGAAAACCTTGGATGGAATTATCATCTCCGCAGTATCGGGGAGAGAACCATAGGCGATTACAACCTCAATAGCAATCATTGAGAAAACCTTGGATGGAATTATCATCTCCGCAGTATCGGGGAGAGAACCATAGGCGATTACAACCTCAATAGCAATCATTGAGAAAACCTTGGATGGAATTATCATCTCCGCAGTATCGGGGAGAGAACCATAGGCGATTACCACCTCAACAGCAAACATTGAGAGAACCTTGGATAACTTCAACTTCAACAGCAATCGTTGAGAGAAGCCTGGGATTACCAACTCCGCGGGATCGGGGAGAGAACCATAGGCGATTACCACCTCAACAGCAAACATTGAGAGAACCTTGGATAACTTCTACTGAGTCTTTATCATGAAAATCTGTTTGGGGTCGATTTAGCTGGACTAGAGAAGGCCTTGGACTGAGTAAGAAATCTTTGGAGTCGATTAACTGAACTGGTCTAGGTCTTGGAATGTCTTCAACTGGATAAGAAACAGGGAGATCTTTGGAGTCGATCTGACTGAACCAGAGAAGGCCTTGGACTGGATAATAACCAGGAAAATCTTTGGAGTCGATTTAACTGAACCAGACAAGGTCTTTGGAGTCTTCAACTGAGTCTTCAAAAGAAAAACCTTTAGGAGTCGGTTTAACTAGACCAGAGAACGCCTTTGACTGGATAATAACCAGGAAAATCTTTGGAGTCGATTTAACTGAACCAGACAAGGTCTTTGGAGTCCTCAACTGAGTCTTCAAAAGAAAAACCTTTAGGAGTCGGTTTAACTAGACCAGAGAACGCCTTTGACTGGATAATAACCAGGAAAATCTTTGGAGTCGATTTAACTGAACCAGACAAGGTCTTTGGAGTCTTCAATTGAGTCTTCAAAAGAAAAACCTTTAGGAGTCGGTTTAACTAGACCAGAGAACGCCTTTGACTGGATAATAACCAGGAAAATCTTTGGAGTCGATTTAACTGAACCAGACAAGGTCTTTGGAGTCTTCAACTGAGTCTTCAAAAGAAAAACCTTTAGGAGTCGGTTTAACTAGACCAGAGAACGCCTTTGACTGGATAATAACCAGGAAAATCTTTGGAGTCGATTTAACTGAACCAGACAAGGTCTTTGGAGTCTTCAACTGAGTCTTCAAAAGAAAAACCTTTAGGAGTCAGTTTAACTAGACCAGAGAACGCCTTTGACTGGATAATAACCAGGAAAATCTTTGGAGTCGATTTAACTGAACCAGACAAGGTCTTTGGAGTCTTCAACTGAGTTTTCAAAAGAAAAACCTTTAGGAGTCGGTTTAACTAGACCAGAGAACGCCTTTGACTGGATAATAACCAGGAAAATCTTTGGAGTCGATTTAACTGAACCAGACAAGGTCTTTGGAGTCTTCAAATGAGTCTTCAAAAGAAAAACCTTTAGGAGTCGGTTTAACTAGACCAGAGAACGCCTTTGACTGGATAATAACCAGGAAAATCTTTGGAGTCGATTTAACTGAACCAGACAAGGTCTTTGGAGTCTTCAACTGAGTCTTCAAAAGAAAAACCTTTAGGAGTCGGTTTAACTAGACCAGAGAACGCCTTTGACTGGATAATAACCAGGAAAATCTTTGGGAGTCGATTTAACTGAACCAGACAAGGTCTTTGGAGTCTTCAACTGAGTCTTCAAAAGAAAAACCTTTAGGAGTCGGTTTAACTAGACCAGAGAACGCCTTTGACTGGATAATAACCAGGAAAATCTTTGGGAGTCGATTTAACTGAACCAGACAAGGTCTTTGGAGTCTTCAACTGAGTCTTCAAAAGAAAAACCTTTAGGAGTCGGTTTAACTAGACCAGAGAACGCCTTTGACTGGATAATAACCAGGAAAATCTTTGGAGTCTATTTAACTGAACCAGACAAGGTCTTGGAATGTAGCTTGAGAACTTAACTGGATCTTTCCTGAAAGGTAAAGGTCAGTCATACGCAATGCATGATATGAATCAAGCAATGATGTTCTCAATATAAATGAGATTTGTAGGATATGATGCGTATATGCATGCTATAATGTATGAAGATATGATGTTTATGAACATATGTTTTCGTCTCAGGAAAATAAATCCTTGACGAGTTCCGGGAAGTCACTCCTGGGCTGCTGTTTGAAGAATAGATTTTTGCCTCCGCTGGGGATGATAGTTGCAAGAATACCGGTAGGAGAAGATAACTCCGTTGGGGAATGAACTTGGCGAATGGATTACTCTGCGGGGAGAAAAGTACTCTAGTAATCTTGCTGGGGAGCAATACTCTGTGGGAAGAGGGATACTTTGCTGAGTCGTTGATAATAACTTGCTGGGGATACCCTTGTTGTGTTGGAAGTATTGATAGACTTCGCTGGGGATAAGAAGGCTTCGTCGAGGACGATCTTTCCGTGGCTTTTAGCTGAGGATAACCCAGTTATATTCTGGTATAGAAATAACTCTTTGAATAAAGCCGGGAGACGCGTTCGTGCTCTGCGAGGGGTAAGCTTCCAGAATCTGCTGGGGATAAGCTTACTGCTTGGGGAGATGGATTCCAACTTTCTTGGGGAAACTGGATTGGACTCTCTTGGGGAAATATTGAACTGTAACGGGAAGGGACTCCACTGAATGTTTGATATACCGCCGGGGAACAACCTTTAGACTAAGACTGTCGGGGATGCTTGTTAAGAATATATATGCTGCTGGGGAACGTTGATATCTGCTGGAGGATACCCAACTTCCTTAAGATTTGATAACTTTGCTAGAGGAGAGTGTACTGACTTGCTGGCTCACTCTCTGGGGAATTACGATATCTGGTTATGTTCTTCGGCTGAACCTACCTTGATACCTTTGGAGGACAGAACAATTAGATTGCTTAGACATCTCTTTATTGCCCCTGTTTCAGTGGGAGAGGAAGACCTATGAGGTGCTGATAGTTGTTGATGGACAAACCTTCTTCTGGTAGACAGGTGACAAGATGACAGGACATAGTCGTACGCTTTGATCCCTAACTTTTGCCTGGACCGCCCTTTCGGGTTTTCAGTCCACCGGGATACCCATTTTTGCCCAAGCCGCCTTTTCAGGTTTTCGACTTGCCGGGTGTACAGATTTTTTCATTTCATCCCTTCATTTTCCCGAACCCTTTTGATTCGCCGGGAAGCCCTTATTTTTGCCTAGGTGTGTCAACCTAGCGGGTCTTTGATTATGCGTAGTATTTTTTCGACTATGTCCACGCTCTCAGAATGTAGGGAGTTGCCCCTGTTAGAAATGTTTTGTCACGCCACCAGAAGATTTTTGACCAGGCAAGATTCATTGTTGAAATGCCCCAAGTGACTCAGGCGGAGGTTTGCCCCAGGCTATTTGGCCTTTTGAGAGATTCTCCTAATCTTGATTGGACTGCCCCGGATAATGGACAATGATCATGTCGTGCCCCTTGATTGGAAGTGCTTCTGTTCATTAGGACTTCGTCGTGCGAATTTCTATGTTGTTCAAACAAAAAGTCATATGCAAACAAAGTTATGTTAAAAATGCAAAGCCTATGTCTGTCTTGCAGATTTTGAAAATGCATTCTTTTTCCATAAAACAAGTGAATGTTTGTAAAACGTGATGTCAACTCCTTCTTTATAGTAAGCCTTAAGGAGTCAGGATACCTTTCGTAACAGTATGCTTTCGAACTAACCCATGCTTCAGCTAGGACTTTTAAGGGTTATAACGTGGCCTGGTTCACGGTTTAAGAAACAGAGGATAAAGGCTCAAATTATTTGTACCCACCCGCTCTTCGTGATGTTCTCCAAACCTAAACTCAGTTGATCATACGTTAGACCTTGTTTGAGTCTTTGCTCTGATTTTTCGGTGATGATTTGGATGTTGATAACTTATTTTGAATAGGCAGTCCTTCCTTTTTTGTTGAGGGTTTGTAAGACCTCTTTCTTTTTGATTTTGTTATCCCTATTTTTTTTGCCTGAACTGTTTCCTTTTGTGGAATTACAGTCAGCGGGATGCCCCAGTTTCGTAAGTCTCCTTCATAGGTTTTGACTTAATGGGCTTTTTTATTTTGAGAGATATAATGATTGCCTGTCCTTCTTGATTATTCGGAACCATCACCGTCTTTCTTTGTTTTGTAAGGACCTCTTTGGTGCCATTCGTTATGCACTTGGATCAACTGAGAGACTACCCTGCCCCAGGTTATGATTAAGGGTTTTAAATTTCGAAAAGAAAAACTCCTACTTCTTTGGCTCAGAGGGGTTGACGAGGGATTATCATCCTTATAACTCCAGTGTTTAGGGATTGAAACAATGCATGTACCTCATCAGCGGGGTCTGTTCAAAAGCATACTGTAATGATCGCGGTATCGTTTTCGTCATCCTCCCTCAAGAGGCTTAGAATTATTAATTAAGAGTTGATCATCAGAAAAAATATGAAAATAATTTGCATTTAGTGAATACGAATATATTGTTTCAGAACAGACATATGCGATGCATTAATGAAATAACAATGTTTAACATGAGTAAATGTTTGAACAAAAGAAAATTGCAACTTGAACATTCGAATGAACAAAAATTTCTCAATCCTAGCCATGATTTGGCAAGGGAGCAGTGATTATGTTCGGAGTCTCAGGTACTTCAAACTGAATCTCTCCAGCGTCGATCATGTCTTGAATCTTGTTCTTGAGAGGCCAGCAGTTGTCCGTAGTATGCCCCGGGCTATCAGAATGGTATGCGCACCTATCGTTGGGATGATAGCTAGGAGCAGAAGTGTCTGGATTCCGGAGAGGAGCCCTTAAGGTGATTAGCCCTGCCTCCAACATTTGTTGTAGTGCTTGATCCATCGACATGTTGATCTTGGTGAACTGCCTTTTGGGCTTGTCTGGTTTGCTCTGATCAGCCCTTTGTTCTGGGCGAGGTCGTTGTTGGACCTGTGAAGTAGTAGCAACTCGGAGAAGTCTATTCATTGGACCCGACCTTTGCCCTCTTGGAAGCTGTTCCATGACCTGGTCCCTGATTTGGGCTGGTTGCTTCATGCCTTGAGGAGGCTGACTGATCATGGCCCTCAGCTCTCCTTGCTCCTGAGATAAACCTTGAATGAGGGCCCTTTGCCCCAGCATCTGGGTTTTCAATGTGTCTACCTCAGCTTGTAGACGTTTCAGCTGCTCGTCCTTGTCATCTTCAGGACTCTTTCTGATCAGATTCCCCGTGAGGAGTGTCCTTAACTTCTCCTGCCCCTTGGATAGATTCAAGAGGATCTCCCCGAACCGAGTCTCTTGAGCCAGAAGGTCCTGGTTATCTTGTTGGGAAGTCATTGCTGAAATAAACAGCGGGAAAGGTAAGTGATCTGCAACAAGGGTACCTGTCATGCAATGAGGTGTATGTATGCATATGCAATGTTTCCAAGGACCTCGCGGGATAAACAAGAAAATTTGTTAGAATTTGGGTCCGGTGGCTTGATTGAAGGAACTTCCTGTTGTAGAGAGTCCTTCTTCAGGGGTCAAAGGCTCACCATGTCCAGTGGGTCATAGCCTCTGACAACTTTGGCTAGAGGAAAATAAATCCTCTTTGCCCCTTGCTAGATGTTTGATTCATCATGACCTGCATCACAAGCCCTTGAGATCCTTGAAATGGGTTAGGATGTATGCCATGGTATGATGTTATGTTATGTATGGGGTAATGTGAGTAACCCTGTTATGAGTCCCAATTAAGGACTGCAAACCAAAACCTGCAAGAAACTAGTCTGCAAGAAACTCAGTACACTTTGTTATAAGCCCTAATTAAGGACTATAAACAAAACCTGCAAGAAACTCAATACACTCCGTTATGAGTCCTAATTAAGGACTATAAACAAAACCTGCAAGAAACTTAGTAAGCCCTGTTATGAGTCCTAATTAAGGACTGCAAACCAAAACCTGTAAGAAACTTAGTATACCCTGTTATGAGTCCCTATTAAGGACTATAAATAAAACCTGCAAGTAGTTCATGTGTCAGCTAACAAGCATGCAAGTAGGCAAGTACAAAGGCACACAAGTCACACCAGAGAAGCCCTTAAAGTTTAGGCCAGCATGAGGTCTAGGTATTACCCTCTTGAAGTTGGTGGGTTCAACATGTCCTATCAAAGTAACCGGGTTCTTAGAGGATCCCAATATCATTGACTACCCTCAATCGGTCATAACTCCAGCATCGCAATCTTTTCTTGCGGCCAGAACCATCACGAGAGTTTAGCCTCAATGGGCGTAGCATACTGCTACTGTTCTAATGGCCAAGTTGGGTCATTTAAGGTTCTAAGGTCGGTTGGTGCTTAATGACTCCTTGGAAGACCCATATTCTCCCTGTTTCAACACGAAGGATATCGGTACAGACCAAGGCGCCACACCAACGTAGCCACTGCTTCACCCATGTCGGTATACGCCGGACAGGTCCCTCACAGCTTATGCTACCTAAACAGGGTATCCCCAGATCCGGGTTAGGATCTATGTAACTCCCATGCAACCCACAAATTTAAAGCAGACAAGTCAATACAATTGAAAACACAGTTATGAACTAACCCTAAGGTACACCTCACTTTAAGTTTATATCCCCAGCAGAGTCGCCAGTTCTGTGATCGGTGGATCTGGAACTGACTGTTTAACGCTGGTTCGCGAAATGTCGCAGTAAGCAAGAGTTGCCACCGTCTTTTATTTTCTCCAAATGGAAAGGACAAAAGCACAGAAAAATTCCTTAAAGAGATTGCTCTCAGTTCGGGAGGTAGATTATAGAAAGGGAAGGTGTTAGCACCCTTTCTATCCATGGTTATCCATGGGCTCTTAGATGCTTGCTCATTATGTTTTCAAAATGGTTTGTTTGCTTTTCAACTGTGGGTTTTTAAAAAGTTTCTTTGAAAATTCCAGTTCGACTCTTGTATCTGTCCTCAAGAGTGTTTGAAAAAATGCTTTCGAAAGCTTTTTGAAAATGTGTTGGTGTGAAAAGTATTTTTGATTTGTTTTGAAATTAGAGCAAGTATCTAGAGTCGTCTACCTACCCTAAGGAATTCGTCTGTGTAAATGTCCTTTAAAGTAGTGCCATCCCACCATTGAGGGGTAGGTAGCACCACCGTTGGAGGTGTTCGGGTCAATTCGAGTTTAGGGACATGGTGATCACCAGAGCAATGGGAAGACACCTTAGAAGCTACCCTCATGCCAGGTTCCCGGATCATGAGGACTTACTAAGACATCCTCTACTCGACGATCACCTTTCGAGGCAAGGCAACAGTGAGGCGTACCCTAGGGGTGGTGTGTGATTTGTGTGTCAGATTCATTTATTTTTGTCTTGTCATGTTATGGGTGATCTACGCGTTTGTTTTTATTTTTTGTCCATTCATTCTTGCATGCATTTGTTAACAGTTAAAAATTGCGGAAATTAAAAGTTCTAAACTATTACAAAGGCACGGGTCCACATCGCCAAATTTAATCCAGGACCCGGTTTGACAGAAAATAAAGAAGTAAAGTGCGAGAAATAAAATGTCCGAGTTTACAAGGCTTTGGGAGAATTACATTAATATTATAAGAAATAAAATAAAATGCGCGAATTGGAATTAAAATTGGAAGCGAGGGCGTTGGACCCTTTTTAATGAAATTAAATTAAATGATTAAACTAATGAAATTAAAGAGAAAAAAGAAATTTTTTTTTTTTGAGTTTTTGGTATTTATGTTTTTTATGTATTTTTATGAGAAAGATTAAATGAAATTAAAATATTAACCCTAATTCTAATTTATTTTTTTTATTTATTAAGAAAAACATGTTAAAATTAAACCTAAAATTAATCTAATTATTTACATGCAATTTTGATTTATAAAAATAAATAATTAATTATTAGTGAAATTTATTTACAAAAAATATTAATTAAATAAATATATTTTGATTTTTATGACTTTTCTGTTTTTTACTATTTTTTATATTTTATGAAAATAAGTTAAATTAAAGGAATTAATTAAAAAAAGAAATAATTGAAATAAATAAAATAAGGAAAAGAAAGAAAATACAATACCTTGGGGGGTTTCTGTCCCTTTTTGGAGGTGAATTGGAGTGGTTTGGGCATTTGTGTTCTGGCCTCATCATGCATAAGTTGTTCTACTTTGGCCATTTGCGTTTTGGCCTCAACGTTCCTTAATCTTCTCAGGATGTCTGTCTCGCCATGTATTGGGGTCATGTGTAAAATATTCTGTTTTGGCCATTTGGCTTTTGGCCTCAACGTTCCTTAATGAACCTGGGATCCTGTCTAAATCTGCAGTGTTGAATCTCACGAACACATTAAATAAAATCATAAAATGCAAATAAAGCCAATATATGAAGAAATTTAATGTTTAGGCACAATATGACATGTATGAATGATTATACCCTTTTGATCATGGAGATCAAACCAATCTTACCCTTACTGGAAAATCAGTGGCCTGAAGGCTTTTATGCCTTACTGGAAAATTAGGATCATGGAGATCAAGCCAGCCTTACCCTTACTGAAGAAGTACTGAGGTGTTGGTTTGTAACTGTGATTACTTGTTTGTAGTGAGAGAGGGATTTGTAATAAGGATTTTAAGGTTAGGATTCTTGAAAGAGTTTGATATTCCAACAGTGTTGTGGCAAGGTTTTTTCTCTCTTTTCCTCTTTTTTGGTTTGT
This sequence comes from Vicia faba, assembly GCA_948472305.1. NCBI lineage: Eukaryota > Viridiplantae > Streptophyta > Magnoliopsida > Fabales > Fabaceae > Vicia > Vicia faba. Next base: position 76,709,647 of record OX451737.1, on the reverse strand, counting down.
GTGAAAAGAAGGTGATTATATAATGGAAATTAGGGTAAAGCAAATGGGTTTTGAATGTGCAATTGGGCCTCCAATATTCACTTGAATTCGTCACTTTCCAGGCTAAATCGCAGGGACTTAAGTGCATTTTTTGAAGTTGAAATGTGAAAACAAAATGTAGCCGACATCGAGAACTAACTCCTGTCCGAAAATCGACTCAATCGGATAAACGGTGAATTAGTTATGAATTTTTGAAGTTTCAGCTCAGACAAACTTATTTTGGGCTCCAGTGTCGACTCTGACACGTTCTTCAATAAAAAACGGGTATTGATCGGAGCATAATCCGGTCTCGACTTTTGAAGGAAAGTTGTAGATCTATGAGTCAGGGACCTTGTGTAAAAATATGAGCCCAATCCGATAAAAATTGACCGAGTTATGAATTTTCGAAGTTTCGGCCCAGATGAAATAATATTCAGCATTCAGGATTTTCAGCGTGTCACGCACTCTGAGCAAAAAACGAAGGCCTTTTGAATACCTTTTGAACTCGATACCTTATGTGAAAATGTAGCCAACTCAATTTGTGAAATTTTGGCGCCAGAACCAGCTCGATACGATGAAAATCGACCAAGTTATGATTTTTTGAACATGACGCAAATAAACTTCTGTCACAAATTTTCTGTATGAAAATACTTGATAAATCCACATTTTTGAAGACCTTATGATCGAAATTGGCTTCCAGCCGTGAGAGATGAAAACTAGATAATGTCAAGACGGAATTTTGGCCACCGGAACGGGTTCAAAACGAGCCACGATCTTCAAGTTATGAATTTTTTAGCGCGTAAAAACTGCACTTTCAGCACACTTTTTCACCATATTTCTTCGAGAAAACTCACATATTCGGATACCTTCTTTAAAGAATTGACTCTTGAGCCGAACCTGAATTTGAGAATACGTTATCAGAGATATCTTGGCGAAAGAATACCTGAATATGACGCGCCAGGTTGGACTTGTGAATTTTTCTTGAAATGTTTTGAGAAATATGGGAGGGCAAATTTTGGGGTACAACAGAGATGAATTGTGATGATAAATCTTGAACTGCTTGCACAGGGCCGTGATCATAGTGTTGTTCAAATTTGTACTATTGTCTGTGATTATCCTGTTGGGGACACCATACCGGCATATGAGGTTCTACTTGATGAAGCGGGCAACCACATTCTTTGTAACAAAGGCAAAGGAAGTTGCTTCGACCCACTTGGTGAAATAATCAATAGCGACCAAGATGAAGCGATGTCCATTGGATGCTGTGGGTTTGATCTCCCCAATCATGTCAATGCCCCACATAGCAAATGGCCAAGGAGCTGTCAGAATGTTGAGGGGAACAGGAGGAATATGTACCTTGTCAGTGTAGACTTGGCATTTGTGGAAAGTACGGGAATGTTGATGACAATCAGCTTCCATGATAGACCAGTAGTAGCCTGCCCTTAGAATCTTCTTAGTCATCGTATGTCCGCTCAAGTGGGTGCCAAATGTGCCACTATGTATTTCGGTCATGATCATCTTTGCTTCAGCTTTTTCCATACAACAAAGTAGAACACAATCATGGTTGCGCTTATAAAGGATTCCATTTCTTAGGAAGAACTTGGCAGCAAATCTCCTTAATAACTTTTTGTCATTGACGAAAGCTCCTTCAGGGTATTCTCTAGTCTGGAGATACCTTTTGATTTCATGAAACCAGGGTTGTTCCACTATTTCTTCGGTATTAATCTCATGACAGTGTGTAGGTTCGTCCATTCGCTCGATGGTAATTTGGGGAGCCTCGTTATCCCAGTTGAGTTTAAACATGGAGGACATTGTAGCCAAAGCATCTGCTAACTGATTTTCTTCTCGCGGGAAGTGCTCGAAAATCTGCTCGAAATGAGGCACCAACGTCAAGACATGTTCTTTGTACGGGATAAGATTAGGATGCTTGGTGTCCCACTCTCCTTTGACTTGACTGATAACCAAATCCGAGTCCCCAAATACGGCCAAAGATTTGATTCCCAAGTCTATAGCAGCCTTGAGACCAAAGATGCAAGCTTCATATTCAGCCATGTTGTTGGTACAACTAAAGCAAAGTCGGGCAGTGAAGGGTGTATGGCAACCTTCTGGAGAAATGAGTACCGCACCGATACCGTTGCCAAGTGCATTGGAAGCACCATCAAAGTACAGGGTCCATCGGGATCCTTGTTCAGGTCCGTCATACGATTTGTTACCTTCAATGTTGTCCAATGTCATGATGTCCTCATCAGGGAAGTCGAATCTCATAGATTGGTAATCTTCGACGGCTTGATGAGCTAGATAGTCAGCTAGTACACTCCCCTTTATAGCTTTTTGGGTAGTATACTAGATATCATACTCAGTCAGGATCATTTGCCATCTAGCGATTCTTCCAGATAAAGCAGGCTTCTCGAAGATATACTTGATCGGATCCATTTTGGAAATCAGCAAAGTGGTGTGAGTCAACATATACTGCCTTAGTCGGCGAGCAGCCCATACCAAAGCGCGACAATTTTTCTCGAGCAGTGAGTAGCGAGTCTCACAGTCGGTAAACTTTTTGCTAAGGTAATAAATGGCATGCTCTTTTCGGCCAGACTCGTCATGTTGGCCCAGCACGCACCCCATTGAGTTATCCAGAACAGTCAGATACATGATTAACGGCCTTCCTTCGACGGGTGGCATCAAAATAGGAGGTTCTAGCAAATACTCCTTGATCTTATCAAAAGCAACTTGACAATCATTGTTCCATTCAACCACCTGATCTTTCTTCAACAGCTTGAAGATTGGCTCACAGGTAGATGTCAGGTGAGAGATGAACCTGGCGATATAGTTTAAGTGTCCCAAGAATCCTCTAACCTCCTTTTCAGTGCGGGGAGTAGGCATTTCTTGTATAGCCTTTACTTTAACTGGATCGACCTCAATGCCTTTGTTGCTGACAATAAATCCCAAAAGTTTACCAGACCTAACTCCAAAAGTGCACTTGCTTGGGTTCAGTCTAAGCTTATACTCCTTCAACCTGGCAAACAGCTTTTGCAAATGATCAAGGTGTTCTTCTTCTGTCTGTGATTGAGCTATCATGTCGTCTACGTAAACTTCGATTTCATGATGTATCATATCATGAAACAAAGCTACCATGGCGCCTTGATAGGTTGCCCCTGCATTCTTCAGTCCGAATGGCATCACTTTGTGGCAGAAGGTACCCCATTGCATGACAAAAGTAGTTTTCTCCATGTCCTCGGGGGCCGTTTTGATCTGGTTGTATCCCGAGAATCCATCCATGAAGGAAAAAACCTTGTGTTGAGTTGTGTTGTCAACCAAGATGTCGATATGTGGTAGTGGAAAATTATCTTTGGGGCTAGCCGTGTTCAAATCCCGATAGTCCACACACATTCTGACTTTGTCGTCCTTCTTAGGCACGGGCACAATGTTAGCAACCCATTATGGATAGGAAGTAACAGCCAGAAAGCCAGTGTTGAATTGCTTCATTACCTCAGCTTTGATCTTCTCAGACATGTCAGGCCTCATTCGGCAAACCTTTTGCTTGATCGGTGGACAATCTTCTCTTGTAGGGAGACGGTGGACCACGATATCTGTGTCTAACCCTGGCATGTCTTCATAAGACCAGGCGAAGATTTCAACATATTCGTTCAACAACTGCACTAAGCGCTCCTTGACACTTGGTTCCAGGTTGGCCCCCACTTTTACTTCTTTCCTGTCTTCCTATGTCCCCAAGTTGATGGTTTCTAGCAACTCTTCATGAGGCAGAATAACCCTCTCCTCTTGTTGCAAAAGTCTGGCTAACTCTCCCAGCACTTCACAATCTTCGTCAACTTCGTACTCAGCATGATTGACCAAATCTTCAGAGTTATCGAAGGCTAAAGCAGAATAGTCACCCATGGAATCCGGAGTGGATGGGTACCTGCATTTGTGAGTGTGGGTGTGTGTAAGGGATAGCCATCCTTAAACAAAAACAAAAATGCAAAAGGAAAGAAAATGAACACAGCAGTTTATAGATGAAAAACGTCCAATGATTCATTAAAACATGGCATATGATAATGAAGAAGATCAAGCCCTTACAAATGGACCTACATGCCCCGGGCAAGGCATGAGGTGAAAATAGTGTGCAAATTGTTTAGTTATTACAGACCATAAATGGGAAATTGTTCAAAGATAAAATTACTGGTTGATAAAGGTGATGGGAATAAAATCCTTTGCTTCCCAGTTGCTTAAACCCCCTTCGACAGTCGGAAAGATCCAATCTTCAAAGTGGCTATCTTCATCTTCATCTTCTACAGCATTGATTCCGTGGTGAGAGATCTTGACGGGTGGTCCTCCAGCCTGGGAGCGACGCATAGCCTTTTGTCCTACAGCAGTGAACCCTAATCCAAACTTGTCCGTCTTATGTGGAAAGTCAGGAAATTGTCCCCATACTGTACTCTTCCCTTCTGTGATCGGTGGGAACGAGAACTGACTGTTTTTGGAATACTGGTTCGCGTTTGCGTTTGTTTTTGCAAAGTGTCGCGGTAAGCAAGAGTCGCCGCCGTCTTTTATTTTATCCAACAAGGGAAAGGACAAAAGCACAGAAAAATTCATTTTCGAGATGTTTCTCGGGTTCGGGAGGTAGATTATAGAAAGGGAAGGTGTTAGCACCCTTTCTATCTGAGGTTATCCACGGGCTCTTAGGTACTTGCTCACTATGTTTTCAAAAGGTTTGCTTTTCTTTGTGATTGTGGGTTTTGAAAAGAGTTTTATTTGAAACTTCATTTTAACTCTTGCTTTTGTCCTCAAGAGTGTATGAAGTGTTTTGAAAACTTTGTTCGAAAAGTGTAAGTGTGAAAAGTTTTTGTTTTGTTTTAAAAGAGAGCAAGTACTTAAGAACCTCTACCTACTCAAAAAGGAATTTAATTGTGCAAATGTCCTTTAGACAGTGCTATCCAACTATTGAAGAATAGGTAGCACTGTCGTTGGAGTTTTCGGGTCAATTCGATTTAAGGGACTTGTGGTCACTAAAGCAACATTAGGACGCTTTAGTGGTAATCCTAATGTCTTAGATCATTTTTTATTGAGGCAACCATTTTGAGGCAACTTATGATCTTGGGGCAAAAGGACGACCTCTAAAACATCCTATACTTAATGACCACGTTCGAGGCAACCAAGTGAGGAGTACCCTAAGAGTGGTATGTGCATGTGTCAATTTTCAGTTTATGTTATCTTTGTACATGTTATCGTGAGCTACTGTTGATTTTAAGTTAAGATAGATCTTGTCATACAATCCTAGTTAGCATACATCTAAACAGTTAATATATGTACAGAAATTTAGAGTGCGGGAATTGTAAATCCTACGCTATTACAAGGCTTTCGGGGAGGGGGATTATTTACATGTCCAAAAATTGGGGAAATAAAAGCAGTAAAGGGTCTTAGTTAAGCTATTACATCCCAGTAGGCAATTACAATAAAATAAACACGCACGAATCTGAAAATAAACTCTAAAAAATTCTAAGAATAAAATCTTTTTGTTGTTTTAGTTTATTTTGGGAAAATAATCTAAATCTATTTAATTTTAGTTTTTTTGGAAAAATGTTAAGATAATTAAAGGTTAATTTAATAGAAAAAGAACTAGCCTAATGTTTTTGTGTTTTTTGATTTTAATGTTAATTAAAAGATAAAAAGAAGTCTATGAAAAAAAAAAACAAAAAAAATAAAGCGCAGGAGGGATCCTTCGATCCAAGAAAAAAAAAGAGTTTCGACCCAGGGAGGGTCTTGGTCCTTTCGATTGGGTCAGACAGTAAGGCGTGAGTGGCCTTCGATCCAGGGAAGAGGATTGCCCTTCGATCATGGAGGTCGTGGCTTTCGATCCAGGGATGAGATGCCTCTTTCGATCCAGCACGCTAATGGGTTCGATCCAGAGAAGGGCTCTCCTTCGATCTGGGATGTTATACCTGCAAAAGTATGTGAGCGAAACAAAAATGCAGGGCCTGGGTATTGAACCCTAGGCCCTTCAATCCTGCACTTGTTGGGGTCTCTTCAGGCTAAATCTACAGCAAATGTTAGCACACGAAAAACATGACCTGGGTGCCAAACCCAGGCCCTTTGATCCTGTCTAGGATGGCAAATCGAAGGTAACAACAAATAATGATATGTTATGCAAAAAACAAGGTTGGATAATTTACCCTTTCTTACCAGTTGATTGGACTTCGATTTGGACGCTTCCTAGATGTAGGCACCTTCAATCTGGGATTTCTAGGGCGTGGATGCTTTTATTGAAGGATTGCTTTAGCACAGCCTGTGGTGGGTAGCGTCTCCAACTCCTCCCGGTTTTGTCTCTGCAGAGTTTTTTGTATATTTCGTGTGTATGTTTTCTGTGTAATTTTCCTCTGATTTTTCGTGTGTTGTAATGTGCCACTGGCCTCTGTATTTATAGGGGTGTGAGGGTGCAGTAATGGCAAGAGACAGCCATTAAACATGCCACTAAATGCCATGAGACAAGAAACGGACACATTAAATAACTTCCTTTTTTGAAACATTTGTGTCTCTTGAATGAACCTGGACATGTTGATTTGGGCGCCCTCTTGATGACCTCCTTCGAATGGGCTGATGGCGTCCTTTGAATGCTTTTCGAAAGCTTCTTCGAATGGACCCTTTGAATGCCTCTTCGAATGGACCTTTTGGAATCCCAATCGAAGGACACTGTTATAATTCCAATCGAAATACTTGTCCATAATGCCAATCGAAAGGCTCCTTCATAATGCCAATCGAAATGCTTCTTCATAGTGCCAATCGAAATGCTCCTTCAGAATGCCAATCGAAATGCTCCTTCAGAATGCCAATTGAAATGCTTCTTCAGAGTGCCAATCGAAATGGTTAAAGCACCACTCAAAAAATTTTCCTTTTCCTTAGGCAAGAGTTTGTGATCAACCATGCAGGGGGAAGACTTTGGAAAACATGAGAGGGAAAATTTTGGGGTGCAACAGTTGCCCCTGTTGAATTTTCTTAAACCTGAGGATATAGATTGGCTTTCGAGCCTTTCGTGATCCGAAGGTGGAAGATAATTGAACACTAGAGTGCCCATAAATTTGCACTCGCATGGTGTAGTATCAGCATTGTGATATCGGGAATGGGCTTACAGATGCCATTTGGAGATTGTTGGTAGGTGGTTTTGTCTTTGTTGACGGGTTGTCTCTTTTGACGGGGTGTCTCCTTTGACGAGTTGTCTCTATTGACAGGTTGTCTCTATTGACAGGTTGTCTCTATTGATAGGTTGTCTCTTTTGACGAGTTGTCTCCATTGACAGGTTGTCTCTATTGACAGGGTCTCTCTTTTGACAGGTTTCGCCTTAGAAAAATCTTTAGGAATCGATTTAACTGATTTTGTCTCCCTTAACTGGCTTCGCCTCAGAAAAATCTTTAGGAATCGATTTAATTGATTTTGTCTCCATTAACTGGCTTCGCCTCAGAAAAATATTTAGGAATCGATTTAACTGATTTTGTCTTTATTAACTGGCTTCGCCTCATAAAAATCTTTAGGAATCGATTTAACTGATTTTGTCTCCATTAATTGGCTTTGCCTCAGAAAAATCTTTAGGAATCGATTTAACTGGTTTTGTCTCCATTAACTGGCTTCGCCTCAGAAAAATCTTTAGGAATCGATTTAACTGATTTTGTCTCCATTAACTGGCTTCGCCTCAGAAAAATCATTAGGAATCAATTTAACTGATTTTGTCTCCATTAACAACTGGCTTCGCCTCAGAAAAATCTTTAGGAATCGATTTAACTGATTTTGTCTCCATTAACTGGCTTTGCCTCAGAAAAATCTTTAGGAATCGATTTAACTGGTTTTGTCTCCATTAACTGGCTTCGCCTCAGAAAAATCTTTAGGAATCGATTTAATTGATTTTGTCTCCATTAACTGGCTTCGCCTCAGAAAAATCTTTAGGAATCGATTTAATTGATTTTGTCTCCATTAACTGGCTTTGCCTCAGAAAAATCTTTAGGAATCGATTTAACTGATTTTGTCTCCATTAACTGGCTTTGCCTCAGAAAAATCTTTAGGAATCGATTTAACTGATTTTGTCTCCATTAACTGGCTTCGCCTCAGAAAAATATTTAGGAATCGATTTAACTGATTTTGTCTCCATTAACTGGCTTCGCTTCAGAAAAATCTTTAGGAATCGATTTAACTGATTTTGTCTCCATTAACTGGCTTCGCCTCAGAAAAATCTTTAGGAATCGATTTAACTGATTTTGTCTCCATTAACTGGCTTCACCTCAGAAAAATCTTTAGGAATCGATTTAACTGATTTTGTCTCCATTAACTGGCTTTGCCTCAGAAACATCATTAGGAATCGATTTAACTGATTTTGTCTCCATTAACTGGCTTCGCCTCAGAAAAATCTTTAGGAATCGATTTAACTGATTTTGTCTCCATTAACTGGCTTCGCCTCAGAAAAATCTTTAGGAATCGATTTAATTGATTTTGTCTCCATTAACTGGCTTCGCCTTAGAAAAATCTTTAGGAATCGATTTAACTGATTTTGTCTCCATTAACTGGCTTCGCCTCAGAAAAATCTTTAGGAATCGATTTAACTGATTTTGTCTCCATTAACTGGCTTCGCCTCAGAAAAATCTTTAGGAATCGATTTAACTGATTTTGTCTCCACTAACTGGCTTTGCCTCAGAAAAATCTTTAGGAATCGATTTAACTGGTTTTGTCTCCATTAACTGGCTTTGCCTCAGAAAAATCTTTAGGAATCAATTTAACTGATTTTGTCGCCATTAACTGGCTTCGCCTCAGAAAAATCTTTAGGAATCGATTTAACTGATTTTGTCTCCATTAACTGGCTTCGCCTCAGAAAAATCTTTAGGAATCGATTTAACTGATTTTGTCTCCATTAACTGGCTTCGCCTCAGAAAAATCTTTAGGAATCGATTTAACTAATTTTGTCTCCATTAACTGGCTTCGCCTCAGAAAAATCTTTAGGAATCGATTTAACTGATTTTGTCTCCATTAACTGGCTTCGCCTCAGAAAAATCTTTAGGAATCGATTTAACTGATTTTGTCTCCATTAACTAGCTTCGCCTCAGAAAAATCTTTAGGAATCGATTTAACTGATTTTGTCTCCATTAACTGGCTTCGCCTCAGAAAAATCTTTAGGAATCGATTTAACTGATTTTGTCTCCATTAACTGGATTTGCCTCAGAAAAATCTTTAGGATTCGATTTAATTGGACCAGAGAAGGCCTTTTGATATGGCTGAGAATTTAACTGCATCCTTCCTGAAAGGTAAAGGTCAGTCATATGCAATGCATGATATGGATCAAGCAATGATGTTCTCAACATAAATGAGATTGTGTGGTATGACAAGTTTATGCATGTATCATGATGTATGGAAATGTAATGTTTTAGCTGGGGAAAATAAATCCCGGATAGCTTGCTGGAGAATAGAGTTGAATTTTTCGTTTCCGCTGGGGATGACGAACAAAGATGATTGCAAGAATAAACCTGCAGGAGAGGATGACTTTGTTGGGGAATAAACTGATGAGGAGATTACTTCGAGGGGAATTACTCTGTGGGAGGAGAGATGTTCTGCTGAGGATTTCAATGATAAACTCCACTGGGGATGGATTGTCGTTGCTGGTGATATTGAATCTGTTGAGGATAGAAGTCCAGCTTGGGGAAAAAAAGAACTTCGCTAGGGATGATCTTTTAGTTGCAACTTGCTGAGGATAACCCAGTTAGGTTCTTGTGAGGATAACCTTCTGAATTTGGCTGGGGAGACTTGTTTGTTCTCTGCAGGGGATAAGCTTCCAGAATCTGCTGGGGAAGACGATTCAACTCTGTTGGGGAAGCTTTTTTAGACTGCGCTAGGGAAATGGCTCCACTGGGGGTATCTTGTATTCCTTCGGGAAACATTCTTATACTCTGTTGAGGAATAGTAAGACTGCCGGGGATACTCTTATACTTGCTGGGGAATATCCTTATACTCCGCTGGGGAATATTAAGATTTTATGGGGATACCCAACCTTTTTAGGGCTGATGGTAGACCAACTTTACTTGGGGAGAGTATTGCTGATTTGTACATAGTTGCAAGTCTCAGCTGGGAGAGCTACCATTACTGCCTTATTCTGCGGGGAGTGAAAGTATCTTAGCCCTGTTCTTCAGCTGAATCTACCTTTGTACCTGGTGAGCAGAGCAGCTGTACAGTTAGGACAATTTTTATTGCCCCTGTTTCTGCGGGAGAAGGTGCCTGCGGAGGCCCTGTGGATCAAGTAGTATCCCAACCTATGAGGTGCTTGGTCATTGCCGATTGAAGTGACAAATATTCTTCTGGTAGGCAAGTGACGAGATGACGGGACATAGTCGTACGCTTTGATCCCTAATTTTTGCCTGGACCGCCCTTTCGGGTTTTCAGTCCACCGGGATACCCTTTTTTACCAAAGCCACCTTTTCAGGTTTTCGACTTGTCGGGTGTACAGATTTTTTTTCATTTGCATCCCTTATTTTTGCCCGAACCCTTTTGGTTCGCCGGGAAGCCCTTATTTTTGCCTAGGCCAGTCAACCTAGCGGGTCTTTGATTATGCGCAGTATTTTCTGACTATGTCTACGCTCTCAGGATGTAGAGATGTGTCACTATCGGTAGTGTTGTGTTGCCATACTACCAGAAGATCTTCGTTTGATCATGCAAGATTCGTTGCTGGAATTCATGTCCAATGCCCCCAAGTGATTCAGATGGAGATCTGCCCCTGGCTATTTGGCATTTTGAGAGATTCCTTGAATCTTGACTTGACTGCCCCAGATTATGGACAATGATCATGTCGTGCCCCTTGATTGGAAGTGTTTTTTCCACTTGAGGTGACCTTTTTATTGAGAAGGTTTTTGTTCACTAGATATTCGTCGTGTGAATTTCTCTGCTATTTGAACAAATAGTCATATGCAAACAAAGTTATTTTAAGAATGCAAAGCTTATGTCTGTCTTGAAGTCTTTGAAAATGCATTGTTCAGTAAAACAGTAAAATGTGATGTCAACTCAGGATTTACAGCAAGCCCTACAGGAGTCAGGATACCTTTTGTAACAGTATGCTTTCAGACTAACCCATGCTTCAGCTAGGACTTTTAAGGGTTATAATGTGGCCTGGTTCACGGTTTAAGAAACAAAGGATAAAGGCTCAAAATTTATTTGTACCCACCCGCTCTTCGTGATGTTCTTCGATCCTAAACTCAGCTAATCGTGCATTAGACCTTGTTTGAGTCTTTGCTATGATATTCTAGTGATGGTTCGGATACTGACAATTTATTTTTGAATAGGCAGTCATTTTCGTTGAGTTTTTAGGACCTCTTTCTTTTTTATTATCCCTGTCTTTTGCCTGAGTTGTTTCTTTTTGTATTTACAGTCAGCGGGATGCCCCAGTTTTTGTAAGTCTCCTTCATAGGTTTTAACTTAATGGGCTTTTATTCTTTTAAGAGATTGACTGCCTATGAAATAAGGAACCACCATTGACTTTTGATTTGGAAGGACTTCTTTGATGCCATTCATTGTGCACCTGGATCAACTGAGGAAACTACCCTGCCCCAGGTTATAACTAAGGGTTTTAAATTTATGAAAAGAAAAACTCCAACTTCTTTGGCTCAAAGGGGTTGACGAGGGATTATCTTCCTTATAACTCCACTGTTTAGGATTTGAAACAATGCCTGTACCTCATCAGCGGGGTCTATTCAAAAGCATACTGTAAAGATCGTGGTATCGTTTTCATCATCCTCCCTCAAAAGGCTTAGAATCGAGAGTTGGACATCATAAAAGGAAATATGAAGCAATTTAAGCATAGTGAAAACAATTAATTCAAAACAGACACTTGTAATGCATTAATGAAATAAAAGAGTTCGACATGATAACAATTGTTTGAATAAGCAAAGAAAAATACAATTTCAGAATTCAAATGAACAAAAGTGTTTTTAATCCTAGTCATGTTTTGGCAAGGGAGCAGTGATCCCATTGGGAGTCTCAGGCGCCTCAAACTTAATCTCCTTTGCATCGATTAGGTCTTGAACCTTGTTCTTCAAAGTCTAACAATCATCCGTATTATGCCCCGGGCTCTCAGAGTGATAGGCGCAGCGGGCGTTAGGGTTATACCTTGATAACGTTGTATTTGGATTCTTTTGAGCTTCTTTTAGAGTCACCAGATTGGTCTTCAGCAACTGTGGCAGAATCTGAGACAAAGTCATGTTGAGACGGGTGAATTGCCTTCGAGGTCTCTCGTCCCTTTGTTGGTTGTGATGCTGAGGAGCACCAGCAGGTTTTGAAATATCAACCACATTGACAGCTTGGCGGTGTTTAGGTCTATTATGTCTTCTTGAACTGTAGACAGCACTGGACTCTTTCTTAAATGGTTTCTTCTTGGTGCTCGACGAGGCACCCTCCTGTATTTTTCCAGCCTTAATACCAGCTTCAATCCTTTCACCGGTCAAAATAAGATCGGTAAACCCGGCAGAAGAGCTTCTAATCAGATGATTAAAGAAAGGACCTGACAGGGTCCCCAGAAACATGTCAACAAGCTCACGATCAGCCAAAGGTGGTTGTACCCTTCCAGCAAGGTCTCTCCATTTTTGAGCATACTCTTTAAATCCTTCACCCGTCCCTATTGACATACCCTGGAGTTGGGTACGCGTAGGAGCGAGGTCGGAATTATACTGATAATGCCTAAAGAATGCAGCAGCCAAATCCTCCCAGCTGCGAATACTGGCTCCGTCCAACTGATAGAACCACTCAAGCTGAGTCCCCGAAAGACTGTCTTGAAAGAAATGGATCCACAAGTTCTTATCAGCAGTGTAAGGTTGGATTCTTCTCACATATGACCGGAGGTGCAGCTTTGGACAGGAAGCTCCGTAATACTTGGCAAAGGCAGGTGCCTTGAACTTATGGGGAATCACCACCCCAGACGATAGACCCATATCTCCGAAGTCCAGACCGGGTACCTTCTGCGTTTCCATAGCGCTCAAACGGTCTTCCAGCTGTTTGTACTTATCCTCAGCAGGAGGATACTGTTCTTCATCATATTCTGTCTCGTTGTCGGAGACCAAAGGGCTAGGATCCCTCCTTTCTTGTGGACTATTTTTCTCCTCATATGGGGTGGCCAGATCAACCTCATTCTGCAGTTCGTTTCCAAACCAGCGTCCAGTATTGAACAGGATAGTCCTCTTTTTCTTCTTCTTCCTCTCTTTCAGAATCAGGGTCTTCAGGTCCTACTGACCCTTAGCTAGGCTCATGACTAACTTTTGAAATTGGGCATTCTGGGCCTGGAGGGCCTTGATAGCTTGCTCAGTGGAAGGTTCAGTAGACATGATGATTGCTGAAATAAACAGCGAAGAAGATAAGAGACCTGTACTGGGAGACCTGTTATGTAATGATATGTATGATATATGTATGCAATGTTTTCAAGGATCTCGCGGGGTAAACAAGAAGCTTGTTAGAATTTGAATCTGGTAGCTTTGATTGAAGGAACTTCATGTTGCTGAGAGTCCTTCTTTAAGAGTCAAGCTCACCATATCGAGTGGGTCATAGCCCCTGACTCAAGTTTATCGTGTTTTGATTTCTAGACAACCTTGGCTAGAGGAAAATAAATCCCCTTTGCCCCTTGTTAGACTTTTGATGTACCATAACCTGCATCACAGACCCTTGAGATCCTTGAAATGGTTAAGGAAATGTTAAGGTATGATGTTATGATGTATATGCTATGCGTTTAAGCAAAAAGTGAGGTGATGTAAGTGAGTCCTGCAATAAATCCAATTTGTTGGATAAGGACTGTAAACAAAACCTACAAGGAACCCCTATTGTCAGATAACAAGTAGTTCAAGTTTGAAGGCACACAAGTCACACATATAGCCTTAAGTTTAGGCTGGCATGGAGTTTAGGCATTACCCTCTTTCAGTTTAGTTGGTTTAAACCTGTCCTAAAAAAATAGTAACCGGGTTCTAGAGGATCTCAATATCACTGACTACCCTCAATCGGTCATAATTCCAGCTTAGCAACCTTTTCTTGCGGCCGGAACCATCGCGAGAGTTTAATCTCAATGAGTGTAGCATACTGCTACTGTTCTATGGCCAAGTTGGTCAATTTAAGGTTCTAAGGTCTGTTGGTGCTTAATGACTCCTCAGAAGACCCATATTCTCCTCGTTTCAACACAAGGGATATCGGTACAGACCAAGGTGCCACACCAATATAGCTACTGCTTCATCCGTGTCGATCTACGTCGAACAGATCCCTCACAGTTTATTGTTACTTACCTAAAAAGGGTACCCCCAGATCCGGGTTAGGATCTATAGAACTCCGATACAAGCCCACAAAATTAAAAGCATACAAAGCAATACAATTGAAAACACAAGTGATCAAATCCCAAGGTATACCTCACTTATTAATTACTCCCAAGCAGAGTCGCCAGTTCTGTGATTGGTGGGAACGAGACTTGACTGTTTTTGGAATGTTGGTTCGCATTTGCGTTTGTTTTCGCAAAGTGTCGCGGTAAGCAAGAGTCGCCACCGTCTTTTATTTTATCCAACAAGGGAAAGGACAAAAGCACAGAAAAATTCCTTTTCGAGATGTTTCTCGGGTTCGGGAGGTAGATTATAGAAAGGGAAGGTGTTAGCACCCTTTCTATCTGTGGTTATCCACGGGCTCTTAGGTACTTGCTCACTATGTTTTCAAAAGGTTTGCTTTTCTTTGTGATTGTGGGTTTTGAAAAGAGTTTTATTTGAAACTTCATTTTAACTCTTGCTTCTGTCCTCAAGAGTGTATGAAGTGTTTTGAAAACTTTGTTCGAAAAGTGTAAGTGTGAAAAGTTTTTGTTTTGTTTTAAAAGAGAGCAAGTACTTAAGAACCTCTACCTACTCAAAAAGGAATTTAATTGTGCAAATTTCCTTTAGACAGTGTTATCCCACTATTGAAGAATAGGTAGCACTGTCGTTGGAGTTTTTGGGTCAATTTGATTTAAGGGACTTGTGGTCACTAAAGCAACATTAGGACGCTTTAGTGGTAATCCTAATGTCTTAGATCATTTTTATCGAGGCAACCATTTCGAGGCAACTTATGATCTTGGGACAAAAGGACGACCTCTAAAACATCCTATACTTAATGACCACGTTCGAGGCAACCAAGTGAGGTGTACCCTAAGAGTGGCATGTGTATGTGTCAATTTTCAGTTTATGTTATCTTTGTACATGTTATGGTGAGCTACTGTTGATTTTAAGTAAAGATAGATCTTGTCATACAATCCTAGTTAGCATACATCTAAACAGTTAATATATGTACAGAAATTTAGAGTGCGGGAATTGTAAATCCTACGCTATTACAAGGCTTTCGGGGAGGGGGATTATTTACATGTCCAAAAATTGGGGAAATAAAGCAGTAAGGGGTCTTAGTTAAGCTATTACATCACAGTAGGCAATTACAATAAAATAAACGCGCACGAATCTGAAAATAAACTCTAAAAAATTCTAAGAATAAAATCTTTTTGTTGTTTTAGTTTATTTTGGGAAAATAATCTAAATCTATTTAATTTTAGTTTTTTTGGAAAAATGTTAAGATAATTAAAGTTTAATTTACAAAGTTAATTTAATAGAAAAAGAACTAGCCTAATGTTTTTGTGTTTTTTGATTTTAATGTTAATTAAAAGATAAAAAGAAGTCTATGAAAAAAAAAACAAAAAAAAATAAAGCGCGGGAGGGATCCTTCGATCCAAGAAAAAAAAAGAGTTTCGACTCAGGGAGGGTCCTGGTCCTTTCGATTGGGCCAGACAGTAAGGCGTGAGTGGCCTTCGATCCAGGGAAGAGGATTTCCCTTCGATCATGGAGGTCATGGCTTTCGATCCAGGGATGAGATGCCTCTTTCGATCCAGCACGCTAATGGGTTCGATCCAGAGAAGGGCTCTCCTTCGATCTGGGATGTTATACCTGCAAAAGTATGTGAGCGAAACAAAAATGCAGGGCCTGGGTATTGAATCCCAAGCCCTTCGATCCTGCACTTGTTGGGGTCTCTTCAGGCTAAATCTGCAGCAAATGTTAGCACACGAAAAATATGACCTGGGTGCCAAACCCAGGCCCTTTGATCCTGTCTAGGATGGCAAATCGAAGGTAACAACAAGTAATGATATGTTATGCAAAAAACAAGGTTGGATAATTTACCCTTTCTTACCAGCAGATTGGACTTTGATTTGGACGCTTCCTGGATGTAGGCACCTTCGATATGGGATTTCTGGGGCGTGGATGCTTTTGTTGAAGGATTGCTTTAGCACAGCCTGTGGTGGGTAGCGTCTCCAACTCCTCCCGGTTTTTTCTGTGCAGAGTTTTCTGTATATTTCGTGTGTATGTTTTTTGTGTAATTTTCCTCTGATTTTTCGTGTGTTGTAATGTGCCACTGGCCTCTGTATTTATAGGGGTGTGAGGGTGCAGTAATGGCAAGAGACGGCCATTAAACATGCCACTAAATTCCATGAGACAAGAAACTGACACATTAAATAACTTCCTTTTTTGAAACATTTGTGTCTCTTGAATGAACCTGGACATGTTGATTTGGGCGCCCTCTTGAGGACCTCCTTCAAATGGGCTGATGGTGTCCTTCGAATGCTTTTCGAAAGCTTCTTCGAATGGACCCTTCGAATGCCTCTTCGAATGGACCTTTTGGAATCCCAATCGAAGGACACTGTTATAATGCTAATCGAAATACTTGTCCATAATGCCAATTGAAAGGCTCATTCATAATGCCAATCGAAATGCTTCTTCAGAGTGCCAATCAAAATGCTCCTTCATAATGCGAATCTAAATGCTCCTTCAGAATGCCAATCGAAATGCTTCTTTAGAGTTCCAATCGAAATGCTTAAAGCACCACTCAAAAAATTTTCCTTTTCCTTAGGCAAGAGTTTGTGATCAACCATGCAGGGGGAAGACTTTGGAAAACATGAGAGGGAAAATTTTAGGGTGCAACACCTTCTTTAATTACGGCCTCTGCGTCCTTGAGAGATGCCATCCTAGATACATGCTTGGGAATGACAGGCACCTCAACCATTGTCTTTGCAACTGCTACCTCAGGGGAAACTTCCTCAAAATGTTGGAAAGGCGTTTCGATGAACTCTCCATCCAACTCCACATAGCGGAAGGAATTGAGATGACTTATCATGTACTCTTCCTCGTCGTGAACTGTTATAATCTTACCTTTAACAGGATATTTCAGCATTTGGTGCAAAGAGAAGGTAACTGCCCCGGCATAATGGATCCACGGTCTCCCTAACAAACATGAATATGACGGACGGATGTCCATCACATAAAAGGTGGAGTTGAAAACTTCTGTTCCTACTTTGATAGGAATATCAACCTCTCCATGAACCATTCTTTTGGAACCATCAAAATCCCTAACAACGATGTTACTAGGTTTGAGGGTCAATCCTTCGCAGTCCAAACGGTCTAAGGCTTTCTTCGGCAGCACATTCAAGGAAGAACCAATATCAACTAAAACATGGGAGAGGGTGGTTCCCCTGCATTCAATTGAGACATGTAGCGCGTCGTTGTGTTTCCTTCCTTTGGGAGTCAAGTCAGCATCGGAAAATCCCAGGCCATTATCAGCAGTAAGACTGGCCACACACTCCTGAAACTGGTCAGCTGAAGTCTCTTGGGGTATGTGATCGGTGGAAATAGAACTGACTGTTTTGAAATGCTGGTTCGCGAAATGTCGCGGTAAGCAAGAGTCTCCACCGTCTTTTATTTTCTCCAACAAGGAAAGGACAAAAGCACAGCAAAATTCCTTTTCGAGATGTTTCTCGGTTCGAGAGGTAGATTATAGAAAGGGAAGGTGTTAGCACCCTTTCTATCTGTGGTTATCCACGGGCTCTAAGGTACTTGCTCACTATGTTTCCAAAAATTGTTTGCTTTTCTTGTGTTTGTGGGTTTTGAAAAAGTTTGTTTTGGAAACTTCTAGATAACTCTTGTATCTGTCCTCAAGAGTATATGAAGTGTTTGTTTGAAAACTTTTGTTTGAAAGTGTAAGTGCGAAAAGTTGTTTTTGTTTTGAAAGAGCAAGTACCTTAGAACCTCTACCTACTCAAAAGGAATTAAGTTGTGTAAATGTCCTTTAGACAGTACTATCCCACTATTGAGGAGTAGGTAGCACCGTCGTTGGAGTTATTCGGGTCAATTCGATTATAGGGACATGTGGTCACCAAAGCAATAGTAGGACGCCTTAGCGGTAACCCTAATGTCCTAGATCCTTTTTATCCGAGGCAACCGTTTCGAGGCAACTTGGATCTTTAGACAAGAGGGCGACCTCTAAAACACCCTATACTCAATGACCACGTCGAGGCAACCAAGTGAGGCGTACCCTAGGAGTGGCATGTGCGAGTGTGTCAGGATTCAGTTAAATTATCTTTGCACATGTTATTGTGAGTTACGAGTTGATTTTAATTTTCAGGCAAGTCTTGTCATGCATAGTTAACAGTTAATAATTTGCGGAAAGTAAATTGCGGAAAGTAAATCTACGCTATTACAAGGCGTCGGGTATTTACATCGCCAAAAACATAACCCTTGAAAAGATAAATTGCGAGAAAATAAAGAAAGAAATAAAAATTCCTAATTACGCTATTACATCCTCGGAGCAAATACATCAATATGATCAAAAATTAATATGCGCGCAAAGAAATTAAATCGGGAAAGTCCTTAGAGTTTTGACCCTTTTTGAGAAAAGAATGAATTTTGGTCCCTTTTGCATTTAATTAAATACTAAACCTAAAACTAATTAATTAAATAATTAAAAGAAAAAAGTATTTTTTAGTTTTTTTAAGTTTTTTTATGAAAATAAAATAAAATAAAATAAAGTCAAAAGTTAGTAAAAACCCTAATTCTAATTTATTTTATTTATTATGAAAAAGTCAAAATTAAACCTAATTAAACTAAATTAATTTGTTAGTATTTATTTACAAAAAAAAATAATTTAAAGGTGAAATTAATAATAATAATAATTATATTTTTAGGTTCTGAAGTTATTATGAAAAATATTAATTTGTGACTTAATTGGATAATAATAATTATTATTATTATTAATAGTAAAAACAATTAAAGATAAAATATAAAAGAGAAAAAATAAGAAACAAAACCCTGGGGGTGTTGGGCCCAGATGGAGGTTTCTTTGGCAATCTGAAGCCCATTATCCTCTCAAGCCTGTTTGACTTTGGTAATTGTCTGCACGTGCATTGACCAGGAGTATGATGGTCATCCAGCTTGGGACCATTGGATCTATGCTGGCAGCCACATGGCGCTTGGATGATTGGAGGCATATGGTGGAACGCCTTTGGGATCCTGCACATGAACATGTTAAGAAAAGAAATAAATGAGTTTTGGGTGGACCTGGGATTCGAACCCAGGTCCCAATGATTATTGAACGCTTGGCCAACCACTCCAACTGCACGCTTTAGTCGTTAATAGAATAATAAACAACTAATATATTAGCAAATTAATCCATGCGCTGTAAGAGTCAGAAACACGCGCCCTTTTTCAAACCAACCAACCATGCATCAACACGTCCTCGTCTTCTTCCTCGTGCCTGCAAAATAAAGGTTAGATAGCGGGGGTTTTTAACCCCCACAAAACATGACGAGGAATAATAGCGATTAGCCCTACAGGCTACAGAAATATTTCGCGATGGTGGCTTTTGATTCGTCTTGTCTCAACGATTTCAACCATAGGCCTTAGGGGTCCCAATTTTACTGGATTTGGAAAGCCCTAATTTAAAAACTCATGAACCCTAAAATTCGTTAATGGCAATTTGTGATTCTGTGTGTTATAATTCAATTAACCTGCACCATTAGCTTCATAGGAGTTCTAGCAATGCAAAACACACAAAAAATCACGTTAATGATGCATGAATCATGAGTTACGATTATGAAAGAAAATGTCAAACCGTGAGACTGTTCTTGAGGATTTCTTGAGCTTTAGTGCTTGGTTTTGATTGCAATATGTTTCTGGGAACCCCTGCAATAGATTAGAATCAATAAAAGCCTTTGAATCACGTTAGAATATGGAAATCAGTTTTCAAATTTCTTGAGTTTTTTCCAAAGTGGTTATGGCTTTCTTGCAGCAAATTCACGTCTGTGGCATTAGGGTTGGCTTGTGTACTTATAGGAGAATGAAACTAGGTTAAATCTTGCACAAAAAATCCATGGAATATTTGATTGAAAATCAAATATTTTTGAATCTTTTTGATTGGAAAAACTTGCTAAATTTGTAGATTCTTGTCCCTTTAATTTGCACACGAAATTTCCAGCATATATTGGCCACTTTTGCTTCACAAAAAGATTGAAAAATCAAATCTTTGTATTTCCTACAATTTAAATTAATTAAATGAATTAAAATTGATTAAAAATCCAAATAATTAATAAAAATAAGAAAAATAAGTTCAAATAAGCTTGATGGGTCGTGCATAGATCATGGATAAAGTTTCAAGAAGAAATTTGAGGCCCATTAGCAAAAACAAAGTGTTTTGAGCAAAGTTGACTTTTGCAAATTCACAAAAATTTCCCAACTTCTCCAATGCATATCTTGCTCAATTTTGATCATATGAACATGTTCCTGGATATTTTGGAAAGGTCTTGGATTCCTATAACCAATGCCTTTGGTCCCATGTCATTTGGATTTACCAATCTCAGGTTATGGTCTTTGACTTAAAGTGCATTTTTGTTGACTTTTGAATTTGACCTATAATGTAGAAATTGATAACTTTTTGTGAGAGCATTTCTTGGACTTGGAATGTGAAGATGAGTTGTAGGAAATGCCATCCCCTTCAAAATGAGCATTGGATGGAATTTTTCTGACAAACCATGAAAACGTTATGCCTTGGTCAAGATACAGTTGACTTTTCTACTGTCCAAAAATAGCAAGTTTTGCATCTTAATGATTTTTGAGCTACCCTTGTGGAATCATGATCAAGACTTGATCAAATGATGATTTTGGACTCAAAATAAGATGTTGACCAAAAATTCTGACTTTTGACTGAAAAATGACCATTTTGCCCCTGTAGTTGACTGTGGATCAAATAGGGCTTTTGATTGTGCAACTTGACACTGTGAGTCTTGAAACTTGCCATGTAGATGCTTGAGGATGTATATGGGCCTATGAGACTTGATTGGACCATTGAAAACCCCAAATTCCTTGAAAGAACCAAAACCCTAATTTTGACTGGCTTATGAGGCATTTGGACTGTGCAACCCCTTGAGAAATCTTGAGCCATTTGAAGATGACTCTTGACAAACTTTGAAGAATATGGGAGGGAAAATTTTGGGGTACAACAGTTTCCCCTGTTCAATCTTCTTAGACTTGTGGAGGTAGATTGGCTTGCGTGCCTTTCGTGATCCGAAGGTGGAAGATGATTGAACACTAGAGTGCCCAGAAATTTGCACTCACATAGTGTAGTATCAGCAATGCGATGTCGCGAATGGGCTTACAGATGCCATTTGGAGATAGGATGGATAGGAGGAGATGTGACAGAATCTTGTCGGGAATGGGCTTATAGATGCCATTTGGAAATGTAATGGATAGTTGTGGAGATGGGCTTAAAGATGCCATCCGGAGGTGTCGATCGCGTAAGAGATTCCTTAGCGAGAACTTGCATCCCTGAGAAAGAAAGAGAGTTTTCCTGTCTGGTTTCAGGCATTAATCTTCAATTTCTTCAAGCAGATACTTTCCTGGCTAGATACAGGTATAGATCTACAATCAATCGCTCACAGATATGCCCTTGCTAGATGCAGGTATCGAATCTGGAACTTCAAAAGGTTGGTCGAGATAGCTTTCCTGGCTGGATACAAGTGTAGACCTCTGACCTGAGAATGAAAGATAATTTCCTGGCCTGTTACAGGTGTTGATCTTCAAACTCTTCATGCAGATACTTTCCTGGCTAGATACAGGTATAGATCCACAATCAATCGCTCACAGATACTCCCTGGCTAGATACAGGTATTGATCCGGAACTTAAAAAAGGTTTCTTGATAATGATGTGATGAAGGAATCTGAGACGTTTGCTACTCCAAATAGATGATGAAGGAATCTTGGATGACTTCTACCTCAGTAGGATGATGAAGGAATCAGGGACGATTACTACCTCAGTAGGATGATGAAGGAATCAGGGACGATTACTACCTCAGCAGGATGATGAAGGAATCAGGGACGATTACTACCTTTGCAGGATGATGAAGGAATCAGGGACGATTACTACCTCAGCAGGATGATGAAGGAATCTTGATGACTTCTACCTCAACGGGATGATGAAGGAATCTGATGACTTCTACCTCAACGGGATGATGAAGGAATCTGATGACTTCTACCTCAACGGGATGATGAAGGAATCTGATGACTTCTACCTCAACAGGATGATGAAGGAATCTGATGACATCTACCTCAACGGGATGATGAAGGAATCAGGAACGATTACTACCTCAGCAGGATGATGAAGGAATCAGGGACGATTACTACCTCAGCAGGATGATGAAGGAATCAGGGACGATTACTACCTCAGCAGGATGATGAAGGAATCTTGACGACTTCTACCTCAGCAGGATGATGAAGGAATCTGATGACTTCTACCTCAACGGGATGATGAAGGAATCTGATGACTTCTACCTCAACGAGATGATGAAAGAATCTGATAACTTCTACCTCAACGGGATGATGAAGGAATCTGATGACTTCTACCTCAACGGGATGATGAAGGAATCTGATGACTTCTACCTCAACGGGATGATGAAGGAATCTGGACGACTTCTACTTCAAAAGGTAATGACTTTTATCTGTTGATCGATCTTTCCTGAAAAGGTAAAGAGTTAGTTGTATGCAACGTCATGATGTATGAAATGCATAATGTTCTCAAAATGAGATTGTATGATATGATGCGTATGTGCATGTATCATGATGTATGAAAATGTGATATGTTTATGAATGTATTTTCGTCTGGGAAAATAAATCCTTGACGAATGCCGGGAAGTTCGTTGAATCTTGGGCTGATGTTGAAGAGTAGAGTCCTTCGTTTCTGTTGGGGATGATGAACGAAGAAGATTGCAAGAATAAACCGGTAGGAGAAGATGACTCCATTGGGGGATAAACCTGGTGATATTACTTTGCGGGGAATTACTCTATGGGGAATTACTCTGTGGGGAAGATATGCTTCGCTGAGATTTTGATGATAACTCTTTTTGGGATTCCGTTGATGAGCTCTGTTGGAGATTCTGATGATGAACTCCGCTGGGGATAGGAAGAACTTCGCTGAGGACGATATTTCCATTGCAATTTGCTGAGGATAACCCAGTTAGACTCTGGTGGGGGATAACCTCTGAATATGGCTAGGGAGAGATATTTGTACTCTGCAGGTGATAAGCTTCCAGAATCTACTAGGGAGATGGTTCAACTCTCCTGGGGAAACTTTTTGGACTGCACTGGGGGAATGGCTCCACTGGGGGTACCTTGTATTCTTCCGGGGAACAATCTTATATTAAGACTGCCGGGGATGCTTGCTGAGGAATATCTGTATACTCTGCTGGAGAATATTGAGATCTTCTGGGGATACCCAACTTCTTTTTTTAAGGCCGACAGTAGACTAACTCTACTTGGGGGAGAGTGTTGCTGACTTGCTGGGGATACTGTGCCTACTTAGGGCTGATAAGAGACCAACTCTGCTTGGGGAGAGCATTGCTGAATCTTGTCTTACTCTGCGGGGAGTGAAGGTATCTTGGTCATGTTCTTCAGCTGAACTTACCTTGGTACCTTGGTGGACAGAGTATCTTGTACAGTTCGGACAATTCTTATTGCCCCAGCTTTTGTGGGAGAAGGTACCTGTGGAGGTGCTTGATGACTGCTGATTGACACATCTTCTTCTGGTAGGCAAGTGACGAGATGACGGGACATAGTCGTACGCTTTTGATCCCTAACTTTTGCCTGGACCGCCCTTTCGGGTTTTCAGTCCATCGGGATACCCTTTTTTGCCCAAGCCGCCTTTTCAGGTTTTCGACTTGCCGGGTGTACAAATTTTTCATTTTCATCCCTTATTTTTGCCCGAACCCTTTTGGTTCGCCGGGAAGCCCTTATTTTTTCCTAGGCCAATCGACCTAGCGGGTCTTTGATTATGCGTAGTATTTTTTCCGACTATGTCCATGCTCTCAAGATGCAGGGAGTTTTCACTGTCAGTAGTATGGTGTTGTCATATTACCAGAAGATGTTTGATCGTACCAGATTTGTCGCTGGAATTCATGTCCAATGCCCCAGTTGATTCAGATGGAGATCTGCCCCTGGCTATTTGGCATTTTTGAGAGATTCCTTGAATCTTGACTTGACTGCCCCAGATGACGGACCATGATCATGTCTGCCCCTTGGTTGGAAGTGTTTTTTCCACTTGAGATGACCCTTTTGTTGAGAAGGTTCTTTTGTTCACAAGATATTCATCGTGCGAATTTCTCTGTTGTTCGAACAAATAGTCATATGCAAACAATGTTATTTTAAGAATGCAAAGCTTATGTCTGTCTTGAAATTTTTTTTGAAAATGCAGTTTTTAGTAAAACAATCAATTTTTTTGTAAAATGTGATGTCAACTCAGGATTTTACAGCAAGCCCTACAGGAGTCAGGATACCTTTTGTAACAGTATGCTTTCGAACTAACCCATGCTTCAGCTAGGACTTTTAAGGATTATAACGTGGCCTGGTTCACGGTTTAAGAAACAAAGGATAAAGGCTCAAATTTTATTTGTACCCACCCGCTCTTCGTGATGTTCTTCAAACCTAAACTCAGCTAATCGTGCATTAGACCTTGTTTGAGTCTTTGCTCTGATATTCCGGTGATGGTTCGGATTTTGACAATTTATTTTGAATAGGCAGTCATTTCCTTTTGTTGAGGGTTTGTAGGACCTCTTTCTTTTTGATTTTATTATCCCTGTCTTTTGCCTGAACTGTTTCTTTTGTAATTACAGTCAGCGGGATGCCCCAGTTTTTGTAAGTCTCCTTCATAGGTTTTGACTTATTGGGCTTTTATAATGACTGCATGTCCTGATGATTATAGGGAACCATCACTGTCTCTTGTCTCAGAAGGACTTCTTTGATGCCGTTCATTGTGCACCTGGATTAACTGAGAGAACTACCCTGCCCCAGGTTATAGTTAAGGGTTTTAATTTGTAAAAAAGAAAAACTCCAACTTCTTTGGCTCAAAGGGGTTGACGAGGGATTATCTTCCTTATAACTCCACTGTTTAGGATTTGAAACAATGCCTGTACTTCATCAGCGGGGTCTATTCAAAAGCATACTGTAAAGATCGTGGTATCGTTTTCGTCATCCTCCCTCAAAAGGCTTAGAATTTTTTAATCGAGAGTTTGAACATCACAAAAAAAAATGAAAGCAATTTGAATGTAGTGAATACGAATGGATTGATTCAAAACAGACATATGTAATGCATTAATGAAATAAAAGAGTTTGACATGATAATTGTTTGAATAAGCAAAGAAAAATACAACTTCAGAATTCAAATGAACAAAAGTCTCTCGATCCTAGCCATGTTTTGGCAAGGGAGCAGCGATCACATTAGGAGTCTCGGGCGCTTCGAACTCGACCTCCTTTGCATCGATTAGGTCCTGAACCTTGTTCCTCAAAGTCCAACAATCATCTGTAGCATGCCCCGGGCTGTCAGAATGATAAGCGCAACGGGCGTTGGGGTTATACCTTGAAGGTGTAGTGTTCGGATTCTTAGGAGGGTCCCTTAGAGTTACCAAATTGGTCTTCAGCAACTGTGGTAATATCTGGGACAAGGTCATGCTGAGGGGAGTGAATTTCCTTCTAGGTCTCTCTTCCCTTTGTTGGTTGTGATGTTGAGGAGCACTGGCCGGTTTTGAAATAACTACCGCGTTGACATCTTGGCGGTGTTCGGACCTATTATGTCTTCTTGAACCATAGACAGCACTGGATTCTTTCTTGAATGGTTTTTTCTCAGTGTTCGAGGAGTCACCCTTCTGTATTTTCCCAGACTTGATCCCAGCTTCTATTCTCTCACCAGTCAAGATAAGGTCTGTAAACCCAGCAGAAGAATTCCCAATCAGATGGTTGAAGAACGGACCAGACAGGGTCCCCAGAAACATATCAACAAGTTCATGGTCAGTTAAAGGTGGTTGCACCCTTCCAGCAAGGTCTCTCCACTTTTGAGCGTACTCCTTAAATCCTTCACCCGTCCCTAGTGACATACCCTGGAGTTGGGTACGCGTGGGAGCGAGGTCGGAATTATACTGATACTGCTTATAAAACGCAGTAGCCAAGTCCTCCCAGTTACGAATACTGGCTCCATCCAGCTGATAGAACCATTCGAGTTGAGTCCCTAAAAGACTATCCTGGAAGAAATGGATCCATAAATTATTGTCAGCTGTATAAGGTTGGATCTTCCTTACATACGATCGGAGGTGCAGCTTAGGACAGGAAGCTCCGTCGTACTTTGCAAAAGCAGGTGCCTTGAACTTGTGAGGGATCACCACCCTAGAGGATAAGCCTAGGTCTCCAAAGTCCAACCCGGGCACATGTTGAATCTCCATAGCACTTAAACGGTCCTCCAGCTGTTAGTACCTGTCCTCAGCAGGAGGGTATTGTTCATCATTGTAATCTGTCTCGTTGTCGGAGACCACGGGACTAGGAACCCTTCTCTCTTGGGGACTGTCCTTGCCTACAGATGAGGTAGTTAGCTCAGCCTCATTCTGTAATCCATTCTGCAAAGATAATTAAACATGAAACCTGACACACTCGCACATGCCACTCCGAGGGTACGCCTCACTTGGTTGCCTCGACGTGGTCACTGTTGTACCTATCCTCGGCAGGAGGATACTGTTCATCATTATAATCCGTCTTGTTGTCGGAGACCACGAGACTAGGAACCCTTCCCTCTTGTGGATTGTCTTTGCCTACATATGAGGTAGTCAGCTCAACCTCATTCTGTAATCCATTCCCAAATCTGCGTCCAGTGTTGAACAAGACGGTCATCTTCTTCTTCTTCTTCCTCTCTTTCAGAATCAGAGTCTTCAAATCCTGTTGACCCTGGGCTAGGCTCATAACCAACTCTTGGAACTGGGCATTCTGGGCCTGGAGGGCCTTGATAGCTTGTTCAGTGGAAGGTTCGGTAGACATGATGATTGCTGAAATAAACGGCGAAGAAGATAAGTGACATGTAATGGTACCTGTAATGCAATGATATGTATGATATGTGTTGTACCCCAAAATTTGCCCTCCCATTTTCTTCAAGATTTGCCAAAATCAAGGTTCAAAATCTCTCAGGGGTTGCACAGTCCAATTGCCTCCTAACAGTCAAAAATTAGGGTTTTGGTTCTGGAAAATAAATTGAAGTTTCCAAGGGTCCAAACAAGTCCCACATGCCTATAAACATTGTCAAGCATTCATATGCCAAGTTTCAAGACTTACAGCACAAAATTGCCCAGTCAAAAACCCTAATTGCATCACAGTCAACTGTAGGGGCAAAATGGTCATTTGACAGTCAAAAGTCAAAATTTTTGGTCAACATCTTATTTTGAAGCCACAAACATCATTTGATCAATTCTTGATCATGATTCTCAAAGCATGGCTCAAAAAGTCTCAAGATGCAAAAATTTCTATTTTTGGACAGTTGGAAAAGTCAACTGCAAATTGACCAAGGCATAACTTCCACATGGTTTATTAGAAAAATTCCATCCAAAGCTCATTTTGAAGAGAATGACATTTCCTACAACTCATCTTCACACTTCAAGTCCAAGAAATGCTCTCACAAAAAGTTATCAATCTCAACATTATAAGTCATTTTCAAAAGTCAACAAAAGGGCACTTTAAGTCAAAGACCATAACTTGAGATTGGTAAATAAAAATGACATGGGACCAAAGACATTGGTTAGAGGACTTCAATACCTTTCCAAAATGTCCAAGAACATGATCAAAGCTTAAAAATTGAGCAAGATATGCCTTGTGGAAGTTGGGAAATTTTTGGGAATTTTGAAAAGTCAACTTTGCTTCAAATGCCTCAAAATTGCTAATGGGCCACAATTTCTTCCAAGAATCATCACCCAAAAGCTATGCACGACCCATTGACCCAAAGGGGAGTTATTTTCTTATTTTTAATTAATTAATTGAGTTTATTATCCTATTAATTCATTTAATTAAAATTAAATATATGAAAAATGCTAAAACATATTTTCCAAATCCTTTTGTGCAGCATATTCTCTCATTAAGGCCTCAATATTTCGTGCATACTCAAAAAGGCAAGAATCTCCCATGATTGGCAATGTTTTGATGGAAAAAAGATTGAAAAAGATCATGGAAAATCACAAATTTGAAAAGCATTGAAGCATGGATTTTGGACTTGTTTTGTTAACCTAAATCATTCCTCATACATATGAAAACACAAACCTAATCATAAGAAGAAGGAGGCTGCGCCCAAACTCAGAGAACTCTTTGCACTTTTCTCTCAAAAATTTCAAAACTGAAAACATACATAGAGCACGTTTCAAAGCAAAAGAATCATTCCATTACATTCCTGACAATACCAGGAAGCTTTTCCAATTGAAACCAACCCTCCATACGCAAGGAATCGGTATACCCAAGTCTGACTTTCTTTGAAAATTTTCATATTCGTGTTTCATTATTCATGCAATATTTTTGATTTTTAATCATGGATTTGGACTAATGTGAGTATTCTGAAGCTGGTAGCATGCTTTAATTGAATTAATAAGGCCTGTATGAGAATCCACCATGGGAGCTCTTTAGGGTTTCAGAGGTTTGAAATTAGGGACTCTTTCATATGGAAAAATTAAGCCACGAGACCTATACCACTGGATTCAGAATGTCCAAACGAATCAATTCCCCCCATCGCGCCCTTTTTATATTCCCCCATGTGTTAATCGCTATTTTTGAATGTTGCAGTTAGTGGGGGTTTAAAACCCCCGCTATCCATTCTATATTTTTCAGGCAAAAACGAAGAAGTGAAGAAGAAGATGAGCGTGTTGGACTATGGTTGGTTGATTCAAACATTGGCGCCTTTTTTTTATTGTTCCACTAATACTTGCTTTCTCTCTCTTATTGATCATTTTCCACTAATATGACAAAGAAACGCACTGGCTGGGTTGGTGAATGATGTGTCCTTCAAGCATTGGGACTTGGGTTCGATTCCCAGGTCCCCTCACCTCTTCAATATTATTTTTCTCAAAGTGTTTCCATGCAGCATGTTCTCAAGGGAGTACCATATGCCTTCACCATCTGGCTTGCCACGCGCCCAAAGGCTCAATCCAATGGTCAGAACTTGCAGATCACCATATGCATTGGTCAACAGCTCCTCACACAAACGCTGAAAGTCAACGTGGGCCTGGAATTCTTGGGCCAAACTGCCTTCTATAAACCTCCATAATTGGGTCAACAACCCCTCTTGTTTGTATTTCTTTCTCTCATTCTTTTTCTATTTTTTTTATTTGTTTTAATTTAATCATTTTCTTTTAATTCCTCAAATTAATTTTAATAATACAAAAATACAAGAAAAATCAGAAAAGTCAAAAATAAAAATATGTTTTAATATTTAGTTCATTAATATTAATTTCTATTAATTTTGTAAATAAATTTAATAACCAATTTAGTTGTAATTTAGGGTTTTAACTTTAATTTGTTTTTTTTAAATAATTAAAATAGGTAGAAATTAGGTTTTAGATTTTTACTCTTTTTCTCAACAATTAAATTTTTCTTGTTATTATTAACCATTAATTAATTTTATAAATAAACTTGTAATTAATTAATTAGGACTAAATTAGGTTAAACTTAAACATTTTTTTTTATAATTAAAAACAAATTTAGAATTAGGGTTTCATTCAACTTTTAATTTCAATTAAATTCTTTTTTTTCATAAATACCAAAAAATATAAAAAAATAACTTCTTTTCTTATTTAATCATTAATTTACTTTCAATTCCAATTTAATTTTCCTTAAAGGGTCCAACGCCCTCGCATTCTCGATTTTTATTTCTTTTCGCATTTATTTTTTATTTCTTTTGTGGATATAATGTATTTGCCCCAAGGCCTTGTAATAGATAATTAGGACATTTACTTTCCGCATTTTATTTCAAATCGGGTCTTTGTTTAATTTGGCGATGTAGACCCGCGCCTTGTAATAGCGTAGGACTTTTATTTTTCCGTACTTTAAATTCCGCACTTTTAAACTGTTAATCACATGAAAGAATGTATGCTCAAATAAAATCAAAGCGTAGAACACCCAATGCATGATCAAGACAAATAATAAACTGAAAATGACACACAATTCACACACCACTCCTAGGGTACGCCTCACTGTTGCCTTGCCCCTAGAAACGTGGTCGTCGAGTATAGGACGTTTTAGTAAGTCCTCATGTCCATGAACATGGCATGGGAGTAGCTTCTAAGGTGTCCTACTATTGCTCTGGTGACCACACTGTCCCTAAACTCGAATTGACCCGAACACCTCCAACGGTGGTGCTACCTACCTCTCAATGGTGGGATGGCACTACATTAAGGACATTTACACAGACTAATTCCTTAGGGTAGGTAGATGACTCGTAGATACTTGCTCTAATTCAAAAACAAATCAAAAACTTCTTTTCACACCGACACTTTGCAAAAAGCTTTCAAAACAACTTTTCAAACACTCTTGAGGACTGATACAAGAGTCGATCTGAAACTTTCAAAGAAACTTTTTCAAACCCACTCACCTTGAAAAGCAAACAAACATTTTGAAAACACAAATGAGCAAGTATCTAAGAGCCCATGGATAACCATGGATAGAAAGGGTGCTAACACCTTCCCTTTCTATAAATCTACCTCCCGAACCGAGAACTAATCTCAATAAGGAATTTTTCTGTGCTTTTGTCCTTTCCATATTGGAGAAAATAAAAGACGGTGGCGACTCTTGCTTCCACGACATTTCGCGAACCAGCGTTAAACAGTTAGTTCCAGATCCACCGATCACAGAACTGGCGACTCTGCTGGGGAATTATATAAAGTGAGGTGTACCTTAGGATAGTTCATAACTGTGTTTTCAATTGTTTTGACTTGTTTGCTTTAAATTGTGGGTTGCATCGGAGTTACATAGATCCTAACCCGGATCTGAGGATACCCTGTTTAGGTAGCATAAGCTGTGAGGGACCTGTCCGGCGTAGAACGACACGGGTGAAGCAGTGGCTACGTTGGTGTGGCACCTTGGTCTGTACCGATATCCCTTGTGTTGCAACGAGGAGAATATGGGTCTTCTGAGGAGTCATTAAGCACCAACAGACCTTAGAACCTTAAATGACACAACTTAGCCAATAGAACAGTAGCAGTATGCTACGCCCATTGAGGCTAAACTCTCGTGATGGTTCTGGCCGCAAGAAAAGATTGCAATGCTGGAGTTATGACCGATTGAGGGCAGTCAGTGATATTGGTATCCTCTAAGAACCCGGTTACTTTTGATAGGAAAGGTATGAACCAACAAACTGAAAGAGGGTAATACCTAGACCTCATGCTGGCCTAAACTTTAAGGGTTTGTCTTGTGTGACTTGTGTGCCTTATCATGTTTGCCTTTGTAAATATTTGTGGTGTGCTTTATCATAACATCATGCCATCATGAGCATTGCATGCATCCTGCATAAGGACTGACCATTTCAAAGACAAGAGGGTTTCACCTTTGCTCTATTTTGTAGGACATCGTGATGCCTATGCGAAGGAATACTATTCGGTTCAACTTTGTTCACTCACCTGAGTTACTTGAAGAATTGGTTAGCAGAATTCCAAACACCACTTCCTTCATCCAGAGGCATGGTTCTCTTCTCAGTTTAGTCACTGCAAAGCGGGATCAACAGCTGATGAGTGTCCTGACCCAATTCTATGACCCTCTGTACCAGTGCTTCACCTTTCAAGACTTCCAGCTGGTCCCTACCCTGGAAGAGTTCTCTGATTTGCTTGGTATCCCTATCTTGGATCAGACTCCCTACACTGGTTGGGAAAAGACTCTTAGGCTTGAGGAGGTTGTTGCAGCTCTCCCCTTGACCCATCAAGAAATAATGGACAACTGGGTGACTAGAAGCGGAGTTAAGGGTTTCTTGGCCAAATTTCTGATTGGTAAAGCTAACAGTTTCTGGAATGACTTGGACTTTAGGGCATATGAAGACATCTTGGCTCTCTTAATCTATGGGCTAGTCTTGTTTCCTAATCCTGACAACTTCATCAATGTCACTGCCATAAGGATCTTCATGTCTCAGAATCCTGTGCCCACTCTCTTGGGTGACATCCTGCAACAACTTTATGCTCGTACTGTCCGAAGACGAGGAACTCTGTGGTGTTGCATCCCTTTGTTGGTGAGGTTGTTTATTTCGCACCTCCCTAAGTTCGTACTGAAGAACCAAGAAGGAAGAGGTTGGGCTCATAGGTTAATGTCTCTCACTGATAAAGACATCATTTGGACTTTCAGAGGTTTGGATGAGATAGCTGTTATTGATCGTTGCGGAGAATACCCTAATGTTCCTTTGATTGGTACTCAAGGAGGAATCTCTTACAATCCATGTCTAGCGCTCCGTCAGTTGGGAAGGGCCAGAAGAGCAGGACCTCATGAGATGCTGGTGCCTCACATCAGTTTTGAGTTTCAGGTGGATAGTGACGAGCTGCGTCGTAGGTTCATCAAGGCTTGGGACAGAGTTCATAAAGTTGACCCACGAGAGTTGGGGCCAAAGACTTCTCTACCTATGGAAGCCTACTACAAATGGGTTCGCATCCGTGCTCAGAAGTTAGGTATGCCATACGAAGCTGTCAGACCCATCATTCTTGAGTATCCTGACAAAGATGGGGCTCCTTCAACTGTTCTCCCTCCTCAGATACCTACTGATTATGAGACATTAAAGAGGTCTTGGTCGCAACTGCGAGAAGAACGGGATTCTTATCGGGAAAATTTCAACGAGCAGGAATTGAAGATCCAGAAGCTGACAAAGCAGTTGGAAAATGAGCGAGCTCTGAATGACTACATCCGTACTGAGAAGAGGAGACCATGGGATCAATGATGAGCTTCAGATGTTCTTTTACAGTTTTATTTCCCTTTTCAGTATTTCCATTTTATGTAACGCCTAAGGGCAATCTGTTGAACAATTTAAGTTTCAAAGTTGAATCTAATGAAGTGTGTTCCTTTTTGTTTACAAAGTTGATTCCCGATTGTCTTTGAAAACATAAATCATACGCATTCCATTCATCATGTGCATAGCAGGTACTCTTCTTTTCAGGTTGCTTACTGTTCTTCGCTGTTTATTTCAGCATCATGAACCCTGAATCATCAACCGAGATGTCTATCAAGGCCCTTCAGGCACAGAACGCACAATTTCAAGAGCTGATCATGGGTTTGGCTCAAGGCCAAGAAGAGCTGAAGGCTCTGCTCCTGAAGAAGGAGAAGAAGAAGAAGAGAACTGTTCTTTTCAACTCGGGCCGGAGGTTTGGTAATACTCTGCAGAATGAGGAAGCTGGTTCTTCTGTAGGCAAAGACACTCCCCAGGGGGGAAAGGCTCCAAGTCCAGTAGTCTCTGACAACGAGACTGATTTTAATGAGGAACAGTATCCTCCGGCTGAAGACCGGTACAAGCAGTTGGAAGACAGACTGAACGCCATGGAAATTCAACAAGTGCCTGGGCTGGATTTCGGAGACTTGGGTTTATCTACTGGTGTGATCATTCCTCACAAGTTTAAGGCACCATCCTTCACCAAGTATGACGGGGCGTCTTGCCCTAAGCTACACCTCAGATCTTATGTGCGGAAGATTCAACCGTACACAGTGGACAAGAACTTGTGGATCCACTTCTTCCAGGAGAGTCTTTCAGGGACTCATCTCGAATGGTTCTATCAGCTGGATGGAACCAAAGTTCGTAACTGGGAGGAGTTGGCTACTGCTTTTTACAAGCAGTATCAATATAATGCCGATCTTGCTCCTACACGTACCCAACTCCAGGGTATGTCGCTAGGATCAGACGAAGGATTTAAAGAGTATGCACAGAAGTGGAGGGATCTGGCTGGCAGGGTGCAGCCTCCGTTAACTGACCGTGAGCTGGTAGATATGTTCTTGGGGACCCTATCTGGGCCATTTTTCAATCATCTTATCGGTAATTCATCTGCGGGGTTCACTGACCTTATTTTGAATGGGGAGAGGATAGAGGCTGGAATGAAGTCCGGTAAAATTCAGAAGGGTGCATCTTCAAGTTCTGAGAAGAAGCCTTTTAAGAAGGAGGCCAGTGCTGTGTATGGGCCTAGAAGACATGATAAACCAGAACGTCTCCAATCTGTCAACGCGGTGGTGATTGCTAAGCCTGCTGCCGCTCCTCGGCAAACCAATCCACAAAGGGATGAAAGACCCAAAAGAGAATTTACCCGGCTGAGTATGACCTTGTCACAAATCTTGCTGCAGTTGCTATCCACCAACTTGGTGACTGTCAGGGAGGCCCCAAAGGTTGTGAATACTGCCTCTCCCAAGTATAATCCAAATGCCCGTTGTGCTTATCACTCCGATAGCCCGGGGCATTCCACTGATGATTGTTGGGCCTTAAGAAACAAGGTGCAAGACCTTATTGATGCGAAGGAGGTACAATTTGAGGCACCGGAGAAGCCCAATGTGGTGACTGCTCCCATGCCTAACCATGGAGTGAATGCTATCAGGGAAGATGATGAAGTGGAAGAATCTGAGTTCGACAACTGGATTTATCCGACGGCCGACAGTGGACCTAGCAATTGGACTGCAAAAGACAACCTACCTGTTACTTTTGTTACGGAGTAATGAATTCCTTTGTTTTTGTTATTTGTAATAAACAATGAATTGAAACTCTATGGCCCGGTGTCTTACCCGGGGCACCGTGGCTTCATTTGTGAGGGCATATTAATTGTCATTTCATATATCATGAATAAAGATCTTGGACGTTTTTCTCGCATTTCAAATCTTATGCTCCTTTTCTTTCTCTCCTTTCTTTATATATTGCAAAACAGTTGTATTTACACACACTCACCCATACAGGTTTCAATCCACTCTGGATCTCACTGGCAACGACTCTGCTACTGCCAGTTATGACTTCAAAAATCTGATCAACTTAGCCGAAGACGAAGGTGAAGATGATTGCGAAGTGCCTGGCGAGCTTGCAAGACTGTTACTCCAGGAAGAGAGGGTAATTCAACCACATGAAGAGCCAGTGGAAACGATAAATCTGGGTACTGAGACAGACAGAAAGGAGGTTAAGATTGGTGCCAATCTGGAGCTCAGCGTGAAGCAACGGTTGATTCAGATGCTACATGATTATGTGGAGATCTTTGCCTGGTCTTACGAAGACATGCCTGGGTTGGATACCGACATTGTGGTCCATCACTTGCCTACCAAGGAAGACTGCCCTCCGGTTAAGCAAAAGGTCCGCCGTATGCGTCCAGAGATGTCTGAGAAGATCAAAGCTGAGGTTATGAAGCAATTCGATGTCGGGTTTCTTGCAGTGACTTCTTACCCTCAGTGGGTTGCCAATGTGGTGCCGGTACCGAAGAAGGACGGTAAAGTCAGAATGTGTGTTGACTACAGGGATCTGAACAGGGCCAGCCCCAAGGATGACTTTCCCCTACCTCACATTGACGTTCTGGTTGACAATACTGCTCAGCACAAGGTATTCTCCTTCATGGATGGTTTTTCGGGGTATAATCTGATCAAGATGGCTCCTGAAGACATGGAGAAAACTACCTCTGTTACTCAGTGGGGCACCTTCTGCTACAAGGTCATGCCATTCGGGTTGAAGAATGTTGGGGCAACCTACCAACGTGCCATGGTTGCTTTATTTCATGACATGATCCATCATGAGATTGAAGTGTACGTCGACGACATGATTGCAAGGTCCCAAACTAAGGAAGAACACCTTGATCATCTGCAGAAATTGTTTGACCGTTTGAAACTGTATAAGCTGAGGTTGAACCCGAACAAGTGCACCTTCGGGGTAAGCTCTGGAAAGTTGCTAGGCTTCGTTGTAAGTGATAAGGGTATTCAAGTGGACCCTTCCAAGGTTAAAGCTATTCAAGAGATGCCAGTTCCTAAGACAGAGAAAGAGGTCAGAGGCTTTCTGGGACGTCTGAATTATATTGCTCGATTCATCTCGCACCTAACTGCTACTTGTGAACCAATCTTCAAGCTGCTGAAGAAAGATCAGGTAGTACGTTGGAATGATGAATGTCAGGCCGCCTTTGACAGAATCAAAGAGTATCTCCAAGAACCACCCATTCTTATGCCACCGGTTGAAGGGAGACCTCTGATACTATACCTGACAGTACTTGACAACTCAATGGGGTGTGTGCTGGGGCAGCATGACGAGTCTGGCCGAAAAGAGCATGCCATTTATTACCTTAGCAAAAAGTTTACCGACTGTGAGACCCGATACTCACTGCTCGAGAAAACTTGCTGCGCTTTGGTATGGGCTGCTCGCCGGCTGAGACAGTATATGCTGACTCACACTACTTTGTTGATTTCAAAGATGGATCCTATAAAGTATATATTTGAAAAGCCTGCTCTGTCTGGGAGAATAGCAAGATGGCAAATGATCTTGACGGAATACGACATCCAGTACACAACTCAGAAAGCCATCAAAGGAAGTATATTGGCAGGCCACTTGGCACATCAGGCAGTAGACGACTATCAGTCAATGAACTTCAAGTTTCCGGACGAGAGCATCATGATTGTGACTGATTATGAAGTACCTGGACCGGATGAAGGACCTGAGGAAGGATCCCGATGGTCTATGCACTTTGACGGAGCCTCCAACGCTTTGGGTAACGGTATCGGCGCTGTGATCATATCCCCTCAAGGCACTCATACTCCACTCACTGTCCGGCTATGTTTCAACTGCACCAATAACATGGCGGAGTATGAGGCATGCATCATGGGTCTTCAAGCTGCGATTGACTTAAGGATCAAGTTTCTGAGTGTCTTCGGAGATTCCGCTCTCGTGATCAATCAGATTAAAGGAGAGTGGGATACGAAACATCCGAATCTTATTCAATACAAAGAACGTGTGTTGACCTTGATCCCCCACTTCACAGAGATAACCTTTGAACATTTCCCGAGAGAGGAGAATCAGTTGGCGGACGCATTAGCTACGATGTCTTCCATGTTCAAAGTCAAATGGGATAATGAGGCTCCCCGGGTCACCATCTGGAAACTGGACGAACCGGCATACTGTTGTGATCTCGAGGCTGAGGTAGTGACTGAGAAACCTTGGTACCATGAGGTGAAGAGATACTTGGAAGCTCAGGAATACCCTGAAGGTGCATCTATCAACGATAATAAGTTTATGAGAAGGTTCGCAACGAAGTTCTTCCTTAGCAACGGCATCCTGTATAAGCAAAACTATGATTCGACCTTACTGCGTTGTGTGGATAAGACCGAAGCAGAAAGGATCATGGCAGAGCTGCATGAGGGTACCTTCGGAACACATTCCAGTGGGCACACTATGGCAA
This sequence comes from Vicia faba, assembly GCA_948472305.1. Classification (NCBI taxonomy): domain Eukaryota; kingdom Viridiplantae; phylum Streptophyta; class Magnoliopsida; order Fabales; family Fabaceae; genus Vicia; species Vicia faba. The sequence goes on along the minus strand of OX451737.1, from coordinate 76,672,125 downwards.
AGAAAATCCTTCGGGCAGGGTATTTCTGGTCCACAATGGAAGCCGACTGTTACCAACATTCTCGGACATGCCATAAATTCCAGATATATGCAGATAAGGTGCACGTTCCTCCGGTTCCCCTGAATGTCTTGACAGCACCTTGGCCGTTTGCAATGTGGGGCATAAATATGATCGGCGAGATTAAACCTACAGCGTCCAATGGGCATCGCTTCATCCTGGTAGCGATTGATTACTTCACGAAGTGGGTTGAAGCAGCTTCCTACGCCACAGTAACCAAGAATGTCGTGGCACGGTTCATTCGGCACAATCTGATCTGTCGATACGGCGTCCCAGAAAGGATCATTACAGACAACGGTACCAATCTCAATAACAAGATGATCACTGAGCTCTGCGAGCAGTTTAAGATACAGCACCACAACTCTTCTCCTTACCGGCCGAAGATGAATGGAGTTGTAGAAGCAGCGAATAAAAATATCAAGAAAATTGTGCAGAAGATGACAGTGACTTATAAAGATTGGCACGAGATGTTACCGTTTGCTCTACATGGGTACCGTACCTCAGCAAGGACGTCAACCGGGGCAACTCCTTTTTCCTTGGTCTACGGCATGGAGGCAGTCTTACCGATCGAAGTGCGGATTCCCTCTCTCCGGATAATGAAGGATGCAGATCTGAGTGAAGATGATTGGATCCAGACACGACTTGATCAACTAAATCTAATTGACGAAAAGAGACTTGCTGCTATTTGTCATGGTCAGACGTACCAAAAACGGATGATCAGGGCATTTAACAAAAAGGTCAGACCACAAGAGTATCAAGTGGGGGATCTGGTAATCAAGCGTATCATCCTTCCTCAGAGTGATCCAAGGGGCAAATGGACCCCTACGTACGAAGGACCATTTGTGGTTAAACATGTGTTCTCAGGAGGAGCCATGATTCTGACCACCATGGACGGTGACGACCTTCCTCACCCCACCAATGCAGACATAGTAAAAAGATACTACGCATGATAAAAGACCCGCTAGGTTAACATACCTAGGCAAAAATTAGGGCTTCCCGTCGAACCAAAAGGGTTCGGGCAAAATGAAGGGATGAAATGAAAAAAATCTGTACACCCGGCAAGTCGAAAACCTGAAAAGGCGGTGTGATCGGTGGATCTGGAACTCACAGTTTAACGCTGGTTCGCGAAATGTCGCGGAAGCAAGAGTCGCCACCGTCTTTTATTTTCTCCAAATGGAAAGGACAAAAGCACAGAAAAATTCCTTATAGAGATTGCTCTCGGTTCGGGAGGTAGATTTATAGAAAGGGAAGGTGTTAGCACCCTTTCTATCCATGGTTATCCATGGGCTCTTAGATACTTGCTCATTTGTGTTTTCAAAATGTTTGTTTGCTTTTCAACTGTGGGTTTAAAAAAGTTTCTTTGAAAATTTCAGTTCGACTCTTGTATCAGTCCTCAAGAGTGTTTGAAAAATTGCTTTTGAAAGCTTTTTGAAAGGTGTCGGTGTGAAAAGAGTTTGATTTATTAATTTGTTTTGAAATTAGAGCAAGTATCTACGAGTCGTCTACCTACCCTAAGGAATTCGGTTGTGTAAATGTCCTTAAAGTAGTGTCATCCCACCATTGAGAGGTAGGTAGCACCACTGTTGGAGGTGTTCGGGTCAATTCGAGGGTTCGGGACAATGTGGTCACCAGAGCAATAGGAAGACACCTTAGAAGCTACCCTCATGCCATGTTTATGGACATGAGGACTTAATAAAACGTCCTCTACTCGACGACCACTTTTCGAGGGGCAAGGCAACAGTGAGACGTACCCTAGGGGTGGTGTGTGATTTGTGTGTCATTTTCAGTTATATTTGTCTTGTTCATGCATTGGTGATCTACGCTTTGTTTTTATTTTTGGCATTCATTCTTTCATGCAAATTATTAACAGTTAAAAGATGCGAGAAGGTAAAAGTCCTACGCTATTACAAAGGCGTGGGTCTACTTCGCCAAATTAGTCCAAGACTCGATTTGAATAAAATAAAATGCGGAAAGATAAATGTCTTAATTAATCTATTACAAGGCTTTGGAGCAATTACATGAAATTTATAAGAACAGAAATAAAATAAACGCGCAAAACGAAATTATAATCGAAAGCGAGGGCGTTGGACCCTTTTAAAGAAATTAAATTACAATTAATAAATTAATTAAGTTAAATAAAAGAAAGAATTTATTTTTGGAGTTTTTGTATTTATGGAGTTTAATGAGAAAATTAAATGAAATTGGAACCCTAATTCTAAACATTTTAATTATTAAAAAAAATGTTTAAGTTATACCTAGTTTTAACCTAATTATTTAATGATAAATTTATTTACAAAAATAATTAATTACTTAATAATAATAAGAAGAAAATTATTTATTGAAAAAAAGAATAAAAAGCTAGAAACCCTAATTTCTACATTTTTTAGTTTATAAAAAAAAACATTAAAATTAACTCTAAGATTAGAACTAATTAGTTAATAAAATTTATTTACAAAAAAAACTATTAAATAAAATATATTTTTATTTTTTGTCTTCTCTGATTTTTGTATTTTAAAATTAATTTTTATGAGTTAAATAAAATAATTATTATAAATAACAAATAAATAAAAGAAAAGGAATAAGAAAAAGAGAGAAATACAAACAAGAGGGGGTTTGTTGACCCTTTGGAGGTTTGAGTGAAGCAGTTTGGCCCATTAGCAATTGAGGCCCCTTTTGACTTTTCAGACCACGTGCACATGCGTTGACTGGGGTATTCCCTGGACCCTAGCTCTTGGCCACTGGATGGGCGCTCATGGCCACCTGGGAAGCCGTTGGTGAGGGTACATGATGGATCCCTAGAAGACATGCTGCGTAGGAACAAGTTAAAGAAAAAAATATGAAAGATGCAAAGGGGACCTGGGAATCGAACCCAGGTCCCAACGTTTACCCACTACACATCCAGCCATCTGAGCTACGCACGCACTTTGTATTGGAATTGACCAGCGAACAACATAACATGACACAACGCTTAGTGATGTCCATCGCGCGAAAATTCAAACGCGCCTATGATCAGTGGACACGTCCTCCATCTTCTTCATATTTCCTGTAAATAAAAAAGAGATAGCGGGGGTTTTAAACCCCCACTAAATAGTATATGTGAAAATAGCGAATAGGACACCGTTGCTCATAAATTGAGCGTGACATGTGGACTGAATTCGTGTGAAGCTTCTGATTCTAATGGCATAAGTCTTGTTGGCCAATTTTTCCCCAAGCGTAAAGCCCCAATTCATGGTTCCTGAAACCCTAAAAAACAGCCATGGCAATTCTCTATACAAGCAATGTTAATTCAATTCAATGATACCATGAGTTTCAGTGAGTCCATATTAGTGTAAAATAAGCATTAGAATGTATGAATATGGCATGGAAAGGCAAATACGATTATGCAAAATATCAAGAATAGGGCGGCTTCGTTCTACCCGTTCTTTGTGTATGGAGATGTGATTTTGGTCCAGAAAGTTTCCTTGATGCCTTGGCAAGCTATTGGAATGCTTATTTCGCTTTGAATTGCACTGGAACTGTGTTTTCAGTTTTGAAGTTTTTTTCACAAAAATGCAAAGTGTGTATTCAGGTTTGGGCGCAGCTTCAAGGTTGTATGCATTAGGGTTGCCTTCTGTTTATGTATGGGAATGTTTTAGGGTGAAAATTCAAGCCAAGAAATCAATGTTTTGATGAATCAAATATTTGATTTCCATGGAATCTTTTTCAATCTTTTCCTCATGAAGAACATGCCAATTTGCACAAAATCCTTCCTTTTTTGATGTGCACGAGATCTTGAGTGAATAATGAAGGCATATGCTGCATAAAAGGATTCAAAAACATTTGTTTAGTATTTTTGTCATATTTTATTTAATTAAATGAATTAATGGTGATAAAGATTCAAATAAATAATAAAAAATGATGAAATAAATCCCCTTTGGGTCAAATGGTCGTGCATAGCCTTTGGATAATGATTCTTGGAAAAAAATGTGGCCCATTAGCAATTTTGAGGCATTTGAAGCAAAGTTGACTTTTCAAAATTCCCAAAAATTTCCCAACTTCCACAAGGCATATCTTGCTCAATGTTTAAGCTTTGATCATGTTCTTGGACATTTTGGAAAGGTCTTGAAGTCCTATAACCAATTCCTTTGGTCCCATGTCATTTTGATTTACCAATCTCAAGTTATGGTCTTTGACTTAAAGTCCCTTTTTGTTGACTTTTGAAAATGACCTATAATGTTGAAATTGATAACTTTTTGTGAGAGCATTTCTTGGACTTTAAGTGTGAATAGGAGTTGTAGGAAATGTCTTTCTATTCAAAATGAGCTTTGGATGGAATTTTTCTGATAAACCATGTGGAAGTTATGCCTTGGTCAAGTTACAGTTGACTTTTTCAACTGTCCAAATATGGAAACTTTTGCATCTTGAGACTTTTTGAGCCATGCCTTGAAAATCATGATCAAGAATTGATCAAATGATGTTTGTGGCTTCAAAATAAGATGTTGAGCAAAAATTTGGACTTTTGACTGTCAAATGACCATTTTGCCCCTACAGTTGAATGCTGAGCAATTAGGGTTTTTGACTGTGCAATTTTGTGCTGTGAGTCTTGAAACTTGACATGAGGATGCTTGACAATGTTTATAGGCATGTGGGACTTGTTTGGACCCTTGGAAACTTCAATTTCTTTGTCAGAATCAAAACCCTAGTTTTTGACTGTTAGGAGGCCCTTGAACTGTGCACTCTTGAGAGATTGGGAAGCATGCTCTTTGCAAATCTTGAAGAATATGGGAGGGAAAATTTTGGGGTACAACAGTTGCCCCTGTTCAATCTTCTTAGACCTGAGGATATAGATTGGCTGTCGTGCCTTTCGTAGTCCGAAGGTAGAAGATGATTGAACACTAGAGTGCCCAGAAATTTGCGCTCACATAGTAGCAGTGTGATGAGGGGAATGGGCTTATAGATGCCATTTGGAGATTTGTGGATAGGAAGATGGGCTTATAGATGCCATGCTGAGAGGTGATGGAAGGTGGATGGGCTTATAGATGCCATCTGGGTGTCGATCGCGTAAGAGATTCCTTAGTGAAAACTTGCGTACCTGAAAAAGAAAATGATTACCTGACCTGTTACAGGAACTGGTCTTCAAACTCTTTGTATAGATGCGCCCTGACTGGTTACAGGAATTGAATCTGGAGCTTCAAAAGGTGATGAATGAACCAGGGATGGTTACAACCTCAACAGGAACGCTGAGAGAACCTTGGGTGATTACTACCTCAACAGGGACGCTGAGAGAATCTTGGGACGATTACTACCTCAACAGGGACGCTGAGAGAATCTTGGATGATTACTACCTCAACAGGAACGCTGAGAGAATCTTGGATGTCTTCTGCTGGGATAAGAATCAGGGAGATCTTAGGGTCGATCTGACTGAACCAGAGAAGGCCTTTGACTGGATAAGAATCAGGAAAATCTTAGGGTCGATTTAACTGAACCGGACAAGGTCTTGAAATATCTTCAACTGGACAAGAATCAGGGAGATCTTAGGGTCGATCTGACTGAACCAGAGAAGGCCTTTGACTGGATAAGAATCAGGAAAATCTTAGGGTCGATTTAACTGAACCGGACAAGGTCTTGGAATCTTCAACTGGATAAGAATCAGGGAGATCTTAGGGTCGAACTGACTGAACCAGAGAAGGCCTTTGACTGGATAAGAATCAGGAAAATCTTAGGGTCGATTTAACTGAACCGGACAAGGTCTTGGAATCTTCAACTGGATAAGAATCAGGGAGATCTTAGGGTCGATCTGACTGAACCAGAGAAGGCCTTTGACTGGATAAGAATCAGAAAAATCTTAGGGTCGATTTAACTGAACCAGACTAAAGTCTTGAAATATAGCCGAGAACTTAACTGGATCTTTCCTGAAAGGTAAAGGTCAGTCATATGCAAGGCATGATATGAATCAAGCGATGATGTTCTCAACATAAATGAGATTTGTAAGATATGATGCGTATATGCATGCTATAATGTATGAAAATGTGATGTTTATGAATGTATCTTTTCGTCTTAGGAAAATAAATCCTTGACGGGTGCCGGGAAGCCACTCCTGGGCTGATGTTGAAGAATAGATCTTTGCTTCCGCTGGGGATGATAGTTGCAAGAATACCGGTAGGAGAAGATAACTTCGTTGGGGAATAAACTTGGCAAATGGATTACTCTGCGGGGAGAAAAGTACTCTAGTGATCTTGCTGGGGAACAATACTCTGTGGGGAGAGAGGTACTTGCTGGAATGTTGATGGTAGCTTCGCTGGGGATACCATTGTTACGTTGGAAGTGTTAATAGACTTCGCTGGGGATAAGAAGACTTCGTCGAGGACGATCTTTCCGTGGCTTTTGGCTGAGGATAACCCAGTTATATCCTGGTAGGGAAATAACCTTTGAATAAAGCCGGGAGACGCGTTCGTGCTCTGCGGGGGAGAAGCTTCCAGAATCTACTGGGGATAAGCTTACTGTTTGGGGAAATGGATTCCACCTTTCCTGGGGAAATCTTGATTGGATTCTCCTGGGGAAGTTTTGAACTATATTGGGGAAGTGACTCCATTGAATGTCTGGTATACCGCCGGGGAACAATCTTAGCTCAAGACTGTCGGGGATGCTTGTTTAGGAATATCTGTGCTGGGGAACGTTGAGATCTGCTGGAGGATACCCAACTTCCTTAAGGCTGATTGTATAAATTTGCTTGGGGAGAGTGCACTGACTTGCTGACTCACTCTTTGGGGATTTAAGATATATTGTTATGTTCTTTAGCTGAACCTACCTTGGTACCTTGATGGACTGAGAAACTAGATCGCTTAGACAACTCTTTATTTCCCCTGTTTCTAATGTTACCTGTAATTGATCCTTTGTTTCGTATGCAAATATTTATGAGTTAGAAATTAGTGTCAAATGCATGTATCACAAATTGAACCTTGGACGTTCTTCGCAAAACAAAAAGGAAAAACAAATAATTGGCAATTTTAACTGAAAAGTGATTTTTGTATTGATTTTTGAATTTGCCTGTAAAATAGGCGTTTATGTACAAGAGGTTGACGTCCTAGTAAGAGAACGCCGCCGAACAAAAGAGTTTATACAAATTTGTACAAAAGAAAATAAAACAGCTGTGTGAAATGAATGATCCCACTGGGTTCCAACTCTGCTATCGCCTTTATATCTTCGAGCGTCTCATCACTTGATGACCTAGTTGAAGATGAAGCTGATCGATCGATGCCGTTTGAACTCGATGTTGATACCGGATTCTAGATGCAAGGTGATCCAATGAGACATAGTATTACGCATTATCCCTAACTTTTTCCTGGACCGCCCTTTCGGGTTTTCAGTCCACCGGGATACCCATTTTTGCCCAAGCCGCCTTTTCAGGTTTTCGACTTGCCGGGTGTACAGATTTTTTTATTTCATCCCTTCATTTTGCCCGAACCCTTTAGGTTCGCCGGGAAGCCCTAATTTTTGCCTAGGTATGTCAACCTAGCGGGTCTTTTTTTCATGCGTAGTATCTTTTTACTATGTCTGCATTGGCGGGGTGAGGAAGGTCGTCACCATCCATGTTGGTTAGAATCATGGCTCCTCCTGAGAACACATGTTTAACCACAAATGGCCCTTCGTACGTAGGGGTCCATTTTCCCCTTGGATCACTCTGAGGAAGGATGATGCGCTTGATTACCAGATCCCCAACTTGATATTCTTGTGGTCTGACCTTTTTGTTAAATGCCCTGATCATCCGTTTCTGATACGTCTGACCATGACAAATAGCAGCAAGTCTCTTTTCATCAATTAAGTTTAGCTGATCAAGTCGTGTCTGGATCCAATCATCTTCGTTCAGATCTGCATCCTTCATTATCCGGAGAGAGGGTATCTGCACTTCGATCGGTAAGACTGCCTCCATACCGTAGACCAAGGAGAAAGGATTTGCCCCGGTTGACGTCCTTGCTGAGGTATGGTACCCGTGTAGAGTGAACGGTAACATCTCGTGCCAATCTTTATAAGTCACTGTCATCTTCTGCACAATTTTCTTAATGTTCTTATCTGCTGCTTCTACAGCCCCATTCATCTTCGGTCTGTAAGGAGAAGAGTTGTGGTGCTGTATCTTAAATTGCCCGCAGAGCTCAGTGATCATCTTATTATTAAGATTGGTACCGTTGTTTGTAATGATTCTTTCTGGGACACCGTATCGACAGATCAGATTATGCCGAATGAACCGTGCCACAACGTTCTTGGTTACTGTGGTGTAGGAAGTTGCTTCAACCCACTTCGTGAAGTAATCAATCGCTACCAGGATGAAGCGATGCCCATTGGATGCTGTAGGTTTAATCTCACCGATCATATCTATGCCCCACATTGCAAACGGCCAAGGCGCAGTCAGAACATTTAGAGGAACTGGAGGAACATGCACCTTGTTTGCATATATCTGGCATTTATGGCATGTCCGAGAGTGTTGGTAACAGTCGGCTTCCATTGTGGACCAGAAATACCCTGCCCGAAGGATTTTCTTTGCCATAGTGTGTCCACTGGAATGTGTTCCGAAAGTACCCTCATGTAGCTCCGCCATGATCCTTTCTGCTTCAGTCTTATCCACACAACGCAGTAAGGTCGAATCATGGTTTCGCTTATACAGGATGTCGTTGCTAAGGAAGAACTTCGCTGCGAACCTTCTCAGAAACTTCTTATCGTTGACAGATGCACCTTCAGGGTACTCCTGAGTTTCCAAGTATCTCTTCACCTCATGGTACCAAGGCTTCTCAGTCACCAATTCAGTCTCGAGATCACAACAGTATGCCGGTTCGTCCAGTTTCCAGATAGTGACCTGGGGAACCTCATTATCCCATCTAACTTTGAACATAGAAGACATCGTAGCTAACGCGTCCGCTAACTGATTCTCCTCTCTCGGGAAATGTTCAAAAGTTATCTCTGTGAAGTGAGGGATCAATGTCAACACACATTCTCTGTAAGGAATAAGATTCGGATGTTTCGTATCCCACTCCCCTTTGATCTGATTGATCACGAGAGCGGAATCTCCGAAGACATTCAGAAACTTGATCCTTAAGTCGATCGCAGCTTGGAGACCCATAATGCATGCCTCATACTCCGCCATGTTGTTGGTGCAGTTGAAACATAGCCGGGCAGTGAGTGGAGTATGAGTGCCTTGAGGAGATATGATCACAGCGCCGATACCATTACCCAAAGCATTGGAGGCTCCGTCAAAGTGCATAGACCATCGAGATCCTTCCTCAGGTCCTTCATTCGGTCCAGGTACTTCACAATCAGTCACTATCATGATACTCTCGTCTGGAAACTCGAAGTTCATTGACTGATAGTCGTCTACAGCCTGATGTGCCAAGTGGTCTGCCAATACACTTCCCTTGATGGCTTTCTGAGTCGTGTACTGGATGTCATATTCTGTCAAGATCATTTGCCATCTTGCTATTCTTCTAGACAGAGCAGGCTTTTCAAATATGTACTTTATAGGATCCATCTTTGAGATCAACAAGGTAGTGTGAGTCAGCATATACTGTCTCAGCCGGCGAGCAGCCCATACCAAAGCACAGCAAGTTTTCTCAAGCAGTGAGTATCGGGTCTCACAGTCGGTAAACTTTTTGCTAAGGTAATAAATGGCATGCTCTTTTCGGCCAGACTCGTCATGCTGCCCCAGCACACACCCCATTGAGTTGTCAAGTACTGTCAGGTATAATATCAGAGGTCTCCCCTCAACCGGTGGCATAAGAATGGGTGGTTCTTGGAGATACTCTTTGATTCTGTCGAAAGCAGCCTGACATTCATCATTCCAACGTACTACCTGATCTTTCTTCAGCAGCTTGAAGATTGGTTCACAAGTAGCAGTTAGATGCGAGATGAATCGAGCAATGTAATTCAGGCGTCCTAAAAAGCCTCTGACCTCTTTCTCTGTCTTAGGAACTGGCATCTCTTGAATGGCTTTAACCTTGGCAGGGTCCACTTGAATACCCTTGTCACTTACGACGAAGCCTAGCAATTTTCCAGATCTTACCCCGAAGGTGCACTTGTTCGGGTTCAACCTCAGCTTGTACAACTTCAGACGGTCAAACAATTTCTGGAGATGATCTATGTGTTCTTCCTCAGTCTGGGACCTTGCGATCATGTCGTCAACATACACTTCTATCTCATGATGGATCATGTCATGAAATAAAGCAACCATGGCACGTTGGTAGGTTGCCCCAGCGTTCTTCAGTCCAAAAGGCATGACCTTGTAGCAGAAGGTGCCCCACTGAGTAACAAAGGTAGTCTTTTCCATGTCTTCAGGGGCCATCTTGATCTGATTATAACCTGAAAAGCCATCCATGAAAGAAAACACCTTATGCTGAGCAGTATTGTAAACAAGGACATCAATGTGAGGTAGGGGAAGTCATCTTTGGGGCTGGCCCTGTTCAGATCCCTGTAATCGACACACATTCTGACCTTTCCATCTTTCTTAGGTACCGGCACCACATTAGCAACCCACTGAGGATAAGAAGTCACTGCAAGGAAACCAGCATCAAATTGCTTCATAACCTCGGCTTTGATCTTCTCAGACATCTCTGGACGCATACGGCGGACCTTTTGCTTGACCGGAGGGCAGTCTTCCTTAATAGGCAAATGATGGACCACAATGTCAGTATCCAACCCGGGCATGTCTTTGTAGGACCAGGCAAAGATCTCCACATAATCATGTAGCATCTGAGTCAACCGTTGCTTCACGCTGAGCTCTAGGTTGGCACCAATCTTAACTTCCTTCCTGTCCGTCTCAGTACCCAGATTTATTGTTTCCATCGGCTCTTCGTGTGGTTGAATTGCCCTCTCTTCCTGCAGTAACAGTCTTGCAAGTTCGCCAGGCACTTCGCAATCATCTTCACCTTCGTCTTCGGCTAAGTTGATCGGATTTTCGAAGTCATAACTGGCAGTAGCAGAGTCGTTACCAGTGAGATCCAGAGTGGATTGAAACCTGTATGAGTGAGTGTGTGTAAATACAGTTGTTTTGCAATATATAAAGAAAGGAAAGAAAGAAAAGGAGCATATGATTTGAAATGCGAGAAAACGTCCAAGGTCTTTATTCATGATATATGAAATGACAATTAATATACCCTCACAAATGAAGCCACGGTGACCCGGGTAAGACACCGGGCCATAGAGTTTTAATTCATTGTTTATTACAAATAACAAAACAAAGGAGTTTATTACTGCGTAACAAAAGTAACAGGAGTATGATCTTTAGCAATCCAATTGGTCAATCCACCATCAGTCGTCGGGTAGATCCAGCTTTCAAACTCTGACTCTTCCACTTCATCTTCGTCCCCAATAGTATTCACTCCTGGGTTGGTAATGGGCACAGGAGGTCTTCTGGTCTTTGCCTTGCGCACAGCCTTCTGACCCTCTGCAGTAAAACCTAGTCCAAACTTGTCAGTTTTAGGTGTAAAATCAGGGAGCCTGCCCCAGTTAGCACATTCACCTTTCTTGATCACAGCCCGGGCATCCTTCAAGGAAGCCATCTTCAAAGGAACATCCTCTTCAGCCACTATTTCCGCTGCTGCCAATGTTGGAGGTACCTCTTCGAAATGCTGAAAGGGGGTTTCAATAAACTCCCCGTCCATCTCAATATACCTGAAGGAATTCAAATGGCTCACCATATACTCCTCCTCTCCCTGCACAGTGACAATCTTCCCTCTGACAGGGTACTTGAGCTTCTAGTGTAGGGTAGAGGTCACTGCCCCAGCTTTGTGGATCCAAGGTCGACCCAGTAGACAAGAATACGATGGACGGATATCCATCACATAGAAAGTAGAGTCAAACACTTGATAACCCACACGAATAGGAATGTCTACCTCTCCGTGAACCATCCTTTTAGAACCGTCAAAGGCTCTGACAATGATGTTGCTAGGTTTCAGCTCCAGGCCCTCACAATCCAACCGGTCTAAGGCCTTTTTGGGTAGCACATTTAGGGAAGAACCAGTGTCCACCAACACGTACGCAAGAGTAGTGCCCCTGCATTCAATAGAGACATGCAGGGCGTCATTGTGGTCCTTTCCCTTAGCAGTAAGGTCAGCATCCGAGAAACCCAAACCATTGTCGGCTGTCAAATTAGCTACGCAATCAGTAAACTGGACTGCAGATGTCTCCTGTGGCACGTGAGCCGTCTTGAGAAATGAAATCAGGGCCTTAGCATGGGCCTCTGAGCACAGTAGCAAGGAGAGCATAGAGATCTTGGAGGGGGTATACCCCAGCTGTTCAACAACATTAAAATCACTCTTCTTGATTATCTTCAGAATTTCCTCCATCTCTTGTTGGGAGGCCTCAGCATTCACAGATTTTGGTGCCTCCATCCGGGCAGGCTCATCTTCAATCCCTTTGCCCCGAGCATTAGATGACTCGGCAGCAGGGGAAACAACTTGATCAGAACTGGGAACAGGTACACTTGCAGGTGTTATAGTGAGGGGTCTTCGAATAGTGGGTGGCGCAATGTCAGGCGAGAAGAGCCTGCCACTGCGGGTTACTTTTGCCGGACTAGTGATATTACTGACGCTGGTACCAGTGTTGAACTCTTGTTTTATTCCATGTACATACACATCTGCCCCATAGTGCCATGGGACAGCCTTATCAGATTCATAGGGGAGAGGCCCCAGAACAGTAATCACAATGGGTGCGACAGTCATGATTTTAACCGGCTTCCTTGGGAGAGCCTTGATCGGATTATTAAAAATGGTAACAACAGATACTTCTTCCACCGGAACAAACTGAACAGCAGTCTTCTTGAAGAGAATCTCTTTTCTGTCCATCAGGCTTTGGATGCCCAACTTCAGCAAAGGACAACCAGAAAGGGAAACAGCACAGAAAAGGCAACCTTCACTACAACCCGGAAATAAACCAGCCAGCAGCAGGTTCCTCTTAACAGTCATCAGAGGAGTAGCTACATCATTCACAGAAACGGCATATACATCTTCATCAACGGCATTCACTCCATGCTGGGGCATAGGAGCAGTCACCACATTTGGCCTTTCAGGCGCTTCAAATTGTATCTCTTTCGCATCAATAAGGTCTTGCAACTTATTCCTCAATGCCCAACAGTCATCAGTGGAATTCCCCGGGTTATCGGAGTGATAAGCACAGCGGGCATTTGGATTGTACTTGGGAGAAGCAGTGTTTACAACCTTCGGGGCCTCTCTAACAGTCACCAAATTGGTGGATAACAACTGCGGCAGAATTTGTGATAGGGTCATACTCAACCGGGTGAATTCTCTTCTGGGTCTTTCAGCCCTGGGTGGATTGGTTTGCCGAGGAGCGGCAGCAGGCTTAGCAATCATCACCGCATTGACAGATTGGCGGCGCTCAGGTTTATCATGCCTTCTAGGCCCATATACAGCATTGGCCTCCTTCTTAAAGGGTTTCTTCTCAGAACTTGAAGATGCCCCTTTCTGAATTTTTCCGGACCTCATTCCAGCCTCTATTCTCTCCTCAGTCAGAATAAGATCAGTGAACCCTGCAGACGAATTCCCGATAAGATGATTGAAAAATGGCCCAGATAGGGTCCCCAAGAACATATCCACCAGCTCCCGGTCAGTTAACGGAGGCTGCACCCTGCCAGCCAGATCCCTCCACTTCTGTGCATACTCTTTGAAACCTTCGCTTGATCCTAGCGACATACCCTGGAGTTGGGTACGTGTAGGAGCAAGGTCGGCATTATATTGATACTTGTTGTAAAAAGCAGTAGCCAACTCCTCCCAGTTACGAACCTTGGTCCCATCCAGCTAATAGAACCATTCGAGATGAGTCCCTGGAAGAAGTGGATCCACAAGTTCTTGTCCACTGAGTACGGTTGAATCTTCCGCATATAAGATCTGAGGTGTAGCTTGGGACAAGACGCCCCGTCATACTTGGTGAAAGATGGTGCCTTAAACTTGTGAGGAATGATCACACCAGTAGATAAGCCCAAGTCTCCGAAATCCAGCCCAGGCACTTGTTGGATCTCCATGGCATTCAGTCTGTCTTCCAACTGCTTATACCGGTCTTCAGCAGGAGGATACTGTTCCTCATTAAAGTCAGTCTCGTTGTCAGAGACTACTGGACTTGAAGCCTTTCCCCCCTGAGGACTGCCCTTGCCTACAGAAGAACCAGCCTCCTCATTCTGCAGAGTGTTGCCAAACCTTCGGCCCGAGTTGAAAAGAATAGTTCTCTTCTTCTTCTTCCTCTCCTTTTTCAGGAGTAAAGCCTTCAGTTCTTCTTGGCCTTGAGCCAAACCCATGATCAGCTCCTGAAATTGCGCGTTCTGCGCCTGAAGGGCCTTGATAGACATCTCGGTTGATGATGAGTCAGGGTTCATGATGCTGAAATAAACAGCGAAGAACAGTAAGCAACCTGAAAAGAAGAAAACCTGCTATGCACATGATGAATGGAATGCGTATGGTTTATGTTTTCAAAGACAATCGGGAATCAACTTTGTAAACAAAAAGGGAACACACTTCATTAGATTCAACTTTGAAACTTAAATTGTTCAACATATTGCCCTTAGGCGTTACATAAAAGGGAAATACTGAAAAGGGAAATAAAACTGTAAAAGAACATCCAGAGCTCCTCATTGATCCCATGGTCTCCTCTTCTCAGTACGGATGTAGTCATTCAGAGCTCGCTCATTCTCCAACTGCTTTGTCAGCTTCTGGATCTTCAATTCCTGCTCGTTAAACTTTTCCCGGTAAGAATCCCGTTCTTATCGCAGTTGCGACCAAGACCTCTTTAATGTCTCATAATCAGTAGGTATCTGAGGAGGGAGGACAGTTGGAGGAACCCCATCTTTGTCAGGATACTCAAGAATGATGGGTCTGACAGCTTCATATGGCATACCTAACTTCTGAGCACGGATGCGAACCCATTTGTAGTAGGCTTCCATAGGTAGAGAAGTCTTTGGCCCCAACTCTTGTGGGTCAGCTTTATGCACTTTTTCCCAAGCCTTGATGAACCTACGACGCAGCTCGTCACCATCCACCTGAAACTCAAAACTGATGTGAGGCACCAACATCTCATGAGGCCCTGCTCTTCTGGCTCTTCCAAACTGACGGAGCGCTAGACATGGATTGTAAGAGATTCCTCCTTGAGTACCAATCAAAGGAACATTAGGGTATTCCCCACAACGATCGATAACAGATATCTCATCCAAACCTCTGAAATTTCAAATGATGTCCTTATCAGTGAGAGACATTAACCTATGAGCCCAACCTCTTCCTTCTTGGTTCTTTAGCACGAACTTAGGGAGGTGCGAAATAAACCACCTCACTAACAAAGGGATGCAACACCACAGAGTTCCTCGTCTTAGGGCAGTACGAGCATAGAGTTGCTGCAGGATGTCACCCAAGAGAGTGGGCACAGGATTCTGAGACATGAAGATCCTTATGGCAGTGACATTGATGAAGTTGTCAGGATTAGGAAACAAGACTAGCCCATAGATTAAGAGAGCCAGGATGTCTTCATATGCTCTAAAGTCCAAGTCATTCCAGAAACTGTTAGCTTTACCAACTAGAAACTTGGCCAAGAAACCCTTAACCCCGCTTCTAGTCACCCAGTTATCCATTACTTCTTGATGGGTCAAAGGAAGAGCTGCAGCAACCTCCTCAAGCCTGAGGGTCTTTTCCCAACCAGTGTAAGGAGTCTGATCCAAGATAGGGATGCCAAGAAAATCAGAGAACTCTTCCAGGGTAGGGACCAGCTGGAAGTCTTGAAAGGTGAAGCACTGGTACAGAGGGTCATAGAACTGGGTCAGGACACTCATCAACTGTTGATCCCGCTTTGTAGTGACTAAACTGAGAAGAGAACCATGCCTCTGGATAAAGGAAGTGGTATTTGGAATCCTGCTAACCAACTCTTCAAGCAACTCAGGTGGGTGAACAAAGTTGAACCGGATAGTATTCCTTCGCATAGGCATCATGATATCCTACAAAATAGAGCAAAGGTGAAACCCTCTTGTCTTTGAAATGGTCAGTCCTTATGCAGAACACATGCAATGCTCATGATGTTATGATGTTATGATAAAGCACACCACAAATATTTACAAAGGCAAACATGATAAGGCACACAAGACGAGCCCTTAAAGTTTAGGCCAGCATGAGGTCTAGGTATTACCCTCTTTCAGGTTGTTGGTTCATACCTGTCCTATCAAAAGTAACCGGGTTCTTAGAGGATCCCAATATCACTGACTACCCTCAATCGGTCATAACTCCAGCATCGCAATCTTTTCTTGCGGCCAGAACCATCACGAGAGTTTAGCCTCAATGGGCGTAGCATACTGCTACTGTTCTAATGGCCAAGTTGTGTCATTTAAGGTTCTAAGGTCTGTTGGTGCTTAGTGACTCCTCAGAAGACCCATATTCTCCTCGTTGCAACACAAAGGATATCGGTACAGACCAAGGTGCCACACCAACGTAGCCACTGCTTCACCCATGTCGGTCTACGCCGGACAGGTCCCTCACAGCTTATGCTACCTAAACAGGGTATCCCCAGATCCGGGTTAGGATCTATGTAACTCCCATGCAACCCATAATTTAAAGCAAACAAGTCAATACAATTGAAAACACAGTGATCTTAATCCTAAGGTACACCTCACTTTAAAGTTTATTCCCCAGCAGAGTCGCCAGTTCTGTGATCGGTGGATCTGAAACTGACAGTTTAACGCTGGTTCGCGAAATGTCGCGGAAGCAAGAGTCGCCACCGTCTTTTATTTTCTCCAAATGGAAAGGACAAAAGCACAGAAAAATTCCTTATAGAGATTGCTCTCGGTTCGGGAGGTAGATTTATAGAAAGTGAAGGTGTTAGCACCCTTTCTATCCATGGTTATCCATGGGCTCTTAGATACTTGCTCATTTGTGTTTTCAAAATGTTTGTTTGCTTTTCAACTGTGGGTTTAAAAAAGTTTCTTTGAAAATTTCAGTTCGACTCTTGTATCAGTCCTCAAGAGTGTTTGAAAAATTGCTTTTGAAAGCTTTTTGAAAGGTGTCGGTGTGAAAAGAGTTTGATTTATTGATTTGTTTTGAAATTAGAGCAAGTATCTACGAGTCGTCTACCTACCCTAAGGAATTCGGCTGTGTAAATGTCCTTAAAGTAGTGCCATCCCACCATTGAGAGGTAGGTAGCACCACCGTTGGAGGTGTTCGGGTCAATTCGAGGGTTCGGGACAATGTGGTCACCAGAGCAATAGGAAGACACCTTAGAAGCTACCCTCATGCCATGTTCATGGACATGAGGACTTACTAAAACGTCCTCTACTCGACGACCACTTTTCGAGGGGCAAGGCAACAGTGAGACGTACCCTAGGGGTGGTGTGTGATTTGTGTGTCATTTTCAGTTATATTTGTCTTGTTCATGCATTGGTGATCTACGCTTTGTTTTTATTTTTGGCATTCATTCTTTCATGCAAATTATTAACAATTAAAAGATGCGAGAAGGTAAAAGTCCTACGCTATTACAAAGGCGCGGGTCTACATCGCCAAATTAGTCCAAGACCCGATTTGAATAAAATAAAATGCGGAAAGATAAATGTCCTAATTAATCTATTACAAGGCTTTGGAGCAATTACATGAAATTTATAAGAACAGAAATAAAATAAACGCGCAAAACGAAATTATAATCGAAAGCGAGGGCGTTGGACCCTTTTAAAGAAATTAAATTACAATTAATAAATTAATTAAGTTAAATAAAAGAAAGAATTTATTTTTGGAGTTTTTGTATTTATGGAGTTTAATGAGAAAATTAAATGAAATTGGAACCCTAATTCTAAACATTTTAATTATTAAAAAAAAATGTTTAAGTTATACCTAGTTTTAACTTAATTATTTAATGATAAATTTATTTACAAAAATAATTAATTACTTAATAATAATAAGAAGAAAATTATTTATTGAAAAAAAGAATAAAAAGCTAGAAACCCTAATTTCTACATTTTTTAGTTTATAAAAAAAACATTAAAATTAACTCTAAGATTAGAACTAATTAGTTAATAAAATTTATTTACAAAAAAAACTATTAAATAAAATATATTTTTATTTTTTGTCTTCTCTGATTTTTGTATTTTAAAATTAATTTTTATGAGTTAAATAAAATAATTATTATAAATAACAAATAAATAAAAGAAAAGGAATAAGAAAAAGAGAGAAATACAAATAAGAGGGGGTTTGTTGACCCTTTGGAGGTTTGAGTGAAGCAGTTTGGCCCATTAGCAATTGAGTCCCCTTTTGACTTTTCAGACCACGTGCACATGCGTTGACTGGAGTATTCCCTGGACCCTAGCTCTTGGCCACTGGATGGGCGCTCATGGCCACCTGGCAAGCCGTTGGTGAGGGTACATGATGGATCCCTGGAAGACATGCTGCGTAGGAACAAGTTAAGGAAAAAAATATGAAAGATGCAAAGGGGACCTGGGAATCGAACCCAGGTCCCAACGTTTACCCACTACACATCCAGCCATCTGAGCTACGCGCGCACTTTGTATTGGAATTGACCAGCGAACAACATAACATGACACAACGCTTAGTGATGTCCATCGCGCGAAAATTCAAACGCGCCTATGATCAGTGGACACGTCCTCCATCTTCTTCATATTTCCTGTAAATAAAAAAGAGATATCGGGGGTTTTAAACCCCCACTAAATAGTATATGTGAAAATAGCGAATAGGACACCGTTGCTCATAAATTGAGCGCGACATGTGGACTGAATTCGTGTGAAGCTTCTGATTCTAATGGCATAAGTCTTGTTGGCCAATTTTTCCCCAAGCGTAAAGCCCCAATTCATGGTTCCTGAAACCCTATAAAACAGCCATGGCAATTCTCTATACAAGCAATGTTAATTCAATTCAATGATACCATGAGTTTCAGTGAGTCCATATTAGTGTAAAATAAGCATTAGAATGTATGAATATGGCATGGAAAGGCAAATACGATTATGCAAAATATCAAGAACAGGGCGGCTTCGTTCTACCCGTTCTTTGTGTATGGAGATGTGATTTTGGTCCAGAAAGTTTCCTTGATGCCTTGGCAAGCTATTGGAATGCTTATTTCGCTTTGAATTGCACTGGAACTGTGTTTTCAGTTTTGAAGTTTTTTTCACAAAAATGCAAAGTGTGTATTCAGGTTTGGGCGCAGCTTCAAGGTTGTATGCATTAGGGTTGCCTTTTGTTTATGTATGGGAATGTTTTAGGGTGAAAATTCAAGCCAAGAAATCAATGTTTTGATGAATCAAATATTTGATTTCCATGGAATCTTTTTCAATCTTTTCCTCATGAAGAACATGCCAATTTGCACAAAATCCTTCCTTTTTTGATGTGCACGAGATCTTGAGTGAATAATGAAGGCATATGCTGCATAAAAGGATTCAAAAACATTTGTTTAGTATTTTTGTCATATTTTATTTAATTAAATGAATTAATGGTGATAAAAATTCAAATAAATAATAAATAATGATGAAATAAATCCCCTTTGGGTCAAATGGTCGTGCATAGCCTTTGGATAATGATTCTTGGAAGAAAATGTGGCCCATTAGCAATTTTGAGGCATTTGAAGCAAAGTTGACTTTTCAAAATTCCCAAAAATTTCCCAACTTCCACAAGGCATATCTTGCTAAATTTTTAAGATTTGATCATGTTCTTGGACATTTTGGAAAGGTCTTGAAGTCCTCTAACCAATGACTTTGGTCCCATGTCATTTTGATTTACCAATCTCAAGTTATGGTCTTTGACTTAAAGTCCCTTTTTGTTGACTTTTGAAAATGACCTATAATGTCGAAATAGATAACTTTTTGTGAGAGCATTTCTTGGACTTTAAGTGTGAATAGGAGTTGTAGGAAATGTCTTTCTCTTCAAAATGAGCTTTGGATGGAATTTTTCTGATAAACCATGTGGAAGTTATGCCTTGGTCAAGTTACAGTTGACTTTTTCAACTGTCCAAATATGGAAACTTTTGCATCTTGAGACTTTTTGAGCCATGCCTTGAAAATCATGATCAAGAATTGATCAAATGATGTTTGTGGCTTCAAAATAAGATGTTTACCAAAAATTTGGACTTTTGACTGTCAAATGACCATTTTGCCCCTACAGTTGAATGCTGAGCAATTAGGGTTTTTGACTGTGCAATTTTGTGCTGTGAGTCTTGAAACTTGACATGAGGATGCTTGACAATGTTTATAGGCATGTGGGACTTGTTTGGACCCTTGGAAACTTCAATTTCTTTGTCAGAATCAAAACCCTAGTTTTTGACTGTTAGGAGGCCCTTGAACTTTGCACTCTTGAGAGATTGGGAAGCATGCTCTTTGCAAATCTTGAAGAATATGGGAGGGCAAATTTTGGGGTACAACAGGCGGCTTGGGCAAAAATGGGTATCCCGGTGGACTGAAAACCCGAAAGGGTGGTTCAGGCAAAAGTTAGGGATAAAGCGTAATACTATGTCTCGTTGGATCACTTTGCATCCAGAATCCGGTATCAACATCAAGTTCAGACGGCATCAATCAATCAGCTTCATCTTCAACTAGGTCATCAAGTGATGAGACGCTCGAAGATATAAAGGTGATAGCAGAGTTGGAACCCAGTGGGATTATTCTTTTCACATAGCTGTTTTGTTTTCCCTTTGTACAAATTTGTATAAACTCTTTTATTCGGCGACGTTCTCTTACTAGGACGTCAGCCTCTTGTACATAAAACGCCTATTTACAGGAAAATTCAAAAATCAATACAAATACGCTTTTCAGCTCAAATTGCCATTTGTTTTTCCTTTTCTATTTTGTTTTGCGAAGAACGTCCAAGGTTCAATTTGTGATATATGCATTTGACAATAACTGCTAACTCATAAATGATTGCATACGAAACAAAGGATTAATTACAGGTAACATTAGAAACAGGGGCAATAATGAGTTGTCTAAGCGATCTAATTGCTCTGTCCACCAAGGTATCAAGGTAAGTTCAGCTGAAGAACATAACCAGTATGTCTTAATTCCCCAGAGAGTGAGTCAGCAAGTCAATGTACTCTCCCCAAGCAAAGTTATACAATCAGCCTTAAGGAAGTTGGGTATCCCCCGCAGATCTCAACATTCCCCAGCATAATATACGAACATTCTTAACAAGCATCCCCGGCAGTCTTGATCTAAGATTGTTCCCCGGCGGTATACCAGACATTCAGCGAAGCCACTTCCCCAATACATCTCAAAAATTTCCCCAGGAGAGTCCAATCAAGATTTCCCCAGGAAAGGTTGAATCATCTCCCCAGCAGGAAGCTTATCCCCAGTAGATTCTGGAAGCTTCTCCCCCGCAGAGCACGAACGCGTCTCCCGGCTTTGTCCAAAGGTTATTTCCCTACCAGGATATAACTGGGTTATCCTCAGCCAATAGCCACGGAAAGATCGCCCTCGGCAAAGTCTTCTTATCCCCAGCGAAGTCTATTAACACTTCCAACATCAACGGTATCCTTAGCAAAGTTACCATCAACATCTCAACAGCATACCTCTCTCCCCACAGAGTATTGCTCCCCAGCAAGATCACTAGAGTAGTTATTCCCCGCAGAGTAATCTCTTCATCAAGTTTATTCCCCAACGGAGTCATCTTATCCTACCGGTTCATTCTTGCAACTATCATCCCCAGCGGAAACAACAAAGCACTATTCTCCAACATCAGCCCAGGATTTGACTTCCCGGCACCCGTCAAGGATTTACTTTCCTAGACAAAAACATACATTCATGAACATCACATTTCCATACATTATAGCATGCATATACGCATCATATCTTACAATCTCATTTATATTGATAACATCATTGCTTGATCCATATCATGCATTGCATATGACTGACCTTTACCTTTCAGGAAAGATCCAGTTAAGTTCTCAGCTATATTCCAAGACTTTAGTCTGGTTCAGTTAAATCGACTCCTAAAGATTTTTCTGATTCTTATCCAGTCAAAGGCCTTCTCTGGTTCAGTCAGATCGACCTTAAGATCTCCTTGATTCTTATTCCAGTTGAAGATTCCAAGACCTTACCTGGTTCAGTTAAATCGACTCCTAAAGATTTTTCTGATTCTTATCCAGTCAAAGGCCTTCTCTGGTTCAGTCAGATCGACCCTAAGATCTCCCTGATTCTTATTCCAGTTGAAGATTCCAAGACCTTACCTGGTTCAGTTAAATCGACTCCTAAAGATTTTTCTGATTCTTATCCAGTCAAAGGCCTTCTCTGGTTCAGTCAGATCGACCCTAAGATCTCCCTGATTCTTATTCCAGTTGAAGATTCCAAGACCTTGCCTGGTTCAGTTAAATCAACTCCTAAAGATTTTTCTGATTCTTATCCAGTCAAAGGCCTTCTCTGGTTCAGTCAGATCGACCCTAAGATCTCCCTGATTCTTATTCCAGTTGAAGATTCCAAGACCTTGCCTGGTTCAGTTAAATCGACTCCTAAAGATTTTTCTGATTCTTATCCAGTCAAAGGCCTTCTCTGGTTCAGTCAGATCGACCCTAAGATCTCCCTGATTCTTATCCAGTTGAAGATACCAAGACCTTACCTGGTTCAGTTAAATCGACTCCTAAAGATTTTTCTGATGCCGATCCAATCAAAGGCCTCCTCTGGTTCAGTCAGATCGATGCTAAGATCTCCCTGATTCTTATCCAGTTGAAGATTCCAAGACCTTGCCTGGTTCAGTTAGATCGATTCCTAAATATTTTTCTGATGCCGATCCAGTCGAAGGCCTTCTCTAGTCCAGTTAAATCGATTCCTAAAGATTTTCCTGATGAAGACTCAGTAGAAGACATCCAAGATTCTCTCATCGTTACTGTTGAGGTAGTAATCGCCCCAGGTTCTCTCATCGTTACTGTTGAGGTAGTAATCGCCCCAGGTTCTCTCATCGTTACTGTTGAGGTAGTAATCTCCCCAGATTCTCTCACCGTTACTGTTGAGGTAGTAATCGCCCCAGGTTCTCTCATCGTTACTGTTGAGGTAGTAATCGCCCCAGGTTCTCTCATTGTTACTGTTGAGGTAGTAATCACCCAAGGTTCTCTCATCATTACTGTTGAGGTAGTAACCATCCCTGATTCATTCATCACCTTTTGAAACTCCAGAATCGACTCATGTATCTCGCCAGGGCACGTCTGAAGAGGTTTAAGGATTCAATTCCTGTAACCAGTCAGGGCACATCTACACAAAGAATTTGAAGACCAACTCCTGTAACAGGTCAGGTAATCATCTTTCTTTTTCAGGTACGCAAGTTCTCGCTAAGGAATCTCTTACGCGATCAACACCCAGATGGCATCTATAAGCCCATCCACCTATTCATCACCTCTCAACATGTCATCTGTAAGCCCATCTTCCTATCCATCAATCTCTAAATGGCATCTGTAAGCCCATTCCCACCATCACACGGCTAACATGTGAGCGCAAATTTCTGGGCACTCTAGTGTTCAATCATCTTCCACCTTCGAATTACGAAAGGCACGTCAGTCAATCTACATCCTCAGGTCTAAGAAGATTGAACAGGGGCAACTATTGTACCCCAAAATTTGCCCTCTCATTTTCTTCAAGATTTGCCAAAATCAAGGTTCAAAATCTCTCAGGGGTTGCACAGTCCAATTGCCTCCTAACAGTCAAAAATTAGGGTTTTGGTTCTGGCAAAGAAATTGAAGTTTCCAAGGGTCCAAACAAGTCCAACATGCCTATAAACATTGTCAAGCATTCATATGCCAAGTTTCAAGACTTACAGCACAAAATTGCCCAATCAAAAACCCTAATTGCATCACAGTCAACTGTAGGGGCAAAATGGTCATTTGACAGTCAAAAGTCAAAAAATTTGGTCAACATCTTATTTTGAAGCCACAAACATCATTTGATCAATTCTTGATCATGATTCTCAAAGCATGGCTCAAAAAGTCTCAAGATGCAAAAATTTCTATTTTTGGACAGTTGGAAAAGTCAACTGCAAATTGACCAAGGCATAACTTCCACATGGTTTATCATAAAAATTCCATCCAAAGCTCATTTTGAAGAGAATGACATTTCATACAACTCATCTTCACACTTCAAGTCCAAGAAATGCTCTCACAAAAAGTTATCAATCTCAACATTATAGGTCATTTTCAAAAGTCAACAAAAGGGCACTTTAAGTCAAAGACCATAACGTGAGATTGGTAAATCAAAATGACATGGGACCAAATACATTGGTTAGAGGACTTCAAGACCTTTCCAAAATGTCAAAGAACATGATCAAAGCTTAAAAATTGAGCAAGATATGCCTTGTGGAAGTTGGGAAATTTTTGGGAATTTTGAAAAGTCAACTTTGCTTCAAATGCCTCAAAATTGCTAATGGGCCACAATTTCTTTCAAGAATCATCACCCAAAAGCTATGCACGACCCATTGACCCAAAGGGGAGTTATTTTCTTATTTTTCATTAATTAATTGAGTTTATTATCCTATTAATTCATTTAATTAAAATTAAATATAAGAAAAATGCTAAAACATATTTTCCAAATCCTTTTGTGCAGCATATTCTCTCATTAAGGCCTCAATATTTCGTGCATACTCAAAAAGGCAAGAATCTCCCATGATTGGCAATGTTTTGATGGAAAAAAGATTGAAAAAGATCATGGAAAATCACAAATTTGAAAAGCATTAAAGCATGGATTTTGGACTTGTTTTGTTAACCTAAATCATTCCTCATACATATGCAAACACAAACCTAATCATAAGAAGAAGGAGGCTGCGCCCAAACTCAGAGAACACTTTGCACTTTTCTCTCAAAAATTTCAAAACTGAAAACATACATAGAGCACGTTTCAAAGCAAAAGAATCATTCCATTACATTCCTGACAATACCAGGAAGCTTTTCCAATTGAAACCAACCTTCCATACGCAAGGAATCGGTATAACCAAGTCTGACTTTCTTTGAAAATTTTCATATTCGTGTTTCATTATTCATGCAATATTTTTGATTTTTAATCATGGATTTGGACTAATGTGAGTATTCTGAAGCTGATAGCATGCTTTAATTGAATTAATAAGGCCTGCACCATGGGAGCTCTTTAGGGTTTCAGAGGTTTGAAATTAGGGACTCTTTCATATGGAAAAATTAAGCCACGAGACCTATACCACTGGATTCAGAATGTCCAAACGAATCAATTCCCCCCATCGTGCCCTTTTTATATTCCCTCATGTGCTAATCGCTATTTTTGAATGTTGCAGTTAGTGGGGGTTTAAAACCCCCGCTATCCATTCTATATTTTTCAGGCAAAAACGAAGAAGTGAAGAAGAAGATGAGCGTGTTGGACTATGGTTGGCTGATTCAAACATTGGCGCCTTTTTTTTATTGTTCCACTAATACTTGCTTTCTCTCTCTTATTGATCATTTTCCACTAATATGACAAAGAAACGCACTGGCTGGGTTGGTGAATGATGTGTCCTTCAAGCATTGGGACCTGGGTTCGATTCCCAGGTCCCCCCACCTCTTCAATATTATTTTTCTCAAAGTGTTTCCATGCAGCATGTTCTCAAGGGAGTACCATATGCCTTCACCATCTGGCTTGCCACGCGCCCAAAGGCTCAATCCAATGGTCAGAACTTGCAGATCACCATATGCATTGGTCAACAGCTCCTCACACAAACGCTGAAAGTCAACGTGGGCCTGGAATTCTTGGGCCAAACTACCTTCTATAAACCTCCATAATTGGGTCAACAACCCCTCTTGTTTGTATTTGTTTCTCTCATTCTTTTTCTATTTTTTGTATTTGTTTTAATTTAATCATTTTCTTTTAATTCCTCAAATTAATTTTAATAATACAAAAATACAAGAAAAATCAGAAAAGTCAAAAATAAAAATATGTTTTAATATTTAGTTCATTAATATTAATTTCTATTAATTTTGTAAATAAATTTAATAACCAATTTAGTTGTAATTTAGGGTTTTAACTTTAATTTGTTTTTTTTAAATAATTAAAATAGGTAGAAATTAGGTTTTAGATTTTTACTCTTTTTCTCAACAATTAAATTTTTCTTCTTGTTATTATTAACCATTAATTATTTTTATAAATAAACTTGTAATTAATTAATTAGGACTAAATTAGGTTAAACTTAAACATTTTTTTTTATAATTAAAAACAAATTTAGAATTAGGGTTTCATTCAACTTTTAATTTCAATTAAATTCTTTTTTTTCATAAATACCAAAAAATATAAAAAAATAACTTTTTTCTTATTTAATCATTAATTTACTTTCAATTCCAATTTAATTTTCCTTAAAGGGTCCAACGCCCTCGCATTCTCGATTTTTATTTCTTTTCGCATTTATTTTTTATTTCTTTTGTGGATATAATGTATTTGCCCCAAGGCCTTGTAATAGATAATTAGGACATTTACTTTCCGCATTTTATTTCAAATCGGGTCTTTGTTTAATTTGGCGATGTAGACCCGCGCCTTGTAATAGCGTAGGACTTTTATTTTTCCGTACTTTAAATTCCGCACTTTTAAACTGTTAATCACATGAAAGAATGTATGCTCAAATAAAATCAAAGCGTAGAACACCCAATGCATGATCAAGACAAATAATAAACTGAAAATGACACACAATTCACACACCACTCCTAGGGTACGCCTCACTGTTGCCTTGCCCCTCGAAACGTGGTCGTCGAGTATAGGACGTTTTAGTAAGTCCTCATGTCCATGAACATGGCATGGGGGTAGCTTCTAAGATGTCCTACTATTGCTCTGGTGACCACATTGTCCCTAAACTCGAATTGACCCGAACACCTCCAACGGTGGTGCTACCTACCTCTCAATGGTGGGATGGCATTACCTTAAGGACAGTTACACAGACTAATTCCTTAGGGTAGGTAGATGACTCATAGATACTTGCTCTAATTCAAAAACAAATCAAAAACTTCTTTTCACACCGACACTTTGCAAAAAGCTTTCAAAACAACTTTTCAAACACTCTTGAGGACTGATACAAGAGTCGATCTGAAACTTTCAAAGAAACTTTTTCAAACCCACTCACCTTGAAAAGCAAACAAACATTTTGAAAACACAAATGAGCAAGTATCTAAGAGCCCATGGATAACCATGGATAGAAAGGGTGCTAACACCTTCCCTTTCTATAAATCTACCTCCCGAACCGAGAACTAATCTCAATAAGGAATTTTTCTGTGCTTTTGTCCTTTCCATATTGGAGAAAATAAAAGACAGTGGCGACTCTTGCTTCCATGACATTTCGCGAACCAGCGTTAAACAGTCAGTTCCAAATCCACCGATCACAATATGCATGCAATGAATTCAAGGATCTCGCGGGGTAAACAAGAAAATTGTTAGAATTTGAATTTGGGTAGCTTGATTGAAGGAACTTCGTGTTACTGAGAGTCCTTCTTCAAGAGTTAGGCTCACCATATCGAGTGGGTCATAGCCCATGACTCAAGTTATCAACCTTGGCTAGAGGAAAATAAATCCCCTTTGCCCCTTGCTAGACAGTTGGTTCATCATGACCTGCATCACAAACCCTTGAGATCCTTGAAATGGGTTAGTCCTTATGCAGGATGTATGCAATGGTATGATGGTATGATGTTATGCTATGCGTGGAGTGATGTAAGTAAACCCTGTTATAAGCCCAGATTAAGGACTGTAAACAAAACCTGCAAGGAACTCATGTTGTCAGATAACAAGAATGTGCAAGTAGTTCAAATTTGAAGGCACACAAGTCACACAAAAGAGCCCTTAGATTTCAGGTCGGCATGAAGTTTAGGTACTACCCTCTTGAAGTTGGTGGGCTCAAGACCTGTCCTATCAAAAGTAACCGGGTTCTAAGGAGCTCAATATCATTGGATTATTTTCTATGTTCATTGTTTTGATTTAGCCACTGAACTGGCGACCAAAATATTCCAAGAAAACAACCCTCAATGAGTGTAGTATCGAGTATCTACCAACTTCGGACTGCACCAAAGTCGGTCATCTCACTACCCCTAAAGAGGCCAGGATGGTCAAGTAAGGTTCTTAAGGTCAGTTGATGCTTCACGACACCACGCGGCGGCCCCGTACTCTCCTTGACTTGACTCAAGGGTTACCGGTACTTACCAAAGTGCCACATCAACGTAGCAACTGCTTCAACCATGTCGGTATACCCCGCACAGTTCCCTCACAGTTTGTTGCTACTTCTAAAGGGTGTCCCCAGATCCGGGTTAGGATCTATAAAACTCCGATGCAAGCCCTCAATATTAAAGCAAACAAGGCATACAATTGAAAACATAGAATGATCTAATCCTAAGGTACACCTCACTTATTAAGTATGTCCCCAGCAGAGTCGCCAGTTCTGTGATCGGTGGAAATAGAACTGACTATTTTGAAATGCTGGTTCGCGAAATGTCGCGGTAAGCAAGAGTCGCCACCGTATTTTATTTTCTCCAACAAGGAAAGGACAAAAGCACAGCAAAATTCCTTTTTGAGATGTTTCTCGGTTCGGGAGGTAGATTATAGAAAGGGAAGGTGTTAGCACCCTTTCTATCCGTGGTTATCCACGGGCTCTTAGGTACTTGCTCACTATGTTTCCAAAAATTGTTTGCTTTTCTTGTGTTTGTGGGTTTTGAAAAAGTTTGTTTTGGAAACTTCTAGATAACTCTTGTATCTGTCCTCAAGAGTATATGAAGTGTTTGTTTGAAAATTTTTGTTTGAAAGTGTAAGTGCGAAAAGTTGTTTTTGTTTTGAAAGAGCAAGTACCTTAGAACCTCTACCTACTCAAAAGGAATTAAGATGTGTAAATGTCCTTTAGACAGTACTATCCCACTATTGAGGAGTAGGTAGCACCGTCGTTGGAGTTATTCAGGTCAATTCGATTATAGGGACATGTGGTCACCAAAGCAATAGTAGGACGCCTTAGCGGTAACCCTAATGTCCTAGATCCTTTTTATCCAAGGCAACCGTTTCGAGGCAACTTGGATCTTTAAACAAGAGGGCGACCTCTAAAACACCCTATACTCAATGACCACGTCGAGGCAACCAAGTGAGGCGTACCCTAGGAGTGGCATGCGTGAGTGTGTCAGGATTCAGTTAAATTATCTTTGCACATGTTATTGTGAGCTACGAGTTGATTTTAATTTTCAGGCAAGTCTTGTCATGCATAGTTAACAGTTAATAATTTGCGGAAAGTAAATTGCGGAAAGTAAATATACGCTATTACAAGGCGTCGGGTATTTACATCGCCAAAAACATAACCCTTGAAAAGATAAATTGCGAGAAAATAAAGAAAGCGATAAAAAGTCCTAATTACGCTATTACATCCTCGGAGCAAATACATCAATATGATCAAAAATTAATATGCGCGCAAAGAAATTAAATCGGGAAAGTCCTTAGGGTTTTGACCCTTTTTGAGAAAAGAATGAATTTTGGTCCCTTTTACATTTAATTAAATATTAAACCTAAAACTAATTAATTAAATAATTAAAAGAAAAAAGTATTTTTTAGTTTTTTTAAGTTTTTTTATGAAAATAAAATAAAATAAAGTCAAAAGTTAGTAAAAACCCTAATTCTAATTTATTTTATTTATTATGAAAAAGTCAAAATTAAACCTAATTAAACTAAATTAATTTGTTAGTATTTATTTACAAAAAAAAAAAATTTAAAGGTGAAATTAATAATTATTATTATTATTATTATATTTTTAGGTTCTGAAGTTATTATGAAAAATATTAATTTATGACTTAATTGGATAATAATAATTATTATTATTATTAATAGTAAAAACAATTAAAGATAAAATATAAAAGAGAAAAAATAAGAAACAAAACCCTGGGGGTGTTGGGCCCAGATGGAGGTTTCTTTGGCAATCTGAAGCCCATTATCCTCTCAAGCCTGTTTGACTTTGGTAATTGTCTGCACGTGCATTGACCAGGAGTATGATGGTCATCCAGCTTGGGACCATTGGATCTATGCTGGCAGCCACATGGCGCTTGGATGATTGGAGGCATATGGTGGAACACCTTTGGGATCCTGCACATGAACATGTTAAGAAAAGAAATAAATGAGTTTTGGATGGACCTGGGATTCGAACCCAGGTCCCAATGATTATTGAACGCTTGGCCAACCACTCCAACTGCACGCTTTAGTCGTTAATAGAATAATAAACAACTAATATATTAGCAAATTAATCCATGCGCTGTAAGAGTCAGAAACACGCGCCCTTTTTCAAACCAACCAACCACGCATCAACACGTCCTCGTCTTCTTCCTCGTGCCTGCAAAATAAAGGTTAGATAGCGGGAGTTTTTAACCCCCATAAAACATGATGAGGAATAATAGCGATTAGCCCTACAGGCTACAGAAATATTTCGCGATGGTGGCTTTTGATTCGTCTTGTCTCAACGATTTCAACCATAGGCCTTAGGGGTCCCAATTTTACTGGATTTGGAAAGCCCTAATTTAAAAACTCATGAACCCTAAAGTTCGTTAATGGCAATTTGTGATTCTGCGTGTTATAATTCAATTAACCTGCACCATTAGCTTCATAGGAGTTCTAGCAATGCAAAACACACAAAAAATCACGTTAATGATGCATGAATCATGAGTTACGATTATGAAAGAAAATGTCAAACCGTGAGACTGTTCTTGAGGATTTCTTGAGCTTTAGTGCTTGGTTTTGATTGCAATACGTTTCTGGGAACCCCTGCAATAGATTAGAATCAATAAAAGCCTTTGAATCACGTTAGAATATGGAAATCAGTTTTCAAATTTCTTGAGTTTTTTCCAAAGTGGTTATGGCTTTCTTGCAGCAAATTCACGTCTGTGGCATTAGGGTTGGCTTGTGTACTTATAGGAGAATGAAACTAGGTTAAATCTTGCACAAAAAAATCCATGGAATGATGATGGAATATTTGATTGAAAATCAAATATTTTTAAATCTTTTTTATTGGAAAAACTTGCTAAATTTGGAGATTCTTGTCCCTTTGACTTGCACACGAAATTTCCAGCATATATTGACCACTTTTGCTTCACAAAAAGATTGAAAAATCAAATCTTTGTATTTCCTACAATTTAAATTAATTAAATGAATTAAAATTGATTAAAAATCCAAATAATTAATAAAAATAAGAAAAATGAGTTCAAATAAGCTTTATGGGTCGTGCATAGATCATGGATAAAGTTTCAAGAAGAAATTTGAGGCCCATTAGCAAAAACAAAGTGTTTTGAGCAAAGTTGACTTTTGCAAATTCACAAAAATTTCCCAACTTCTCCAATGCATATCTTGCTCAATTTTGATCATATGAACATGTTCTTGGACATTTTCGAAAGGTCTTGGAGTCCTCTAACCAATGCCTTTGGTCCCATGTCATTTGGATTTACCAATCTCAAGTTATGGTCTTTGACTTAAAGTGCATTTTTGTTGACTTTTGAATTTGACCTATAATGTAGAAATTGATAACTTTTTGTGAGAGCATTTCTTGGACTTGGAATGTGAATATGAGTTGTAGGAATTTTTCTGACAAACCATGAAAAAGTTATGCCTTGGTCAAGATACAGTTGACTTTTCTGCTGTCCAAAAATAGCAAATTTTGCATCTTGATGATTTTTGAGCTACCCTTGTGGAATCATGATCAAGACTTGATCAAATGATGATTGTGGACTCAAAATAAGATGTTGACCAAAAATTCTGACTTTTGACTGCAAAGTGACCATTTTGCCCCTGCAGTTGACTGTGGATCAAATAGGGCTTTTGATTGTGGAACTTGACACTGTGAGTCTTGAAACTTGCCATGTAGATGCTTGAGGATGTATATGGGCCTATGAGACTTGATTGGACCATTGAAAACCCCAAATTCCTTGAAAGAATCAAAACCCTAATTTTGACTGGCTTATGAGGCATTTGGACTGTGCAACCCCTTGAGAAATCTTGAGCCATTTGAAGATGACTCTTGACAAACTTTGAAGAATATGGGAGGGAAAATTTTGGGGTACAACAGGTTACATGTGCCGCCTTCAAGAATTTGAGCAGGGCCTTAGCATGGGCCTCAGAACAGAGTAGAAGAGCCAACATTGAAATTTTAGAAGGGGTCTGCCCTAGCTGTTCCACAACGTCGTAGTCACTTTTTTTGATTATTTTCAAGATTTCATCCATTTCTTTCTGAGTGGTTTCGGGGATAACCACCGCATGAGCCTTCGTCCTGACAGGCACTTCTAGTATCCCCTTACCCTTGTCGGTAGTATCAGCAGATGGTCTTACTTCAGGAGTATCCAATTCTTCAATCATCGGTCCTTGCACAGATGGCCTAACAGGTACGGAAGCTTTCGAGGGTCCGAAAACTGCTCGAGGGGGAGCAATCTCCGGAGAAAAAATCCAGCCGCTGCGGGTTTTCTTGCTTGTACCCGCAATGTTCCCTATATCAGGGTTTTCTTCTTTAGAATTTTCTTGGACTGCCTCAATTTGTTTGATACCATGGTAGAAGATTTCTCCTCCATAGTTCCATGGTATCGTTTTGTTGGATTGGTACGGGACAGGTCCCGGTATGGTGATCTTTAAAGGTACACATTTAGAGTTGGGTGTAATCCTGACAGGCCTTTTACAAGCCTTGGGAGGATTGTCGGAAATGGTTATGATTGCAATATCGTTGGTTGAAGTAGCAAAAGTAACAGGAGTAACAGGATTGAAGGTATCAACAGGGTTTTCTGGAAAAGTATCTCTTGGGTATCCATCAAGCGTTGGACACCTGATTTCAACATTAGGCAGTCAGCTCGTATGTTCAAACAAAAATAACAGTCCTTCCCGCAGCCTGGGAATATCCCGACTCTCATCAACTTTTCTTTAATCACTAACAATGGAGTCAAAAGATCGGCAACATCAGTAACATGGAGGTCTTCTATAACGGCATGAACATTGTGGTCGTGCTTGGGCATCAGAGCATATATCATATTGGGCTTCTCAGGAGCATAAAATTCTACCTCTTTGGCATCAATCAGATCCTGTATTTTGTTCTTAAGTGCCCAGCAATTATTGGTATCGTGCCCGACACTGTCAGAATGGTAAGCACATTTGGCATTGGAGTGGTAGTATGGAGAGGAGGTGTTAGGGTTCTTTGGCGCTTCCTTCAAACTGGTAAGATTCAGCTTCAACAAATGAGGGAGTACCTGAGCTGGAGTCATGTTGATTCGGGTGAACTGTCGTTGTGGCCTTTCTACCCGTTGTTGATTTGGTCTTGACTGATTGTTACGAGTTTGATCATTTGACGAGTTTTGAATCATCGCGGCCCCTACAGTCAGCCGGCGCTCGGTTCTTCCCTGACCCTTCTGAGAATACACAGCAAATGCTTCCTTCTTAGCTGGGAAGGGTTTCTTAACAGTTGTGGATGCGGAAGCATCCTTTTGAATCTTTCCACTTTTAATACTGGCCTTGACCCTTTCACCGGTCAAAATTAGTTCAGTAAATCCCGCGGAAGAACTCCTGATTAGATGATTGAAGAAGGGGCCAGACAGGGTCCCCAGAAACATGTCAACTAACTCCCTATCTGACAACGGTGGCTGCACCCTTCCAGCCAGATCACGCCACTTCTGGGCGTACTCTTTAAACCCTTCATTGGAAGCCATCCTCATACTTTGTAACTGAGTACGAGTGGGCGCCAGATCATCATTGTATTGATATTGAAGATAAAAAGCGGCAGCTAAGTCTTCCCAATTGTGAACCTCTGATCTCTCGAGCTGATAGAACCAGTCCAACTGCGTGCTTGACAAGCTGTCTTGAAAAAAGTGCACCCAAAGGTCTTTATCAGATGAGTGGGGTTGGATCTTTCTGACATACGATCTCAGGTGCATCTTTGGGCACGACAGACCGTCATACTTTGCAAATGTTGGTACCTTGAACTTGGGAGGGATAACAATCCCAGCTACCAGCCCTAGTTCTTCAAAATCCAAACTGGGCACCCTCTGCAACTCCATGGCTGCCAGTCTATCCTCAAGATTCTTATATTTATCATCAGCTGGAGGATATTGTTGTTCGGAGTAGTCTTCGTCTTCTTCCTCTTCCTCCTCTTTAACCTCAGATTCAGAAGGTACAGCAGTCCCTTTCCCTTTACCGGCCCCTTCGTCAGACGTTGAGGGGAACTCAAGAACTTTCCTAGCATTGCTCTCAAACCTTCTTCCAAAAGTGGCTACTCCAGGTCTCTTTTTCTTTTTCTCTTTATTCTTCTCTAACAGAGCTTTGAGGTCCTCTTGACCCTTTTCCAAGGACATGAGGAGTTGCTGGAATTGTGAATTTTGTGCCTGCAGATCCTTTACCGTCTGCTCCAAATCCATCTTGCTGAAATAAACAGCAGAAAGATAAGGAAACCTGGTGTGAAGACTTGTTTATGCATATGATGAATGGTATGTTATTCATGTAATGCATTCAAGGATTCAGAAATTCAGATTTGTTTCAAACAAAAAGGAACACACGTCATATTAAGAAGAAATTGTTAGTACATAAGTGCCCCATGGGCAAAATATTACAAAATTCTTAATGTAAAAAGACATTGCGTATCCTCTTTGGTGCGATGTAAGTGTTGAGAGTTTCCTCCTCATGAAGTTGGCGGGTAAGCTCCAAAACCTTCTTCTCACTGGCATAGAAGTTGGCTTCAAAAGTATTCCGCTCTTCCTTGAGTTGGATCCAACTCTTTTGCATTTCTTCCCATGATGTTGGCATATCAGGATGTAGGATGGTGTATGGAACCTCTCCTTCCGTAACAGGCTCTTTGATCACGGGGAGAATGTGAGGGTATGGCATCATAAGATTCTGGGAGCGGGTTCGTACCCACTTGAGATAAGGCTCAAGGGGGGTGGAATTCTTGTGCCCCAGTGTCTTACTATCCACCTTGTTGGGCATCCTCCAAGCTCTGATGAACCTTTGTCGAAGTCCTTGCGCATCATTGTCGAAGTCAAAAACTAGGTCAAGAATCAGCATGTCATGAGGGCCATCCCTCCGAGCATATCCAAACTGCCTCAAAGCTATACAGGGGTTGTAGGTAATGCCCCCCCTAATGCCAAGTAGTGGGACATTAGGGAATTCCCCACAACGATCAATGATGATGACATTTTCTCTGGACCGAGAACACCAATGTACATCAGAATGTGTGAGGGTCATCAATCGTTGTGACCAACTTAAACCCTGTTCATTCTTCAAAACTGATTGTGGAAGGTGAGAAATAAACCACCTTGCTAGGAGAGGAGTACAGCACATGAGAACACCTCTTTTCCTCATTGTTCGTGTGTAAAATGAGTGTAGGATGTCCCCAAGAAATGTGGGTATAGGATTCCTGGATATGAAAATCTTGACAGCATTCACATCTATAAGTTGGTCAGGGTTTGGGAACAGGACCAACCCATAGATAAGGAGTGCCACAATCTCTTCAAAGGCATGTAGATCCATAGAATTCCAGCAGTCTTGTGCCTTCTCAAACAGAAACTTTGCCAAGAAACCCTTGACACCACTTCTGGTTTCCCAATGCCCCTTGATGTCAGATGGTTGCAAGTGTAATGCTTGAGCAACATCTTCAGGCTTTGGTTCTTTTTCTGTACCGTTGTAGGGTAGTTGATGAAGAATAGGAATTCTCAAGAGTTGAGAAAATTCCTCCAAAGTAGGCACCAATTAGTAATCAGGGAATGTGAAACAGTGGTGTAGGGGGTCAAAGAACTGGAAGTGAACTTTCACCATGTCTTCTTCAATGTTGGTGTTGACCAAGTTGAGGAGTCTACCATGTCTTTCACTGAAGAGAGAATTCTCTGGAATCCTAGAAGTAAGCTCCTTGAGTTGAGGAGGGATTCTCACAAGGTTGACTTGAATTGTTTTCCTGCGAAGAGATTCCATGACCTATAAACAAGAACAAAGATGAAGATCCAAACCCTTGAAATGGTTAGTGGATGCATATGATGCTTTATGATGTTCATGATGTATGCACAAGCACATGTACAAGCAAGTCACACAAAACCCTTATTTCAGGCTTGCATGAGGTATCATAGGTAAGTACCCTCTTGAGTTTAGTTGGCTCAAACTTGTCCTATAAATAGTAACCGAGTTCTAAGGAGCTCAATATCACTGGATTGTTTTCTATGTTCATTTTTTTGGTTTAGCCACTTAACTAGCGACCAAAATATTCGAAGAAAACAATCCTCAATGAGTGTAGTATCGAGTATCTACCAACTTAGGACTGCACCAAAGCCGGTCATCTCATTACTCCTAATAAAAGGCCAAGATGGTCAAGTAAGGTTCTAAGAGTTCATTAGTTCTTTATGACATCACTCAGCGGCCCCGTATTCTCTTTGATTGACTCAAAGGCTACCGGTACTCACAAATATGTCGCACTAATATAGCTATTGCTTCAACCATGTCGGTATACCCCGTACAGTTTCCACAACGTATTGCTATTTACCTATGAATGTTTTCCAAATCCGGGTAGAGGATTTCAAGCCCAAATAAGAGAACCAAATGTAAAGCAATCAAAGCAAACAAATAATCATGCAAAGGGTGATCTAAGCCCTAAGGTTACTCCACTTTTAAAGTTTTCCCCAGCAGAGTTGCCAGTTCTGTGATACGGTGGGAGAACTGACTTGGGATTTTGTGTTTGTGTTCGCAAATGTTTCGGTTTAGCAAGAGTCACCACCGACTTTTTATTTTATCCTAAGGAAGAGTCAAAAAGTACAGGAAAGACCTTTGAGATGTTTTCTTGGATTCGGGGAGTAGATTATAGAAAGGGAAGGTATTAGCACCCTTTTTATCCATGGTTATCCATGGGATCTTAGTTACTTGCTTAGATCACTTGCTTTGCATTTCAATTGTTTGAAATGGTGCTCTTCAATTGTTTGAAATGGTGCTTTGTGTGTGATTTTGAAAGATGTTTTGAAAAGAGGCCATCATTGTGGCGACCTTTGTAATGATTCTTGTTTGAATGTATACAAAGGTGTTTTTGTCTTTTGAAAAGTTTTCAATGTTTGAAAGTAGGGTTTTGAAATTGTGTTGTGAAGTGTGTTTTGAAAATAGCAAGGATGTTTTTTGCAAGTTTTGATCAAGTAACTAAGAGTTTGTCTACCCTATTTTACTCAAAGATCTTTCTTATGTTTTTAACCCTTTTAACAGTGTTGTTTCACCATTGTTTTTGGTGAACAACCTTGTGTTAGGATGTTAAACGGGACAGGCGCGGGTCATCGTGTAGACCATGATAGCAATTGTGTCAAGTATTTTTGGCAATTTTTTTGAGGGACTTGATCATTTTGTTTAGGCAACTCAAATAGCGTCATCGAGGGACTATGATCTTTTGTTTTGTTTTTGTTTTGCCAAAATACTTGACATGCATATCATGGCCCATTTTTGAAGGCAACAAGTGGATTGAAACCCTAGGGGTGCAAGTGTGCATTGTGTTTGTTTTCATGCATTGTTATCTTGGATTAGGTCAAACTATTTGTTAATTTAATTTTTGCATACAAACCCTAGGTCTAATCATGGCATAATTGAAAGCATTTAAAGGTGCGAGCATTTAAATTCTACACTATTACAACATGATATAGGGAGGGGGGTACAAATTTGAATTGGGATTATTTTGCAAGAAATTAAATCCTAAATTATTACAACCAAATTGAATGTATAAGACATAATACTTAAATGTACAATATTTAAATGAATACAATAAATAAATATTAAATAAAATGTATTATGCAAAAAATATTTTTTATGTATGAAAAAGTATTTTTAATGTGAAATGTAAATAAATAAAAAGTCAATTTCAATTATTTTGTTTTTTAGGGCAAAAACCCTAATTTCTTAAATAATAGTATTATTTATTATTTATGTACAATAATGTATCAATTTGTACAAAAAATAAAAGTATATTGTAAAAAATGTATTTTTTAGTATAAAATATCAATAAAAATAAAAATATATTATTTTTGTGTTTTTTGTTCTTAATAAAATATATTATATATGTATATATATGTATTAAAAATATTAAGTGTGTATAAAAATAAAATAAATCATTTACAAAATGTATATATTTCAAGAAAATATTTTCAAATATGTATAAAAATATAAATAAAAATAAAAGTATTTTTTACATTATTTTTACATTTAAACAAAAGTAAATATAAAGTATTTAATGTATTAATACTAGCATTAATTAAAATAAATATCAAATTAATATAAAAATTTATGAAAATATTTTTTTAAGTATTTTTTATATTAGAAAATAAAATATCAAACTCATAAATGAAATAAAAATGCAAAAATGACAAGTATACAAGAAATGGGCCAGGGGTGTAAGAAGAAAAGAGGGGGGGTGCCAAAAGCAAGCCTGTACAGGCCCAGCCCAGAAACAACTTCATCTTCTTCCTTTGAACAGAAATGCGCGCGTGCCATGTACCAAATGCTATCTCCTGATTCCTTGCTTTTTTGACAAAACTCATAACATGAAACTTGTAGAGCATCAAACAACGAATCTAACCATATAAAAAACTTAATCTAACTCTCTAAGACCAGAGAGAATTTCTCTAGCCCTAATTCTTAACCTAGTTTTTTCAGAAAGTTCATGAACAAAATTCTCCTAGCACGATTAATATAAATGAAAACTAAGCACATGTATGGTTTCAGGGCTATGAATACAACATCTTTCATTCACAAACCTAAGTCTAACTATTCCTAAATAGAGAGATAGAAGTTCATGAAATACCTGTTTCAGTTGACTTCGAGCTGGACAATGCAGCAACTTCCAAGGGTGCTTGAGGTTCTTTTGAGCTTGCCTGATGTCCAATGAAGCTTTCCCAATGCTTAGTTTGTTTTGAAGTAGCCCGAATCGTGCTACATAACTCAACCTGGAAAGCTTTGAAACAAAAATGGCAATGTGTGCTAATGGTGTTACAGCTGGAAAAGGAGGTCTGGAATAGTTTAGGTGAGTTGAATGGAAGGTATTGGAACAAGTTTGAGGCAAAACGCACGAGGGAAAGTGGAGATGGAGGTGGTTCTGTAGGGCTTGCCCTGTTTTGCAGAAAAATGGTAATTTTATGTACAAGGAGGTTTAAGGGGTCAAGGGCTCGTGCTTATTACTTGTGAGAATATGCCAAACTTGTTTGACAACTTTGTCTTTGTTGGTTTTATCAGATCTAAGAGATGTAAGCTTTTGGCCCTTTTACTTGTTTTGAAAGCAAAGTTGGAAGTGAAGTGAGATAGGCCTGTACAGGCTATCTCTAAGCATGCACCAACTTCTTGTACTATGCTTGAGATTGTGGAGCTTGTTTGATGCAAAGGAATAAAGTCTAAGGCTCAAGAAAAAGCAATTTGACATAAAGTGCCCTTTATGAAAATGGAAGTGTGGCCTTTATTCTTAAAATGGCAATGTTCATTGTACAAAGCTCTCTTGATCAGAACAAAGCCAATATCCAATTTATTTGTATTCAATTTTGGAGTGTAAATTGGTTTAGAGGCCTATAATCATGTACTAAGCTATCCTGGTCAGATTTGCAACTTGGTATGAACATGTATTGGCCATGGATCAAAGTGAGTTTTTTCCAACTTCAAGCATTCGATTCTCCCTAACCACAAAGGTGTTTAAGGAGTTCTTGGACAATTTGGAAAGCTTGCAACATTTACTATAATCCATATTTGAAATGCAACTTGAAACTCTAAGTGTAACCATGTGAAAAATGGCCCAGAAGATGGGTCAAAATCCTGCCTAAACTAGGGCAAAAATTTTCTAAGTTAAAAGTTTTAGGTACCCTTGTTTCAAAAATTTGAGATACAATCTTCTTTTGAGAAAGCTTTGTGAATAAAAGTTGTAGACTTTGTGATGGACTACAGCTTTCATGTTGCAAGTTTTGTTTGAATCCATTTGCATCTTGGTGAAAGAATGGGACAAAGTTAGGAAAAAATAAGAAAATTTTATAACTTAGAAATTTTCTAAGTTATGAAATTTTTCCATTTTAAACCCTAATTTGCATTTTTGGGTTTCTTGATGAACAAGTTTCATAATTTGACATGTCTTGATGAAAAATGACCCTTGGCACTTGATTTTGACCAAAAAGTCAAAGTTTGACTTTTCAGTATACATTCAAATTTTGATCAGTTGACTGAAAAATTCATCTGCCAATCCTATGCATTTGAGATCTTTTGAACTTGTTGAATGGGTCAAGACAATTTCATTGAGTACTTGAGTCCATGGTTGAGCTTGATTTTCCATTGGCTAGGTCAAACAGACAAAAATGGCCCTTATGCAGTCAAAACCCTAAAAATGATTGTTTTGCCCTTTAGGTGATCTGATCAAGTTTCTTGTGGAATTGTGATCCAAACTTGATCAATGGTTCATATGAGTTCATAATGTTGATGTGGGTCAAAATTCATGAGGTTTGACTGTCAATTGGCCACAGTTGACTTTTTCCCCAATACAGCTGATTTCTAGGTCCACTGTCCAATTGACTGGGCAAAAATTTGAATCAAGGCTTGAAACTTAGTATGGACAAACTTGTGAGTCCAACATGAAGTATGAAAGTCACTTTGGGCATTGTAGGTCAAAACATCACTGTGCAAACTCAAACCCTAATTTAGGTCAACAGTGCAAGGAGGTGTCTTGAGCAGAGTAAACCCTAGCTTAATCTTGAATTCCAAGAGTCTTGTGATGAGGAATGGTTATGAAATGAGAGGGCAAATATTGGGGTACAACATGGGGGTTTAACTTTTTTATAGGGAAAAAAGTTTTAATTTTTAATAGGAGAACTCGCTACAATTTTTTATCGTATTCCTATTGTTGTACTCCAAAATTTTCCCTCTCATTTCTCAAGAAATCTCTCATAAGATCTCCATTAATTCAAGACTACACAAGGTTTGATCAGCTCAAGACACCTCCTCAACACTGACAACTCAAAATTAGGGTTTAAGTTTGTACTGAGATAATTGGACCTCTAGTGCCTTCTATGACTTTCATGGGTCATTTTGCATCCCCAAGATTGCTCATGTCAAGTTTCAAGTCTTGGATCACAAAATTGCTCAGTCATTTGATCAGATGACCTAAAATCAGTTGTATTGGATAAAAAGTCAAGTGTGGTCAACCTACAGTCAAACTTCAAGATTTTGGATCCATATCAACATTATGAACTCATATATGTCAATTGATCATGTTGGATCATAATTCCTCAAAGAAATTTGATCAGAGCACCAAAAGGGCAAAATGGTCAAAATTAGGGTTTTGATTGAGAAGGCTCGGTTCTTGACTTTTGACCAAGGAAATGACTTATTGGTTTAAGACATGATCTCAAGGATTCAAATTCACCACCTTGACCTAATTGTATAGTTCAAATCACCTCTCAAGATCACTGGATTGACAGATGAATTTCAGTCAATTGATGAAAAGTCAATTATGCATTGAAAAGTCAAACTTTGACTTTTTGGTCAAAATCAAGTTTCAAAGATCACAATTCATCAAGACATGTCAAAATATGAAACTTGTTCATCAAGAAATTGAAAATTGAAAATCATCTTTGAAAAGTCAAAATTCTAAAACTTAGAATTTTTTCTAAGTGTTGGAAAGTTCACATTTTTTCATAACTTTGTGCCAAATTTCCACCATGATACAAGATGATTCAAGGAAAACTTCCAACATGAAAGTTGTAGATCTCAATGAGATATGAAACATTGTAGGGCAGAAATTTTTCTATAAATGCTTGGATTTCAAGTTATGAATTTATGAAGACATGTCCATGAAACTAAAAAGACTTAGTGAAATTTTGCTCCAAATTGAATCTTCACAAATGTCCAACATTAAGGTTGTAGGGGGTGTTACAAGCTTTCCAAAATGTCCAAGAACTCATTGAGATCATACTTGAGCTAAGGGAATCGAAGGCAAGAAGTTAGGGTTTCAAACTTGTTTTTTAAGTCATTTTCATGATGAACATTTTATCCAATCCATAGCCATGCTGCATAATCCTCACTTTACAGGCCTCAAACTTGTTTTTCACTCCATAATTAATGGTTTAAGCAACTGATTAGGCCCTTATCCAATTGTTTGAAGCTTTGTCCAAAATGATTTTCCATTTATGGCACAAAGTTGCCATTTCCATTTTGATAAAGCATTACTTTTGCAATTATCAACTTCTTGAGCCTCTCAATTGTTTTCTCTGCATACAAGAAAAGTCAAAACCAAAAACAACATGTCTAAGGCCTCTACCAACTCAGGCCATTCTTGTACAACACATTGAGACTTGTCTTCTCACTTTTCTTCAAAAGCAAGTTATAGAGCCAAAAGGCTAGAACTCAGAAACCTTGAGTGCAATTGATCTCTAACCTTTTCCATACATATAAACAAATATATTGCAACATAAAACACGAGATAAAGCACCCCAGAACACTCCCAAGCATTCTGCAACTCAAAATCTGCCATAACTTGACAGTTTTGAACTTCACGTAGCCATCTTCAAATCCACTCGTGCGTATTGAGTTTTAACCATCCAAACACTTAATATACATCATATCGAAGTGATCCAGGCCCTTGTTTATGGACTGTAACTCCCTTTGCACCATTCACCATTTTCAAAACTCAAGCTTGCAACTTGACTTGAGTAGAGAGTTTCAACCATCCACGGGGAAAAGTAAGGATTGCAACACACTCAGGAGGGTCTAGGCAAGCTAAACAGATCATTACAACACCTTAAAAGTTGCCCTTATTCAAAACACAATCCCTACTTGCAAGGTAAGTTTTCTGGTTTTCAAACTCTTCATACACGCATTGTTAAGTTTCCATTCTCAAAGATAAAATATAGACATCATTGCCCTGAACCTAACCATGTCCATAGTTTTCATTTATATTGCCAGAGTTTAGGGAATTTTGAATTTGAAATTTTTGGAAAAATTAGGGTTCAGATTTGGGCCAGCAAAATTCTCATTCATCTTTGACTTATAGTTTTAATGAGTTATACTTTT
Source organism: Vicia faba (assembly GCA_948472305.1). Classification (NCBI taxonomy): domain Eukaryota; kingdom Viridiplantae; phylum Streptophyta; class Magnoliopsida; order Fabales; family Fabaceae; genus Vicia; species Vicia faba. Next base: position 76,629,161 of record OX451737.1, on the reverse strand, counting down.
GAAATCGTGATGAGATTTTACACAACTTTCATGTTTGCATTTTCTATTTTTGTTGAGAAATGAATGAGATACAGGTGGTCTGATTGGCGTGAGGTTGAAGATGAAGTTCAGGGCATGGAAGTGTTTTGTAATATATATTTATGTTTTTTTTAAGTTAACGGATGTATAGCCACCTCAGTAGTAAGGCAACGCGCGTATTATGTCAAGGGCGTGGGTTCAAGCCCCAGCGCTGCCACTTTTTGCTTTTTTTTCTAACATTTTCTCTCTTTTTGACACAACCATGCACGCTTGGGCTTAAGGCCATTGAGCTTTGTATTTTTTACTAAGACTCACCCTCTACCTACTTGTCACAACACAGGCCCAACTTTCTCTCTTTTTTATTTTTTTTATTACAAAAACCCCAATGGGCCAGGCTTCAAACAAAAACGGTTTTTACTTTTAAACCTCCCAAATCTAATTTTTACCCCCCTGATTTTATTTATTTTATTTTATTTTATTTTCTTATTTTCTTGTCTTTAAAAATTATTATTATTAATAATATTATTATTAATATTATTTTTATTAATAAAAAATACAAAAATATTTTCTTATTACAAATTTAATTTCTTTTCCTAAACAAATTAATATTAGACTTAGGTTTTAATTTCCTTTAATTAAATTAACTTAGAATTTAGTTTTTTCTTTGAATTAATTTTCTATTTTAGTTTAATTAAATAAAAACCTTTTTCATAAAAAACTCTAAAAATATTTTCTTGATTAAACTTAATTTCTTTTCTTAATTAGTTTAGGTTTAATTTTACTTATTTTAATTAATTATTTTCTTTTAGATAATTAGGTTAAAACCAAACCGTTTCCTCAAAAACCAAACAAAAATCCATTTTCTTTCCATTTATATCCTTGTACATTATATTCCTTTCTATTCTTGTACATTATTCAAGTTTCAATATGGTTGTAATAGATAATTAAGTTTAATTTCTTGCAATCCCCATTTGTAAATTTGTATACCCCATCCCCCTAATGATGTAATAGCGTAGTAAATTTACTTTCCGCAATTTATCGTTTTCATATAAATGCTAGTAATTAGGATTTGCATGGAAAGATAACATCAACAAGTAGATAACCCTAATCAAAGATTAAATGCATGCAAATCAAACACACTATTCGCACATGCACCCCTAAGGTTAACTCCACTTGTTACCTAAAAAATGCTCATGTTATGCATGTGGGATGTCTTAGCAAAAACAATAAAAAATATAAGATCATAGTCCCATGATGATGCTACAAATGTTGCCTTTTAAATTATATTAGTCCCTCAAAGAGAAATGTTAAGATATCCCATAACATTGTTATCATGACTATACAATGACCCACACCCGTCCCTTTACATCCAAAGATAAGGCTTCTTACCAATCAATGGTAAGATAGCAATATCAAAGGAAAGGAGAGAAGTGAACAAAAGACTTTTGAGTAGGTAGAAACGTTCTTAGTTGCTTACTCACTTTCAAAACAAACACACACCAAACACTTTCAAAACATGAAATATTTTCAAAAGTCCAACACTTTGTATACATTTTCGCCGAAACGAGAATAATTACAAAGTTTTCCTAAACGAAGACGCCTTTTCAAAAATACTTTCAAAAACCACCACAAAGCACGTTTTCAAACAAAGAAAGTAATCTAGCAAGAAACTAAGAGCCCATATATAACTATGGATGAAAAGGGTGCTAACATCTTCCCTTTTCATAATCTACCCCCCGAACTCAAGAAATAATCTCAAAGGTCTTTCCTATTCTTTTCAGCCTTTCCTTATTGGATAAAAGAAAAGTCGGTGGTGACTCTTGCTAACCACAACATTTGTGATCAAACGTAAAACATCCCAAGTTAGTTCTCCCACTGTATTACAGAACTGGCGACTCTGCTAGGGAAAAGAAACTAAAAAGTGGGGTTATCTTAGGGCTAGATCACCTTTATTTGCTTTCATTGTTTGACTTGTTTGCTTTACATTATGGTTCCTTATTTGGGCTTGCTTTGATGTTCTACCCGGATCTGGGATACCTTATAGGTAAGTAGCAATACGTTATGGAAACTGTGCGGAGTATACCGACATGGTCTAAGAAGTAGCTACGTTAGTGTGACACATTTGTGGGTACCGGTAGCCCTTGAGTAGTCAAGGAGAATACGGGGCCATTGAGTGGCGTCATGAAGCACTAACTGACTTTAGAACCTTTACCTGACCAACTTGCCCATTAGGAAGTAGTGAGATAGCCGACTTTGGTGCAGTCTGAAGTTGGTTGATACTCGATACTACTCTCATTGAGATCAGACTTCTCGAGATATTTCGGTCGCCATTAAAGAGGCTTGCGCTGAAACAATGCCCGACAAGAAAGATCAGTGATATTTAGATCCCTTAGAACCCGGTTACTATTACTAGGACAGGTTGAGCCAACTAAACTTCAAGAGGGTACTTACCTATAAGACTCCATGCAAGCCTAAACCTAAGGACTTATTTGCCTTGTGTGTGTATGCTTACTTGTACATAACATCATAAACATCATAACATCATAAGCATTCTCACTAACCATTTCAAGGATTATTGAGATTTATCTTTATTCTGTTTTGTAGGACATGGCTTCCATCCGCAGGAATACTATCCAAGTCAATCTCGTAAGAATTCCTTCTCAACTCAAAGAATTAGCATCAAGGGTCCCTGAGAATTCTTCATTCTCCGGAAGACATGGTCGCCTCCTAAACTTCGTTACCTCGAGCACTAACGATGATATGATGAAGGTGCTTTTCCAGTTCTTCGACCCTTTGCACCATTGCTTCACCTTTCCCGATTACCAGCTCGTACCTACTATAGAAGAATTTTCTCAACTCTTGAGGATTCCCATTCTCAATCAACTACCTTTCAACGGTATAGAAAGAGATCCAAGCCCTAAAGAGATTGCCCGAGCATTACACTTGCAACAATCCGATGTCACGACTACTTGGGAAACAAGGAGTGGTGTCAAAGGGTTCCTAGCCAAGTTCTTGTTTGAAAAAGCTCAAGATTGTTGGAACCCTTTGGATTTACAAGCTTTTGAAGAAATCTTGGCCCTTCTCATCTATAGGATGGTTTTATTTCCAAACCCTGACCAACTTATAGATGTAAATGTTGTCAAAATCATCATGTCCCGCAATCCGGTGCCTACTTTGTTGGGAGATATCCTGCATTCTCTCCACTCTTGCCCTATGAGGAAGAGAGGGATCCTCATGCGTTGCAATCCTCTTTTGGATAGATGGTTTATTTCACATCTTCCTCGGTCTGTGTTAAAGAATGAGCAAGGTTTGAGATGGTCACAAAGGTTGATGTCACTCAGACATTCGGATATTCGTTGGTGTTCTCGATCCTTAGAGAATGTTACTATCATCGGCCGTTGTGGGGAATTCCCTAATGTCCATTTGCTTGGCATTAAGGGAGGTATCACTTACAACCCTTTCTTAGCCTTGCGATAGTTTGGGTATGCCCGAAGAGATGCTCCTCTTGATATGCTCATCCAAGGAGTGGTATTCGACTACGAGAGAGACGATCAAGGTTATCGCCATAGGTTTATACGTGCTTAGAGGATGGTAAACAAAGTGGATAGTAAGACGTTGGGACACAAGAATTCCATTCCCCTTGAGCCTTACCTTAGGTGGGTACGAGCTCGTGCTCAGAAACTCGTGATGCCTTACCCCTCCATCCTATCAGTTATCATGGAACTTGTGGTTGAAGGGGATATCCCGGACACTGTCCTCCATCCCGACATGCCTACTTCTCTTAAAGACTTGCAAAAAGGTTGGATTCAGCTAAAGGAAGAACGAGATACCTTCGAAGCTCAATTCTATGCTAGCGAGAAAAGGGTTCTGGAACTTACAAAGAAACTCCATGAAGAAAAAAGCTTGAACGCCTACCTTGCGCCAAAGAGGATACGCTCGACCTTTTTATCTTAGAGATTTATTTTGTAAGCCCAAGAGGCATGTTGTAGTCATTTTGAACTAATTAATGAAATTTTACGTTTGTTCATTCTTTGTCTATACTAATTTAAATTTCATAAATCCTTGAAATCATTTGCATACACATCTTCCATGCATCATAACATAACAGGTTTTCCACAACAGGTTTCCTTATCTTTCTGCTATTTATTTCAGCAAGATGGATATCGAGAAAACAGTGAAAGACCTAGAAGCACAAAACTCCCAGTTTCAAGAGACTCTGTTGACCCTGGCCAAGGGGTAACAAGATCTGATGGTGTTGCTAGCAGCCAAAAAGAAACCAAAGAGGAAAGCCCTAGTCAATATGGGTAAGAGATTTAGAGAGCTGATTCGTCAGATGCCGGTAGTGGAATACTCGTCTGAGGAAGATGAAAATAAAATTGGAGAAGCAATGAGTACCCAGGTTGGGTGTATCAATGATCAAGCGTTTGATGATGAAGATTATTTTGACGAGCAGTATCCTCCTGCCGATGTTAAGTACAAGCAGCTAGAGGACAGACTGATGGCCGTTGAGATTCAAGCCATCCCTGGTTTGGAATTTGATGATTTTGGTTTAATATCTGGGGTTGTCATTCCCCATAAATTCAAGATACCAGTATTCGTTAAGTATGATGGGGTGTCCTGCCCGAAGCTTCACCTGAAATCTTATTTGCACAAGATTCAACGGCACACTGCCGACAAGAAACTCTGGGTTCACTTCTTTCAAGAAAGCTTGGCTGGGACGCAACTAGAGTGGTTTTACCAATTGGAGGGTTCCCGTATCCATACATGGGAAGACTTAGCCACCACTTTCTATCACCAATACCAGTACAATGTCGACTTGTCACCGACAAGAGTTCAACTGCAAGACATGACAATGGGTAAGAGTGAAGGGTTCAAAGAGTGCGCCCAAAAGTGGAGGGATCTTTCCAGTAGGGTCCAACCGCCGTTAACTGATAGGGAGCACATTAATATGTTTATGGGCACTTTATCTGGTCCATTTTTCAACTTATTGGTTTGTTGTTATTCTTCCGGTTTCACCAAGCTGATCTTAACCGGTGAAAGAGTTAAAAGCGGTATCAAAAGCAGGAAGATTCCCATGGCATCTGCTTCCACCTCCAATCTCGTAAAGAAACCTTTTGCTGGCAAGAAAGAAACCAATGTTGTGTATGGGGCAAGGGCCCATTCCAAGAAGGATGATCGTCCGTCCGTTAATGTTGTTCAAATTTTCAACCCACCACCTGTTCAAAGACAGTCTTCCAATCATCAATGGTTTGAGGCTTCGCAAAGACAATTCACAAGGATATTCATGTCGCTATCCCAAGCCTTACTACACCTGTTAAAGGCTAATTTGGTGACACTGCGTGATCCTCCGGCCAATCCAGATACCTCTTCACCTAAATACAATCTGAATACCAAGTGTGCATATCACTCGAATAGTCCCGGGCATGAGACTGACCAATGTTGGGCACTAAAGAATAAAATTTAAGACTTAATAGACAACAAGACCATTAAATTTGATCCTCCTCCAACTCTGAATGTAATCACCGTGCCTATGCCAAATCATGGCAAGGGTTTCAATGTTGTTGAAGACACCATTTTTGTTTCCTCCGTCGAAGACTTGACTGCTCCATTAAATATTATCAAAAAGAATCTGCTGGAAGCAGGGATTTTCCCTGGCTGTTTGAAGGATTGTGGTTGTTGCGCCACACAACTCAATGGATACAAAGGGTTGAAGGAAGGCATTCAACGCCTGATGAATAGCCATGAGATCCTATTTGAGAAGACTTTGTCCGCCAAAAGTTTGACCAATAATTTTGAAGACCTCTCCATCATAACAATCTCAAATAAGCCTCTTAGGATCTCCTCCAGGGGTCCTATCAGGATTTCAAATGAACTGATTGTTGCTACTCTAATAATTACCGCCCCCGGGCCAATTCCGTACTCTTCCAACAAATCAGTGCCATGGAATTATGGTGTTGAGGTGTTTTACCATGGGATACGGCAATATGCTTGGATTGAAGAAAGCAAAGTTGATAACGTTGGTAACATTACTGGCTCTAGTAAGGTGACCAGAACTGGGAGAATCTTTTCACCCAACATCTCACCACCAATTGCTACAAAGGCACCTGTTTGCATCACCACTCTAAGCCTAGTGCTGACACAAGGGGAAAGGAGAAAGTAGTTGAGCCTGCTGAGATAGAAATACCCGAAAAAGGCATTGCTTCTGAGGAACCTTCCGCTCGAGAAATGGATGAGATCTTGAAAATTATAAAAAGGAGTGATTTCAAGATAGTGGAGCAGCTGGGGAAAACCCCTTCCAATATTTCTATGTTATCTTTGCTACTCTGTTTCGATGCTCATGCTCGGGCGTTAATCAAATTCTTAAAGAAGGCTCATGTCCCTCATGAGACCACGACAGACCAGTTTTAAAATTGTGCGGAAAGCTTGACGGCCGACAGTGGTTTGGGGTTCTCAAATGCTGATCTAACACCACTGGGAAAGAACCATAATAAAGCTCTGCATATTTATGTTGAATGTAAGGGGACTACCCTAGCACATGTTCTGGTTGACACTGGTTCTTCTTTAAACGTGCTACCTAAGGGGGCTTTGGACCGTTTAGACTGTGAAGGACTAGTTTTGAAACCAAGTGATATTATTGTGAGGGCTTTCGATGGGTCCAAAAGGACATTTCATGGAGAGGTGGATCTCCTGATCAAGGTGGGCTCACAGATTTTCAACTCTACTTTCTATATCATGGATATCCATCCTGCTTACTCCTGTTTGTTGGGTCGCCCTTGGATCCACGGAGTGGGGGCAGTAACGTCAACTCTTCATCAAAAGCTCAAGTATTCGGTCAAAGGAAGGGTTGTCACTATCTGTGGTGAGGAGGAGTTCATGGTAATCCACCTCAACTCTTTCAAATATGTGGAGATGGATGGAGAATTTATAGAAACCCCGTGTCAAGCTTTTGAAGTTGTGCCACCAATAGTTGCTACTGCCAAATTTTCCTCTGATGTGTCCAAAGCTGTTAAGATCGTATAAAAGATGGTTTCATTTAGAGATGCTCATGCCGCAGTCGAAGAAGGAAGTTGTGATACTTGGGGGAAATTTCCCGAGATCCCATTCAAAGCAGACAAATGTGGTTTGGGTTTCACTATCAAGGCTCAGAAAGAAGTGAGGAAGCTCGTGCAGGGAAGCCCCCTCTCCGTATTGGAAGTCATGAAGTTAATGTTGTGGGTGATTCTGATAATGAGGTTGCATTTGAAGATTGGGTATACCCTACTACAACAAAGCTCAACAATTGGCACGCAAAGGACTTCGTTTCCATCTCCTTCATTGAGGAGTAATTACTTGTTTATTGATTTCTATTAATTCAAGAACATTTTGTCTATAATATTAAACAATGACTTTTGAGCCATGTGCCTGACCCAGGGCAATATGGTTCATTTGTCAAGGGTTTTATTTATGTTCATTTTATCATATGATCATTCAATACAAACCATTGGACTTTTTGCATTCGAACTTTTGTGCTCATTGTCTTTCTTTTTCTTCAATGCATTTTTCAAAATAGCCATGTGTCTTACATGCACACACACACACTCTTACAGGTCCTCGTCCACTCTGGATCTCATTGCCAAGGACTCTACTATTGTCGACTATGATTTAGAACATCCAATTAACCAAGCCGAAGACAAAGGTGAGGAAGATTGTGAAATACCTGGAGAACTAGCCAGACTTCTATTACAAGAGGAAAAAGCTATTCAGCCGCATGAAGAGTCAGTTGAAGTCATCAATCTAGGTACCGAGACAGACAAGAAAGAGGTTAAGATTGGCGTTAACTTAGAAAGCACTATCAAGAGTAGGTTGGTTCAGATGTTGCATGACTATGTGGAAGTGTTTGCTTGGTCGTATGAAGATATGCCAGGGTTGGATACCGACATTGTAGTTCATCGTCTGTCGACAAAGGAAGATTGTCTTCCTATCAAACAAAAAGTTCATCGCATGAGGCCTGACATGTCTGAAAAGATAAAAGCTGAGGTGATGAAACAATTTGATAAAGGATTCCTAGCTGTGACATCTTATCCATAATGGGTTGCAAACGTGGTGCCAGTGCCAAAGAAAGACAGAAAAGTTCGTATGTGCGTAGATTATAGGGATCTGAGTAGGGCAAGTCCCAAGAATGACTTCCCTCTACCTCATAATAATGTCTTGGTAGATAAAACTACTAAGCATAAAGTCTTCTCTTTCATGGATGGTTTCTCCAGCTATAATCAAATTAGGATGGCTCCCGAAGACATGGAGAAGACCACTTTCGTCATGCAATGGGGCACCTTTTGCTACAAGGTCATGTTGTTCGGATTAAAGAATGCAGGGGCAACATATCAAAGGGATATGGTAGCTTTGTTTCATGATATGATTCATCATGAAATAGAGTTATATGTGGATGATATGATTGAAAGATCACAAATTAAAGAGGAGCACCTCAATCACCTATACAAGCTATTCGAGAGGCTGAAAAGGTACAAGTTTAGGTTGAACCCTAATAAGTGAACATTTGGAGTACGATCTGGAAAGCTTTTAGGTTTTATTTGTCAGTGGTAAAGGCATCGAAGTCGATCCTGTCTAGGTAAAGGCCATCCAAGAAATGCCCGTCCCCCACTCAGAAAAGGGAGTTAGAGGATTCTTGGGTCGTCTTAACTACATCGCCCGCTTCATATCTCACTTAACTGCTACTTATGAGCCAATCTTCAAACTCTTGAAGAAAGATCAAGTAGTCAGATGGAATGATGAATGTTAAGCTGCCTTTGATAAAATCAAAGAATATCTGTAAGAACCTCCTATTCTCATGCCTCCAGTTGAAAGAAGACCCTTGATCATGTACTTGACAGTGCTAGAGAATTCAATGGGGTGTGTTTTGGGCCAACATGACGAGCCTGGCCGAAAAGAGCATGTTATTTACTACTTGAGCAAAAAGTTTACCGACTGTCAATCTAGATATTCACTGCTCGAGAAAACTTGCCGCGCTCAGGCATGGGCTGCTCTCCAACTAAGACAGTATATGTTGACTCATACCACTCTACTGATTTCTAAGATGGACCCTATCAAGTACATCTTTGAAAAACCCGCTCTTTTCGGACGGATAGCTATATGGTAAATGATCTTGACTGAGTACGATATTTAATACACAACATAAAAGGACATCAAAGGAAGTGTATTAGCAGACCATTTGGCCCATCAAGCTGTTGATGATTATCAGTCTATGAACTTTGACTTCCCAGATGAAAATATCATGCTAGTGACGGATTGCACGAAACCTGGACCGTATGACGGACCTGCACAAGGATCCTGACGGACTATGGTTTTCTATGGGGCTTCCAACGCCTTGGTTAACGTAATTTGTGCTATGATCATATCCCCTGAAGGTTGCCACACTCCTTTCACTTCCAGACTATGCTTCGACAGCACGAATAACATGGTTGAGTACGAAGCATGCATTTTGGGTCTGAAGGCTGCCATTGATTTGAGGGTCAAGCATTTGAATGTGTTTGGGGATTCCTCTCTAGTGATTAGCCAAGTAAAAGGAGATTGGGACACTAAACACCCTAATCTTATTCCTTACAAGGATCTTGTGCTATCTCTGGTTCCTTACTTCGAAGAGATCACCTTTGAACACTTCCCTAGGGAAGAAAATCAGTTAGCCGATGCTTTAGCCACCATGTCTTTTTTGTTCAAGGTTAAATAGGACAACGAAGCTCCTATGATTACAATCGAAAGATTTGAGGAACCTGCGCACTGCTATGAGCTCGACATTGACACAGAAAAGCCATGGCTATGATGAAAGTTGTCACTTATGTATGTCTCTACCAGATGGCTGTTTATTACTGAAGATAGGCGTCCAGTTCCTGATGGTTAACAAAGAAATCCTATTCGAGAAAGTTCCTCTTTCCAGAGATTCATGTGAAGATGTTTCAATAATCACCAAAGACCCGTCAGGATTACATCTGATCCAAAGTTTGCTCCCCTAATCATCACCATTCCGGGGCCAATACCATATTCCTCGGATAAAGTTGTTCCCTGGAACTATGGGGCTGATGTCTATTATCATGGCATCAAGCAGGATCTATTGGCTATCAAAGACAAAGTTTCTAAAGGTACTGATCTTGATGTCGACAATATCGTTGGGACCAGTAAGATAACGAGAAGTCGAAGGGTTTTCTCCCCCGAGATCTCTCCAAAGACCATTGCTACTCCTGTAACTGTTCTCGCTACCGCTCTTATCAGTATTCCCAGTGTCACTCCTATTGTTAGTCCTACTGTTATCCCTGCTACCGAGTCGGCCGAGACACGGGGCAAAGAAGTATTGTTTGAGCCTGTCCAGACGAAGGCGCGTCCAAAAATCATTCATGAGGCTTCTAGGAAAGAGATGGAAGAGATATTAAAGATAATCAAGAAAAGATATTACAACATCGTGGAGCAGTTGGGGCAGACCCCCCTCAAAAATATCAACGCTAGCCTTACTTTTTTGCTCTGAGGCCCATGCTAAGGCCTTAGTAAAATTTCTGAAGACCGCCCACGTGCCCCAAGAGATCTCCATTGATCAATTCGAGAATTATGTGGCCAGTCTAACTGTTGATAATGGATTGGGTTTTTTTGACGCTGATTTAACTCCCAAGAGAAGGAAACACAATGATGCCTTGCATGTCTCTATTGAGTGCAGGGGAACTACATTAGCCCATGTTCTGGTGGATACAGGTTTGTCGCTGAATGTCTTACCTAAGAATTCTCTTGACCCGTTAGATTACGAAGGACTCACATTGAAGCCCAGCAACATTGTGGTGAGGGCCTTCGATGGTTCTAAAAGAATGGTGCACGGGGAGGTGGACATCCCTATCAAGTTTGGAACTCAGACTTTTGATTCAACCTTCTATGTGATGGATATCCGCCCATCCTATTCATGTTTGTTGGGTCGACCCTGGATCCATGGGGTTGGTACTGTCACTTCTATCCTACATCAGATGTTGAAGTACCCAGTTAAGGTAAAGATTATCACAGCCCATGGGGAGGAGGAATACATGGTTAGCCACATGAACTCTTTCAGGTATGTTGAAATGGACGGCGAGTTCATTGAGACCCCATGTCAGAATTTTGAGGAGGTTCCACAAACGGTTGCTGCGACCAAGACTGCTACCAAGGCTCCGAAGATTACCAGACCTCCATTGAAAATGGCTTCTCTGAAGGATGCTAGAGCATTAGTTGAGCAAGGTGGATGTACCATTTGGGGATAACTTCCGGATATTCCCTACAAATCTAACAAATTTGGTTTGGGTTTTACTTAGGAGGCCCAAAGAGTTGTTCAACGTACCCGCGCTAGGGGACCACCATTACGCATCAGCAATTATGGAGTCAACGCGTTAGAAGACAGTGATAGCAGTTGTGACATGGACGAGTGGATTTTTCCAACCATCGGCGGTGGGCTCAACAATTGAGAGGCCAAAGATTTTGTTCCTATTACTTTAATTCAAGAGTAATTGTCTTTTAAATTTTTCGGAATTGTAATATTTAAACAATTTAGACTTTAAAACCTTGTGTCTTACCCGAGGCACAATGGTCCATCTGTGAGGGTTGTTACTTCATCTTCATATATCATTAATAATCATGGGATGTTTTGCATGTAAATTTTACGCTCTTTGTTTTCTTTTTCTACCTTTTATTTTATCAAAGATAACTATGCTCTTACACACACTCACATATCGAAATGCAGATCCACATCCACTCGGGATCCCATTGGTAACGGTTCTGCTATGGCCTATCATGACTTTAAAAATCTGATCTACCAAGCCGAGGACGAAGGTGAGGAAGATTGTGAGGTACCAGAGGAACTTTCTAGATTATTACAACAAGAAGAAAGGAGAATATAGCCCCATGAAGAGTCGGTTGAAACAGTTAACTTAGGTACTTAAGAGGACAAGACAGAAGTCAAGATAGGTGCCAACCTAGAGCATAGTGTCTAGAAGCGTCTAACTTAGATACTACATGACTATGTTGAGGTCTTTGCCTGGTCATACGAAGACATTCCAAGATTCGACACTGATATCGTGGTCCATCGTCTGCCGAAAAAAGAAGACTGCCCTCTAGTGAAACAAAAGGTTCGTCGTATGCGGCCAGAAATGTCAGAAAAAATCAAGATTGAAGTCATGAAGCAGTTCAACACCGTATGCTTAGTTGTCACCTCCTATCTACAATGGGTCGCCAATGTTGTTCCGGTACCTAAGAATGACGGTAAGGTACATATGTGTGTGGATTACAGAGACCTGAATAGGGCAAGCCCCAGGGATGACTACCCGCTTCCCCACATTGATATTCTGGTTGACAACATCGCACAACATAAAGTATTATCCTTCATGGATGGTTTCTCCAGATAAAATCAGATTAAAATGGCACCTGAAGACATGGAGAAAACGACCTTCATCACACAATGGGGCACTTTCTGTTACAAATTTATGCCATTTAGACTGAAGAACGTCGGGGCAACCTATCAGCGTGCCATGGTAGCTTTGTTTCATAATATGATCCATCACGAGATAAACGTCTACGTGGATGATATGATAGCCAAATATCAAACTGAAGAGGAACACCTGGACCACCTGCAGAAGCTATTTGAGAGACTAAAGAAATACAAACTAAGGTTGAACCCAAATAAATGCACTTTTGGAGTAAGACCCGGTAAACTCTTAGGCTTCGTTATCAGCGGCAAAGGTATTGAAGTGGACCCTGCAAAGGTAAAATCAATACAAGAAATGCATGCTCCTCGCACTGAAAAGGAAGTTAGGGGATTCTTAGGACGGCTAAACTACATCGCCAAATTTATTTCCCATCTGACCGCTGCTTGTGAATCAATCTTCAAATTACTGAAGAAAGATCAAGTGGTAGAATGGAATAACGACTGCCAGGCTTCCTTTGATAGGATCAAGGAGTACCTTCAAGATCCTCCCATTTTGATGCCGCCAGTTGAGGGAAGACCTCTGATCATGTACCTAACAATTTTGGAAAATTCAATGGGGTGTGTGTTGGGGCAGCATGACGAGTCTGGATGAAAAGAGTATGCAATATACTACCTGAGAAAAAAGTTTACCGACTATGAAACCATATATTCACTGCTCGAGAAAACTTGTTGCGCTCTGGCATGGGCTGCTCGCCGGCTAAGATAATATATGCTGACTCACACTACCTTATTTATATCCAAGATGGATCTTATTAAATACATATTCGAGAAGCCCGACCTCTCTGAAAGAATAGCAAGATGGCATATGGTCCTGACCGAATACGATATTCAGTACACTACCCAAAAAGCAATAAAGGGAAGTGTACTAGCTGATCATTTGGCTCATCAAGCTATGGATGACTATCAATCCATGAATTTTGAATTCCCGGACAAAGACATCATGTTGGTAAATGATTGTGAAGAACTCAGACCATATGACGGACCTGAACAAGGATCCCGATGGACCATGGTTTTTGACGGAGCTTCCAACGCACTTGGAAATGGAATTGGTGTTGTAATCATATCCCCTGAAGGTTGTCATACTCCCTTCACTGCCAGGATGTGTTTCAATTATACTAATAATATGGCTAAATATGAAGTGTGCATTATGGGTCTCAAAGCCGCCATGGATTTGGGGATCAAATCCTTAAGTGTATTTGGAGACTCGTCCTTAGTAGTTAGTCAGATCAAAGGAGAATGGGACACGAAGCATCCTAATCTCATCCCTTACAAAGAACATGTGTTGGCACTAATCCCACATTTTGAGGAAATTACCTTTGAGCATTTTCCACGAGAGGAAAATCAACTAGCAGATGCGCTAGCTACTATGTCATCCATGTTCAAAATCCAGTGGGATAATGAGGCTCCTCATATCACTATTGAGAGGATGGACAAACCAGCATATTGTCACGAGATTAATACTGAAGAAGTAGTGGACAAACCTTAGTTCCATGAAATTAAGAGATATCTCGAGGCCCAAGAATATATGGAGGGAGCTTCAGTCAATGATAAGAAGTTCCTGAGAAGGTTCTCTGCTAAATTCTTCCTCAGTAACAGAATCCTCTATAAGCGCAACCACGACTCTACTTTGCTTCGGTGCATAGACAAGAGTGAGGCAGAAAATATCATGGATGATTTACACGAAGATACCTTTGGCACCCATTCTAGTGGGCACATGATGGCTACAAATATCCTACGGACAAGATACTACTGGTCCACCATGGAAGCGGATTGTTATCAGCATTCACAGAGTTGTCACAAGTGCCAGATCTATGCTGACAAAATACATGTGCCTCCGGTTCCTCTAAACGTCATGACTGCTCCTTGGCCATTCGCAATGTGGGGCATTTACATGATTGGAGACATCAGACCTACAGCTTCTAATAGATACCTCTTCATCTTGTTTTCCATTGATTACTTCACGAAGTCGGTCGAGGCAGCTTCATTTGCTTCTGTTACCAAGAACGTCGTGGCCCGATTCATCAGACAGAATCTTATCCGTCGGTATGGTATTCCAGAGAGAATCATTACAGATAATGGTACCAATCTCAACAATACTATGATCATCAGACTATGCACGCAATTCAAAATCTAGCATCATAACTCTTCTCCTTACCGATCGAAGATGAATGGTGATGTAGAATCCGTTAATAAAAACATCAAGAAGATCATACAAAAGATGATAATGACCTATAAGGACTGGCATAAGATGTTACCATTTGCTCTCCACGGCTATCGTACCACGGCGCGCACATCAACAGGGGAAACTTCTTTCTCTTTGGTATATGGTATGAAAGCAGTCCTACAAATTGAAGTCCAGATACCTTCTTTGAGAATCGTGAAGGATGCAGGGTTGAATGAGGATGAATGGATTCAAACTCAATTTGACCAACTGAACTTGATTGATGAGAAGAGACTTACGGTTATCTTCCATAGTCAGATGTACCAAAAACGTATGATTAAAGCTTTTAACAAGAAGGTCAGACGTCAGGTATATCAAGTTGGTAATCTGGTAATCAAACATATCATATTTCCACAAGGTGATCCCAAGGGCAAATGGACTCCTACATACTAAGGACCATTTGTGATCAAAAACATATTTTCTGGTGGGGCCATGATCTTAACCACTACGGACAGCGATGACCTTCCGCACCTTATAAACGCGGACATAGTTAAAAGATATTACGCATGAAAAAGACCCGCTAGGTCGACTGGCCTAGGCAAAAATTAGGGATAAACACACAAAAAAATGTGTACACCCGGTAAGTTGAAAACCTGAAAAGGCGGCTTGGGAAAAAAAGTGTATCCCGGTGGACTGAAAACCCGGAAGGGCGGTCCAGGCAAAAATTAGGGATTTAAAGCATATGACTATGTCCCGTTGGATCACCTTGTAGCCAATCTTCAGTATCAATTGTCAAACTCAAACGGTACTAATTAATCCAATCAGCTTCGGACAAAGCAGTAATTGGATGAGACGCTCAAAAACATAAAGGCTATAGCAGAATGGGAACCCCATGGGATTATTTCACATAGATGTCTTTATTTGTATTAGTTTTCATTCATACGACGACATTCTCTTACTAGGATGTTCGTCTCTTTGTACAAAAATTCTTATTCAAGTTAATACAAAGTTATTCCTTTAAAAGTGCAAAACTATCTGTTTTTCTTTTACTTTCCTGTTTTGTTTGCAAAAATGTCCAATGATTATTTTTGAACATATGCATTTGAACATAATTACTATTTACAAATGAACGCATAAAAAAGGAAAAGAAAATAGAAATACAATTACTAATGGCTTTAAGAAACAGGATAATATCTATAGGTCATTCCATAAAATCCCCGCAGGTACTTTCTCCAGCAGGAGTAGAGGCAGAGACATCCTGCTACAGGATCACTGTCGTATCTCCAGTATGAAGCCTAATGGAATTAGGTGCTCTCATATCCCTGACGGAGCAAAATTTCCAATTTCCGCTCCAAAGATTCCCTAGTGAAAGTCGCCCAGCTTCTCAAGATTCCCCAGCAGGATTTCACAAAGTCCACAAACAATGCACGATGTTTCCCTTTCCCAACAGAGTTTATTTCTCTAATAATGGAAATCCATCTATCAACACTTCCACTTCAACAAAATATGAAGAATTACACTCCTCATTCCCAGCAACACTCGGGGGTTTATTTTCCCCAAGTCCAGCAACACTACAGCATAACAACTAATATGTTCATACATTGCATTCATACATCATAGCATCGACAACACAAATGCATATATATATATATATAGCGATCTCATTTATTTTTAGAAACATCATTACACCATGCATTTCATGCATCATGGAATTGCATACAACTAACTCTTTACCTTTTCAAGAAAGATCAATCAACAAAAAATTATCATCAATAAATTTTCGACAAGACATGACAACTATTTGTGAACAAATAAATTGTAGATCAATTCCCGAAACAGGACTGGATGACTATCTACATGACGAATACTTCCTTCAGACTTCTGTTGGTTCAGTTTAAATCGATCAATGATTTATCCTGATTCCTTTCCAGTAGACACTTTCTCTGGTTCAAATAAATCGCTCCAAGTATTTATCTTGATTCTTTCCAGTTAAAGATTATTCAAGACTTCTGTTGGTTCAGTTTAAATCGATCAATGGTTTATCCTGATTCCTTTCTGGTAGACACTTTCTCTGGTTCAGATAAATCGCTCCAAAGATTTATTTTGATTCTTTTCCAGACTTCCGCTAGTTCAGTTTTTAAATCGATCAATGGTTTATCCTGATTCCTTTCCGGTAGACACTTTCTCTGGTTCAGATAAATCGCTCCAAAGATTTATCCTGATTCTTTCCAGTTAAAGATTATTTAATACTTTTGTTGGTTCAGTTTAAATTGATCAATGGTTTATCCTGATTCCTTTCTGGTAGACACTTTCTCTAGTTCAGATAAATCACTCCAAAGATTTATCCTGATTCTTTCCAGTTAAAGATTATTCAAGACCCCTACTGGTTCAGTTTAAATCAATCAATGGTTTATCCTGATTCCTTTTCGGTAGACACTTTCTCTGGTTCAGATAAATCGCTCCAAAGATTTATCCTGATTCTTTCTAGTTAAAGATTATTCAAGACTTCTGTTGGTTCAGTTTAAATCGATCAATGGTTTATCTTGATTCCTTTTCGGTAGACACTTTCTCTGGTTCAGATAAATCACTCCAAATATTTATCCTGATTCTTTCCAGTTAAATATTATTCAAGACCCCTCCTAGTTTAGTTTAAATTGATCAATGGTTTATCCTGATTCCATTCTGGTAGACACTTTCTATGGTTCAGATGAATTAACCAAATATTTATTCTGATTCTTTTCTAGTTGAAGCCAAGCTTTGACTTAGTCTAATTTCTGTCAACAATCACCTTTGGATGGCATCTGTAAGCCCATCTCCGACAAACTATCCATCATTTCTCCAAATGGAATATGTAAGCCCATTCCCTGCATAATCAACCATCACATCATCAAGTGCAAATTTCTGGGCACTCTAGTGTTCAATCATCTTCCACCTTCAAGTCACGAATGGCAGACTCGCTAATCTAACTCTTCAGGTTTAAGAAAATTGAACACGGGAAGTTGTTGTATCCCCAAATTTTCCCTCTCATTTGTCAAGGCATTTCTCACAAGGATTCTCAAAAATTCAAGCTTACACAAGTACAATTGGATTTTTCAGCATCAAGTTAAAGAGGAAATTGTTAAAAAGGGCAAAGCAGATGAAAATATTCTTTTTGACAAAATTGAAGAAAAAACAAGTTTTCTTTGATTTTACATCTTTCGATTGGACACTTTGGCTCCTTCGATGCAAGCTTTGGTTACACCCTTAGTTTGGGCACTAGACTTCTTTTGGGCAAGTTCATTCCCTGTTTCGTTTGGGCACTAGACTTCTTTTGGACAAGTTTGATTCCTGTTTCGTTTGAATATTTTAGTCTCTTTATGCAAGATTGGTATACATCTTTCGTTTGGCCATATAGCCTCTTTCCTGTATGTTTGCCAAATTCACAAGGCAGAATTTCCCACCATGCCAGCATGCACAAGGCCAAAGTCTCCCTTTGAAACAACTTGTTGCAAACTTTGACAGGGCAACACTTATCTTCAACTAGCTTCAATTCACAAGGCAAAAAGCCTCCTGATTGATGTCCTTCGATTCAGGAGGCAAAGGCCTCTTTTCTGGTCTCCTTCGATTGCACATTTTTCCTCCTGCATGCCTCTTTCGTTCGGGGCATGTGGCCCTCCTTTGTTGCAAGCTTCGTTTAGGAATTTAAACCTTCTGCATGCATCTTTCATTTGAGGCGTGTGGCCTCCTTCAACTTGAAATTCATGCATTTCACCAAAATTTCCTAACTTGCTCTGGTCATAACTTACTCAATTTTCATCTTTTGAGGGTCATCTTAGACTTTTTGGAAATCCCAAGATGTCCTCTACAATCTCTATGTTGACCTTTTTTACATTTGAAGAATTTATCTTGATGTAAATGGTCTTGGTAAAAAATGTCTTTTATTGACTTTATGAAAGTGACCTGTAATGTATGAGAATATATCTTCCAAATGATGCATTTCTTGGACTTGAGAGAAAAAGAAAATTTGTATGGAATTGGATTTTCTTCACAATGAGCTTTGTTTGGAGGGAAATGGATGAAGTATGTGAAAGTTATGCTTGGTCAAAGTTTAGTTGACTTTTCCTAGGAAACCTTAATTTAGAAAATCTTGATGTTTGATGAATTAAGGGCATTCCTTGAGGAATCATGATCAACCTTTGATCAAATGATGAATATCACTTCAAGATGTTGACCAAAAATCTTGAAGTTTGACTGTATATGGGTCACAATTGACTTTTGACCTAGTACAGTTGATTTTCAAACATTTGAGCAACTGACTGAGTAAACTTGTAGTGTAAGGCATGAAATTTGTCATGGAAAATCTTGAAGACATATTAAGACTATGGAAAACATTGGAGACTTTTGGAGCTCACACGTCTTGGTGAAAAGTGAAACCCTAATTAGAGGTTCATTGCTTAGGAGGAGAATTTGTCTAATCAATTCTTGGTCAACCTTGAGCAATTGAGGACCTCAATGAGCATGGCTTGAGTAAAATGGGAGGGCAAATTTTTGGGTACAACACCTAAGTGCGACAAACTTTGTAATAATTCTCGTATCGTTGAGAATGCATACAAAGTGTTTGTTTTTGAAAATATTTTAGAAAAGAGTGTATGTGTGAGAAATTTTTTTATTTGTGAGCAAGCGACTATGAGATATCTACCTACTCAAGAAGTCTTTCGTGTTATTTTCCTCTTCCTTTAGATTGTGCTATTCTACCATGAATTAGTAGGTAACCCAATCATTGGATGCTTGAGGGACAAGCGTGGGTCATCTTATAGTCACAAAGGCAACTCATAAGATGCTTTAGCAATTATTATAAGGGACTAAGATCGTTTACCAAGGCATCATCGAAGGGTTATCGAGGGACTACGATATTTTTAATCGAAGGGTCTTTGCTAAAGCATCCCACGTTCGAGGGACATGATTGTTTATATCTGAGGCAACAAGTGAGGGTCACCCTAGAGGTATGTGTGCGTAAAATGTGTTGAGATTCAATTATTTTAGTCTTGGATTTATGATTGTCTAGCGTTTGGTTTTAGTCTTTTCCATATAATCCTATTAAACTAGCAGTCATATATATACATACGTTCATACATAAGTGCGGAAAGTAAAAATGCGGGAAATAGAATATATGCTATTACAGTGCTTCGGGGATGGGGAGTTACAAACTAAAAAAATGGGGGGAAAAGTAAAGAAATCCTAGTTTAAAGCTATTATATACCATTAGCAGTTACAATATTTGTAATAATGCGAAAAATAAATAGGCGCGCGGAGATTAAAAAGGGAAAGATGTTAAAAACCCTAAAAAAATTCTAAGCGTTTAAGAAAAATATTTTTGGTGTTTTTGTTTAGAAACATATTTTGAGTGTAAAACCCTAATTCTAAATGATTCACAAATTAGTTTAAAAAAATAAAATCAAAACATGATTAAATTAAATTAATTTTATTTATGAAAAATTAAATTAACTAATCAAAAAACTAAATCTAAATCTTTTATGATTTTCGTTGATTAAATAAAATCATTTTTTAAAAGAGGTTAATTATCTTAAAAAAACAAGAAAATGCAATGGGGCCTGAAATACAAGTAAATTGGGGGGAGGGGTATCCTCATAATCATGTAGGGCTCTCCAATATGATCTATCATGAGCGCACGAATCTGGAATGTTTAATCTGCATCCATTAAGGTTTGATGGTGTTGATGTGAGCCCACATGATGAGCGTGTATGTCTAGCATGTATTGGATCTGAAATAGGAAACTTTGAAAAATAACATGCCAAAGGCAGGGATCGAACCCCAGCCCTAGCACACCAACGCCTTAACACACACACGCTTGTCGCTGGAGCGGTCAGTACATCTGGTGTATAAACTAAATAAAAATAACAAAAACAATGGAATGAAGTATACTACCGAAGAAGCGCTCAAGTCCTAGCTCTGGTTGTCTTCTCCGACAACCTGCAAATGTCAACCTGCAAGAATCAAGTGTTAGTGATCCCAAAACACCACGTCCCCCATAATTCAAACCTCCTGATTCCAATTCCAGCCTTAGTTTTGGCCAAAAGCTCTTGGATCATGCATTTTGAAATAAGTTACACTGATCGGAGAAAAAATGGCTCATAGCCAACTAACATGCATGGGGCCATGTTAGGGATCTAAACATGTTCAAACAACACTCGAGATCACATTAGGAACATCAAATCAAATTAAAATATAGCAAGATTAAAGATATGATTTATAAATAAAAAGGTGAAATCGGTAAGGTGATGATATGTAATTTCATGCATGCAGTACCATCATGATTGATCTAGACCTACCCTTTGATGCTTCAGGAGATGAATGGAATTGGAATTGTGGAAAGAGAAGGTTGGTAGCGGTTATTGTGGAACTTAGGTTTTTTTGGTAAAATGTGAAAGTTTTGCAAACTGTTTCAAGCAGGGATTTCGTGTATTTTGCATATGATATGCTTGTCCTTATATAGAGAAGGGAAATGACTCACTAAACATGGAAAGGAATTATGTCATCAAGCCATGATCAAACAAGGATCAAACACCTTTAAAACCTTCCAAATTTGAAATATCTCTTACCTTCTTGAGCCTTGCACGATTTTGGCATGTTGTACTAGGTTGTCATGAGTTGTATTGGGCCTGTAAATGATTGAAACCAAAAGGCCCAAGCCCTTATACCATTGTTTTTGTGATTTTAATTAATTTACTTTGTATTTATTTGAATAAAAATAAAAGTAAATATAAATAAAAATCAAGGCAAAGTATGAATGGACTTAGAGATCCTCTAAGGTGTCATGAACATGTTTGAACTCTAAAGGTTAGGCCCAAAAATCCAACATTGTCCAATTGAAGTTTCATGCATTCTTCAAAAAATTTCCAACTTGTATCAATCATAACTCTCTCAATTTACATCTTTTGAAGGTGATCTATGAATTTTTAGAAAGCTCAAGATGTCATCTACAACTTCTCTTCTGATTATCTTTGCATTTGGAGATTATACCTTAATGCAAGTTGCCTTGACAAAAAGTGTCTTTTGTTGACTTTTGAAAATGACTTGTAATGTATTAGCTCATTCCTTCAAAATGGGCTTTGGTTGGGGAAAAGTTGATGAAGAATGTGAAAGTTATGCTTTGTCAAAGTTCAGTTGACTTCTCTTAAGGAAACCCTAATTTGGCAATTCTTGACTTTTGATGATTTGAGGGCTTTCCTTGGGGAATCATGATCAACCCTTGATCAAATGATGAATATCACTTCAAAATTTGATATTTGATAATAAAAAATCTTGAAATTTGACTGTATGTTGACCATAGTTGACTTTTTACCCAATACATTTGATTTTCAATTATCTGAGCCATTGACTGAGCAAACTTGTGATGCAAGACTTAAAACTTGACATGAACATTGTTGAAGGCCTATGGAGAACCATGGAAATCATCTGAGACCTTTGCAACCCAAACTTCTTTGAGAAACTCAAAACCCTAGTTGTAGACCAATTGCTTAGGAGGGGCATCTTGACTGGCCAATCCTTGAGATTCTTGAATATTTGAGATCTCTAGAAGAATGTCTTGAAGAAAATGGGAGGACAAATTTTAGGGTACAACAACAAGCATGAATCCACTTAAGCCACTTGAAACCAAATTTCATTTGATTTAAAATGTACATCAAATAGTCCTAAGAAACCGAGTCAAACGCCTTCTCAAGATTGACTTTGAAAAGGAAAACCACCTTCTTCTTTCTTTAGGCATAATCAACAAATTCATTATAATTAGCACTCCATCAAACATATTTGTGTGCTGAATAAAAGGTGATTGCTCAAAAGAAATAAGCCTCCAATAACCTACTTTAACTTGCTTGGTAACAACTTTGAATAATTCTATGCCATAAATTCATTAAAAGTTAAACAGTATAATTCTCTGACATAAATTCATTAAAAATCTGTATTATGAATCTTAATTATCAATTTTTTTAAATAATCTCTTAAAATTTTTGAAAGACAATAGAATTTTAGAAAATCTTTTAAAATATTAAAATGGAACTTGCTAATATAGTGTTTAAATTAAAAATTCAAATATAAAAACAAAAATTGGAAAAGTTATGCTAGATATTTGATTTGAGACACGCTACCAATGTCATTCTTTAATTTGTGATTGATCCATTTTTTTCGGTTAAATGTTTTCCACATATAATTTCAAAACTTCAGTTTCACCTTATAAGCATTTTCTTAATCCTTAAAGTGCTCCTCTATAGTCTCCTTAAACAAAGCTAAGAAATAACAACCATTGGATTTCACAAACATCAAAAACATGTTTGTAACAAAAACGTTGTTGTTAGTAATTGAAACGTGAAAGAAGAAGAAGAAGAAGATTAATTGATTTTGGTTTGTCAAAATGGCTTTTCGCTTGCCAATGGCAGTGTCACCTCTTCTATGTGGTGACAAGCTAGCCAATCTCATTGTTGGAGTAGCTAAAAACTTTTCTCTATTTATGGTCATGGTGGTTTTGTGCAATGGTTTGCATTTCTTTCTTAAGTCGTATTCGCAACCTCGAATCACTTCTGATATAATCGTAAGTTTTTCGTTATCTCGAATTGGGTTTATGGTACAACATTGATGTATGCATGTTCTTTGTAATGATTATATGAATGCAGGTAGGAGTAATCGTTGGAAACATCGGATTTGTACGTACTTTATTCCAGAAATTCAACTTGACGTTTGGATTCATAATCGATTTCGGGATGATGGCTTATATGTTTGCATTAGGGATAGAAATGGATCCGTATATTCTGTTACAGAAACCAACAAGATATGTTAGGGTTGCGTGGTCGGGAGTTGGCATAACATTCTTATTAGCGATTATGATATCTCCTTTGGTGAAGTACTTTCCAAACGTTGAAAAAGTAATAGAATTCTCGCTAGCTTTCTCGATCCTAATGGCGAGCACGGATTCGCCTGTGTTGACGCGTTTAATAACACAGCTAAAAATCGGAAAATCAGATATCGGGAAGCTTGTAATCGCGTCTGCAATGCACTCGGGTTTCATGTGCTATTGCATGCTTTCAATTTGTTTCATACTTGCTCCACTGCCTGATATTTGCAGTGATTTGCACCTTGGTTTTGATTCTAAAAAAGGGATGAGAATGGGTTTCGCGGTCTTGGGAGAAGTCCTATTCACATTAGTAGTTTCGCCGATTTTCATGAGTTGGGTTAATAATGAAAATCCAGATGGTAGACCTATGAAAGGTCCGCATTTGATACTTTCGATTGCGTTTGTCGTGTTAATGTGTTCTTCATCGGTTTTAGCCGGTTTTACACCGATTTTAAGTGCTTTTATCGTCGGTGTTTGTTTTCCTAAGGAGGGTAGGGTTTCCAAATGGATTGTTACCAAAATCAACTATTTGTTGAATACAATTTTCTTTTACATTTTTTTCTTGTGGGTTGGGTTTGAAGCTGATTTGAGGCAGTTTGAAGCAAGAAATATTAACACATGGGTAAAAATACTTATGCTTAATGTTATGTCAATAGTCGGACAAATATCGGGAGCACTTCTTTCGGGGGCAATACAGGGATTTCACTGGCCGGAAGCAACTTCAATAGGATTGCTTCTTACTGCAAAGGGTCATTTGCATATCTACTTGGTTGTCAAAGTGGTAAATCCTTATACTTGACCGAATCATTTTTGTTGAGTGTAATGCAAGTCACTGAAATCGTGTTTTGCAGATGCGTTGTGGCGATGCAACAACTGTGTCAACAGGCATTGGGATGATATTTGCAATCCTTTTCACGGTTTTATACTTGCCGTCGGTTGTAGCACTTATCATAAAACGTGCAAAGAAAAGGTCGCCTACTCATCGCTTAGCGCTTCAATCACTCGATCCATCGAGCGAACTACGGATCCTATTATGTGTTCATGGACCTGAAAATGTTCCTGCGTCTATAAGCTTTCTGGAGATTACAAAAGGCGGAGCTGATCCAGGTATTCTAGTGTATGTCGCTGACATGATCGAACTAACGAACGAAATAACAGTATTTTTAGAGAAGGATGAAGGAGTCCACACAGCGACTGTGAAAGACAAAGAAGTAATGGAAATGAGGGAGCAAATAACCAACGCGTTTCAAGCACATGTTTCAGATAGGAATGAAGGTATTACATTGAAAAGAACCATGGCGTTATCGACGATTAATAATATGCCACAAGAGATTTGTGTTTTAGCAGAGGACTTGATGGTTGCTCTTGTCATATTACCGTTCCATCGGCTTCAACGTCAGGATCGAACATTGGATGGTGGTAATCAAGGTTTCAGATATGTTAATCGAAAGGTAATGTCGTAAAAACTATAGTTATCTTATTCCGAGACACAAACTTGACAAATAGATACTATTGTTTTGAACAGGTACTAAGAAGTGCGCCTTGTTCTGTTGGGATTCTAGTCGATAGAGGATTTGGATCGTTAGAACGTTTAACAACATGTCAAGCATCGGAAAGCGTGGCAGTAATATTCATAGGTGGGAAAGATGATAGAGAAGCACTTGCCTATGTGAGCCGTGTCGCGCGACATCCAGGAGTAAATCTGACTGTAATAAGATTCCTAGTAGATACAACAGCAGAGTCGTCGAGATTAGTTGGATACAGAATCATCCTCCCGGATCAAGAGCAGGAAATGCAGTTGGACGATGAATGTTTTGCAGAATTCTACGAGAAGCATGTGATTGGAGGAAGAATTGCGTATACGGAGAAACATCTCGCGAATGCTTCTGAGACATTCTCTATTCTCAAATCATTTGAAGGGCAATACTCGTTGGTTATTGTAGGAAGAGAAGGAGGGGTGAACTCGATTTTAACAAGAGGGATGAATGATTGGCAACAGTGTCCTGAACTTGGACCTATAGGTGATGTTCTTTCGGGACCGGATTTCGCAGTGACGGTTTCGGTTTTGATCATCCAACAACACAGACTTAAAGGAGAAATAGATGGATTAGATGAAGATTTTTCTGTCATGTCATACAATAAAAACGGTAGTATTAGAGATTAGATAATAGCTCTAAGAAAAAAATATAGAAGGATGGATATAGGCAGTGTAGAATTAGACACAATTGTATGTAGCAGCATCAAGAAAATAGAAAACATGTGTGAATTTGCGATATATACAGGTAATGATTCAGAAATGTGTAAATGATGTATAATTAGCAATAGATAATCCGCTTCGTTGATTTGATATATACCGAGCCTCTCACTTGATGCATATGTCTACCACAACAATAACAAAAGCAATAACTCCAAAGTCTTTCTTGGTAAGGTTCGTCTCAGAGAGACTTCATTGACAAGTCCTTCTCTTGGAGATGGACAAGTAATTGGCAGGTGAGTTATTCGTGGGAACAGATCATCCAATACCTATGGTCTTGGCATTCTGATACACTCTTTCCCGAAGAAAACTCTTCAGTTTCTCATTATCAAATGCGATCAAAAGTTTATCATTCACCAAGATTATGGTATGTGCGGGAGGATAGAGTGGTTGAGACACAAGATTTAATTATGTCTGATAAATCTCTGTTCTCTGATGCCTATGTTAAGGTGCAGACTGGTCACCAGATCTTAATGACAAAACTGGTTCAGTCAAGGACAAAAAATATGCAATGGGATCAGGAGCCGATGTTTGTTGCTGCTGAACCCTTTGATGAACCTTTGATCCTTTCTATTGAAAACTGTGTTGGATCCAACAAGGACGCGACAATTGGGGTGGCTGTTATTCCTTTGACCAAAGTTGATATGTGTGATGATGATAGAATTATCCTTACTAGGTGGTATAACCTTGAAGAGTCCATGTCATATGCGATGGGGATCAAGGGAAGACAAAGGATGTATTTTCTAGTAGGATTCACCGTAGTGTCTATCTTGATGGTAGGTACCATGTTTTATATGAGTCAATTTATCATAGTAGTGATCTTACACCCACCTCAAAGCAACTCTGGAAGAAGCCAATCGGCATATGGAACAAGATTGCTGTGGTGTTCTTTCAGCTATAGGCTATGTTCTTTCAGGACCAGCTTTCACAATGACGGTTTCAATTTTGATCATGCAACAACATAGACTTAAAGGAGAAATAGGAACCTGTTGTGTGAATTTGAAATATATACAGGTAATGATTTAGAAAAGTTGAAGCATGAATAGCAAAAGAAAGAGTGGAAGTAAGTTTATCAATGGAGAAATAAAACTTGCAAAACCTATTGCATAAGCTGCAAAAAACGGTGAGCTACTGTGATGTGTTGGGTTAAAAATTTGAAATGGCACTAAATTGAACAGTGACGCAGTACTGAAAATTGCAAATGCTGAAGTAACAAAAAGAATATAAAACTGCAAAACATATAAAACAGAAATTTAGATGCAAATCCACATGGAATAGAAGAACTATCGTTAGAGTCAGAAATATCTTTCATTCAAACTAATGAGTTCAGAGTCATCAAATAACGCAAATCTGCAAGACACAGATCAATATTCTACAGCACATTAACACAGCATTCATCTAGTTTCACTAATGCATATAACAGAAATATCTTTCATTCAAACTAATGAGTTCAGAGTCATCAAATAAGAAACGCAAATCTGCAAGACACAGATCAATATTCTACAGCACATTAACACAGCATTCATCTAGTTTCACTAATGCATATAACAGAAATAGTCTAGTCATCATCTTCTTCAAAATCTGACAATTCCGCATCCTCATCAGAATCATCTTCACTCTCAGATTCACTCACTGCATATTTCATCTGAGTACGATTTGCCCTCTGAGGTCTCGCCCTTGCCGGCTGTGGTGCAATCTCAACCACATCATCTTCTGAAACAGGAGAGTTAGAAGCAGAACCTGCAGACATATCTGCAATTGGACTTATATCCTTAGCAGCAGCCCTGCCCAGTATAGAACCACTTTTCTTGTTAAATGGAGACTCCCTCATCTTCCTCACTTTCTTCTCTGGGGAAGTACCTGTACCTTCCGCTGGCTGCAACATATCAGTTAATAATTTTTGACCAGCCGTTTGTTTAGTGCCTACATTTCGTTTCTTAGGGGCTGCAGGTGCCTTTGCAGGTGCCTTCTTGGCATTCTGAGCAGCAGGCTTTCTCCCTCCCTTATTAACTGGTGCAGCCTTCTGTTGTACTACTTCGAAGTCGTCATCGTCGTCGTCATCGACATCATTAACTTCATTATCACTACCTGATTCCAACACTATGGTACTTGACTTCTTTTTTGCCCCACCCCTTTTGTTATTCGGTTTCTTCCCAGCAGCCTTCTGTTGTACTTCTTCGAAGTCGTCATCGTCGTCGTCATCGACATCATTAACTTCATTATCACTATCTGATTCCAACACTATGGCACTTGACTTCTTTTTTGCCCCACCCCTTTTGTTATTCGGTTTCTTCCCAGCAGCCTTCTGTTGTACTTCTCCACTTTCCATTGCTGTGGAAGAAAACAGCAAGTTCAGTACTCAGCATGTGTAACATTATACACTAGATAACTAATATGGCAATTGATTTGAAGATTCATAACATATTTAACTACTTCAGCCCAAAAATATTTACCTTGTGACTTTTCGCCAGATGATTCAAAGTTATACGCAGCTAGGCGTTCTTGAAGAGATTGAATATCATCTTCAGCTTCCTGATGATAGGCATATTATGAAAACGTAAGGGTTTAAACATGATTCAGTGTAAAACAATGCACTACAGAAAATCAGCAATTTACCTTTTGGACATTCTTCTTTGAAGCTGCTCGTCCTTTTGGTTTTGCTACCTCAACTGGTTTTGCAACTTCAACAGCATTCTCTGATAATTCAAATCAAAAAAGTTCATACCCAAATGGATAACAAAATTCAAAAGCGTACAGACAACATATAATATTAATGAAAAATAATAATAAACCAACTCAAGCTTACCGATTTCCATGGAAGAATTATCATTCTCTGGCTCAGCACTTTTGGTCTTTTTAGTATTCTTTCGTGGTTGTGGAGGCTTCTTTGTAGGTTTTGAAGCAAAACCGTTTGCTTTTTTACTTCCTTGGCTTGCTCTCTTCCGATCATCTTCTGCCTCTTTACTATCTAGCTCCTGAAATACGGAACAAGATAATTAATATAGACCTTCATTGATTCAATTACAAAACAAATTCAGCAATGGTCTCTCACATCAAGTTTCTTTTCAAACTCATCTAGATCCTTCAACCACAGTGAAGTTGTTGGTGTTCCAGACAAAATTTCGTACTCCTTTTCCTTTTGAGTCTTTTCATCAAGCAACTTTTGCACACTTTCAAGAGTCAAAGTTCCAATAGGTAAGGATAAAAGATACTCGTAGTCACCCCATGTTGCTCCTTCAACACTGACAGGCTGAGATCCAGTTTCGAGCTCAGTATCTTCCTGTTCTTCTGAATCATCATCATTTGCCCCTGCAACTTGTGGTTTGACGGATTTACCTTTCCTTGGAATGGGAGTAAAACCTTTCTGTTTCAGCTCAATCAACAATTCAGCTTTTTTCCGGTTGCTCACAATAATTTCTCCATTCACAACCCCTAATATAAACCTGACTTTGTTATCCAAAATCAACAATAGTCGATTAAGGTTTCCCAATATGTATTCCTGCATACATGCACAACTTAGTTCACATTAAAAAGGTACAGAATATAAAAGAAAGACAACTTGCATTTTAGTTCACATTAAAAAGGTACAGAATATAAAAGAAAGACAACTTGCATTTTAGTTCACATTAAAAAGGTACAGAATATAAAAGAAAGACTACACTGCCATCCTAACCCACCTTTCTCTTCTCATAATAGTCTAGCCGAAGTGGAAAGAACTCTTCAAGAACTGCACAAAAAAATGGAACAAAACAGTAAGTATAAAAAACATTGTAGACATTGTGATTCAAAACAAATATGTATTGTGAGGGTTATACTTTGTTCGGGAGTGTCAAATTTCTTAATTTTTCCCTCTGCATCAAAAAGGTGCATGTTGCTTGTGCTAATAGTGCTAGTCAATTTGAATTTCTTGAATAATCCTTCTTGCAGGATTGTAGCTATCTTTTCTGGCTTCATCTTAATTTCAATGTCTACTATTGCATCATCCCCATTTTGCCTAAAATCCTGCAAACAAACAAAAATTCAAATGAACAGAGAGATACAAATTAACTATTTGAGTTTATGGTAAGTAAATGCCCAGTTCATTTTACCTCGATGAGAGGATCCTTGACATTAGGCGTCCCATCAGTTATGGATTCAAGAAACTGCTTATAATCTTGAGTCCACTTACGTATAGGAAGCTCTGTGATTCTGAATGTTTGTTCATCTATTTCAGTCACAGTTCCATTGACTATATAGCCACCTTCTTTGGCACTTTTCTCAATAGTACCTCTGAACCCTCGGTACCATGGATCCATCGGCACTAATTCCTCACCATTCAACAATCGTCTAACATTGGCAATAATTTCCCGTGGATTGTAGTTGGGAATGTAAGAACTCCAACCTGTCCCAATTCCCTCACTTCCATTGACAAGAACCAAAGGTATAATAGGCATATACCTGTGGTGACAAGCAAAAATCTAATTAATTCAACATATATGGTGATACTTAATTGTCACTAATCACAAACAAAAACAGCCTTTAGAAAGAAAGGTTAATGCAAGTACCAATTTGGTTCAATGGACTTCCCATCCTCATTCAAATATTCAAGAAGTTTATCATCATCCTCATGGAAGAGACATCGAGTAACCGGACTTAGCTCAGTGTAGATGTATCTGGCACTTGCATGGTCTTTACCACCCTGTAAAAGCAAATTACATAAGTACAGATTTTAAATTTTTAACATGGTGAAAAAAATTTTAACATGGTGAATACTGCAAAAAATGCTTATTCTGCAGGTTCGCCTCACCAAGTTACGAGTACCAAATTGACCATTTGGTTTGAGAAGATTGATATTGTTGCTGCCCACAAAATCCTGTGCCATTCCAATAATTGTGCTAGCAAGACTTTGCTCACCATGGTGGTAAGCAGAGTGCTCAGACACATAACCGATAAACTGGGCAACCTTAATTTCTTTGTACAACTTTTTCTTAAATGAGCCAAAAAGAATCTTCCTTTGACCAGGTTTAAGGCCATCAACCATAGAGGGAATGGACCTCTGAAGATCTGCCCTTGAAAACAATATAAGCTCTTTGTTAACGAAATCCTTGTAGTTTATAAGTTTGGCTTGATGATCGCGACAAGTTCCAGGCTGCAACAGAAAATGATAAACTTTATGTTAACTATACACCCTAGAAGAGTAAGCTTTAAGCTAGCAGATTCACATATTGATAAACATACCTCAAAATTACGCATCCAAACCTTCCTATCTTCAGCTTTTTTCTTGCTGAATGCCAGCTCAATTGCATTTCCATCGAGTTCATCATCCCAAATGAAATCCTTTCTGTGCTTACCAAGATCACTAAAGTACTCTCTCCCTTCTTGGGGAGTACTTGTACCCAACCCCTAAAACACACCAAAACACATCAGATGGTTGATTCAAATGAATTTATCTCTAGTTGTCGCAACAAACTTTACATACATTAATTTCAGAAATTGTAAAAACATAGTATTTATATTGTGTTAATATTTTTTAGTGAAACATGTAAATGTTGTGTCATTATCCAAAACCAAATGATGTGTCACTCATTTGGACCTTTAGCACATCAAAAACAAAATGTTGAGTCATTCAAATATTATGTTTTTTCACCAAAAATAAAAAAATATAAATTAAAATTCACAAGTAAAATATAATTTTTAAAAAAACTAAGATGTAATAAGAACTAATTGCATTATATAAAATAAAAGAAATTGAAAGATTTTTGAAGTTATCTAACACGCGTATCGGACAACAACACATCTTCGACACTAGTAGACACGCCTAAACCGAGGAGTGCTCATGCTCTGTAGGTATATATGCAGATATAATGGCATACTAATATTATAAGCTTAAACTTATGAAGTTTTTCACTGCTTACAACAACAAACCTTATAGTATTTTATCTTCCAACTAGTTGCACTGTTCCCCAATCTTTCTTTCCATGCTTCATATTCCGGCATGGAATAAAATGATGTTATTGTCTTGTTCGGATGAGAAGCCTGTAGGGAAAGTAGATGTGATATTCAGAGTGGATGTTTTATTCAACATAGTGTATAGTTCAAAAATATTAATTACGAATATACTAACCCTTATAATGGGAGTAGTAAACTCCACCAAGAAAGATGGAACCTTAAGCAATGATGGCCAGAAGGAATGAATGAAATTAATCAGAAGCCCTTTGATATGTGAGCCATCATGATCCTGAATCACATAAAGTTGAACTATTAATAACCCGATTGATTACAAAAATCTTAGCATACTCATCACATTCTACTGAAACTGAATATAAGTAAAAATATTATTAAACTTAAGATACTAGGTAACTCTCACCTGATCAGCCATAATCATCAAGTGACCATATCTCAAAGACTTCACATTAGTGTACTCTTTGTTTTGCTGCAATCCCAGAATCTTTTTTATATTCTGAATTTCTTCATTGTCCATTATTTGTTTACTGCTAGCTTCTCGCACATTCAGCAATTTTCCCCTCAATGGAAACACACCATAGTGGTCTCGACCCACCACAGAAAGCCCAGCCATCTTCATACATCAAAAGAAAGAAAAAACAAATTAAGAAAGTTTTTTTTCATTTTTTTTTTGTAAATATTAGGTTAGAATGCT
Organism: Vicia faba; assembly: GCA_948472305.1. Classification (NCBI taxonomy): domain Eukaryota; kingdom Viridiplantae; phylum Streptophyta; class Magnoliopsida; order Fabales; family Fabaceae; genus Vicia; species Vicia faba. Next base: position 76,596,726 of record OX451737.1, on the reverse strand, counting down.
TGACTTCGATTTAAATGATAAGACTCCATTTATATTGCATAAACTGTAGACATAGTCAACCACTTACAGCAAGGGCCTTGGCAGAATCTCCCTCTGTCAATATCAAAGTACATTTTTCAGAGTTCCTCCCACCAGCTTCATTGGCATCTTCAAGCTTTACAATCCCACGGAGCCTTTGGGTCTTAGTTCCATCTGTTTTCTTCAAATCCTTACTCTGTTTAAAATCTGCCCATGATAGGAGGGTATCCACTATTCCAGATTTTTCAACTGCAGAGATGTACAACATGTGAGTGTAAAACACGATTTCCTCAAATTGGTCACATTACAAAAACTACAAACAAATGATGCACTACTAACCATCCTTCAACATCGATTCTGGAACATCACATTTAGAACCAAAACTAGCTTGTCTAGTTGTCAGTGTCTCCTTAGTTTGAGAGTCAAAGGCAGGATTGTCAATCAGAGCATTGACGAAAACCCACAAATGATTCTTGACTGTGTGAGCTTTCACATTTGCATCCTTCTTTTTCTTGTTTACTTTGTTCATTATATAGGCAGTAATCTGATTGGTGATGTAATCAACATGTGTCCCACCCTTGATTGTAGCAATTGAGTTAACAAAGCTGACCTGTTAAAAATACAAATTAAAGTGTGTTAAGACAAGAAATTAATATCAATGACCTCAAAATTACTATGCTTTAGAAGTTCACTAGTCACCTGTTGAAATTGCCCATCACTTAGACTGACGCAAATCTCCCACCTATCACCTATTTTGGCATGAATCCTAACAACAACAACAAAATCAAGGTATATAACATTAAGATAAAAACACAACCATGCACACATATTGCGCTCTCATACTAATATCTATCGATAGAAATTAACCTTGGCAGAGGCATAGGTTTGGACTTCTCAGCACATTTAAGGAAGAGATCAGCATAATCACGGAATGACTTAAATCGAATTGCGGTTCCATTGAGTTCAACCTTAACACTCTTTCCAAAGCAGCCAGCCATATCTAAGACACGCTTTTTCATCAAAGCAACAACATCCTCTTCAAGATAGGTCATTTTGAACTTCTCCAAGTCAGGCTTAAATGTCACCTTGGTCCAGTTCTCATTAGCTTTGCATTTGGTTATCACTGGATCACCCTTCTTCCCCATATTGTTTGAGAACACCTTCATAACAAAACAAAAAAAAAACAACCCAATCATCAATAGATAAATAACCGCAAACAGCTTCATAAACAGTCCATAGACTCATAGAAGATGAACTTAAAGTAACTGAAAACTAGGTGTCACGATTAACAAACAGAGTAAGGAGAACCTTCAAATGAAAGCCAAAACAAAAACAAACACTCCAATGATTCACAGTATTCAAAATGCACTGATTCTAGTCATCAATTGACAAAAAGTACAGTTCATGACAGCAAACATTAAACCTCTAGCAGAATCAGAAATCAACAAATTCAACTTCCACAGCAAAAATTAAAATTATCAGCCAATTAACAAAAACTACAGTTCATTACAGCAAACATTAAAACCCTAACAGAATCAGAAATCAACAAATTCAACTTCAGTTCACCCTAGCAACATTTAAAATTATCATCAAAATAATAAAGACTACAGTTCATTACAGCAAACATTAAAACCCTAGCAGAATCAATAATCAACAAATTCAACTTCAGTTCACAAAGCAACATTTACGACCCTAGCAAAATCAGAAATCAACAAATTCAACCTCAGTTCACCAAAGCAACATTTAAAACCCTAGCAGAATCAGAAATCAACAAATTCAACCTCAGTTTACCACAGCAACATCTAAAAACCCTAACAGAATCAGAAATCAACAAATTCAACTTCAATTCACCACAGCAACATTTAAAAACCCTAAGAGAATCAGAAATCAACAAATTCAACTTCAATTCACCACAGCAACTTTTAAAAACCCTAGCAGAATCAGAAATCAACAAATTCAACTTCAATTCACCACATCAACATTTTAAAACCCTAAAACCCTAACAGATCTTAAATCACAAAATCAACAAACAAATCAACCAAACAGATCTTAAATCACTACCTGCTTATACTTCTTCAGACGATGACCGTCAGCAGTCTCAATGATAAACTCAGTCGAAAAAATATTAGTCAGCTTAGCACCATAACCATTTCTTCCACCAGTAGTTTTCTTCACATTATCATCATAGTTACTACTAGTAAGAAGATGACCAAAAATCAACTCAGGAACATACACCTTCTCCTCCTGATGAATCTCCACCGGAACACCGTCTCCGTTATTGTAAACAGAAACCGTATTCTCTTCCGGATCTATCGTAACCTTCAACGAATCCATCGATGGATCTCTCTGTTTGTTATCGGCCGCGTTCACGAGGATCTCGTCGAAGATCTTGTAGAGTCCTGGAACGTAGGAAACGGAACGGTGAACCATTCCGTCGTTTTCGTAAACCCAGAGATTTTGAGTGTGTTTCTCGATGGAGCCGACGTAGGTATCGGGACGGAGAAGGATGTGTTCGAGCTGTGTTTTCTTTTGGTACATTTCTTCGATTGTTTTCGAAGGAATGTTGGCGGCGGTGCTGGTTTGGAGAGGGCGTTTTTCCATGGTGGTTGATGGTTGTTGACACGGAGGTAGTGTCGTCGGAGATTTTTGTTGAGAGAGAGAGAAATGAGAGAAAGTGAGAAATGAAATGAGAGAGATAGTGAAGTGGAGTGTTGAATTTAATGATTTGAAGAGAAGAATCTAACGGTAGGTTTTGAGTTTGAAATTTGAGTTGAGGGGTTGGAGCGGGAGTTTCAAATTTGAACGAGTGGTAAGATTCGGATTCGGGTTTTGGTTTTTCTTACCGCTTCGGTGATTTGGTTTTAACTTCATGAAAGAGGGATTGGAATGTGGGTTTACGGGTTTGGATCGGGTTATTTAATGGATGTCGTGTTTTATTTGTGCCGTACACGTCACGTGTTGGTCAAAAGTGTAGTAGTATGTGGATTTGTGCCGAATTCAATGCGACTCTCACAAATGATTTTTGTTTAAAAATATTTATTCATCGTTTAAATTTTTTCTTTTCAAATTTTTATCTATATTATAAAAATTTAATTAAATTGCATTTGTATAAAGAAATTTTACATCCACAATTAATCATAATTGTTAAATTATTTAAAACGTGTGATTTTAATTTTAATTTCTTATAAAATAATAAAGTTAAGTGATGATGTATTGATAGTATAAAAAAATTTACACTTATAATATATAGCAATCAAACTCTATTATAAATGATGTGTGGTATTTAGAGTTTTAGATGATTTATAATTTATATTTATTAATTTCATTTCTTCTTTGAATTAAAGGTAGTACATATACCGTGTAAATTAATATTATACATGCAATCAATAAAAAATTATATATTTGTTATGTTATATTAATATTTTAAAATTAAAAGTATATTTTAATTAGATATATGTTTTTCATTGATTGATCGTATAAAAATATTTTAAAGATATATTTCTTTTTCCCCTTCTTCTTTTACTATTTATGTATTTAATTTTGTTTGCAACAATGCTTTCCTTCAAAAGAAATGGTTCAAATTCATAAAATTAAAACACGGAATTGTTTATTTATAGTGTTATAAATAATAGGTATTTATATCGTTTACATCTAAATATGGAATATAAGTTGTGATTCACATTGTTACGAAATATAATGTAAAAGGATCTATGTTCCAAATTAAAACTAGAAATGGTAAATATGAAGTCGGCTAGAGCGGCTGAGGAGTGTTTTCTAATACGTTGGAATGGAGGGACCTACAAGAATACTATTCAAAACGTTCAAATTAGTGAGATGTAGAAAAAGTGTTAATGTGAGTAATCGAGAAAACATACTTGTGAACAAGATTGTCTTTGAGGACATGCAAGACGAGCTGCTGCACAAGATCTTAAATTTGTTAGGTTAAACTATAACTAAATAGGACCTCATATTATATTTGTCAGGGTTAAACTATAGCTAAATAGGATATCATAATATATTTGTCTGGTTAGATCGTGATTAAATAGGATCTCATAATATATTTTTTATGGTTTACCAACTCTTTGAGAGATACATCGCCATTACCAAATATGGAGAATATGGTTCTATGTGTTATAGGCTTTAAGGTTTTGATGATGACAGCTGAACAAGAAAATTTCATAACACAAGTATCATTCGTCAAGAAGCAAACAAAAAGAAAATTGTCAAAGTTCTACTACTAAAAGTTAAACAAAGTCAAATTAATCAAATGAAAGGAACCAGAGTTGTGAAAGTTATTCTGGTCTTGTGCTTAATATTTTTAATATTGTATTTGATTAGTTGTATGTAATTTAAGCAAGAGTAAGTCTTGAAGAATTGAGGTGATATGCGCACACACAAACACACACGCACTAAAATTATTTTAAACTTTTTATTTATTTTTTATTTCTTCCTAAAACCAATCAAAGAAAATGTGGATAGGTGGGGTAGCTTAGTTGGTAATTGTTAGTTGGGTTAAGGGGTTGTTGGTCCAGGGTTCAAGTCTTAGCAGCGACATTTGTTTGTATTTTCTTTCAAAATGTAAGTTAAAGTTGAAGGTTGTAAGTTAAAGTTGTAATAAAACTTGGTGTAAAGAAGGTTGTTGGGTTGAACTTGTATAAATCCTCAAGTTATTGATAGAGGAAATTCTTGGGAACTAAAGTTGGTTGCATGGTTTAAGGTAAAACTATGAAAATTTCTGGTGTGATCTCTCTAAAGTTTATCTCTTTTTTTTTTGCTTTTATCTTTTCCGTTGTTTAATCTCTACTTTGACCTTCTTCTTAAAACTAGTCTTTTTTAAACTTCGGGCAACTGTTGAGGATTGATGTTGTGGTCACTTGGCTACTAGCCAACATCATTGGTCCACTTGGATAGTTGGACATTTGTTAGGTTACAAAAGAAAGGGCAACCCGTGGTTACCATATGGTGATTTAATCAGTAAGGTTTTGTTCCATTCTAAAGTCAATTTATAGAGGAAAAAGATTGTTCGTAGTTGCACAAAAATTAGGAAAAATACTCTGAAGTATGTGAAGTTCAAAGACAACAATGGGGTCTTATAGCATATTTCCCCTCCTAAGAATTTGCAACAAGCTCCCCCACAAAAAGCTCTTCAACAACAAGAGTCATCAAATGTGGAAGATTTTGATTTTGAGTTACCATAGACTCCTCAAACAAAAGGCCTTCTCAACTCAATCTTAACAAACACTTAAGATAACAACGGGATGTGTCGAGACAACACAAATCACTTTGTCGAATGCCAACCCATGTAATCTTCCTTTCAAATCACATGGCTAACTCTAGAATACTAGTTCCTATTGGGCTATTTGATGATGATAATGATGGCAACAATGAATAGTTATTTCATTCTATTTGTTTTTCTACTTTTTTATCTGGTAGTTTGCTTTTTTTTGTTCTTTTATTTCTTTTTTTAACCCTTATTTTTAATATATGGATTTTGTTGTATCGTCCATAAAATTGTTCAAATGTTTTTTATGTGTTATTTATCTAGTTCAATATGACATTTTGTCAATTTGTTCATCTCTCTTCTTCTTTTTCTTTCCCACTGTTCGATGATGACAAAAAGGTAGAAGTATACTTCAGGAGGAGTAGAGTATTTTTTTAATCTGTGAGATGAAGTTAATTACTCAAATATTTTCATTTGTATTTTTTTGGTTTACCACATTCCTGAGAGATGCATTGTCATCATCAAAAATGTGGAGAATATGGTTTTATGTGATGTACATATTAAAACATTACGTGGTTTTGATGATGAAAAAAGATCAAGGTAAAGTTATATCATAAACATTATCAGATATAAGCTATCTAAAAGCGAAGTTTATCACATTCCAATGTTGAAAGAAAATCAAGTTAAATCAAATTTAAAAAGATTAACATCGAAAGAAACTGAAGATGTGAAAGCTTGGATGGTCCCGCGCTTAAGTGTTTTAGTCTTTTTGATCAATTGTATGTAAAATAATTAAAAGTAAGTCTTGATGTACTAAGGAGATGCATACACGCACTAAAAAAATTCAAATTCTTCATCTATTTCAAATTTCTTCTAAAAATCAATCATTGCCATTGTTTAATCATTTAATCATGTTTTCTTGCCAATTAGGAAAGTTAAGTGTATTGTCTAATCGATTAGAGCTTGATTCTAATTGATTAAGGAACGATTGCTCCTCCTAATAGATTAGGAACCCTATTAATCAATTAAGGAGGGAAATATGCCCAGGGTTTCCTATTTTGGATAAGTCTAATCGATTAACATTGGATTATACTCTATTAGAGCGATAATTCTCGTGGATTGTTTCATTTTTTGAGCCAATTTTTTCCTATATAAAATAGGCTTATGCTCACTTCTAAAGCACAAATTTCCTAAACTTACTATTCTCTCATATCACTCATTATCCTTCTAAAATTAGTTTTACTCATTATACATTTCTTTATTGTTGAGAGAGTGAAAGGCTTATGGAGAGTGGTGTAATTTTGTTATTGTGTTGAAGTTATAATTTAAGAGCTTAATTATCTTATGCATTTGTAATTGACTTTGAAGTTTCAATATAAAATTGGTAAAAAAAGATATTGGTGTAAGGAAGGATGTTAGACTAATTGTGTGTAAAAGCTAAAGTTGTTGATAGTGGAAATCTCATGGGGAAACTCTTGGGATTTAGAGTATGTTGTGTTGTTTAAGTTTGAACAATTATAATTTCTTGTGTGATATCTCTAAGTTTACCTCTTTAATTTATATTCTTTATTTTTTGCTGCCTAATCTCTGCTTCTACTCAATTCTTAAAATCAACCTTTTGCAATAAGTTTTTGAAAATCTGAATAACACAACTCACCTCCCCCCCCCCCCCCCCCCCCCCAATTGTGTTTGAAGTCACTTAGTCAATACCAAATACAATGGTTCTAGAAAAATGGTGACAAACACATCATTTACCCAATTCACCACATGTGAAGTGTAGTTTATAAATATCTTGGTGAATTTAAGATGGAGGCATGGGTGATCCATAAATTTATCTTTCTCTATTTGTTGACGTTCTTCCAAGAGCTTATCCCCATGACATATTGGTGATTTTCTAAGATATTTAGAAATGCCTTGTTCATTGGAACTTCAAATTAAACATTATGTCTTTGTCTTTGAAATTCACCTTTTTCTTGTTGCAGAAAGCATTGATGAGGTAGCAATACCCATACACTTTGGTGTTAGAGTTGGCTAGATAATTGATTCTATGAGTAATTTTTATTGTAATAATGTCTTATTAAAAAAAAAGATTCAAATTCATAAAATTAAAATAGGGAATTGCTTATCTATAATTTGAATCTCTCAGTGACAGGCGTCCTCCATATCTCGTCTGGGAGTGGTTGGGGTCCAACACTTCCATCTTCTCCAGGGGATTTAACTCTTATTAGTGTTGTCTAATGTTGTGGACATCATCATCCAATGGCTGGTTATGACGGTGTAACTCTTTCATGGTGACATGCATCTCCACCAGGTTGTCGACATCACTATTTTATGGTGTAGGGATGAAGCTTTCATGTTAACCATGGTCGAAAGTGATTATGTGTAGGAGTGGAGGGTGACATAGAGTAGGGTGGCGATGATGAAGAAGGTGTGACCCAAGTTAGCTTTACAAGGGCCTACGGTAGGCCCTATTGTACTAGTCAAAAAGTACAGGAGTGTGTATCGCCCCCTGTAAGGGTTATGGCACTCAAAGGCCTTAGTAGGTTTATTATGTTGTATGGTGGTTAGGGCTTGCCCACGACAGCGAGAAGCATGTATGATGGTGTTTTATGGGGGTATAGAGGATCTGCCCACATGAGCTGAGAGGCTTTATATGTCAATGGTGTGCTTAGATATAAGCGTATGTGGTGTGTGATATGTATGAGTTAAGATTTGTCTTTTATCCACTTAGGGGAGAGGTGTTTACAAAAACATTTTTGGGCCTAGGTTTGAGAAATCCTTAGGGGAGGAAACCGCTCCCTCATGATCATAGAAAGTTGTTGAGCACCTTGTATTCAGAGGATCATGGTGGACTTTTTCTGACTAACGGTATTACACATATCACCAATGCCAGGGGTGATCCCTTCTACTTTGTGTGGATACTACCTAAGCAACGCCACTATGGAAAGGGCGCCCTTGTTTATAATACTCAAAAATATAACATTACACCTGGCTACTAGCCCACAACATTGTTCCATTGGGGTAGTTCAACATTTTTTAGGTTATCTAAGAACGAGGAACTTATGGTTACGATATGGTGATTTGATCACTTAGGTTTTACTCCGTGCTATAGTTCATTCAGAGGGGAAAGATTTTGTTCCAAGCTAGAAAAAATTTCGAAAAATACTCTGAAGTATATGAAGTTCAAAGACAATAATAGGGACTTAGGGCATACTTTCGTTTTTGAGCATGTGCAACAAGCTCCCCAATAACAAGCTCTTTCGCAACCAGGGTCATCGAACCTGGAAGATTTTGATTTAAGTTACTTGAGACTCCTCCAACAAAAGTTATGTTCAACTTAATCTTAACAAACACTTAAGATAACAAGAGGATGTTTCGAGACAAATCCATATCACTTTGTCGGATGTCAACCCAAGTAGAATTTCTTTCAAATCACATGGTTAACTTTGGAATATAAGTTCCCCTTGGGCTGGTTAATGGTGATAATGATGGCAATAACAAATAATTATCTTGTTGTATTTATTTTTCTATTGTTTTATCTGGTAGTTTTCTTTGTTTTTGGTTCTTCTATTTCTTTTTGTAATCCTTGTTTTAAACATATATGAACGATGTCTTATTGTCCACCTGTTTGCTCAAATGTGTTATATGTTTTGTTTATCTTGTTTAGTATGACATTTTTTCTATATGTTCATCACTCTTCTTCTTATTCTTCTTTCCCGCTTTTTGATAGTGACAAAAGTGGAAAAGTATACTCTCAGAAGAAGTAGAGTATTTTCTTTATTTGTGAGGGGAAGTTAAATAGTCCAATCTTTTCATTTGTATTTTTCCTGGTTTACCACATTTCTAAGAGATGCATTGTCATCATCGAAAATAAGAAGAATGTGATTCTACGTATTGTGCAGGTTAAAACATTATGTGGTTTTTATGATAAAAATATATTGAGGCAAAGATATATATATATATATATCAAAAACACCATCTGATATAAGTTATCTAAAAGAGAACTCGACCATATTTCAATGTTGGAAGCAAATCAAGTTAAGTTAAATTCAAAAGATTAACATCAAAAGAAACTAGAGATATGAAAGTTTACTTGGTCATGCGCTTAAGTGCTTTAGTCTTTTGGATAGGTTGTATGTAAAATAATTAAGAGTAAGTCTTGATGTACTAAGGCGATGCACACGTAGGCACACTAAAAGATTATCAATTTCTTCATTTATTTCAAATTTCTTCTAAAACTCAAGTATGGAAATTGCTTAATCAATTGAATATGTTTTCTTACCAATTAGGAAAGCTAAGCTCAATGTCTAATTGATTAGAGCTTGATTCTAATTGATTAAGGAGTGAGTTTCCTCCTAATCAATTAGGAACCCAATTAATCAATTAAGGAGAGAAAATGGCTTAGGATTTCATGTTTTGGCTAAGTTTAATCATTTAACGTTCCAGCATAATCGATTAGAAAACGGTAATTCTCATTGATTGTTTCCTATATAAAGAAGGCTTATGATCACTTCTAAAGTACGAATTTTCTAAGCTTACTATTCTCCTATCTCACTCAGACTCCTTCAAAACCAGTTTTGTTTCCTAAACATTACTTTAGTGTTAAGAGAGTAAAATACTTATATTGAGAGTTGTGTAATTTTGTTATTCTGTTGAAATTGTAATTCAAGAGCTAAATTTGCTTATGAATTTGTAATTGACTTTGAGTTTGCAATCTAAAATTGGTAAAAGAAAATATTGGTGTAAGGAAGATTGTTGGGCTAATCGTGTGTAAAATCTCAAGTTATTAATAGTGGAATTATTAAGGGGAAACTCTTGTTGTCTAGAGTAGGTCATGTGGTTTAAGGCTGAATAAGTATAGTTTCTTGTGTGATTTCTCTAACTTTATCTCTTTAATTTTTTTTTCTTTATTTTTCAGCAGCCTAATCTCAACTCCTACTCACTTCTTATAATCAATAAATTTAAAATCAACCTTTTGCAACAAAAAAAATTCAAAATCTAAATAACACAACTCACCCCATCCCTTCTTTTGTGTTAAAGTCACTTAGTCAACACCAAATACAATGTATCTTGAAAATCTGTGACAAACATTTCATCCACCTAATTCACCACATGTAAAGTGTAGTTATAAATATCTTGGTGAATTTGAGGTGAAGGCATGAGTGTTCCATCAATTGATCTTTCTCAGTTGGTTGAGGTTCTTCCAAAGCTTCTCTCTATGACATATTGGTCATCTTTCTAGACACTCAAAAAACGCCTTACTCATTGGCAAGTTCATATTAAACATTATGTCCCCGTCTTTGAAATGCACATTTTTTCTTGTACGGAGCATTAATGAGGTAGCAATACCCATACACCTTGGTGTTAGAGTGTGAAATTATGTTTCTCAGGGGATAGATGTCGAACACCATGCTCTAACAAATGGGTTCGAGAAGTTATACCATAATTAAAAAAAATAAAAAAATGAGTTATGCGAGTTGATGGTACCTAAAAACAATAAATAACACATATAATTCGTTACACTGTTTAGTGAAACCACACCTATGTCTGGAGGGTTGAATCCACAACCCAACGAGAGGAAATTCATTGTTAGTAGCTTGATACATTTAGACTTACAAGCAACAAAAAATCTCATGTTGTTCAACATATCTTCCTAATTCACCCACTTTCTTTCTCTATCACACAACATGTGATAGGATGTTACAACCACTAAACCCTATTGATCAACTTCTCAAACAACAAGTTACTGAAACATGGAGGTGTATATATAGATTCTACATTAATCTTATTGGGTGTAACGGTAAAAAGTTGAGACTAAGTCATTGATTGACTTAAATCATAAAGTGAAAGTCACCACTGTACTTTATTGTTTCCAAAAGGAAATTGGAAAATGAAAATAAAATTCAAAATAAAATATATATCAAGGTACAAGGTTTAATTATGCAAATGTAATGTATTAGCATCCTAAACATTCGTTGTACTCAACGGGATCCAGTATGTTTATTCTAATCAAAGGGTGTGTTATCAAAAGCTTAAAATTGCTAAACAAAAGCATGAATGAATTATTAACAAATAAAAAGAGAAATTTTTATTATTGCGTTCGCCCGAATTTTGCAACTCAGCGCCTACGTATCTCGCGAAGGAATCATAACATCGTAGTTCTTCTAAAAAAATTTGGTTTGTTTGTGTTTTTTAGTAAATGATAATAAGTTTCTCATTCTACTGCAGCTCGACCTTTGGAGACTCACACACTTGTCGTAGAAAGGAATTAACATGTTCTTTTATGAAAAGGTTTTCAAAAGAAAAGCCCGGAGGCAAAAAAGGTTTTTGATTGGTTGAGTCTTTTTTAACTTGAAAAGGGATTTGGTGATTTGAAACAAATTAAATACTATGACATGAAAGACTTTGGATAGTCGAGTCAAACGCCTCATATCCAAAGTAACTCCACATGTGCTTAAGGCTCGTGACACTTGGTTCACCTCTTTATTATTAGGTGTTTTTGAGATTTTTTGAGAAAAAAAGAAGTTTTTGTTTTTTAGAGATGCAATGTAAAAGGGAAGATAAAATCTATAGGAGAAACTCAAGTCCTAATATTGTCATGCAATATGGTCCTAGAGTTAAGGATTAGGGATTTCTACCTAATGTTGTCATGCTTGGTTTAGAACCTAGGGTCTAATGAATTCGCACCTTGAACAAGATGGACTCAAACTCCTAAGGGAACAGGTGATCACAAGAAAATGACAAACAAGAAACATGAACATCAAGAGAAATGGCACAAGAATCAACCAAACAACTAAGTGTGAAAGTATCAACCATCACCATTAAGTTGCAATCAAATAATGTTAAACCTCTAAGAAAGCTTTATGTCATCAGCAATCAAGCAAAGATGTGTCAAAGAGATTGGCTCAAGAGATTTAAAATAGAAATTCCAAACTACGTAAAAACATCGCCTACTTGTGTAATACTTCATATGCAACTATGTTATATGCTTCTAGCAATCAATAGAAGCCTAGCATGATACGTGAAAAAAAATAAAAGAGATTCAAGCGGTACCTAACGGAGAAAGTCTGTCGCTTCTTCAACTCTTGCAAAGATAAGAAAACTCTACATAAAGCTTCCTTGAGGAAGATTGCAATCTTAGATTACTTTGACACTTCTTGGAACTCTTCAGTCGGGTCTCTTTTATTCACCCATATCTCACAAAATTGCAATGGTGTTTGTATCGATTAACATGCCAAAAAATAGGGACAAATGATTACCAAATGATTAACAAATGATTATCAATAATAGTAAAAACTAAATTCTAAAGAACTTCTAGACAAATTCTGAAGAAAATTATCACTATTTTTTATATCCCTTTTTTGTACAAAATAATTAAAATGAAAATCAAGAAAAAATGCAACGAGGGACGTGTTGACTAGCACTAGTGTTGTAAAGAACAATTGGGCGCTAGGACCGTTTTTAAACTCAGTCCATTGATTATTTTTATTCAACTTCTAAGTTACCAAAAAGTGCGTTGGGCTTCAAGGAAAACGTGGATCCATCCCATCTAGGCACTTGACCCACCAACAATAATCAACATTATTACATATTTTATTATTCAACAAATTATTAATTGATTCAAAAATAAACAAAAATAAATTATGATGAATGATGATTATAAGAGGATTAGGGTTCCCAAATTGGGGACGATTGAGCTTTCATGAAAGTCTTTGAAGACATGGGATTTTGGCATAGGTTTAGGACAGGTTTTGCGTATGATTTTGTAATGAATCAAGTTTGCATCAATTTTCTTCCAATACTTGAATCAAAAATCAAATTGCCCCCAAGTTTTCAATCTTTATATCATTTGTCATTATTCTTCTAATTTTATCAATTTGTACCAAAAACTCACTTGAATGATGAATGAACAACTTTGAATATGTCTTGTAATGAGTTTGGCGATTTAACTTTGAATGAATTAGGATGGAACTTGAATGAACATGGAAATGATAGTGTGGTGTTTCTTGAAATTCAAAATGAACTTTGATACTTGAATTTTGGTCTTGTGGATAAAGTTGAATAAACTTGAAATTGAACTTTGAACCTAAAACCTTGAATTTGCAACTTTCTTTTAAATAGATCCCCATGAACAAATGCTTAAAATCCTTGTTAAACTTGAACAAAATTTTAATAATGGAACCACTTGAGTTAATAGACTTGAACTCAATGAAAGGTGAATATTTGAATGAATTCCATGATGAATGTTTTAACCTTGTAACTTGAATACCAATAAATCCACCTTCAAACCATCTTTAACTCTATAAAACTTCTGATTTAAAATTCTCCCAACAAAATTAACTTGCCTTACAATTAACAAGTACTTGAAGGAATAGTGATGTTTTGAACATTAGCAATCCATAACTTCAAACTCTTCTAGAACCATGCCTTGATAAAGAATTCCTATAAGAGATGTCTTTACCATCCTAGAAATTCCTGGAGGAATCCTTCTGATGAAGATACAGACAAATCTTGAAGTTGAAGACTACAATAAACCCTAATATTTACATTTGAATAAGAAAACCTTATTCTTGGTGTAGAGAATATGAGAATAGCCTTGTAGCCTGATGAATAAGAAAAATAAGCCTTGGACCTTAAGGAAAAATAAATCCATAAAAACCATGATCAGAACCTTAATTCCATACTTCACTGCTCGAAGAAACAGAAGAATCAGACTTTATTGATGTGTACACCTCAAACTAAAAAGAAAACCCTGACTTGAACCACTATTGATCCCTTGATCTCGCACAATTAAATCAATGATATACATGCATGTGTATGAGAATGAGGCATAATCCTATTAGATTAAAAATGTAAGAAGGTCAAAAATTAGGGTATAACATTAGGGCATTAGCGTGGAATACACGACATAAAATTATCACTCTAAAGTTCTTCAATTGTAAACTTGAATGCTTGAATTCCAATTTTTGTTATGTCCTTCTTATATAGCAATAATCTTCTGGGTTTTTCTCTATGGTTTTGCGGTTTGATTTGGTCCATAAATATTGCATATTCTTTTGGATATTTGATTTGTTCCTTGATTATCTCCAACAAAAAGATATGATTTGGTTTGTTACAAATTAAAATTTAAATCTCTTTAAATTTGATTTGATCTTCACAGTTGTCCAATAAACCATATAATCATATTTTTATCTTAATAACCACAAAACCTGATCCAATATTTGATCGAATATTCCTCTAAAATACAGCAGCAGAGGCCTGATGCGCCAGACTCAGATGTCGAGCAACATGCTGGGACATTGTGTCCAGCGTGTATTCCTTTTGCACCTTCATACAACTTTAGTAAGCAAGATCAATCTTGAACACCTTGAATGTTTCTTCCATGTTATTGTTTTGCAAAATGCATCCAATCCAAAGGATCATTTCACAAAGAACTTCAGAGTATGCTAGACAATTTTTATATATGTAATTTATTGGGCAAGAATATAAGAATGTAAAGGTCTAAAGCGGGGCTGAGTAGACCTCCTTACAAATTGATCGATTAAAATTTTCATTTATTATAAAAAGTATGAGAGTTTAAAATATGGTTTGGTGGGTAGAAACACAGTCCATACAAATTTTGTATGATTTTGGATAGTATATATACAATACTCATTTCAGTATACAAAATTGAATAATAGACATATCAAGTAAATGAGTACAATCTATCAATATATTAAAAATGTTTTACATAAGATGTGTAAATGTGAAACTTCAATATAATAAGAATTCTAGGATTACCGTTTCTAGGTTTAATAAAAACAAGAATAATTCGAAGATCAAATCTAACAAAACCTACACTTATGAATGAAATTGCTATTAATGCAATAAAACTTAACCACATGTGATTTTAAGAAAGCAATAAACCTAAGCATTCAATTCTACTCAAAATTAAAATAGAGAGATAAGGTAATATGTCATATGTATAGTGGTTCAATAATCGTCCTCGCTGTGTCTATTCCACTCTCCAATGGTTCCATTGAAATTTTTTTGTTCTTCCACTATGATTTTGACTATTACAAAAATGTGCAGTACAATAAAAATCAGAATACTCTTGAAAATTTAAAATCTTCGATATGTATCCTCATTGATTTGTACACAGTATCTTATATTGAATCCTTGTGAAGTTTTTCTCGAAATTGACTTAAATATTCAACCTCCAAGAATGTTTCTCCAAGTCTTCATTCTATAGCGATCTATATTGGACCCTATTGATATCTTGAGCCTTGGCGTGTTTGAATATTGAGAAGAACTCATACTTTTCTATAGGCTTCCACACAACTCTACCAAAGTAATTATGAAGAGAAGGATCTCATTCTTTTCTGCTTGACTTTTCAACCCCATCCACTGCCACATACACAATTTCCAAACCCCTAAAACCTTGAGAAATATTCAAAGGAAATGTTAATCACAATAACAATCCTCCTCACATATCTCACACCTTGAATATGAGAGTTAGATCCAAATGAAAATGGTCAAGGCAAGAGGTAGAAGATGAAAGATTATGTTTTCAAAACTCAAAACAAGATTCAAAACTCTTTTGAAAGTTGAGAGAACAAGTGTGTTTTGAATTCTAAATCAATAGTTGTTGTGTATGTTTCCCAACATTGTGAATGGGTTTTGATAAAAAAAATAGTTTTTATATGTGTTGGAGATCTAGTACAAAAATGAGAGAAAAATGATATTTTATTCGAGTCTAAGCAAAGAGCATGAGACGAGTCAAAATATTAAGTGATTTGAATCAAGACTCAAGAAACAAGAAAATCCAACTTTGTGATTTGAGTCATTTTTCTATGTTTTGAGTCATGATTTTTATGTTTCGAGTCACATGATTCGAGACACAAAAAAATGTGATTTGAATGACATTTTACATAACCAAATCCCAAAATTTGCAATATGTACTTGATTCGGATCAAGAAATTTGTGATTTGAATCAAGCCTCTATGGTTCGGGTCATGAATGATGTGATTTGAATTATGACAACTTGAAAATAATTCTTGAACATTATGTAATACTGATTCGAGTCACAGAAGTGTTTGATTCATATCACACTTTCATAATTTCATTTTTTTTCAAAATGTGAAGTTTTTTTTTAGATTCCAATTGTAACACCTCAACTTTAGTTATCTAATTTTAATTTAATTTATCTTAGTTTATTTAATTTAATTTAATAATATATTATAAATATTAAGAAAATTAGAGATATTTTAGAGTTGGGAGAAAATATAATTTTCATTAAAATTAGAGTGAAAGAGGTGTTTTGAGTAGAGAGCTGGCAATGTGGTAAGAATTAGTGAAATAATAGAATTATTATTTTAATTGAGTTTATTAGAATAATTAGATAATTATTATTTTAATTAATTTAGAATATTATTTGAATTAAAAATAAATAATAGAAATAGAGATCTAGTGAGGGCGTGAGAATAGTTGATGGGTGAGAGAAGTAATTGGGATATTATGTTAGAATAAATATATAAAGTGAGGAGACTTATGTATTGTACGTGCAAAAGTTGGAAAATAGACAGAGATAGACATATTTAGGAGAAACTTAGGGAGCGAGGGAAAATCCCAAAATACTAAAGCACTACAAAATAACTTGTGTTTTGCCACGTGAAAGCCACGTCGCTAACACCCAAATCACGCCACTACTCAAATTTTGCCACCTTAAGAAACACGTCGCTATATAGCGCGTGGCAATCTTGTTGCGGCGTGAAAAGCATGTTACCAAGTTGCCACGTGAAATTCACGCCGCAACATACTGTATAGGATCAAAGCAATTCAGAGCAGAGCAGAGGGTCAGAGCAGGTTTACATTTATATTTACGTTAGCTGTAGCGACGTGTTTTTCACGTCACTAATTAGTGACATGAAAAACACGCCACAACTTGTTTTATTTAAAAAAAAATATTTTGTGTTTTAAATATATTAATTCTGTTTTAATAATTAATATTATTTTTTGTTTTATTAAATTTATAAATTAAATATTATAATTTATTTATTAAATACAATATTATAAATCAAATTATCAAAAACAAAACTAAATATATCTAAATGTATAAATAAATATACTTAATATTATAAATTTAATAAACTCAAATTTAAATTTATAATATTTTTAAATATACCATATCATTATAAATTTATATTACACAAATAAAAAACTAAATACAAAATAAAAATAAAACTAAGCAGAATCATTAGAGTCGTCGGAAATGTCGGGAAGAAAGTCATCATTATTTTGGTGGTTATTATTTTGGCCACCACTGTTGGGATTTCTACCAAATGCTTGCATAAATTGTCGCATTTGCTCATTGTTGTACCCCAAAATTTGCCCTCGCATTTTACCACAAGAAATCTCAGCTTTAGGCATTTCCTGACTTTTCAAACTGGCTCAAGAATCGGTCAAACAGACTTTTCTCGTCAGTCAGACGCAATTAGGGTTTTTATTGATCTTTCAGGGCTCTGGATTGTTTCACAAAGTTGGCTTAGGGTTTTGGTTGATTCCGGCTCAATTTTGATCAGGCGAATGCTCTTTGGCATTTAATCAGGAATTAGGGTTTGTGCGCGCATTCTCAGAAGGATTTAAATTCCACAGCACTTTGCAAGTTATTCCGAGATTCGGTTTGAATTCACATTGTTTTGATTTAATCAGTAAAAGAGACAGTTGGTTTGAATTCACGTTGGTTTGTTTGAGCCAGTCAAAAGAAATATGCAGTATTGGATTTACAGTGCTTGGTAAGAAATCAGTAAGAAAGGAATGCGTCTGATCAGTTATTGCGTTTGAATGTGCGTTGCTTTAGATGATGGAGGCGCCAAGTTCATTTATTTTGATCAACGAAGAATCAATGTTTAGTTGATTATTTATTATTCTAAGAATTAAATATTTGGAATTTAATTTTCAATTGTTTTAATTTAAGGAACTATAAATAATAAGTAAATAATTGAGGAGGGATAAAAAGAATTAAATGGATCAATAGAATTTTTATTTCATATTTAAACATTTGTTACAATTATTATTTAGATACAAGTATGCATTTACGAAGTATTTAAAATAATAATAGTTTACAATGATTAAATTGAAAATAAAACTATCCTATTTTTTCTAAATATTTTCTAAGTCCCTAATTCTTCATTCTTCACTTTGCTCCTCTCCATCCAAATATTCATCTGCAAAAAGAAAAGGAGAAAAGTCAGTGATTGATAAAATAAATAAAGACAGATAAAAAGAAATTCATCATTAAGGGCCACTGATTGGGATCAGTTAACCCTCTCTGCAAATCACGGGATTTCTCCCGGTTCACAAAGAGGGAAGAATTTTATTTAATCATGAATGCAAAGTTGAGAAAAAATGCATAAGTTCAAAATGTCAAACTGCATAGTTCAGAAGCAAGTTCAAACCAAACTGAAAATCAAATTGCAACTTTCTGTCAAAATCCAAAAGTGTCAAACTTGCTGTCAAATGCCAAAAAGGTATCCAGACTGTCAATAAGAAGATATGGCAAAGATATCAAAGAAAAGACAAAGTACCAAAGCTGTCAAGAAAAGACAAAATATGCAGAGGAAAACCATTAAGCAAGTTATGCACTTTTCATCATTTGCCAATGGCCCCTTCAGAAAAAGTACAGCAACAAACATATTTTAACATATTTAGCTGTACTAAGAGAGAAGAAAAGAGATAAGTAAGCAGGGTTCAGGCTTTAGGCAAGAGGCAGAACTAAAACCAACACACAAAAAAAAGATACAAACTGCTAAGCTTGAAGCTTAACCACAACCTGCATTGGCTCAAACCCGCTTAAACCATCAAAACCTCATAACCTGTCAAGGCCAAGTCTGCACCTGCCTAAACCAGCAAAACCAAGTCCAAGCCTTAAGGACAACCCTGCCTGAAGCAAACTCACCCTACTGTCAAACAAAAACCTGGCCTAAACCATAACAACCAAACCTGCTAAGCCCTTTAACCGGTTAAGGCAAAAACCAGAGCTAACCTGCTAGGCCTAAAAACCTGAAGCATAATAAACCAGTTCAAGCCTGTCCCTGCTACCTCAAACGCCTAAACATCAAAAACCGTTACCTACTGTAAAACATAAAACCTGCATTAGCTCAATCCAACAAGCACAAAAAACCTGAAGAGGCCTAAACCAGTAGTAAAAACCTGAAGCAAACTCACCCTACTGTCAAGGAGAGAACCTGTTGTTGTACCCCAAAATTTGCCCTCCCATTTCCCCAGCATTTTCTCATCACAAGACCTTTGAAGATCAAGATACAGTTAGGGTTTCCTCTGCTCAAGGCTTCTCCTTGCACTGTGGACTCAAATTAGGGTTTGTGTTTGCCCAAGGATGTTTTGACCTAAAATGCCTAAGATGACTTTCATGCTTCATGTTGGACTCCCAAGTTTACCCATACCAAGTTTCAAGTCTTGATTCCAAGTTTTGCCCAGTCAATTAGACAGTTGACCTAGAAATCAGCTGTATTGGGGAAAAAGTCAACTGTGGCCAATTGACAGTCAAACCTCATGAAATTTGATCCACATCAACATTATAAACTCATATAGACCATTTGATCAAGTATGGATCACAATTCCCCAAGAAATTTGATCAGATCACCAAAAGGGCAAAATGGTCATTTTTAGGGTTTTGACTACACAAAGGCAATTTTTGACTGTTTGACCTAACCAATGGCAAGCCAAGTTCACATATGGCCTCAAGGACTCAATGGAATTATCTTGACATGTTCATCAAGCTCAAAAGACCCCAAGTACACAAGATTGACAGTTGAATTTCCCAGTCAATTGATCAGTTTTGACTGTACACTGAAAAGTCAAACTTTGACTTTTTGGTCAAAATCAAGAGTCAAGATTCATTTTTCATCAAAACATTCCAAATCATGAAACTTTTTCACCAAGAAATCACAAAATGCAAATTAGGGTTAGAAAATGGAATTTTTCATAACTTAGAATTTTTCTAAGTTATGGAAAACCCTAATTTTTTCCCAACTTTACCCCATCTTTTCACCATGATCCATTTGGATTCAAACAAAAGTCAAAACATGAAAGTTGTATCTTGTTGCATAGTCTACAACTTTGATTCACAAAGTTTTCTCATTTGAAGCTTGTATCTCAAGTTATAATTTTTTGAATAAGGGCACTAAACCATCTTTTAACTTAGTGAAATTTGACCTATTTTGACAAGGTTTTCTACCCTACTTCAAGGCCACTTTTCATACCCTTCCACTTGGAATTTTGATTTGCATTTCAAAGATGGATTGTAGTACACATTCCAAGCTTTCCAAAATGTCCAAGAACTCATCAAACAACCTCATAACTTGAGAGATTCGAATTTCACAAGTTGGCAAAAATTCACTTTTGTTCTTCATCAAAGCATGTTCATAAACTTGGCAAATTTGAACTCAGCATAGTTTGTGCTACTTTACAGGTCCTAAAACCAAATTACACTCCTTAATTTAATGCAAAACCAATGAATCAAGTTGTTATTCTAAGCCTTTGGTCATTACACAAGGAATTGAGCCTAAACTAGAAAAAGCATTATTTCCATTCTTGAAAAGCTTGCTTTATGTCAATTAGAAATCCAAGCAAGTACAAGCAAGATCTTCTTGGAACAAGTTTGTGAGCAAATTGCACTGATCAAGGCAAGGGATAGCAGCATAGTTAGAGGGCATGTACTGACCTAGAAAGCAAAGTGGCATTTTGTAGCTTAAGTGTGAAGAAAAGTCCATAACTTATGCTAACTCTCATCTCAGCTTAGAAACAGAAGAACAAAGTTATCAAACACTTTTCATAGACCAAATCCAAGCTAACACACGAGCCTTTGCCATCTGAAGCACCCTCCATCTCAAAATCACCTCAAAACTGCACAAACAGGGGAGCCCCTGCAGTTTGAGTGCAAACTCCCAATCCCTTCAAGCATTTTGATTCAAACCTTTTCCTTTACCTTCCCTACAATATATGCAAGCTAACCATGTCCTAAAATCAGACCTGTAACACCTCCAAGCCACTTCACCATTTTCAATTTTCTGTTTTGCAGTTGGAGTTCACTAGCTCGATTCAGGGAGTTTCAAGACAAAGTAGGAATTGGAAAAGCATCCTTACACTTCAAGGAAGCTGTACAAGTCATCATTTCACTCTGAAACATCCTCCATTGCCCAGCTCGATTCCAACTGAACAGGTATATTCATGGAGTTCTATCTCTCTTATTAGGCATTGTTAGCTTTAGGTTTTTGAAGAAAACATGTCACAATCATAGCCCTGAACATGCTCATATGATTAGATTTCATTTATGTTTCGTGTGCTTAGAGAATTTCATGTCTGAACATTGATGAAAAGTTAGGTCAGAAAAGAGGGGGAGAGAAATTCTCCCTCATCTTAGAGAGATAGGTCAAGTTATTTATATGGTTGAAACCGTCTCTTCATGCTGAACATTTCTTGTGTTATGAGTTTTTGCTGAAAAGCCAAGAATCAGGAGTTAGACATTGAAGCAAGAAGCGCGCGTTTTTTTCAAACGTTTGAAGCTGGAGGTTGAAGAAGGAGTGAAGTGGGCTGGGCCTGTGTAATTTTGATTTCCACACCATCTTTCTTGATTCACACCCCCCTGAGCCCATTTGTTTATTTTTTAACATTTTTGACTTTTTCTTTTTTGTTTGACTTTGTTTATTTTTTCTCATGACATTAGAAAATTAAAAATATTTTTTTTTATCATTTTTTGCATTTATTGCATATTTATTTGTTTATTTTCTTTATTTGTACATAAATACATATATACTATTATTAGAGTAAATATAAAAATATTATAAATACAACTTTTATTTTTTGTTTACATTCTGAAAATACTTCACACAAAAGATACCCTTTTTTATTTATTTTATTAAAGTATTAAATAAATATTTATTTTGTATATAATACATATTTAGGGTTTAATATATAAATATATATATATATGTGATTATTAATATATTTAAGACAAAAATATAAAAATACTTGAATTTTTCATTTTTATTAATATTTGATATAAAAATACCTTTTTTCACAATACACTTCATTTTATTTTATTTTTATAAATAATAAGTAAATAGTTGTATTAAATTAGAAAATAATACTTTTTTTTTCTTTAAAATTAGGGTTTTTTACCCTAAGTCCAAAATACTCAAAAAAATAATACATTTTTATTTTCTTTTCCCTTTTACATAAACCATACTTTTCTCATACACATAAAAACTTTCTTTTTTTGCATTTCACATATTTATTTAATTTCCATTTAATTATGCAATTTATTTACCTTGCAAATATTCAATTGATGTAATAATTTAGATTTAAATTCTTGTCAATATCCCCATTTGGACCTTTGTACCCCCCTTCCCATATTTGGTTGTGTAATAGCTTAGTAATTTTAATTTCGCACTTTATTGCTTTCTAATGATAACATGTTAGAATTAGGGTTTGTATGCGAAAAACGATAAAAAATAGTTTGACCTAATACAAGATAAACAAGCATGAAAATGGACACACAAATCACACTTGCACCCCCTAGGGTATTCCACTTGTTGCCTTCAAATAAATGGGCCATATTGTATGTTAAACTTCTTTGGGCAAAACAAACAATTTGAATGATCATAGTCCCTCGACAAAACTTTTCAAAACAAACAAAAACAAATGATCAAGTCCCTTAGAGAAAATTGCCCAAAGACATTTAACGCCGTTGCAATTATGGTCCAAAACGATGACCCGCGCCTGTCCCTCTCACATCCTAACACAAACTTGCCCACCAAATACAATGGTGGAGCAAACTTGTCAAAAGGGTTAAAAGTATAGCAATGATCTTTTGAGAAATTTAGGAGTAGATAACCTCTTAGTTACTTGAATCAACTTGCAAAACAAAACACTTGTCTAAATTCAAAATCACACATCACAACACTTTCAAAACAAAACTTTCAAAAACAAAATGAAAACTTTTTCAAAAGACATACATCTTTGTATACATCCCCACATGGATCATTACAAAGGTTGCCACCACATTGGCCTCTTTTCAAAAACATTTTCAAAACCCACACACTCAAGCACCATTTAAAACAATTGAAAACAAAAGGCAAGTGATCTAAGCAAGTAACTAAGAGCCCATGGATAACCATGGATAGAAAGGGTGCTAATACCTTCCCTTTCTATAATCTACTCCCCGAACCCAAGAAAACATCTCAAAAGGTTTTTGCTGTGCTTTTTAACCTTTCCTTAGGATAAAATAAAAAGTCGGTGGCGACTCTTGCTAACCGCAACATTTGCGAATACAAACGCAAACCTCAAGTCAGTTCTCCCACCGTATCACAGAACTGGCGACTCTGCTGGGGAAGAACTTTTAAAGTGGAGTAACCTTAGGGTTTAGATCACCTTTGTTTTCAGTTGCTTGCTTTGTTTGCTTTTACATCTTGTGGGCTTTGTATCGGAGTTTTATAGATCCTAACCCGGATCTGGGAAACCCTTTTAGGTAGCAACAAGGCTGTGAGGGAACTGTGCGGGGTATACCGACATGGTTGAAGCAGTCTGCTACGTTGATGTGGCACTTTGGTGTGTACCGGTAACCCTTGAGTTCAGTCAAGGAGAATACGGGGCCGCCGCGTGGTGTCATGAAGCATCAACTGACCTTAGGAACCTTAATTGAACCATCTTGGCCTTGTTAGGGTAGTGAGATAACTGACTTTGGTGCAGTCCGAGGTTGGTTGATACTCGATACTACACTCAATTGAGGGTTGCTTTCCTGGAATATTTCGGTCGCCAGTTCAGTGGCTAAATCGAAACGATGAACAATGAAAGCAATCCAGTGATATTGGGACCCTTAGAACCCGGTTACTTTTGATAGGACAGGTTGAGCCCACCAAACTTCAAGAGGGTAATACCCAGACCCCATGCAGGCCTAAACTCTAAGGGCTTGTGTGACTTGTGTGCCTTACCATGTTTGCCTTTGTGAATATTTATAGTATATTTAATCATCACATCATTACATCATACAAACATCATGAGCATTGACTAACCATTTCAAGGGTTTCGAATCTTCATATTTGTCTTTGTTTTATAGGACATGGAAACTGCTCGCAGAAAGACAATTCAAATTGGCCTTGTAAAGATCCCCCCTCAGCTTAAGGAACTTCTGTCCAGGATTCCCGAGAGTTCTTCATTCAGTGAGAGACATGGAAGACTCATCAACTTGGTTAACACCAACATTGAGGAGGACTTGATAAAGGTCCTGTTCCAATTCTTTGACCCTCTGCATCACTACTTCACCTTCCCGGATTATCAATTGGTGCCTACATTGGAAGAGTTCTCCCGACTTCTGAAGGTCCCTATCCTTGATCAACTACCCTACAACGGTACGGAAGAGGAGCCCAAGCTTGAAGAGATTGCTAAAGCCTTGCACCTACAGACATCTGACCTCAAGGGACATTGGGAAGTTAGAAGTGGTATCAAAGGGTTCTTAGCTAGGTTTCTGTTTGAAAAGGCCCAAGAATGTTGGAACTCTCTTGACCTACGAGCTTTTGAGGAAGTTATGGCCCTCCTTGTCTATGGTTTGGTGTTGTTCCCTAATCCAGATCAGCTTATTGATATCAGTGCTGTCCAGATCTTCATGACCAAGAATCCTATACCTACGTTGCTGGGGGACATCCTTCACTCATGTTACACTCGAACCATGAGAAGAAGGGGTGTCCTTATGTGTTGCACTCCTCTCTTGGGAAGGTGGTTTATTTCGCACCTTCCACAATCAGTTTTGAAGAACGAGCGGGGTTTGAGATGGTCACAACGGTTAATGACTCTCACGCATGCAGATATACATTGGTGTCCTAGGTCCAGGGAAGACGTCACTATCATTGATCGTTGTGGGGAGTACCCTAATGTTCCTTTATTTGGAATCAAAGGAGGTATTACCTACAACCCATGCCTGGCTTGGAGACAGTTTGGTTATGCTCGGAAGGATGGCCCTCATGACATGTTAATTCCTGACATAGTTTTCGACTTCGACAACGATACTCAAGGACTTCGTCAGAGATTTATCAGAGCTTGGAGGATGCCAAGTAGGATAGACAGCAAGACATTGGGGCACCGGAACTCCATCCCGTTGGAACCTTACCTCAAGTGGGTACGAGCCCGCTCCCAGAAGTTAGTAATGCCTTACCCTCACATGCTACCTGTGATCAAAGAACCAGTCTTGGAAGGAGAGGCATCCTACACCATTCAACATCCTGACATGCCCACCTCCTGGGAAGAGATGCAGAAGAGCTGGGTCCAGCTTAAGGAAGAACGGAATTCTCTTAAGACCAGTCTACATGCTAGTGAAAAGAAGGTCCTGGAACTCACCCGCCTGCTGCACGAGGAAAGGAATCTCAACACCTACATCGCGCCAAAGAGGATGCGCAATGTTTTTTTATCTTAAGGAGTTATTTTGTAATATTTGGCCCATGAGGCATTTATGTACTAACGAATTTCTCCTTATTAATATAATGTGCGTTCCTTTTTGTCTACAACAAATTTTGAATATTCTAAATCCTTGAATGCATTGCATACATACGCATTCCATTGCACCATATGCATAGCAGGTACCCTATTTCACAGGTTGCTTAATTTTCTTCGCTGTTTATGTGAACAGTCATCATGAATCCAGAGTCCTCCAGTGAGCAAACAATCAAGGCCCTTCAGGCCCAAAGTGCACAGTTTCAAGAGATGGTCCTAAGCCTAGCCCAAGGTCAGCAAGAGTTGAAGACTCTACTCCTGAAGAAGAAGAAGAAAAAGAGGACTGCATTGTTCAACACCGGACGCAGATTTGGGAACACACTCCACAATGAAGCTGATCCAACCACTTCTTCTGCTGAGAAAAATAGTCCCCAAGGGGGAGGAGCTCCTAGTCCCGCAGTCTCCGACAATGAGACGGACTATAACGATGAACAATACCCACCTGCTGCTGACAGATACAAGCAATTGGAGGACCGCTTGAGCGCTATGGAAATTCAGAATGTGCCAGGACTGGATTTCGGAGATTTGGGGTTATCTTTTGGGGTAGTCATTCCACACAAGTTTAAGGCGCCTGCCTTCGCCAAGTATGATGGGGTCTCCTGCCCAAAGCTGCACCTGAGGTCGTATGTAAGGAAAATCCAACCTTACACGGCGGATAAGAACCTCTGGATTCACTTCTTCCAAGACAGCCTCTCGGGGTCTCAGCTTGAATGGTTCTACCAATTAGATGGAACTAGCATCCGACACTGGGAAGATTTGGCAACCGCATTCTACAGACAATACCAATACAATTTTGATCTCGCTCCTACGCGTACCCAACTTCAGGGTATGTCTCTAGGGACGGGTGAAGGGTTCAAAGAGTACGCTCAAAAATGGAGAGATTTGGCTGGCAGGGTGCAGCCTCCATTGACTGATCGAGAGCTGGTTGATATGTTCCTTGGGACTTTGTCTGGTCCGTTTTTCAATCATTTGGTTGGTAACTCCTCCGCTGGGTTCACAGATTTGATATTAACGGGAGAAAGAATTGAAGCTGGCATCAGGTCAGGCAAGATACAGAAGGCTGCCTCTACAAGTGCTGAGAAGAGGCCGTTTAAGAAAGAAGCAAGTGCCGTCTATGGTCCTAGAAGACAAGTCAAGCCCGAAAGTCGCCAAGCCGTCAATGCTTTGGTCATCTCCAAACCTGTTGCTGCTCCTCAGCAGTACAATCAACAAAGAAGTGAAAGGCCCAAGAGGCAGTATACCCGACTGAGTATGACATTATCTCAAATTTTACCCCAACTATTATCCACCAACCTGGTGACCCTCAAAGAAGCTCCTAAGGTCGTCAACACTGCGTCTCCTAAATACAACCCAAATGCCCGGTGTGCTTATCATTCTGATAGTCCCGGGCACACTACTGATGATTGCTGGGCCTTAAGAAACAAAGTGCAAGATCTGATCGACGCGAAAGAAATTCAGTTTGAAGCGCCAGAAAGACCAAATGTTGTAACGGCTCCTATGCCCCAGCATAGGGTGAATGCCATTGAGGAAGAAGTGTATGCTGTTTTGATAGATGAAGTTGTTACCCCTCTGAAGACCGTTAAGAAGAACCTACTGCGGGCCGGTTTATTTCCGGGTTGCGGTGAAGGTTGCCCATTCTGTGCTATTTCCCCATCTGATTGTCCCTTGCTGAGGTTAGGCATCCAAGGCCTAATGGATAGCAAGGAAATTCTATTCAAAAAGATTGCTGTTCAATTGGTTCCGATGAAAGAAGTTTCTGTGATTACCATCTTCAAAAATCCAATCAAGGCTCCCCCGAAGAAGCCTATTCAAATCATGACAATTGCGCCTGTGATCATTACTGTTCCAGGGCCCCTCTCCTACGTGTCTGATAAAGCTGTCCCCTGGCATTATGGGGCAGACGTGTATGTAAATGGAATCAAGCAAGAATTCGACGCTAGTGCCAGTATCTGCGATATCACTGGTCCAGCCAAGGTCACCCGCAGTGGCAGGTTCTTCTCGCCTGACATTGCACCGCCCGCTATTCGAAAACCCCTCCTCATAAAACCTGCAAGTTTACCTAGTCCTGTTGCTGATCAAATTGTGTCCCCTGCTGCCGAGTCATCAAATGCTCGGGGCAAAGGGATTGAAGAAGAGCCTGCCCGGATGGAGGCACCAATACCCGTAAATGCTGAGGCCTCCCGACAAGAAATGGAGGAGATTCTGAAAATAATAAAGAAGAGTGATTTTAATGTTGTCGAGCAGTTGGGGCATACGCCCTCCAAGATCTCCCTGCTCTCCCTATTGCTATGCTCCGAGGCCCATGCTAAGGCCTTGATCTCATTTCTCAAGACGGCCCATGTGCTGCAAGAGACGTCTGCAGTCCAATTCACTGACTGCATAGCGAATCTGACGGCGGACAACGGCTTGGGTTTTTCAGATGCTGACCTGACCGCAAAAGGAAGAGACCACAATGATGCCCTGCATGTCTCTATTGAATGCAGGGGCACTACTCTGGCACATGTATTGGTGGACACTGGTTCTTCCTTGAATGTTCTTCCGAAAAAGGCTTTAGATCGTCTGGATTATGAAGGCCTGGAGTTGAAACCCAGCAATATCATCGTCAGGGCTTTCGATGGTTCAAAGAGGATGGTTCATGGAGAGGTTAACATCCCTATCCGTGTGGGCTCTCAAGTGTTTGACTCTACCTTTTACGTGATGGATATACGTCCGTCGTATTCTTGTCTGTTGGGTCGACCTTGGATCCATAAAGCTGGGGCCGTGACCTCCACCTTGCACCAGAAGTTGAAATATCCCGTCAGGGGGAAGATCGTCACTGTGCAAGGAGAAGAGGAGTATATGGTGAGCCATTTGAATTCCTTCAGGTACATCGAGATGGACGGAGAGTTCATTGAAACCCCCTTCCAGCATTTCGAGGAGGTACATCCAATTTCAGCAGCTGCAGAGACAATGGCCGAAGAGAATGATTCCTTGAAGATGGCTTCCCTAAGGGATGCCCGGGCTGTGGTTCAGAAAGGCAATTGTGCACACTGGGGTCAGCTTCCTGACTTCACTCAGAAGAACGACAAGTTTGGGCTAGGCTTTACTGCAGAGGCTCAGAAGGCAGTGCGCAAAGAGAAGATCGGAAATGCTCCGGTGTTTATTTCCAGCTCAAGGGTGAACGCTATTGAGGAAGATGTGGAGGAAGCAGAGTTTGACAGTTGGATCTACCCGACTACCAGCGACGGACCGAGCAACTGGACAGCAAAGGATTTTACCCCTATCACATTTGTCACGCAGTAATTGATTTCTTTTGATTTCCAAATTTGTAACAAACAATATGTTAAAACTTTGTTGGCTCGGTGTCCTACCCGGGGCATCGTAGCTCCATTTGTGAGGGCTTTCTGTATGACATTTTCATATATCATCAATCAAAACATTGGACGTTTGTTGCATTTCAAATCTTGTGCTCTTTTTTCTTTCTGTGTTATACATATTGCAAAACAGCTATATTTACACACACTCACTTATACAGGTTTCAATCCACTCTGGATCTCACTGGTAACAGCTCTGCTACCGCCAGTTATGACTTCGAAAATCCGATCAACTTGGCCGAAGACGAAGGTGAAGATGATTGCGAAGTGCCTGGTGAACTCGCAAGACTGCTACTCCAGGAAGAGAGGGCTATTCAACCACACGAAGAGCCTGTGGAGACAATTAACTTGGGTACTGAGACAGATAGGAAAGAAGTCAAGATTGGGGCCAATCTAGAGCTCAGCGTGAAGCAACGATTGATCCAGACGCTACAAGACTACATGGAGATTTTTGCTTGGTCCTATGAAGATATGCCTGGTTTGGATGCCGACATTGTAGTTCACCACCTGCCAACCAAGGAAGATTACCCTCCGGTAAAGCAGAAAGTTCGGCGGATGCGTCCAGAGATGTCTGAAAAGATCAAGGCCGAGGTTATGAAGCAGTTTGATGCCGGATTCCTTGCAGTGACTTCTTACCCTCAGTGGGTTGCCAATGTTGTGCCAGTACCGAAGAAGGACGGTAAAGTCAGAATGTGTGTCGACTACAGGGATCTGAACAGGGCTAGCCCCAAGGATGACTTCCCCCTACCTCACATCGATGTCCTTGTTGACAATACAGCTCAACACAAGGTGTTCTCCTTCATGGATGGTTTTTCAGGGTATAATCAGATCAAGATGGCTCCAGAAGATATGGAGAAGACAACCTTCGTGACTCAGTGGGGCACCTTCTGTTATAAGGTCATGCCATTCGGATTGAAAAATGCTGGGGCAACCTATCAGCGTGCCATGGTTGCTTTATTTCATGATATGATCCATCATGAGATTGAAGTATACGTTGATGACATGATTGCAAGGTCTCAAACTGAGGAGGAGCACCTTGACCATCTGAGGAAGTTATTTGACCGACTCAAGTTGTACAAGCTGAGGTTGAATCCCAACAAATGCACCTTTGGGGTAAGATCCGGAAAGTTGTTAGGTTTCATTGTAAGTGATAAAGGTATTCAGGTGGATCCTGCCAAGGTAAAAGCCATACAAGAGATGCCGACTCCAAAAACAGAGAAAGAAGTCAGAGGTTTCCTAGGACGACTGAATTACATTGCTCGATTCATCTCACATCTAACTGCTACTTGTGAGCCAATCTTCAAATTACTGAAGAAAGATCAAGTGGTACGCTGGAATGATGAATGTCAGGCCGCCTTTGAAAGAATAAAGGAATATCTCCAAGAGCCACCCATTCTTATGCCACCGGTGGAAGGAAGACCTCTGATACTTTACTTGACAGTGCTTGATAATTCAATGGGGTGTGTGCTGGGGCAGCATGACAAGTCTGGCCGAAAAGAGCACGCTATTTATTACTTGAGCAAAAAGTTTACCGACTGTGAGTCTCGTTACTCACTGCTTGAGAAAACTTGCTGCGCTCTTGTATGGGCTGCTCGCCGGCTGAGACAGTATATGCTGACTCACACTACCTTATTGATCTCAAAGATGGATCCCATCAAGTATATATTTGAAAAGCCCGCTCTGTCTGGGAGAATAGCGAGATGGCAAATGATCTTAACAGAATATGATATCCAGTATACAACTCAGAAAGCAATTAAGGGAAGTGTACTGGCTGATCATTTGGCACACCAACCTGTGGACGATTACCAATCATTGAACTTTGATTTTCCGGACGAAGACATCATGGTGGTAACTGACTGTGAAGTACCTGGACCGGATGAAGGACCCGAGGAAGGATCCCGATGGTCTATGCATTTTGATGGAGCCTCCAATGCTTTGGGTAACGGCGTCGGCGCTGTAATCATATCTCCCAAGGGGACTCATACTCCACTCACCGCCCGATTATGTTTCAGCTGCACCAACAATATGGCAGAATATGAGGCATGTATCATGGGTTTACAAGCTGCAATCGATTTGAGGATCAAGTTTCTAAGTGTCTTCGGAGATTCCGCTCTCGTGATCAATCAGATCAAGGGCGAGTGGGATACGAAACACCCGAATCTTATTCCTTACAAAGAGTATGTGTCGACCTTGCTCCCCCACTTTGAAGAGATAACTTTTGAGCATTTCCCCAGAGAGGAAAATCAGCTAGCGGACGCACTAGCCACGATGTCTTCAATGTTCAAAGTTAAATGGGACAATGAGGCTCCCCGAATCATAATCTGGAAGTTGGATGAACCGGCGTACTGCTGTGAGCTCGAGGCTGAGAAGGTGACTGAGAAACCCTGGTATCACGAGGTGAAGAGGTACTTGGAAGCTCAGGAATACCCTGAAGGCGCATCTGTCAATGATAAGAAGTTCATGAGGAGGTTTGCTGCAAAATTCTTCCTCAGCAACGGCATTCTCTACAAACGGAATCATGATTCAACCCTGCTACGTTGTGTGGATAAGGCTGAAGCGGAGAAAATCATGATGGAACTGCATGAAGGTACATTCATAACGCACTCCAGTGGACACACCATGGCTAAGAAAATCCTTCGGGCAGGATATTTCTGGTCCACAATGGAAGCCGATTGTTACCAACACTCCCGAACTTGTCATAAGTGCCAGATCTATGCCGACAAGGTGCATATCCCTCCAGTTCCTTTGAATGTCCTAACGGCACCTTGGCCTTTCGCAATGTGGGGCATCGATATGATCGGTGAGATCCGACCGACGGCATCCAATGGGCATCGCTTCATCTTGGTGGCGATCGATTATTTCACGAAGTGGGTTGAGGCAGCTTCCTATGCCACAGTAACCAAGAGCGTCGTGGCACGTTTCATCCGGCATAATCTGATCTGTCGGTACGGCGTCCCAGAAAGAATCATTACGGACAATGGTACCAATCTCAACAACAAGATGATCACTGAACTCTGTGAACAATTCAAGATACAGCACCACAATTCTTCTCCCTACCGGCCGAAGATGAATGGGGCTGTAGAGGCAGCCAATAAAAATATCAAGAAAATTGTGCAGAAGATGACAGTGACCTATAAAGATTGGCACGAGATGTTACCGTTCGCTCTTCATGGGTACCGCACCTCAGCAAGGACATCAACCGGGGCAACTCCTTTCTCCTTGGTCTATGGCATGGAGGCAGTCTTGCCGATTGAAATGCAGATACCCTCCCTCCGGATAATGAAGGATGCAGACTTGAATGAAGATGATTGGATCCAGACTCGACTTGATCAATTAAATCTGATTGACGAAAAGAGGCTCACTGCTATCTGTCATGGTCAGACGTATCAAAAACGGATGATCAGGGCATTTAACAAGAAAGTCAGACCGCAAGAGTATCAAGTTGGGGACCTGGTAATCAAACGCATCATCCTTCCTCAAAGTGATCCCCGGGGCAAATGGACCCCTACTTACGAAGGGCCATTTGTGGTTAAGCGTGTGTTCTCAGGAGGAGCCATGATCCTAACCACCATGGACGGTGACGACCTTCCTCACCCCGCCAATGCAGACATAGTGAAAAAATACTACGCATAAATAAAAGACCCGCTAGGTTGACATACCTAGGCAAAAACAAGGGCTTCCCGGCGAACCAAAAGGGTTCGGGCAAAAATAAGGGATGAAATGAAAAAATCTGTACACCCGGCAAGTCGAAAACCTGAAAGGGCGGCTTGGGCAAAAAAAGGGTATCCCGGTGGACTGAAAACCCGAAAGGGCGGTCCAGGCAAAAGTTAGGGATAAAAGCGTAACACTATGTCTCATTGGATCACTTCGCATCCGGAATTCGGCATCAACTATCTGGCTCCAGATTTCGGCATTGACCAATCAGCTTCATCTTCAACTAAGCAGCAAAGCGATGAGACGTTCGAAGACATAAAGGCAATAGCAGAGTTGGAACCCAGTGGGATTGTTCACATAGCTGTTTTGTTTTCTTTTTCAAAATGTAAACTCTATACTATTTGGCGATGTCCTCTTACTAGGATGTCAGTCTCTTGTACAAAAAAAAACGCCTATTCACAGGCAAAGTTTAAATCAATACAAATTCACTTGTCCATACAAATTACCATTGTTTTCCCTTTTTTCTGTTTTGTCTTGCGAAGAACGTCCAATGTTCATTTTTGATATATGCATTTGACATTAAATTGCTGATTCATAAATATTTGCATATAAAACAAGAGATTAATTACAGGTGACATCAAAGACAGGGGCAATGTGGAGTTGTCTAATGCAGTCTAGTTGTTTTGTCCGCCAAGGCACCAAGGTAGGTTCAACTGAAAAATGTGGCCAAATCATCTTAACTCCCCGCAGAGTAAAACAAGGTTCAGCAATACTTTCCCCAAGAGAAGTTGATCCCCCGTCGATCCTGAAGAAGCCCAACATTCCCGGGCAGGTCTTAAAGCTCATCCCCAGTAGATTCTGGAAGCTTATCCCCTGCAAAGTACGGACGTCTCGCCCGAGTTTTATTTAGAGTTATTTCCTCACAAGGACTTATAACTGGGTTATCCTCAGCCAAAAGCCACGGAAGATCGCTCTCGGCAAAGTTCCTTCAGTCCCCAGCGGAGTCTATCTTTGGTATTCCCAAGCAGAGTTTATCTTCGGAGTTCCCCAGCGGAGTTTATCACCATCATCCTCAGCGGAATCCATCATTAAAGTCCTCAGCAGGCCTCTCATCAAAACTTCGGCCAAGTATCTCTTCCGCAGAGCAGCTTCCCGGCCGTTCGTCAAGGATTTATTTTCCTAAGATGAAATTACACTCATAAACATTTCACATTTTCATACATCTTGCTTACATACATGATGAAACGCATACAACATCAAATGTTGAACATCATGACATCATGCATATCATACATCATGACATTGCATACAACTTACGTCTTTGCCTTTTCAGGAAAAAGACAATCTCAAAAACGACTACCTTCAACTGTCACAATTCCAGATTCGATACCTGTATCTAGCCAGGGCACATCTGAGAGTGATCAGTTTCTAGACTCGACTCCTGTATCTAGCCAGGGCACGTCCGCAGAGTTCAAAGATTCGATTCCTGTATCCAGCCAGGGCACATCTATCAACTACTACATTTCCAGACTCGATTCCTGTATTTAGCCAGGGCACGTCTGAAGAGTTCAAAGATTCGATTCCTGTATCCAGCCAGGGCACATCTGTCAGCTACAACATTTCCGGATTCGACTCTTGTATCCAGCCAGGGCATATCTGTTGACTACATTTCCAGACTCGATTCCTGTATCTAGCCAGGGCACGTCTGAAGAGTTCAAAGATTCGATTCCTGTATCCAGCCAGGGCACATCTATTGACGACTATTTCCAGATTCGACTCCTGTATCCAGCCAGGGCACATCTGTGAGCAACCAATTGTAGATTCGATACCTGTATCCAGCCAGGGCATATCTGCATCAGGAGACTGAGGATCAAACACCTGTAACAAGCCAGGAAGACATCCTCCTTCCTCAAATACACAAGTTTCTCGCAAAGGAATCTCTTCTGCGACCGACACTTCCAAATGGCATCTATAAGCCCATTCCCGACAAGGTTCCGTCACTTCTCCAGATGGCATCTATAAGCCCATCTCCCTATCCACCATCTCTCCAAATGGCATCTATAAGTCCATTCCCGACACCACATTGTTGAGACTCCAGCATGAGAGTGCAAATTTCCGGGCACTCTAGTGTCCAATCTCCTTTTACCCTCGAGTCACGAAAGGCAAACTTGCCCATCTAACTCTTCAGGTCCAAGAAGATTGAACAGGGGCAACTGTTGTACCCCAAAATTTGCCCTCCCATTTCCCCAGCATTTTCTCATCACAAGACCTTTGAAGATCAAGATACAGTTAGGGTTTCCTCTACTCAAGGCTTCTCCTTGCACTGTGGACTCAAATTAGGGTTTGTGTTTGCCCAAGGATGTTTTGACCTATAATGCCTAAGATGACTTTCATGCTTCATGTTGGACTCCCAAGTTTACCCATACCAAGTTTCAAGTCTTGATTCCAAGTTTTGCCCAGTCAATTAGACAGTTGACCTAGAAATCAGCTGTATTGGGGAAAAAGTCAACTGTGGCCAATTGACAGTCAAACCTCATGAAATTTGATCCACATCAACATTATAAACTCATATAGACCATTTTATCAAGTATGGATCACAATTCCCCAAGAAATTTGATCAGATCACCAAAAGGGCAAAATGGTCATTTTTAGGGTTTTGACTGCACAAAGGCAATTTTTGACTGTTTGACCTAACCAATGGCAAGCCAAGTTCACATATGGCCTCAAGGACTCAATGGAATTATCTTGACATGTTCATCAAGCTCAAAAGACCCCAAGTACACAAGATTGACAGTTGAATTTCCCAGTCAATTGATCAATTTTGACTGTACACTGAAAAGTCAAACTTTGACTTTTTGGTCAAAATCAAGAGTCAAGATTCATTTTTCATCAAAACATTCCAAATCATGAAACTTGTTCACCAAGAAATCACAAAATGCAAATTAGGGTTAGAAAATGGAATTTTTCATAACTTAGAATTTTTCTAAGTTATGGAAAACCCTAATTTTTTCCCAACTTTACCCCATCTTTTCACCATGATCCATTTGGATTCAAACAAAAGTCAAAACATGAAAGTTGTAGCTTGTTGCATAGTCTACAACTTTGATTCACAAAGTTTTCTCATTTGAAGCTTTTATCTCAAGTTATAATTTTTTGAATAAGGGCACTAAACCATCTTTTAACTTAGTGAAATTTGACCTATTTTGACAAGGTTTTCTACCCTACTTCAAGGCCACTTTTCATACCCTTCCACTTGGAATTTTGATTTGCATTTCAAAGATGGATTGTATTACACATTCCAAGATTTCCAAAATGTCCAAGAACTCATCAAACAACCTCATAACTTGAGAGATTCGAATTTCACAAGTTGGCAAAAATTCACTTTTGTTCTTCATCAAAGCATGTTCATAAACTTGGCAAATTTGAACTCAGCATAGTTTGTGCTACTTTACAGGTCCTAAAACCAAATTACACTCCTTAATTTAATGCAAAACCAATGAATCAAGTTGTTATTCTAAGCCTTTGGTCATTACACAAGGAATTGAGCCTAAACTAGAAAAAGCATTATTTCCATTCTTGAAAAGCTTGCTTTATGTCAATTAGAAATCCAAGCAAGTACAAGCAAGATCTTCTTGGCACAAGTTTGTGAGCAAATTGCACTGATCAAGGCAAGGGATAGCAGCATAGTTAGAGGGCCTGTACTGACCTAGAAAGCAAAGTGGCATTTTGTAGCTTAAGTGTGAAGAAAAGTCCATAACTTATGCTAACTCTCATCTCAGCTTAGAAACAGAAGAACAAAGTTATCAAACACTTTTCATAGACCAAATCCAAGCTAACACACGAGCCTTTGCCATCTGAAGCACCCTCCATCTCAAAATCACCTCAAAACTGCACAAACAGGGGAGCCCCTGCAGTTTGAGTGCAAACTCCCAATCCCTTCAAGCATTTTGATTCAAACCTTTTCCTTTACCTTCCCTACAATATATGCAAGCTAACCATGTCCTAAAATCAGACCTGTAACACCTCCAAGCCACTTCACCATTTTCAATTTTCTGTTTTGCAGTTGGAGTTCACTAGCTCGATTCAGGGAGTTTCAAGACAAAGTAGGAATTGGAAAAGCATCCTTACACTTCAAGGAAGCTGTACAAGTCATCATTTCACTCTGAAACATCCTCCATTGCCCAGCTCGATTCCAACTGAACAGGTATATTCATGGAGTTCTATCTCTCTTATTAGGCATTGTTAGCTTTAGGTTTTTGAAGAAAACATGTCACAATCATAGCCCTGAACATGCTCATATGATTAGATTTCATTTATGTTTCGTGTGCTTAGAGAATTTCATGTCTGAACATTGATGAAAAGTTAGGTCAGAAAAGAGGGGGAGAGAAATTCTCCCTCATCTTAGAGAGATAGGTCAAGTTATTTATATGGTTGAAACCGTCTCTTCATGCTGAACATTTCTTGTGTTATGAGTTTTTGCTGAAAAGCCAAGAATCAGGAGTTAGACATTGAAGCAAGAAGCGCGCGTTTTTTTCAAACGTTTGAAGCTGGAGGTTGAAGAAGGAGTGAAGTGGGCTGGGCCTGTGTAATTTTGATTTCCACACCATCTTTCTTGATTCACACCCCCCTGAGCCCATTTGTTTATTTTTTAACATTTTTGACTTTTTCTTTTTTGTTTGACTTTGTTTATTTTTTCTCATGACATTAGAAAATTAAAAATATTTTTTTTATCATTTTTTGCATTTATTGCATATTTATTTGTTTATTTTCTTTATTTGTACATAAATACATATATACTATTATTAGAGTAAATATAAAAATATTATATATACAACTTTTATTTTTTGTTTACATTCTGAAAATACTTCACACAAAAGATACCCTTTTTTATTTATTTTATTAAAGTATTAAATAAATATTTATTTTGTATATAATACATATTTAGGGTTTAATATATAAATATATATATATATGTGATTATTAATATATTTAAGACAAAAATATAAAAATACTTGAATTTTTCATTTTTATTAATATTTGATATAAAAATACCTTTTTTCACAATACACTTCATTTTATTTTATTTTTATAAATAATAAGTAAATAGTTGTATTAAATTAGAAAATAATACTTTTTTTTCTTTAAAATTAGGGTTTTTTACCCTAAGTCCAAAATACTCAAAAAAATAATACATTTTTATTTTCTTTTCCCTTTTACATAAACCATACTTTTCTCATACACATAAAAACTTTCTTTTTTTGCATTTCACATATTTATTTAATTTCCATTTAATTATGCAATTTATTTACCTTGCAAATATTCAATTGATGTAATAATTTAGATTTAAATTCTTGTCAATATCCCCATTTGGACCTTTGTACCCCCCCTTCCCATATTTGGTTGTGTAATAGCTTAGTAATTTTAATTTCGCACTTTATTGCTTTCTAATGATAACATGTTAGAATTAGGGTTTGTATGCGAAAAACGATAAAAAATAGTTTGACCTAATACAAGATAAACAAGCATGAAAATGGACACACAAATCACACTTGCACCCCCTAGGGTATTCCACTTGTTGCCTTCAAATAAATGGGCCATATTGTATGTTAAACTTCTTTGGGCAAAACAAACAATTTGAATGATCATAGTCCCTCGACAAAACTTTTCAAAACAAACAAAAACAAATGATCAAGTCCCTTAGAGAAAATTGCCCAAAGACATTTAACGCCGTTGCAATTATGGTCCAAAACGATGACCCGCGCCTGTCCCTCTCACATCCTAACACAAACTTGCCCACCAAATACAATGGTGGAGCAAACTTGTCAAAAGGGTTAAAAGTATAGCAATGATCTTTTGAGAAATTTAGGAGTAGATAACCTCTTAGTTACTTGAATCAACTTGCAAAACAAAACACTTGTCTAAATTCAAAATCACACATCACAACACTTTCAAAACAAAACTTTCAAAAACAAAATGAAAACTTTTTCAAAAGACATACATCTTTGTATACATCCCCACATGGATCATTACAAAGGTTGCCACCACATTGGCCTCTTTTCAAAAACATTTTCAAAACCCACACACTCAAGCACCATTTAAAACAATTGAAAACAAAAGGCAAGTGATCTAAGCAAGTAACTAAGAGCCCATGGATAACCATGGATAGAAAGGGTGCTAATACCTTCCCTTTCTATAATCTACTCCCCGAACCCAAGAAAACATCTCAAAAGGTTTTTGCTGTGCTTTTTAACCTTTCCTTAGGATAAAATAAAAAGTCGGTGGCGACTCTTGCTAACCGCAACATTTGCGAATACAAACGCAAACCTCAAGTCAGTTCTCCCACTGTATCACACCTGTCACTAACTCAAACACAAAGAGAATCAATTCAAAGCCTAATCATCAAAAACCAGCATCATACCTGCTTGAAGCCTAGAAGCAAAAACTGAGAAGTAGAAACCTCACAAAGCCTCAAGCCAACCTTGCCAAGAATCAGAAATGGTGCAAACATAGGATTCAAGCCTCAAGCCCTCAGAACTCGAAGAGTTCATCACAGGGACATTCATAAAACACCAAAAGCATTCAATTCAAAACCAATATTCAAAAGCAACCCAGGCATTCAACAAAGGCAACATAAAGCCCTCAGTAAAAAACATCATTGGGCAAGCTCAACAATCAAAAGGCAAAACGTTCAAAGGTAGCTACTAAGCAGTTTCAAAGACAACCAAAGCAACTGAGATAGAAGAAGCAACAGAGGCAACGCAAAAAAACAACAAAAACCCTCAGTGAACACATCATTGGGCAAAGGCAACTATCAAGCTCAACAATTTCAAAGGCAACCAAGGCAACTCAGAGAAGCATCAAAGACAACAAGCATACAGTGGCAAAGAAGAAGAAGAAAGAGGCAAATTCGAAAATAAGGTTTTCAGTCAAGTCATCATCATGAAACCCTAGGCAAAAGAGGTAGTACAGAAATACCAGGGAGCTCAAAGCGTAAACATCAACACCCTCCGCTCGTCAAGCCTCCTGAGCACTTCCATTTTCCTCCTCCCTGTCAAGGTAGTTTTCGTTTTCTCCTTTCCTTTCATACCTCACATAAGACAAGCAAAAACGCATTAAAACATAGAATCGGACTCAACAAATCAGAGAACCTTAACATGCAAATCTAAATGTTTAACGAATTTGAGACATGCCGTTACCTTGGTTCACCGTTGCCTAAGCGAACGTGAGGAGTAGGACGAGGTAGTGCTGGTGGCTGAGGCAAAAGATTCACGCTGAGCACTCAGAAGCAAACGAGGAAGATGAAGATGAACAGAACCTCCATGAACGCGCCGCTGTACAAACCCTAGACTGAACAACAAAACCATCTAACCCTAAAACGTTTGCCTCAGAACAATGGGCCTGATCCGTTCACACCCCTCTTTCAGCCCATTTCTTCTTTTTGTTTTCAATTCAGTTTTCAAAAAAAAACATTATTTCCTTTCTTTTTTTTATTAATTAACAAAATACAAACACTAACAATATTCTTTTTTTGGTTCATTTAGAAACTTATTTTCTCTATATTTAAAATTATCTTTTCTTATTATTTCCTATATACAAAGAATATCATTTGTTTCTTAAGATTAACATTTAATTGATATACTAATACATTAATACTAAAAATGCCTAAAGATATTTTTTTTTTTAATATACATAATTCCATTCTTGATATTTGATTAAAACACACTTTGTATATAAATTCTTTTTGAAATAAATACATTTTCCTTTCTTAAGAAATTTTTGTACATAAATAATAAAATACATCATTTTTTTACACCATGTAATTAAAATTGAAAACTTTTTCCCTTTCTTTTAATTAAAATATTTTTGTACATGACAAATGAAAAATACTTTTTTGATACATAATTGAAAACATTTTCTTTTCATTAAAACTTTCTTTTCATACATATCTAAATACAAAATACAAAATTACTAATTAATTAAATAACCATTTAAATTCTTTAGGTTAAAACAATACTTAATACATGTTCAATTTCACATCCTAACCTGTAAATAATTACATGCACATATACTTGTACACTTACACAATACATTCACATTGCTCCTATACACACTTGTTTATCTTATACATTGATATTCGTCATTTACATTTGATCGCAAATTCGATTTGGTTGTAACTTATTAGATACTATAAGTCTCATCCCCATTCATACACATGTACCCCCACTCCCGGATACTTATTTTGTAATAGCGTAGACTTTACATTTCCGCAATTTACAGTTTTCCAATTATACCATGGTTAGACCTAGGGTTCGCATGTACATAAAATCAAACGCTAGATAACCTAATACAAGACAAATACATGAAATCAATACACAATCACACTTGCACCCTCTAGGGTAATCCCACATGTTGCCTTCCAAAATGGGCCATGCTTGCACGTCGAGTATCTTTGGCAAAACAAATTCAAATGATCATAAGTCCCTCGATGATGCTTTCGAATATTGCCTAAACGGAATGATCATAGTCCCTTCAAAGCAAATTGCCAAAGACACTTGGCACCATTGCATTCATGGTCCATCCGATGACCCGCGTCCGTCCCGAACAAACTTCCTAAATGCAAGATTGTCCACCAATTTCAATGGTGGAACAAAATTGTTAAAAAGGGTTGAAAACATAGAGAAAACCTTTGAGTACAATAGGGTAGACAAAACTCTTAGTTACTTGAGATCAACTTGCAAAAACACTTGCCTTCTTTTCAAAAACCACAATCCACAACACTTTCAAACAAACTCTCAAAACATTTTGAAACATCTTTTCGAAAAGATACACGCCTTTGTAAAATATTCGAGTAAAGAATTGTTACAAGGTTAGCCTAAGACAAGGCATCTTCTTCCAAAACATTTTCAAAAACACACATACACACACCATTTTCAAGCAATCGAAAATCAAGGCAAGTGATCTAAAAACCAAGTAACTAAGAGCCCATGGATAACCATGGATGAAAAGGGTGCTAATACCTTCCCTTTTCATAATCTACCCCCCGGACCCACGAAATATCTCAAAAGGTTTTTGCTGTGCTTTTTTAACCTTTCCTTTAGGATAAAATAAAAAGTCGGTGGCGACTCTTGCTCAACCGCACAAGTGCGAATGCAAACGCAAAACACTAGTCAGTTCTCCCACCGTATCACACTCATCCATATCAGCTTGCCTCTTCGCCATTGCCTCAATTTGTCTATTATGTTCACCCCTCATTGCCTCCATTCGGGCATCCATTTGGGCCTTCAATGCCGCCTCACGATCTTCGGACTCGCGTCTAGCCAATTGTCTTACCAGTTCTAACTGATCTGGTGTCAAATTTGTTTGACGTGACCCTCCTTCACCGTCTGCAGCTCTCTGATACAGATTTCTATCCCCACTCCTCAAGGTGCCCGCCAAATTTCCACCACCAAAAAAACACCCGTTAGGCCCCTTTCCCCCAACAACTTGACTCCAAATATAGAAATCCACATCTGGATAAACCGGTTTTTCTGGAGGAGGCGTATACTGGGGATTATGGGTCAGAAATTCTACAAGCAACGCCTGATAATCCTCCTACACATAC
This sequence comes from Vicia faba, assembly GCA_948472305.1. Lineage (NCBI taxonomy): Eukaryota > Viridiplantae > Streptophyta > Magnoliopsida > Fabales > Fabaceae > Vicia > Vicia faba. Next base: position 76,554,338 of record OX451737.1, on the reverse strand, counting down.
AATAAAAAAATCAAGTTAAATGTATAAGTAACATTAATGAAATTAAATGAAATAAAAATAATAATAAAAAATAAATAGCCACGTGATTGTAACGCCACAACTTATCAGCTGCCACTCAATTTTCCCGCCACAACATGTCACTTGCTACATGAAAATCACGTCACAAAATTGCTTAAAAAAAATTTTTAACATAAATTTACTTACCAGGGCTTTTTTTGTGCGCTCGTCAGTAAATCCTCCCGATTTCTTTGTCCGAGTCTCCTTAACCAGCTCAGTCATCAATGGTTGTCTCCCCAAACGCTTAGCCTAAATATAAAAATTAACTTAAGTTAATAATATGTTATAAATCCAAATATGACCTTAAAAAGTGGTAATAATTACCATGCGTCGAGCATGCTCAGCAGTACTAATACTTCCAACAGCATTAATGCAACCCTCTTTTTCCGATGCCCTCATCTTCTTTGCAGTTTCAGATTTAGCCTTAAATTCATCTGATTCCCAATACTTAAGAAGTTGTTCAAAAACTTCTTTGCCTATCCATTTGGGACGAATGTCCAAAAGGTGCCAATTCTCTAACACGTCGTAGCATGTCAGAAAGTCGTCTTGAACTCCTCCCAAAATAATTTTTTTTTACTTTGTTATGGTTCAGGGGATCCCAAACACATTTCACCTGCAATGTTGTATGACATTAAAATAAATAGTTAGATAAATTATAACAATAATGAAAAGGTCATTTAAATAAAAATAACTTAAGAAATAAATTAATTATACCTGAAATTGCTTGAACCATTCTTCTTTATCGGAAACTTCTCTAAAACTCTTCAAAAATTTTGTATAATTCTGCTGAATTATATAATTGATAACCTTAGCAGCAGTCCGACTCGGCCCGAAACTAAAACAATAATAATTGAATTAGCATAATTAATTATATAAAGTTATATTAAAAATGGAAATGTGTACTTATAAATAAAAATCAATAAATAAGAAACTTACGAGTTCCCTTCAGGCCATATCCAAAATCTCCCATCAATGGTATGAATCTCACTCAGATCATCATCCCCTCGAAGATCTCTCCCATCTATCTGATCATCATCCACACCAAGATCGTCATCATCCGACTCTGTGTGGGATGTGGGGGTGCGACCAGTCTGTGTGGGTCGTGAAGAGGTGGATCCTCCAGGCTGCTGGACGGATGGGGGCATCTGTGTAGGAAGTGGGGTGCTGGATCCTCCAGGCTGCTGCACGAATGAGGGCATCTGTATGGGAAATGGAAAACTATGCTGGAAGGATGAGGGCACCTGTGTCTGCTGGAAGGATGAGGGCACCTGTGTCTGCTGGAATGGTAAACCAGGTGGGGCCCCAGATGGACTAATAAAACATGTACTCCCAGATGGGAATTGAAGAGGACTCTGAGATGATAGTAATGGAGTAAATGGCATAGTACTGTCCATGGACATATGATGAACCTGACTCTGCGGGGGAGAACACATGGCTGAGTGAGGTGACTGGCATACTACTACCCTTGGACGCCTGGGCTTCCTACCACTATCACTAGGACCTTTACCCTTATTATCTTTGGGTGGCATTTTTACCTAATTAAAGAAAATACAAGTTAACATATACATATTCTCATGAATACATATTCATTAAATCATTCAATAAATGGTTCTTTGAGTAAAATTACAAGACACAATTCTCATGAATACATATTCATTAAATCATTCAATAAATGGTTCGTTAAGTAAAATTACAAGACACAATTCTCATGAATATAGGTTCACTATTCTGAATCGTCATGCTCGTCATCCATTTCATCATCGTCATCTGATGTGATACTATCCTCAGATCCAGAATCTTCATGATCTTCATCCTCATCAACTTGATTCCCCTCAACCATTGTATCAGACAAACTTGTAGTGTGTTCATCTGGAATCACATCATTAACTTCAACTTCATCAACTTGGTAAGCAACATCCTCCACTAGATCGTCCGTTTTAATATGACCCAATGGTTTTGTTTTTATTACAACACAACACCGTCGTTTACGTGGCACAAATGAAGGATAAGGAACATAATAAACTTGCCTAACAATATTTGACATTATGAAAGGGTCGTACTCTTTGTACCTCCGGTCCATTTGAAGAAAACATTCTTTTTAACCTTGGTATTATCAGAAGATAAAACATGGACTTTACTGCTACCCGTTTTTGGTTACTGTTAATGGCTCTATTGCGAACTTTATATCTTGGACTATGACAAAACTTACATTCCTCTGACGATCCATCTTGAGTACCAAACTCGTTGTCATAAAACAACATACAACCATTAATGCAACAATCAATCTTTCTTACTCTTAAACCCAACTTCGACACCAACTTCTTTGCATCATAGAAACTCGCAGGCAAGTTGTCTTTCGTTGCAGTTGAGTCCAACATCATTTTTGCGAAGTGCTCCAAACACTGATCAAGAACATTCCAATTTGACTTGGCGGCCAATAATCTAACACACATTGATAGCTTTGAGTCTGACGACCCCTCAAACAATGGCGTATTCATCTCATTCAATAATTGATAAAATCTTTGCGCTTCCTCATTCGACAACTCTTCCCCGTCAAAGTCTTCAGGTTGATCATAGGTCACGTTAACACCAAAAGCATCACCAACCATGTCACCTATCAGATTAAAGTTTTCTTCAAATTCCATAGGTGGTTGCATAACCGGTTGACTACTTGAAGCATTTGTGTTGCTAGTCTCTGGTACATTACTCGGCATTGTTTCACCATGATGCGTCCAAACCCAATAATTTTCAATGAAACCTTTCCTATGCAAATAACGTGTTATTTCCTCTGGGTCACTAATTATATATCTACATCCACATTTAAGACAAGGACACCTAACTCCTCCTTCACTTTGACAATGTTCCTGGGCAAACGTCCACGCGATAAAACCATTAACTCCGTCTATAAAATTGGGTTTAAGTGCGCGTCTTCCTGGATATAGTCTATCGTACATCCAACTACGATAATACATATAATATTCCATTTACTGCAAATTTATATAATCAAAACCTATTTAATTAGAAATATTAATTAATAAACTTAATAATAATCCTAAACATATACAATTAAAGATAAATATATGCTTTCAACAATATTTATAAACTCCTAAAAATATTTTTAAACACTTAAAATTTAATTTAAACACCTAAATTTTATAAACTCCTAAAAATTTAAAAACTTATTAAACTCCTAAAAATTTAATTTAAACACTAAAAATTTATAAATTCCTAAAAATATTTATTTATTTTTAAACACTTAAAATTTAATTTAAACACCTAAATTTTATAAACTCCTAAAAATTTAAAAACTTATTAAACTCCTAAAAATTTAATTTAAACACTAAAAATTTATAAACTCCTAAAAATAAAAAAACGTAAACTCCTAAAATAATTAAACTCATTCATCACAAATTAATAATTAATAATTATTATAAACTAAATAATTAAACCTAACATTTAACTCAAATACAGAAAATATATATATAACCCAAATTCAACAATTTTAACCCAATGCAAATTAATCAAATTCAGAAAATATACTAATTTCAAAAAAAAAAAAATTCAAGACATACCTTTTATCTTGTAACTCCTTCAATCTTCTTGTCCCTTTTTGCAATCTATACTTCTATATTCTCCTTCTCTATTAAAAAAAAATTGAAAAAAAATTATACTCAAATAACACATCAAAAGCTATTAACAAAGTATAAATAACATGAAATTGAAATTACCTTACAAAATGTATGAAGATGGTAGGAATTTTAGTGTGGAGAAGAAAATTTTTTGGTGAAGAAAATGGGTATGGAGAGGAGTAGGGAAGGTTGAAGAAGAAGAATGAGAAACATAAACGTTGTGGAACATTTTGATAAATTACATAAACCAAGTAGCGACGTGAAAATCATGCTGCAACGTTGTCACGTGATTTTCACGTTGCAACAAACTTACAACTGTTTTCTCTTCCTTCAAAACCTGAACACGCCAGTGTTGGAAGTTGTGATTTAATTAATTTTGTGACATTTTAATTAGCGACGTGAATCCCACGTCGCAACTTTTTTTAACACAAAAAAGTAACTGACACACTTAATGCTTCTGTATTATATTATTAAAACACGTTGCCACGTGATTTTCACGTCGCAACTGGTTTTATTTAGCCACATGAAAATCACGTGGCAACTTCACGTGGCTGGGTAAGCATTTTCTTGTAGTGAAGGTTTTCATCGATTGATAATTTTAAGGTAAGGGGGGACTCTTTACATATGGTGCTTAGGTAGTCAGATAGTGAGTGATCCTTCCTCCAATCTTCTTCTTCTCCTTTTGTGTTTATGATTGTATGTTTGTGACATGAGGATTTGTCTTAACCCTTCTGATTTGAATTCTTGAATATTATTGTATTGTTATGTCTTGAACCTATGTTGATGTTCTGTTGCTGCTTGATAATCCGTGGTTGTGCCATTTAAGCCATTTTTTAATAATTGGATAATGATATATAATTGTATGTGGTTGTTCATCTGTATTTTTAGGGAAGTTGGGTTTCAATGGGGAAAAGGTTAATTGATATGTATGTTGATGCTTTTTGATAAGGCGAGAGTAATTGATATTACCCATTGATGCTTTTTGATAAGGTGAGTGTGATACGGTGGGAGAACTGACTTGGGTTTTGCGTTTGTATTCGCAAATGTTGCGGTTAGCAAGAGTCGCCACCGACTTTTTATTTTATCCTAAGGAAAGGTTTAAAAAAGTACAGCAAAAACCTTTTGAGATGTTTTCTTGGGTTCGGGGAGTAGATTATAGAAAGGGAAGGTATTAGCACCCTTTCTATCCATGGTTATCCATGGGCTCTTAGTTACTTGCTTAGATCACTTGCCTTTGTTTTCAATTGTTTTAAATGGTGCTTGAGTGTGTGGGTTTGAAAATGTTTTCGAAGAGAGGCCAATGTGGTGGCAACCTTTATAATGATCCATGTGGGGATGTATACAAAGATGTATGTCTTTTGAAAAAGTTTTCATTTGTTTTTGAAAGTTGTTTTGAAAGTGTAGTGATGTGTGATTTTGAAATTAGGCAAGTGTTTTGTTTTGCAAGTTTGATTCAAGCAACTAAGAGGTTATCTACTCCTAAATTTCTCAAAAGATTATTGCTATGTTTTAACCCTTTTAACAAGTTTGTTCCACCATTGTATTTGGTGGACAATCTTGTGTTAGGATGTGAAAGGGACAGGCACGGGTCATCGTTTAGACCATAATTGCAACGGCATTAAATGTCTTTGGGCAATTTTCTTTAAGGGACTTGATCATTTGTTTTTTGTTTGTTTTGAAAAGTTTTGTCGAGGGGCTATGATCATTCAAATTGTTTGCTTTGCCCAAAGAAATTCAACATACAATATGGCCCATTATTTGAAAGGCAACAAGTGGAATACCCTAGGGGGTGCAAGTGTGATTTGTGTCCATTTTCATGCTTGTTTATCTTGTATTAGGTCAAACTATTTTTTATCGTTTTTCGCATACAAACCCTAATTCTAACATGTTATCATTAGAAAGCAATAAAGTGCGAAATTAAAATTACTAAGCTATTACAAAACCAAATATGGGAAGGGGGGCACAAATGTTCAAATGGGGATATTGACAAGAATTTAAATCTAAATTATTACATCATTTTGAATATTTGCAATTTAAATAATGTACAAAAATTAAATAAAAATGCAAGATGCACAAAAAATATTTTGTATATGTATGAAAAAATATTATTTATGTAAAAGAGAAAAGAAAATACAAATGTATTATTTTTTGGAGTACTTTGAATTTAAGGCACAAACCCTAATTTTTAAAGAAAATGCCTTATTATCTAATTTAATACAAATATTTATTTGTTTATTTATAAAAATAAAATAATAATGAAGTATATTATGAAAAAGTATTTTTGTATCAAATATTGATAAAAAATGAAAAAAATTCAAGTATTTTTATATTTTATCTTAAATATATTAATAAACATATATATATATATATATATATATATATATATATATATATATATATATATATATATATATATATATATATATATATATATATATATATATATATATATATATATATATATATATATATATATATATATATATATATATATATATATATATATATATATATATATATATATATATATATATATATATATATATATATATATATATATATAAAATCTTAAATATGTATTATACACAACATAAATATTTATTTAATATTTTAATAAAATAAATAAAAAAGAGTATTTTTTGTGTGAAATATTTTCAGAAGGTAAATAAAAATAAAAATGTATTTACACCATTTTTCTATTTATTCTAATAATAGTATATATATATATATATTTTATGTATAAACAAAGAAATAAATCAAATAAATATGCCATATATTCAAAAAATGATGGAAAAAATATTTTTTTATTTTTTATGCCATGAGAAAAAATAAACAAAGTCAACCAAAAAAGAAAAAGTCAAAAAGGGTCAAAAATGAAGCAAATGGGCTCAGGGGGTGTAAACATGGAAATAGGGTGTGAAAAGAAAAGCACAAGACAAGCCCAGCCCAATGATCATTGTCTTCAACCTCCAGCACAAACATTTGAAAAACGCGCGCCCCTGTTCTTCAATGTCTAACTCCTGATTCTTGGCTTTTCAGCAAAAACTCATAACACAACAAATGTTCAGCATGAAGAGACGGTTCTAACCATATAAAGAACTTGACCTATCTCTCTAAGATGAGGGAGAATTTCTCCTCCCCCAAATCCTAACCTAATTTTTCTACCATTTTCAAACTCCAAATTCTCTCTACTCAGGCAAAAGAAATGAAATGTAAAGATATGTACATGTTCAGGGCTATGAGTAGGACTTTGTTTCTTCACAAACTTAAGACTAAAGATGCATGATAAGAGAGATACGAGTTCAAAGTTTTACCTGTGCAGTTGAACTTCTATGTGGAGAATGAGGGACTTTCAGTGCAATGTAATGATTGGAAAAGCTTCCTTGAGGTTCAGGGATGCTTTTTCAATGCTTACTTTGTCTTGAACCTTCTTGTATCAAGCTGTAGAACTTCAACTGCAAAAGGAGAAATTAAAAATGGTGGAAACTGTTAGAGTGATTACAGGTCAGGTTTTAGGCCATGGTTAGCTTGCATATGTTGTAAGGAAGGTGTATGAATTGTTTTTGGTGAGAATGCTCGAGGGAAGTGGGAGTTTGCACTCAATCTGCAGGGGTTCCCTTGTTTGTGCAGTTTCAAGGTGATTTTGAGATGGAGGATGCTTGAGAGGTTCAGGACTCGTGCAAAAGCTTGGATGTGGTCTATGGAATGTGTTTGATAACTTCTCTCTTGTGTTTCTAAGCTGAGATGAGATATGGCATAAGTTATGGACTTTTTCTTCTATGTCAAGCAACAAAAGCAAGTTGATGTCTCTAGCCTGTACAGGCCCTCCCACTATGCTGCTATCCCTTGCCTTGATCAGTGCAATTTGCTCACAAACTTGTGCCAAGAAGATCTTGATTGTACCACTTGGATTGCAAACTTGACATAAAGTTCTTCTTTTCAAGAATGGAAATAATGCTTTTTCTAGTTTAGGCTTAATTCCTTGTGTAATGACCAAAGGCTTAGAATAACAACTTGGTTTAATGGTTTTGCATTAAATTTATGAGTGTCAAAGGGTTTTAGGGCCTGAAATGTAGCACAAACTATGCTGATTTGAAAATGGTCCAAGTTATGAACATGTTCATGAACCATTCAAAAGTGGATTTTTGCCAACTTGTGAAATTCGAATCTCTCAAGTTATGAGGTTGTTTGATGAGTTCTTGGACATTTTGGAAAGCTTGGAATGTGTACTACAATCCATCTTTGAAATGCAAATTGAAATTCTAAGTGGAAGGGTATGAAAAGTGGCCTTGAAGTGGGGTAGAAAACCTTGTCAAAATAGGTTAAAATTTCACTAAGTTAAAAATGGTTTAGTGCCCTTATTCAAAAAATTGTAACTTGAGATACAAGCTTCAAATGAGAAAACGTTGTGAATCAAAGTTGTAGATTATGCAACAAGCTACAACTTTCATGTTTTGACTTTTGTTTGAATCCAAATGGATCATGGTGAAAAGATGGGGCAAAGTTGGGAAAAAACTAGGGTTTTTCATAACTTAGAAAAATTCTAAGTTATGAAAAATTCCATTTTCAAACCCTAATTTGCATTTTGTGATTTCTTGGTGAACAAGTTTCATGATTTGGCAAGTTTTGATGAAAAATGAATCTTGACTCTTGATTTTGACCAAAAAGTCAAAGTTTGACTTTTCAGTATACAGTCAAAATTGATCAATTGACTGGGAAATTCAACTGTCAACTTTGTGTACTTGGGATCTTTTGAGCTTGATGAATGTGTCAAGACCATTTCATTGAGTCCTTGAGTCCATATGTGAGCTTGATTTGCCATTGGCTAGGTCAAACAGTCAAAAATTGCCTTTGTGCAGTCAAAACCCTAAAAATGACCATTTTGCCCTTTTGGTGATCTGATCAAATTTCTTGTGGAATTGTGATCCAAACTTGATCAAATGGTTCATGTGAGTTCATAATGTTGATGTGGGTCAAATTTCATGAGGTTTGACTGTCAATTGGCCACAGTTGACTTTTTTCCCCAATACAACTGATTTCTAGGTCAACTGTCCAATTGACTGGGCAAAACTTGGAATCAAGACTTGAAACTTGGTATGGGTAAACTTGGGAGTCCAACATGAAGCATGAAAGTCATCTTAGGCATTTTAGATCAAAACATCCTTGGGCAAACACAAACCCTAATTTGAGTCCACAGTGCAAGGAGAAGTCTTGAGCAGAGGAAACCCTAACTGGATCTTGATCTTCAAAGGTCTTGTGATGAGAAAATGTTGAGGCAATGGGAGGGTAAATTTTGGGGTACAACAGTGAGGTTGTTTGAATGAACAATGATGACGCCATAAGGCAAAAATATAAAATTGTGATAAAATGTTATATTATTGGCCAATGATTTGTTATGCATTATGAGACTGTTAAGGGGCGGTTGAGACTTAAATAGACGAGTTTTGAATCTATTCAATAGGGAGAAAAACACAGAAAATTGTTGGTAGACATAAGTCTGTTTGAGATGCAGTTAGTTGTGTTAGAAAGATAACACAATAATATTTCTTTTGAAGTGGAGAAATTGGGTCTAGGATCGCTACAACAGGAGCAGTTCTCTGGTTTTTATACCATACTCATAGTCAATTCCAATCTTGCATTGGTCATCTTGTTTCACGCGTGACTTTAGTTCTGTAAGTCTGTTTGAGGTGCGGTCAATTGCATTAGAAAGAAGGTTCAACAATATTTTAGACTGCAGAGTTTCATAATTTTATCATAACTCTATAATTCTTGTTGCTATTTTGAAGTCAGACATTCTATTTTAGAGTTTATGCAAGAATTATTGTGATAGGGTTGAACTAAAACGAATAGAACTAGAGTTAGAATATTTCGACCGAGATGTAATCAATTTTATTTGAAAAAAGGGTTTAAAGAGATTTTAGACTGCACAGTTTTATAATTTTATCATAAGTCTATAATATTTGGTGCTATTTTAAAGTGAGATAGTTTTAGAGTTAGGTCCAGAGTTTTGGAAAACCCCTTAGCAATTTAAGAATTTAAATATATTTATAAATAATTTTAATTTGAGTTAGTTGATATATTTTAGAGTTGATTTAAATTAAAAGAGTTGAGTTTGATAAGTTTAACAGTCAAATTTGTTATGTGAGAGTCTGTTAGAGTTGTAATAGAGTTGTTTAGAGTTAAATCTGATAAGTTTTATTTTGTTTTATAGTAATATTAATAATAATGATAATAATTTAATATTATTAATTATAATTTAGTGATTTTTTTATCACATCGAGTTGTCGATAAAGTTGTTAGAGTTGTTATATAGTTCTTTTCGAGTTGTTTAGAATTAAATATGACGAGCCTTAGAGTTAAAATTGATATATTATTACTTCATAAGTTCACTTGCCAATATAGTTAATTTGAGTTGTTGAAAGTTTCTAGAGTAAAACTTTATGACTTGTTAGAGTTAAAGTTGAGTAACTCTGACATGCTTAGAGTTATGTTGATATGTATGTGAGTAATTATTTTATTACCCTGTTGATGGGCTGAAATGAATAATAATATAATTTTTCTCTATTGATGAGTATTTGTGAATAATAATATAATTATTGAGTTGTAATTATATGAGGTGTTTAGGTGGGTAATTTAGAGAGAAATTATAGTATTGGTCTTACATTGACAAAATGATGGGTTCAGAGAGGAACTTTGTTGAGTATGAGATACAAGTATTATTTATTTTTGAATATGATTTATGAATTTAATTGTTGTTGAATATGAGTTGAGATGTTATTTTTTGTTTGAATATGAGTTGTGAATATTTTTACTATGATTCAAACATTCATGTATATCGAAGATATGTAAAGAAGGTCACGATTCAGAGAGGAATCAATGACGGTCACAGGTTCAGAGATGAACACAGTTCAAAGAGGAACCAGAGACATGAATAATTCAGTAACATGACTTTGACATCAAAAAACTTGGTACCACATACATCTTGGGAGGAGGAGTATATTGCATCATACATTTGCATTGTGATTGTTATTATTGTTATAAATTATTGTGTGAGAATGATATTGATGTTATTGTTATTTGAAAACTATCCTTGTTATTTAATACACCGTTAATATTTGTGAAGTTATTCTCACCATGTTTATTTGTGGTGTTATGTACTCTCTCGAAGTACATATAATCAGGTAGAGGAGTAGTTGTTGTTAAGTTGGAGGATGGTGTTGGGGCCTATTCATTTTTTACTGCTTTTTCGATGTTACTTAGTTGTTAATGGTGCTTTGATCTATAAGACTGGAATTGAGATGTTTTAATTGTTGTCTTGATATCATTGTTTTGGATTATTTATTTAATCACATAATAGTAAATTCTTGGCTACCTCTTGTAAATTTAGGGGTGATTTACCCCCTTATGACGTGTATCAATCAAAATTTGTCATATAAAGTAAAATTTTAAAATCACATATTAATCTAAAGCTTTATAAAATCAAAATTAAATCAAGAAAATAATATATAACTTGATATTTGAGTAGTAAGATATTGGTATGTCAAGTGTGCATAATGATTCTCACATTGGATAAAAATATAGGATATTGAACTTTTTTTTAAGTGAGAAAAGGCATAGACTAAATATTTTAAGGTTTTGGTTTAATATGTGATTTTAAAAATTAATTTTATGTGATAAAATTTTATTGGTATATGTCATTGAGGGTAAATTACCCCCAAATTTACAAGGGGTAGCCTAGGCCTTACCCTATTTATTTCATCGAGACAATTTTAAAGAGTGTTTTAAGTTGAGTTTCACTGCATGTTTTACGATTTATTTTGAAAGAGTATGTTTGTTGAGCATGTGTAACACCCGTTTTGGAGAAATAATTGTTTATCTTTTATAAAAATATTTTCGTGGTTTTACGGTGTTACACCAAGCATGACTTGAACCATTCTCAAATGTGGTTATTGATTAAAAAAATCAACAAATTGACTAGAAGCATATTGCTCGAACTATGAATAAACAGTTTGATTTATGCATGTGTAAAAACGAATTTAGAACTTAATTCTTAGGTGCACAATTATATGAGGAGACTCAATAACGATATAAACAAAACCAAAAGCTAAAAAATAAGCAATAAAAACATAAAACATTATAAGGAAGAGATAATGCAATTTATAATCAAATTCCTAATGTTGATTTTCTCTCTCCTTATAATAGCTAAGAGTGTAAACACTCTTTTAAAATTGAAGTCAAAGTAATTAGACCCACTATCTAAGTGGGATGTGATAAATGAAGCTTGAGCCTTCAATATGGTTTTAAAGCGAGTAATGGTGAGCTTGGTTGAGTTCATATTTGGTTTGTGTATCTAAATTAAATATTCTATACACAATTTCATCCAAAATTTGCCCTCATTCCTCATTTATAAGCATCTTCATAGGTATTCTTCTTCTTTGTTGCATTGCACACTCGACAAAAATCTGTAAGTCTAAAAATGGTTAATTTTAGCGGGGCTATAGTTGATAGACTTGTCTCATGCAAAAGATGTGTATTCAATGAGCGAACTATGGGAATTTGCATAAAACTCCAAATTGATGGAGTGGTCGCAACTTCTATGATAGAGAGTCGAGAGTAGTTAATAATTATTAGTAAGTACTTCATTAGTATTTTAATATATTAGTTAATATTATATTCTAGAAGTTTCTTAGTCCTTAAGATTGTGCCACATGGATGGTTGATATATTTAAAGTTCTATATATTGAATTGTAATGTACTATTTGAGAATCAATCAAAGAAATCAATGAAAGTATTTATTTTTATTAGTTTATCTTCTTCATAGTTTAGAATATATAGCTTTTTGTAAGTTTTGTTTGAGTTCCTATTTAGCTTCCTAACAATTGATGCTTCATTCTTGAACTTCAATCCTTCTATGACATATCCATATTATCACTATTTCATCCCTCTATATGTTGTTTCATCACCATTTTATCATTCCTCTATTTCTCCTTATTATTCCACTTTTACAACCACAACACCTATATCATCTAACTCATATCCACCACCCATAAAATCATACCATTCATGTTCAAGCTACCCTAACTACCAACCTCAACCTTAAGATTTCTTCTCACAATCCGAAACACTTCACCAGCTTGAAATTTTAAAACAATATATAACTGAAACTCATGAGATCTCAACCAAATCTAGAGAAGAGTTGAAAGAACATATTCAAAATTGTTAACCTTTACCCATTCCCTATTGTAAAGAATTTCAAATATTTCGGGGAAATGTCTCAAATTATCAACTTCAAACTTCCTTCCGGCATTGAACTTATGATTCTTAATGGTATGCCATCTCTTCTTTTGTTTAAGGTGTGATAAAGTTTTGGTAGGGTAGAGATTGGTGATAAATCGGTGCTTGAAAACTAGCGAATACACCTTCCTTGTTGATTTTTCCTTCTTGGGTGTCATAGGTGAGGTTGAATTGGTAAGAAAATAGACGAAGACTTAATGGTTTGAGAGTTTGGAATTTATTTAAGGTCATGAATTAGGGAAAAAACAATATGAATATTGATGGGATATGACCAATTTCAAATCCATTTATAAGATTCACATGCATCTCACCAAACCAAGTATTCACAGTGTCACATTTAATTCTATAACGGTCATATAACAACTAGTCATTGTCGAACCCGTTCCTGAACGAGTTGCATTTAAAGGCATAACGACTAAACACGTTACACTTTGTAGCATGTACAAAATGATTTTTCCAAGTGTCAAAGGGCTGAGAAAGGATACACAAAATTATTCTCACCCACAATTTAAGTCTTAGTTCATATCTCTAGAAAAATATTTTTTTACCTTAAATTGTAAGTTAAAAAGAACAAAGAACTAAAATATCACGAAAACACTAAAAAAATTGATGGTTCTCTCCCATCCAACACTCTTTTAACGTAAATAGTTTGATGTTAAGCTGACCAATAAAGATAGGTAAAAATAATGATACCATATTATTTGGAAATTGAATCCTCTTCCATTTTCTTTCTCGCTTTCTCTCCTGTATAAATCTGAGTCATTGAATTGATCTAATGGTTGAGAGATAAAAGGGGAAATGAAAATTATAAGAGAGAGAAATCTTTCACTTTCTTTACTATTCCTTCGTCTATTTGCCTGCTTGTTGTAACTACTTTAATCCTAAAAAAATGATTTGAAGATCCATTACTAACAAAAAAATAAAAAATAAAAAATAAAAAACTACAATTTCAATTAAATGTTTGTATCAATTAAAAAGTAAAAAAAGAGATGACAATACACTTAAAAAAAACTTTGATCAATTAATGAAGAAAAAAAATACAAATTAATTGAGGAAGGTCACATTACTAATTCTATTCACTCACTACTACAAATAATACATTTCATAATGGAGATTTCACCTCAGTAAAAAAAAAACTAAGGTATTATGCCAATGTGCATCATATTTTTTTATAAAAATAAAAACAACATATTCCCTCGGTATTTAATAAAATTGAGGGGGAAAATAAATCAGGACACACTTTGAATCTCATCTATTGCAGTTTATGTTTTTATTTGTTTATAAGTGAATACTAAATGATATATCCATCCAGTTTCGTTAAAAATCAATAGATAACATAATCATAATTTACTATAAAAGTACTCGTTAAACATATTTTACTCTAATCCTTACTTAGATGAAGCTGCCCCAAACTCGCATACATCATTCTTTGGGATGAATTGCAAGATAGAAAATATCTTCAATGTTCTTCTATATAAAACAAAATATTTTTTCTACTCTTACAATCTATCTCATATAATGATATTGATGTTGTTGTTGTTGTCCTTTTTTGCTCATTTAATAGATTACAATTACAGAAAATCATTCTTGCTTCAAAGAATGAAGCTTAACTTTTTAAAAGTTAAATAAAGAAGAGTGTTCAACCTTTAAAAAGTTAAACAGAGAAGAGAACTTAATTTATTTGAAGATGGATATGAGCAAAGATATTCATTAATAAAAGCAAAGATTTGTTGTAAACAATTTATTTTAATATTATGTGTAAACGATGTAATTTATAAAAAAAAAAGAGTTTTTCACCTCATTTTTTTGTCGTAACCGAGGTAATAATAAGATAATGTACCTCGATTTTCTTATAAAATCGAGGGGTATAATAATCAAATTTTACTATAAATACTCCCGTTAAACATATTTTATCCTAATACTAACATATATGTAGCTGTCCCAAATAGAGAAAATATTTACCACCACCCATTTCATGAGTTGCTAATATAAAAAATATTTTTGGATGTATTTGCCATGGAATTTCTTGATATAGAAACACTCAAGAACTTTGGGAAACAGATCTCTGGGATGGATTGCAAGTGCAAAAAAACAAAGATTCTCATGGTGGATACAAATAACTTATCAGAGGTTGGATACATTATGGAGTGTTTTTTTGGATTGCAACATAAGGGTATGTAACAAAATTTGGATTTCACCAAATATTTGTTGTAAATAATGTATTTTAATATACGGAGTAAACAATACAAAAAAAGCTTATTCACGTCGATATTTGATTTGAACTGAGGGATATGTTAAGCGTTTTTCTATTGAGGATTTTCAGCAGCCTTTACTAAATCTTTCTCGTCCATTTAATGATTATCAATGCTCAATACTCTACCATTAATGATCTGCGTGAAATCTAAGAGACATCCATTATAAAAGGATGATGAATATTAACATGTCTAACCTAAATGAAACATGAAGCGCTTGAAACCTAAAGACTCTACCATTAGTTCTCTATGATGGATTGCAAGAGCATAAATTTATCTAGGTTTAAGGTTTATTTTCTTAAATATTTATTTGAACCGTAAATCATATATTTGAATATTGATTTTAATTATCTTACTCTTGTTTTATAAAAAACAAATGCATGCAAGATTCGTAGAGAATAATCTTGCACCCAACATTTGATCTTCCCCAAGATTCAAAAATTTGAAGGTCTAAAATCTAAATCTAAATCTTCAGGGAATTTGATTTTTATCTAGATCTCTAGGTAATTTAATTTTTATTTTAATTTTAATATTCTGTGTAAATAATGTAATATTATAGGTAAACAATGTATCAATTTTTTTAAAAAGAGAAATAGTCTTACCCCTAAGTTTTCTAAATAAATCGAGAGATAAGATACACTAGTTCTATAAATAATAAAAATGATATTGTTGGGGTTCAAACCCATGTGCATATAACCTTACTAGTCGATTTTTAAAACACCGAGATATTAAGTGGCTACTTTTCATGATGCCCTTCGTTACCTCGTTTCTTTACCCGAGGTTAAATACATTTTACGTCCGAGGTGACATCTGTTTTTTGTAGTAGTGACTATTAGCAAGAATGAAAATATAATATTTTTCATTATTGTTTGAAACTACTCCATTCATAGGTAAGGATGGAAAACAGGCATGCCTGTCCCGCTTAGGCCCGCCCCGTAAAAGCCCATAAAAAAGCGGAACGGAACAGTCATAATTGAGGACGAGGGCCTAAAACCTAGGCGCGCCCTGTAAAAAGTGAGTGTGGGGCGGAGAAAACCAACTGACATTACACCTTTTTAAGGCTAAAAATACAAAATTTTATGTAAATACTCGTGCCCCCAAAAGCCCGCGAAGAAAACGGGACGAAGCGGGGCGAACACATTAGAGAGTGAAGGCCTATTTTGCCACCCCTATTCATAGGCGCTTATGGTGGTGAGAAAAAACAGTTTGAGAAGAAAAAGAAGAAATAGTTTGAAAGAAGAAACTGTTTGAAAGTTGATAAATAAGTTTCATTGGAATTTGACATGATTGGTGAAAGTATATGAAAAATCTAGTAGGAAAATTTGTGGTCTTTTTTAATGAATTCTTTGAAAAAAATAAGTTGTTGAAGAACTCAGATGAAGAAATCTCCAAAAAAAGGGAAAGTATTTATCTCTCCTTTAATTCTCATTTTCTCTTTTATGTTTAAACCATTGGATTAAATCAATGGCTCAGATTTACACATGAGATAGAGCATGAGAGAAAAAAGTAAGATGGGATCTAATTCCTATTATTTGGGAACCCCCCCCCCCCCCCCCCCCCCCCCCCCCCCCCATAAGAGTTCTTTAGCCTCTCCCCATTCATCCATTGTTAAGATGGTAGTGATTCACAATTATTATAATTTTACTGTCCCATACGGTGACACAATTTTCACCATGAATAAACCTGACCACTTAGACTTGCATTTTACTATGAATAGTCTTAACCTAAAGTTACATAGTAAAATTTGTTGCCCAACATAGAATTACCTCATAAATAGGTTTTTATCACGGTACATTTTGGTTATCGTCTTATATATGATTACATTTTTGTAAACTTGTGAACACATTTCTTTTTAAATTATTAAGTTTCAATAATCAATTTTTATGAGCTACAACGTGATCAAAATTTAATTGCCCAATAAGATTTGTGTTCTAACTTTATAGGTAAGTAACAATCTTTCTCATACACCAAAGTGATAAGGAAACAATCCCAAATAAATTTTAAATGCAATGTGATATGCTTTTATTCGACCAATCTTTCTTGGATGAGTTATTTGACTTCTCAATGATTTTCTTCAACTATCTATTTGAAACTTCTACTTGTCAAATTGTTTGTAGATGGTATGGACTGACCACTCTATGCTTCACATTATACTTTTCCAGTAAATTCTCCATATAATTGTTGTAGAAATGTTTCCTCCATCACTTATCAGTACTCTAAACCTAGCAAAAATATTATTCTTCAAAAATTTAACAATAATAAAAGCATAATTATTAACACAAACAATTTACTTCAACCCATTTTGTAATGTAATCAATCCAATGGAAACTCATTGTGATATTATGATATAATTTTTGTCTTTGATGCCAT
Source organism: Vicia faba (assembly GCA_948472305.1). Classification (NCBI taxonomy): domain Eukaryota; kingdom Viridiplantae; phylum Streptophyta; class Magnoliopsida; order Fabales; family Fabaceae; genus Vicia; species Vicia faba. Next base: position 76,536,736 of record OX451737.1, on the reverse strand, counting down.
GTGATATTTATGGATATTGTTTTCCATATTTAAAATTGGTCATGTCATCTCATCATGGTATTTACGTAACCACAAACATGTTCTCATATGGAAACTCATATGTTATATTCTTTTCATCATTTGTGACTTTGGAGTCTTTCAACCTCGATAGGTGATCAACCACCATATTTTTAACCCCCTTTATATCTTTGATTTCAAGGCCATTTTAGCAAAATGGAGTTTAGACTCTCCTTTGTTCAACTAGTATCGCAATGTTGCCTGATCTTTAAAGTAATAATGTTTGAATGAATTAAATAAAATTGAAAATTTTCCAATGCAAATTTTATTGTATGGATTCATTTTTAATATTAGTATAATTTACTTGATTTTCACTAAGAATTTTTATTGGGAAAATAAAGGTGAAACCATGAGTGAGGGAACCAAGTGGGTTCGCTCATAATTTTTATATCTATGTGTTTAATTAATCAATCCATAGCAACATATAAGGAATAATAAAGTGAAGAGAAAAAAAAAACACCCCAAGATAAGTTTCTCTTTGCATTAAATAGAGCAACATATAGCTCCAACTCATAAATTATGGCCACTAAATTAGTAGAAATGAAGAACTTTTTAAACCATTACGACAAGAACGCTGATGTGCTATCCATTTGTGATATGTACATTACTTTTAGTGTTGGTTTTAAATAATGGGTTAAATAAATTATTAGTTTTTTTAAATATTTTAAATTTCGTTTTTAATTTTTCAAATTAAAAAAAAAGAAGCTTTTTTTAAAAAATTAAATTTTAACTTTAATCTTTTATGACAAATCATAATTAAAATGATCTCTAATTTTATTGTTAAATAAAAATTATCGTTAAAACTGTCGTTAAATTATATGAGAGATCAAAAATTAAAATTTAATTTTTAAAAAATTAATATTTTAAAAGAAATTTTTAGAAAAATTAAAAACAAAATTAAAATTAAAAAAAATCAAAAAGTTATTTAATCCTAAAATAAATTAAGTAACCTAACTTTACCTTTCAAAATCAAATCCCAAATCAAATAGTAGAGACTATTCCACCAAGAGACCACCTTCCCGTTCTTTTAAAAAGTTGATCACTTTCCATATTTTTTGTTTTAATTTTCATTTCTCTTTTATTCAAAAAAAACCTCAAAAAAATATAATCAACACCCATTTTCCTTTTCTTTTTTTTTTTCATTTCATTTCTATTTAAAAGTTATTTTTATTATTTATTTATTTTTCGATTAAATTATTGAATTATTTAGCCATTTTGATTTTATAGTTTAATTAACTTTGATATTTTATCTTCAAAATCAATTAAAATTTTCTAGTTGTAACAATATTCAATTTTAATTGAATTTATAACAAAATTTAATTTAGTCATTTAGAATTGTCACTTTATTTTAAGAATTAATTTGATCTGGTCTTAGTTTTAATTTAATTTGAGTTAGATTATTATTAAAAGAGTTAAATATATTTTTGATCTCTATAAATATCTCAAATTTTATTTTTAATCTCTATTAAAAAAATAATAAATTTTAGTCCTTAAATAAATTTTATTCATGCAGTTTTAATCCCTACTATTTTTAAAAATTTTAAAAACCGTTTAATTATGCTTAAACTTTCAAATTTCCAAATAATTTTTTTTATACGTGTTTATAATATTATAAATTTTTTTCTTATCAAATTTTAGAATTTTCTAAAATGAGAAGAATTAAATATGAATTTTTAAAATTTTAAAAGATATTGATAAAAGTAATGAAAATATCGACTTAAAAAAAAATCAAATTTTGAATTTCTTTTTTACGAAGATTTTTTTATAACATTCTAAACATGTCTGTAAAATAATCATTCAAAAATCCACATTAATTTAACAACGGAAACTAAAACTACGTGCATGATAATTTTGTAAAAACTAAAACACATCACGTTTTTTTTATAAAGATCAAAAACAAAATTTAATAATTTATAGAGACCAAAATCATATTTAACCCTTATTAAAATTGAAATCAAATTTTTTGTTAAATACTTTTTTATCCATTTTTCCATCTTACTAACCATTGTTCTTTTGTTCTTATTATTATTATTATTATTATGTTTGCTTTTTGTTGTTTGTTTTGTCAAAATAGAAAAAAAATTCAAGTTGGAGGGTCCACATTAACTTCTTTCACGGTTTATAGCAAGGAGAAGAAGACCAAATTTCACAGCTTTTCAATTTCAAATCAAAACCTTTTCAAATTCCACTCAATCTTGACTCTCCATTCAAAACTATCAATGATCCATAATTCACAAAACAAACTCAAACGGATCACTGATTCAACCAAGCCCAATCTGAATGTCTTCCACAGCCCAGTCTGTTTTTTTATTTGCACCCCCTTTTTGTTTTGTTAAATTCAGTAAAATAAATAAAAGAATCATTGGGCCCTGCTAGCCAATTCACTTAAGCCCATGCGAATTTCCTATTTGCACCCCCTGTTTGCTAACTAAGCTCATTTCCTTTGTGTTTAATAATTTCTTTTTATTTGCTTTAGTTTTATTTTTGTTATTTTGTTAATGTTGATTATTTTTGTTAATTGATTTTATTTAATTTAACTAATGTTGATCAGTTAGTTATATTAAATATTTTTAATTAACTTAATTAATTTGTGTGTTGATCATTTAATTGTTTAGTTGTTTATTCGATTATTTGATTTCACTTTGCACACACGTAACTTATTTTTGGACTTTCTTACAATGAGTTTTTAATCAATTAATTAAATATTGATTTAATTAATTAATTTTGTTAATTAAAATTAATTAGTTTTGTTAATTGATTTTTCTTAACCTGATTAATTAAATTTAATCAATTCTTAATTAATTGATTAAATGTTTGCTTCATGTTTCATTTGTTCATTTGTAACCTTGGGTTAACTTGTGAGGATTTAGCTTTGGCACATGGTTTTGACCTATTTGGCTTGAGTTCTACTTTCATCTGAGGCTTGCTTTCATCTGAGTATGTTTGGCTTACTTGCTTGTGCTTATCTTGTGGCTTGAATCCAAAAAGATGGATGTTTTGCTTTACTTGTTTGCTTGTACTTTAATCTAAAGGAATGAAATGCTTGGTTTGACTTATGTCAATATGCTTGCTTATTTGAGTTAGTTCACAATGCACACACATGACTTTCTCTTGGGCTACCTAACAATGATACCATTTATTTATCGCATTTATTTTATGCTTTAGTGTAATCTCTTCATCTTCTCCCCTTCTTTAATTTTCAAAACCTCATCTTTTTTTCCAAAGGATTCTCGTTTTCAAACTTGAACAACTTTCATAATAAACCTTGATATTGTCAAGTGACTTTTCAAAACTTCTTTTCTTTAATCAAATGTTAAATCACATAAGCATGTTCAAACACTTTCAAAAAGACTAAAAAACACAAAAACTCATTCAAACATTTTTGTGTCCTTGTGCACTTTTTCCCTTTAAAACTATTTTCAAAATTAGACATGATTTATAGTTGAGATGTCATTCTCCTATCCCAATGGTCATGATTGTAAAATTGTTGACATTTCCACTTGAGTGCTTGAGGAACTTGTTGATCTTATCCAAGTGTAAGATCTCTCTTATGTGATGCATTGTCCATTTTTTTCATACTTTGTGGGTGATTAGTGGAGTCTTCTCCTAAAAATGACAATTTGTCTCTTCATTTAAATTCAACCAACACACAAATTTTTATACTTTTTTTAGAAGGACTACGTGGTTCTAATTTCACCATTGCACATCCGTGGAACGTAGGCACAAAATTCATTGAAGTTTTGCTAAAATAAATCATAAAAACCATTTCTTTTCTCATCTCCGCAATCTTTTTACAAACAACCATTTTAGCCAAAACAGAGATTTTCAAGAGGTTCTTATAGAGTACCGTAGATGTTTAGGATGCTAATGCATTTCCTTTGTATAACCAACCTCCGTACCTTGTTCTCTTTGTGTTTTTATTTTTTCTTTGCATGCTTTTATGGGTTTTATTCGATCTTTTCTCATTCCTTTAGAAATAATAAAGTTCGGTGGCGACTCTTGCTTTTTGTTGAGATAAGTTAATCAATAACTTATTCTCAAAATTTTCTCGCGACGACAGTCAACCCAAAAAAGAAGGAAAAGAGTAGACTATTCCACCAAGGAGACCACCTTCCCATTTTTTATCACCTGATTGAGACGAACTTGCTCATGGGAGATTGACACAATAGGATAAAAATGATCCATCCATTTCAAATCACTTTCAAAGATATCCTTGACATAGAATAACTTTCTTCTATAGACTTAGCCATTTCCTTTGAATGAGAAATATTCTCGAGGCACATCTCATAGTGGTCATCCTCAGCCTTTTCTGATTATCTTGAGACTCTTTTAGAGACTTCTCCAACTCTAGTATCTTTTTTTGGAAGGTAACCAAAGCCAATTTGCTTCTTCTAGAGCAGCCTCCACCTTGGATAAAGATGTTTGAGAAAAAGTCAAAGCCTCATTCTTCTTCGTTACTACCTGGACAAATAACTTCACCTTCTCGACTAGAGTGCCAAATATTCAAATGGATCTACAACAACCTCCATAACCATAAATGAGTTAGAAGCACCCCATATTTCCTTCAAGTACTAATTATGCTCAATAGTACGGTCATCAACTTGTTCCTTTAGCATCTCTCTCACTTGTCAAAGATAATCGGGTAAGAAGACTTCCCTGACCACCAACAATGAGTGCCAAAATTGACGATGCATGACGAATAAGATAAACCAACTCTGCTGATTCCCCTTGTCGAGCTTCCTCGAAAATACTTGAGAAAAATGTAATCATCATAAAAAATTGAGGATCAAAACTCTCTGCTCGTCCTCAGGCCAGGATGGGCTAGCAACACGAGAGGTGACTCTATCCGAACATAAGTATGCCATCCTATAGACCTGAGTCGAAGTTGTTTTCTAGACTACCTCTAAAGTTGAAGTTATTCAAGTTCAAGGACGGAATCCAATCCTTCACCGCCCTCTAGTCGTGAAGCGGGGTAAAACTTCATTTATTATGGTTCGATCAAGAGAGACCTAGAATTTTATTTGAGTAACAAATGAACTGAATAATTAGACTGATAACCAGACTATAGAGGGTACCACCAGGTGTACCCGGGATAAAAGCTTCCCCAATAGATATGGTACTCAAAATTTTGGCCCTAAGAAAAGCAACTTGAACATCCCTTGTCATCTACCAAATTGCTTCTTTACTCTTCATCACACATGCACATCCAACAAGAGAAGATGTAAGGCGGGAAGTAGTTCAAGAAAACAATCAAATAAAATAAAGATTTCTACGCCACTCACTAAAAATGGTCTTCCTCTCCTTCTATGATTTAGCATCCACCAGCCAACGAATCTGAATAAACATTTTCAACCATTTTGTTAATGTCGCGCTAAGTGGGACGACACCACCAATGTAGTCAAGCTCTTTGTAGAAGGCCTCCAACCAGTTCTTTAAATATAACTCTTCATGAGATAAGTCTTCATCCTTGTAGTCATAAGATTTTTCCCCTGTTAAGAAGTGACTCTAACTCCAATGCTTATAGAACATATTTGTACACACAAATGGAGGACCAATTTCTAATTTATAGATATTTACACGAGCTTCTTTGCTAAGAGGGGTAACCAAGAAGAAGTGGTCCTTGAAATTCTTCATGGTGTCAGAGTAAGTCTTGAAGAATCTGATGTTTTTCCTAAAAAATGAAAGCTTAAACCATGCACATTGTTTGGGTTATTCTGAGTTTTAAGGAGATGAAATAACAAGGTTACAGTAAGCTTACCCCTTATACTCACACCAATGCTGAAAAACCCTGTCAAAAACCCCGACTCATAAGATGCAGCTACGAATGGGCAATCAATAATTAACTTATTATACTTACCTTAAACTCATTGAAAGGAATGTGAAAGCCTATGAGGGAGAATATGCACTCATGTAAGGGGATGATGACACACCTATAATATTGGTTGTTGACCATCTTATCTTCATAAGTGGGAAACACTTCCCAATTAGATGAAGGACTCATGTTGATTGAAGCCTAGTCTAAAACACCCTCATGCACAAAAATAGAAACATATCCCAATATTTTCTCAGTCCATCCAATCACACGAGATATCCGTACTTTCCTTTTTGGTTAATGTTGATTCATTCTCCATGGTTAAAAATGCTACAAATAAAAATTGAACACAAATAAGATATGGAAAGCAATAAAGTTTAGACATTGACACTCTTAGAAGATAATACCAACAACAGAAGAAGTCTCACAAGAAAGAAATACGGAGATTAAATATTCACTATTATGAAAAATCTCTAGAAAGAATAATAGAAGCAAAGAAAATGATAAATATTATGTTGGAAGGTTGTCCAATCCAACATGCATAACAAGTGCTGATGAACAAGATTGATGAGCTTAACCAAATGTTGGAACAGAAAAGCTCGTGAAGAAAAATACAAAGGAAACATGTAGGACTCTTTTGTAGGTCGTTAATGAAAGGAAAAGTCAACGTAACAATTCAGATGCCTCTTATACATTGTCTTTCCTCTAAAGATTGTGTGATCCACCTTCTTGTGCTTCCAATAGTTGAGTTTTTTCCAAAAATCATTCAAATTTAAAATACACAAATAAACAAGGTATTTCATTGGTGAAAGTTTTGCATATATAATATGTATAAATATAAATATAAATTTTTATTAATTTGTAAAATTAATTTAAACACAGGTCGTTGAAGAAGTGATAAGAATGGCCAATCTTGCAGCTTGTGTTTTTAGAAAAGTTGACACAGAAGTTAATTATAAAGGTACATAGTAGCATTTTTTTATAATAGAAAATTAGTACTATCTTTTTCCTTTTTTTATGTTTTGTTTTTTCTAGTCATAAGGTATTCAATTTTTTCGACTAACTTATGCTCTCAAAAGACTATCAAAACCCAACTCACAAAAAGACCCTAAGAGTAGGAAATTATAAACTATATTTAATTTGAGTTATTTTATGACTAATTCAGGTGGGAGCTGGTTAATCCAAATGCAGATATAATTTATCTTTCACATCCTGCTTCAATTGATGCGGTCGAAGTTAAGTTTAGCAAACTGTAAAGAAACAACCATAGAAAATGGTTTGTATTAGTTACTTCAAGCTACTTAATCAAATGTACCATTAGCAATTACAAACATTTTTATTCTAGGCCATTCAATAACATTATACCTTTTCAAGTAGAAAAGCATTAAGTACGATAATAACAATATTGATATACCGAAAATAACAACTTATATAATTGATAGACCAAGAGTATTTACAATAAGTGATATAGACCAAGTGTCTCAATAAAAAAATGTATACTAGGAAATTACTTGTTTTTTTTTTGTTTCTATCTTTCAATAGTGCTTCTTCTCTATATATTCTTTCTTTAGAAATTCTTTTACTTTCTCTAGTTCATTCTCAAATAGTTATTAAATATTTTGTTCCTTGTGGTGTATAAAATAATGAAAAATTGTGTTTTCTTATAATTTCCTTTTTGTTGTTAGGTTCTTGTTTTGGACTGGGTCCGTTTTGACCCAAAATATAGATAAAGGTCTAGTCCAAGCAAACTCTTCGGGGAATGATCACAAACGGACCATCACCGACGTGTCCGACCACAGACCAAGGCCAATATGCCTGTCATTGCCCGCGACACGCAGTATTCCCGACTGAGGGAACTCCAGCTCGAGCACCCTCCCCGTAGGGCAGATTCTGTCCACTCCGACCGTTATAGAATCCTCTAAACTCCAGAAAGACCGCGTCTTCGTCCCTCCTTATTCTTCGCGGAGCATCACCAGGAAGGGGATCACGTGCGGGGCCCCACTACACACGTAGAACCTGACAGTTCCTTTATTGGGCCAGTTCTGCTCATCCCAATAGGGGAACCTTGGCCCAGCGCTGGGGGCTATAAATACCCTCTATTCTCAGAGGGTCAGGTATTCATCTATTACGCACCTATACATTTTTTGCCTGCTCATTCCGTCTCTCATTTTAGCATCGGAGTGTCTTGCAGGTACCCTCCATCTCACTCAAATTCAGTTCGAGCCAGTCGTGACGGTCCAAGTCTGATCCGGTAAGATCAGTGACACCGTCTGTGGGAATCTAGCTTCCCCGTCTTGCAAATTCTCGAAGACCAAAGCTAAAAATCACCTCCTACCGTCATGGCTGACCAAGTTCGGGATGACCAGAATTTCCGCGTCGTCGACGCCAACAACAACCTCGCGGATAAGAATGGAATCCCCGACAACACCGGCAATCCCGACCATAACACACTCCCTGGGGGCGCCATCCCCGGTCCCTCAGGCCACCGCGGTGGAGCCACTACCTCATCTTCTTCAATCCCTCCTCCACTTGAAGAAGACAATGCGGCTCCCCCGAACTATCTAGCTGCCCAATTTCAAGAAGTCCCCGTTCCCGCCGGGGCAAATGCCACGATCAGAGCACTGTTCGCGGCAATCAATCAAACCAACTACCTCATCTTTGCCCAGGAGGAAAGATTGAGGGCGCTAGAGGACGACAGAAGACCCCCGAGGAGGCACAAGAGACCTCAGACCTCACCTCCTCGAGTAACAGAGGTATGTCTCCCGTCTCCCCCACGGAGGCAATATAGGGATACCTCCCGAAGCCCGTCGCCCCGACCATCGGGGAGATGACCCTCCTTGGAAAGGCAACCCGTCATTAAGGCTGAAGGGCACAACCACGGCCCCTTACGGAAAGAAAGAAGACACCCCGGAGACAGGCACGGGAGGACGGACCAACGAGCATCCTGCTCGAGGGGCATCCAACACGACCAGGACCGTCGAGCCCGACAATATCTCCGGTCCCCGTCCCTATCCCCAGAGCAAAGTGACAAGGACGACCCCCGCGATCCCCTTTCACAAGCTATCATGGAGGCGCCCATTCCCCCGGGCATGGAGAAGCCTCCACATATGAAAGAATACGACTGAGTCGCGGACCCAGTCGACCACATAGACGGGTTTGAGGCTATGCTGCATTACCATAATGTCGGGGGACCCATCAAATTGTTTCCCACGACCCTCAGAAAGGCAGCAATGGATTGGTATAAAGGTCTCGCCCCGGGATCAATCACCTCGTGGCGAAGCCTGAAGAATCAGTTCATAAGTTCGTTCACCGCGTCTCGGTGACATCCAAAGACCGAGGAAACACTCGAGGCCATCGTCCAGAGGCAGGACGAAACTTTGAGAGAATTCATCAACCGCTTCAATCGCGAAGCCATACAGGTCCCCTGTGCGGACCACATGAAAAGGTACTTGCTGGAGAGGGGGCTCCTCCCCGACACAGAATTCAGAAAAATGGTGGGCATCAAACCGCCCCGAACGTTCGATGCTCTCCTCGAGAAGGCCCGGGCATATATGGATTACGAAGAAAGGGAAGCGGCCAACAGAGCCCAGGATCCCAGAACTCGCGGATCCAGCAGTAACCCGCGCCAAGAGGCCGCTCCTCCTCGACGAACAGGGGAGAAAAGAAAAGAGGACAAACCCCGAGAAGTCCGAGAACAGAGAGGACCCTCGGGGCGTTTCACAGAATACACTCCGTTCACGGCTTCCTGCGAGCGCATCTTGGCGGAGTGCGCCAGCACGGATTTCAAAGATGGCAACGTCAAGCGCCCTCAACCAGCTCCTGCCAAGCCCGGGGTGGACAAGAGCAAATATTGTCAGTACCATAGGAGCCATGGTCATTTGACGGAGGACTGCGTCCACCTCAAGGACGCCATCGAGACCCTCATAAAAGGGGGGAGACTCGCCCAATATCGGTGAAACGACGCTCCTTGTCGCGACGCCCGAGATACAAGAGAGCCGGAGGAGGATGCCCGACCATCTGACGAGTCGGCCCCCATCCAGACCGCCTTCTCCATCACAAGACCTGAGGACTTCTACGTCCCCTAGCACCTACAAGAGCCGTTGTCAACACACAGTAGGTGGGAGCACTTTCCCTCCGCCATGGTCATCAATGGTGGAGGATTCAACGACCTAACCATAAATTCGGCCAAGAGGAAGTTGGATGAATTAGTCGACTCTGCACCTCCTCAGACGGTGACTTTTGAAAGGGTGAAAGGTAGGTCGGAGCCTATCACCTTTTACCTCGAAGAGCTCCCCGGAGGAGCCCCCAACACGGTCATTCCTCTACTAATAAGAGCGAGAATGGCTAATCTTGACGTACACCGCATTCTCGTCGACGAAGGAAGTTCCGTCGATGTAATGTACAGTCAACTGTTTCGGACCCTGCAGCTCGACGAATCACACCTCTCACCTTATGTGGGGTCGGACCTACAGGGCTTCAACGGCTCGACCTCCAAACCTTGGGGATACGTCGAGCTCATGGTTACCTTTGGCGAGGACACGACGATGAGGCAGGTCAAGGTGCGCTTCCTCGTGATCGACTGCTCGTCCCTCTACAAGTGCATCCTGGGAGGACCAACACTAGCAGAACTGACCGCGGTACCCTCTACCGTCCACTTGAAGATGAAGTTTTACACCAAGAGGGCACGGGTCGCCACCATCCATGGGTACCTGGCCGCTGCTCGAAGGTGTTTCAACGCGGCGTCCAAGGGACGCGACACGGTCGACACTGGGACAAGGCCCGCCAAGAGACCAGCGACGACACGGCCAGAGCCCGAGAAGACAGAGCTCGTCAAGGCAGAAGAACAGAGGGCTCCCCCAAAGGTCGACTCCATAGCCTTGGATGCCCGTTTCGACCAAGATGAGCCCCCCAGCAGTGAGCAAGCCCCCTTCCGACCAATCCCGGATGGGAACTTCGAGCTCGTCCCCCTCGGCGAGGACCCAAGCAAAGGAGTAAAGATCGGCACCGACCTCCCCGACCTGACAAGAAAGCAGATCAAAGCCTGCTTGCGCGAGAATGCTGACTTGTTCGCGTGGAGTGCCGCAGAGATGCCCGGACTCGACCCCGAGGTCGCCTGTCATTGTCTCGCCATAGATCCAACCGCTAAGGCAGTAGTACAACGTAGACGTAGGCAGTCCCCAGAGAAAACGGAGGCTGCTGAAAATGCTGTAAAAGACCTCTTAGAGGCAAATTTTATTTCTGAAGCCCGGTATTCAACCTTGATGTCAAACGTTGTATTGGTAAAAAAGAATAATGGAAAATGGCGAATGTGTGTTGATTATACCTGTTGTACCCCAAAATTTGCCCTCCCATATTCTTCAAGAATGGCAAAGAGCATGCTTCAAAATCTCCCCAAGGGTTGCACAGTTCAAGGGCCTCCTAACAGTCAAAGACTAGGGTTTTGGTTCTGACAAAGAAAATGAAGGTTCCAAGGGTCCAATCAAGTCCCACATGCCTACAAACAAGGTCAAGCATCCTCATGTCAAGTTTCAAGACTTACAGCACAAAATTGCACAGTCAAAAACCCTAATTGCCCTACAGTCAACTGCAGGGGCAAAATGGTCATTTGACAGTCAAAAGTTCAAATTTTTGGTCAAAATCTTATTTTGAAGCCACAAACATCTTTTGATCAATTCTTGATCATGATTCTCAAGGCATGGCTCAAAAAGTCTCAAGATGCAAAAGTTTCCATATTTGGACAGTTGAAAAAGTCAATTGTAACTTGACCAAGGCATAACTTCCACATGGTTCATCAGAAAAATTCCATCCAAAGCTCATTTTGAAGATAAATACATTTCCTACAACTCCTCTTCACACTTCAAGCCAAAGAAATGCTCTCACAAAAAGTTATCAATTTCAACATTATAGGTCATTTTCAAAAGTCAACAAAAAGGGACTTTAAGTCAAAGACCATAACTTGAGATTGGTAAATCAAAATGACATGGGACCAAAGTAATTGGTTAGAGGACTTCAAGACCTTTCCAAAATGTCCAAGAACATGATCAAAGCTTAAAATTTGAGCAAGATATGCCTTGTGGAAGTTGGGAAATTTTTAGGAATTTTGAAAAGTCAACTTTGCTTCAAATGCCTCAAAATTGCTAATGGGCCACATTTTCTTCCAAGATTCATCATCCAAAGGCTATGCACGACCATTTGGCCCAAAGGGGATTTATTTCATCATTTTTTATTATTTATTTGAATTTTTAATCACCATTAATTCATTTAATAAAATAAAATATGAAAAAAATACTAAAACAAATGTATGTGAATCTTTTTATGCAGCATTTGATCTCATTGGTTACTCAGGATTCGTGCACATCAAAAAAGGAAGGATTTGGTCATGATTGGCATCAAAACACATGAAGAAAGATTGAAAAAATATGCCATTAAAATCAAATATTGGATTCATCAAAACATGGATCTTTTGGCTCAAATTGTTACCCTAATTCATCCCTCATATAAGTCAGAAGCTAAACCTAATGCACACAATCTCCAAAGCCGCGCCTCATATCAAGAACACACTTTGCAATTTTTGGTAAAAAAAGTCAAAACTGAAAACTACAGTAGAGGACGATTCAAGGCCTCTAACCAATTGAAAAAGCTTTCTGAGGCATCACTGAACCTGACTGAATCCTTTTCTACGCCCCTAGCATCAAGAATTGGTATATAGAAGTCGAAATTTCTCATACTTTATGCATAATCGCATTTCAATTTCTGGGCATTTTTCATACAATTTAATTGTTGTTTTGCACTAATATGGACCTTCTGAGTCTATTGACATGGTTTAATTGAGCTTTCATAGCCTATATGCAAAGTTGCCATTGATGCTTTTTAGGTTTTCAGAGATGTGAATTTAGGGTTCCCTTGTTCTGGAAAAATTGAGACATGAGACTTATGCCATCAGAACCAGAAGCTTCACACGAATCCAGTCATCCTATCGCGCCTAATTTCTGATCAACGACGACCTATTCGCTATTTTTTCATGTATCATGTAGTGGGGGTTTAAAACCCCCGCAATCTTGTTTTATTTTTTCAGGCCAAAAGCAAACGAGTGGAGAAGATGATGACTTGTCTCAACGTGATAGGCTGTTCAAACTTCAGCGCGCTTTTTTTGATTGATAGCATTAGCGTTTTGTTTTTTTTATAATAATTGCATTCCATTAATATTACAAAGAAAGCGCTTGGCACAGTTGGTTGATGCGTTGTCCAATAGGTACTGGGACCTGGGTTCGATTCCCAGGTCCCCTCACTTTCTTAATATATTTTGTTTCAACGTGATTCCATGCAGTTTCAAGCCCAGGGGTTCATCATACATCCACCATCCAAGCTTGCCACATGGCCACTGAGATGAGTCCAATGGCCTTGATCTGGAGACCACCATGTGCATAAGTCAGACGTGTCACACACAAGCCAATAAAGTCAAACAAGGCCTTAAAACATTGGGCCTAATTGCTGGCTAAATACCTCCAAATTGGGGCCAACACCCCCAAGTGTTTGTATTTCTTTTCTTTTTCTATTCTTTTTATTATTTGTTTTAATTTATTTATTTCCTTTTAATTCATAAATTAATATTTTCATAACATAAAATACCCAAAAAAATTCAGAAACTATAAAATAAAAAAAATATGTTTTTTTTTATGTTTAATTCATTAACATTTTTGTAAATAAACTTTATTAATTAACTTAGTTTTTTTATTCTAGGTTTAATTCTAATATTTTTCTTAATAAATTAAAAAATGTAGAATTAGGGTTTTATACTTTTATTCCTTTTTTTTCTTCTTTTTCACCCTATTTAATTATTTATTATCATTTTGTAAATAAAATTTGCCATGTAAATAATTAGGTTAAAATTAGGGTACAAACTTAAACATTTTTTAATAAATTAAAAATAGTTTAGAATTAGGTTTTAATTCCATTAATTCTCATTAAATCCATAAATACAAAAACTCCAAAAAAAATCTTTTCTTTTTATTTTAACTTAATTAATTTATTAATTTTAATTCAAGGGTCCAACACCCTCGCTTTCGATTATCAGTTCGTTTCGCACATTTATTTCTTTTCTTATAAAATTCATGTAATTCTCCCAAAGCCATGTAATAGGTTAAGTAGGATATTTATTTTTCGCACTTTATTTTATTTCAAATCGGGTCCTGGATTAATTTGGCGATGTGGACCCGCGCCTTTGTAATAGCGTAGGATTTTTAATTCCGCATCTTTTTAACTGTTAATAATTTGCATGAAAGAATGAATGCCAAAATAAAAGCAGCGCGTAGATCACCAATGTATGAACAAGACAAAAATATCTGAAAACGACACACAAATCACACATCACCCCTAGGGTACGCCTCACTGTTGCCTTGCCCCTCGAAAGGTGGTCGTCGAGTAGAGGATGTTTTAGTAAGTCCTCATGTCCATGAACATGGCATGAGGGTAGCTTCTAAGGTGTCTTCCTATTGCTCCGGTGATCACCATGTCCCGAACCCTCGAATTGACCCGAACACCTTTAACGGTGGTGCTACCTACCTCTCAATAGTGGGATGGCACTACTTCAAGGACATTTACACAGACGAATTCCTTAGGGTAGGTAGACGACTCTAGATACTTGCTCTAATTTCAAAACAAATCAAAAATACTTTTCACACCGACACTTTTCAAAAAGCTTTCGAAAGCAACTTTTCAAACACTCTTGAGGACCGATACAAGAGTCGAACTGAAATTTTCAAAGAAACTTTTTTTTAAACCCACAGTTGAAAAGAAAACAAACCATTTTTGAAAACACAATGAGCAAGTATCTAAGAGCCCATGGATAACCATGGATAGAAAGGGTGCTAACACCTTCCCTTTCTATAATCTACCTCCCGAACCGAGAGCAATCTCTATAAGGAATTTTTCTGTGCTTTTGTCCTTTCCATTTGGAGAAAATAAAAGACGGTGGCGACTCTTGCTTACCGCGACATTTCGCGAACCAGCATTAAACAGTCAGTTCCAGATCCACTGATCACAGAACTGGCGACTCTGCTGGGGATTTAACTTAAAGTGAGGTGTACCTTAGGACTCAGATCACTGTGTTTTCAATTGTATTGACTTGCTTGCTTTAAATTGAGGGTTGCATGGGAGTTACATAGATCCTAACCCGGATCTGTGGATACCCTGTTTAGGTAGCATAAGCTGTGAGGGACCTGTCCGGCGTAGATCGACACGGGTGAAGCAGTGGCTACGTTGGTGTGGCACCTTGGTCTGTACCGATATCCCTTGTGTCGCAACGAGGAGAATATGGGTCTTCTGAGGAGTCATTAAGCACCAACAGACCTTAGAACCTTAAATGACACAACTTGGCCATTAGAACAGTAGCAGTATGCTACGCCCATTGAGGCTAAACTCTCATGATGGTTCTGGCCGCAAGAAAAGATTGCGATGCTGGAGTTATGACCGATTGAGGGTAGTCAATGATATTGGGATCCTCTAAGAACCCGGTTACGTTTGATAGGACAGGTATGAACCAACAAACTGAAAGAGGGTAATACCTAGACCTCATGCTGGCCTAAACTTTAGGGGCTTGTCTTGTGTGACTTGTGTGCCTTACCATGTTTGCCTTGTAAATATTTGTGGTGTGCTTTATCATAACATCATAACATCATGAGCATTGCATGCATCCTGCATAAGGACTGACCATTTCAAAGACAAGAGGGTTTCACCTTTGCTCTGTTTTGTAGGACATCATGTTGCCTGTGCGAAGGAATACTATCCGGTTCAACTTTGTTCACCCACCTGAGTTGCTTGAAGAGTTGGTTAGCAGAATTCCAAATACCACTTCCTTCATCCAGAGGCATGGTTCTCTTCTCAGTTTAGTCACTGCAAAGCGGGATCAACAGTTGATGAGTGTCCTGACCCAATTCTATGACCCTCTGTACCAGTGCTTCACCTTTCAAGACTTCCAGCTGGTCCCTACCCTGGAAGAGTTCTCTGATTTGCTTGGCATCCCTATCTTGGATCAGACTCCCTACACTGGTTGGGAAAAGACCCTCAGGCTTGAGGAGGTTGCTGCAGCTCTTCCTCTGACCCATCAAGAAGTAATAGACAACTGGGTGACTAGAAGCGGAGTTAAGGGTTTCTTGGCCAAGTTTCTGATTGGTAAAGCTAACAGTTTCTGGAATGACTTGGACTTTAGGGCATATGAAGACATCCTAGCTCTCTTAATCTACGGGCTAGTCTTGTTTCCTAATCCTGACTACTTCATCAATGTCACTGCCATAAGGATCTTCATGTCTCAGAATCCTGTGCCCACTCTCTTGGGTGACATCCTGCAGCAACTCTATGCTCGTACTGCCCGAAGACGAGGAACTCTATGGTGTTGTATCCCTTTGTTGGTGAGGTGGTTTATTTCGCACCTCCCTAAGTTCGTGCTGAAGAACCAAGAAGAAGAGGTTGGGCTCATAGGTTAATGTCTCTCACCGATAAGGACATCATTTGGACTTGTAGAGGTTTGGATGAGATAGCTGTTATTGATCGATGCGGAGAATACCCTAATGTTCAGTTGATTGGTACTCAAGGAGGAATCTCCTACAATCCATGTCTAGCGCTCCGTCAGTTTAGAAGGGCCAGAAGAGCAGGACCCCATGAGATGTTGGTGCCTCACATCAGTTTTGAGTTTCAGGTGGATAGTGATGAGTTGCGTCGTAGGTTCATCAAGGCTTGGGACAAAGTTCATAAAGCTGACCCACAAGAGTTAGGGCCAAAGACTTCTCTACCTATGGAAGCCTACTACAAATGGGTTCGCATCCGTGCTCAGAAGTTAGGTATGCCATATGAAGCTGTTAGACCAGTCATTCTTGAGTATCCTGACAAAGATGGGGCTCCCCCAACTGTCCTCCCTCCTCAGATACCTACTGATTATGAGACATTAAAGAGGTCTTGGTCGCAACTGCGAGAAGAACGGGATTCGTATCGGGAAAAGTTCAATGAGCAGGAATTGAAGATCCAGAAGCTGACAAAGCAGTTGGAGAATGAGCGAGCTCTGAATGATTACATCTGTATTGAGAAGAGGAGACCATGGGATCAATAGGGAGCTCTGGATGTTCTTTTACAGTTTTATTTCCCTTTTCAGTATTTCCCTTTTATGTAACGCCTAAGGGCAACCTGTTGAACAATTTAAGTTTCAAAGTTGAATCTAATGAAGTGTGTTCCTTTTTGTGTACAAAGTTGATTCCCGATTGTCTTTGAAAACATAAATCATACGCATCCCATTCATCATGTGCATAACAAGTTTTCTTCTTTTCAGGTTGCTTACTGTTCTTCGCTGTTTATTTCAGCATCATGAACCCTGACTCATCATCAACCGAGATGTCTATCAAGGCTCTTCAGGCGCAGAACGCGCAATTTCAGGAACTGATCATGGGTTTTACTCAGGGCCAAGAAGAGCTAAAGGCTTTGCTCCTGAAGAAGGAGAAGAAGAAGAAGAAGAGAACTGTTCTTTTCAACTCGGGCCGAAGGTTTGGCAACACTCTGCATAATGAAGAGGCTGGTTCTTCTATAGGCAAGAGCAGTCCCCAAGGGGGAAAAGGTCCTAGTCCAGTGGTCTCTGACAACGAGACAGACTTCAATGAGGAACAGTATCCTCCTGCTGAAGACCGGTATAAGCAGTTGGAAGATAGACTGAATGCAATGGAGATCCAACAAGTGCCTGGGCTGGATTTCGGAGACTTGGGCTTATCTACTGGTGTGATTATTCCTCACAAGTTTAAGGCACCATCTTTGACCAAGTATGACGGGGCGTCTTGTCCCAAGCTACACCTCAGATCTTATGTGCGAAAGATTCAACCGTACACAGTGGACAAGAACTTGTGGATCCACTTCTTCCAGGAGAGTCTTTCAGGGACTCATCTCGAATGGTTCTATCAGCTGGATGGGACCAAAGTTCGTAACTGGGAGGAGTTGGCTACTGCTTTTTATAAGCAGTATCAATATAATGCCGACCTTGCTCCTACACGTACCCAACTCCAGGGTATGTCGCTAGGGTCAAGCGAAGGTTTTAAAGAGTATGCACAAAAGTGGAGGGATCTGGCTGGCAGGGTGCAGCCTCCGTTAACTGACCGGGAGTTGGTAGACATGTTCTTGGGGACCCTATCGGGGCCATTTTTCAATCATCTTATCGGTAACTCATCTGCAGGGTTTACTGATCTTATTCTGACTGGAGAGAGAATAGAGGCTGGAATGAAGTCTGGTAAAATTCAGAAGGGTGCATCTGCAAGTTCCAAGAAGAAGCCCTTTAAGAAGGAGGCCAGTGCGGTATATGGGTCTAGAAGACAAGAGAAACCTGAGCGCTGCCAATCTGTCAACGCGGTGATGATTGCAAAGCCTGCTGCCGCTCCTCGGCAAACCAATCCACAAAGGGCTGAAAGACCCAGAAGAGAGTTTACCCGTCTGAGTATGACTCTATCACAAATCTTGCCGCAGTTACTATCCACCAATTTGGTGACTGTTAGAGAGGCCCCGAAGGTTGTGAATACGGCTTCTCCCAAGTACAATCCAAATGCCCGCTGTGCTTATCACTCCGATAGCCCGGGGCATTCCACTGATGACTGTTGGGCATTAAGGAATAAGGTGCAAGACCTTATTGACACAAAAGAGATACAGTTTGAAGCGCCCGAGAGGCCAAATGTGGTGACTGCTCCTATGCCTCAGCATGGAGTAAATGCCGTTGATGAAGAGGTATATGCCGTTTCTGTGAATGATGTAGCTACTCCCTTGATGACTGTTAAGAGGAACCTACTGTTGGCCGGTTTATTTCCGGGTTGCAGTGAAGGTTGTCTTTTCTGTGCTGTTTCCCTTTCTGGTTGTCCTTTGCTGAAGTTGGGCATCCAAAGCCTGATGGACAGCAAAGAGATCCTGTTCAAGAAGACTGTTGTTCAGTTTGTTCCGGTGGAAGAAGTTTCTGTTGTTACAATCTTTAATAATCCGATCAAGGCTCTCCCGAGGAAGCCGGTTAAAATCATGACTGTCGCACCTGTTGTTATTACTGTTCCGGGGCCTCTCCCCTATGAATCTGATAAGGCTGTCCCCTGGCACTATGGGGCAGATGTGTATGTACATGGAATCAAACAAGAGTTCAACACTGGCACCAGCATCAGCAATATCACTGGTCCAGCAAAAGTTACCCGCAGTGGCAGGCTCTTCTCGCCTGACATTGCACCACCAACTATTCAAAGACCCCTCACTATAACACCTGCAAGTGTACCTGTTCCCAGTTCTGATCAAGTTGTTTCCCCTGCTGCCGAGTCATCTAATGCTCGGGGTAAAGGGATTGAAGATGAGCCTGCCCGGATGGAGGCGCCAAAATCTGTGAATGTCGAGGCCTCCCAACAAGAGATGGAGGAAATTCTGAAAATAATCAAGAAGAGTGACTTTAATGTTGTTGAGCAGCTGGGGCATACACCCTCCAAGATCTCAATGCTCTCCTTGCTGCTGTGCTCAGAGGCCCATGCTAAGGCCTTGATTTCATTCCTCAAGACGGCCCATGTGCCACAGGAGACATCTGCAGTCCAATTTACTGACTGCGTAGCCAATCTGACAGCGGACAATGGTTTGGGTTTCTCGGATGCTGACCTTACGGCTAAGGGAAAGGACCACAATGATGCCCTGCATGTCTCTATTGAATGCATGGGAACTACTCTTGCGCATGTGTTGGTAGACACTGGCTCTTCCCTAAATGTTCTACCCAAGAAGGCCTTAGACCGTTTGGATTATGAAGGCCTGGAGCTGAAACCTAGCAATATCATCGTCAGAACCTTTGACGGTTCTAAGAGGATGGTTCATGGAGAGGTAGACATTCCTATCCGGGTGGGTTCTCAAGTATTCGACTCTACTTTCTATGTGATGGATATCCGTCCATCGTATTCTTGTCTACTGGGACGACCTTGGATCCACAAAGCTGGGGCAGTGACCTCTACCCTACACCAGAAACTCAAGTACCCCGTCAGAGGGAAGATTGTCACTGTGCAGGGAGAGGAGGAGTATATGGTGAGCCATTTGAATTCCTTCAGGTATATTGAGATGGACGGGGAGTTTATTGAAACCCCCTTTCAGCACTTCGAAGAGGTACCTCCAACATTGGCAGCAGCGGAAACAGTGGTCGAAGAGGATGTTCCTTTGAAGATGGCTTCCTTGAAGGATGCCCGGGCTGTGATCAAGAAAGGTGAATGTGCTAACTGGGGCAGGCTCCCTGACTTTACACAAAAAACTGACAAGTTTGGACTGAATTTTACTGCAGAGAGTCAGAAGGCTGTGCGCAAGGCAAAAACTAGAAGACCTCCTGTGCTCATTACCAATCCAGGAGTGAATGCTGTTGGGGACGAAGATGAAGTGGAAGAGTCAGAGTTTGAAAGCTGGATCTACCCGACGACTGATGGTGGATTGACCAATTGGACTGCTAGGGATCATACTCCTGTTACTTTTGTTATGCAGTAATAAACTCCTTTGTTTTGTTATTTGTAATAAACAATTAAAACTCTATGGCCCGGTGTCTTACCCGGGGCACCGTGGCTCCATTTGTGAGGGTATATTAAATTGTCATTTCATATATCATGAATAAAGACCTTGGACGTTTTCTCGCATTTCAAATATTATGCTCCTTTTCTTTCTTTCCTTTCTTTATATATTGCAAAACAGCTGTATTTACACACACTCAGTCATACAGGTTTCAATCCACTCTGGATCTTACTGGTAACGACTCTGCTACTGCCAGTTATGACTTCGAAAATCCGATCAACTTAGCCGAAGACGAAGGTGAAGATGATTGCGAAGTGCCTGGCGAGCTTGCAAGACTGTTACTCCAGGAAGAGAAGGCAATTCAACCACATGAAGAGTCGGTGGAGACAATAAATCTGGGTACTGAGACGGACAGGAAGGAGGTTAAGATTGGTGCCAACCTAGAGCTCAGCGTGAAGCAACGGTTGACTCAGATGCTACATGACTATGTGGAGATCTTTGCCTGGTCCTACGAAGACATGCCTGGGTTGGATACCGACATTGTGGTCCATCATTTGCCTACCAAGGAAGACTGCCCTCCGGTTAAGCAAAAGGTCCGCCGTATGCGTCCAGAGATGTCTGAGAAGATCAAAGCCGAGGTTATGAAGCAGTTTGACGCCAGGTTTCTTGCAGTGACTTCTTACCCTCAGTGGGTTGCTAATGTGGTGCCGGTACCAAAGAAGGATGGAAAGGTCAGAATGTATGTCGACTACAGGGATCTGAACAGGGCCAGCCCCAAGGATGACTTCCCCTACCTCATATTGATGTCCTTGTTGACAATACTGCTCAGCATAAGGTGTTCTCTTTCATGGACGGTTTTTCAGGTTACAACCAGATCAAGATGGCACCTGAAGACATGGAAAAAACTACCTTTGTTACTCAGTGGGGCACCTTCTGCTACAAGGTCATGCCTTTTGGACTGAAAAATGCTGGGGCAACCTACCAACGTGCCATGGTTGCTTTATTTCATGACATGATCCATCATGAGATAGAAGTGTATGTTGACGACATGATCACAAGGTCCCAAACTGAGGAAGAGCACCTAGATCATCTGCAGAAGTTGTTTGACCGACTGAAGTTGTACAAGCTGAGGTTGAACCCGAACAAGTGCACCTTCGGGGTTAGGTCTGGAAAGTTGCTAGGCTTCGTTGTAAGTGACAAGGGCATTCAAGTGGATCCTGCCAAGGTTAAAGCCATTCAATAGATGCCAGTTCCTAAGACAGAGAAAGAGGTCAGAGGCTTTTTAGGACGCCTGAATTACATTGCTCGATTCATCTCGCACCTAACTGCTACTTGTGAACCAATCTTCAAGCTGTTGAAGAAAGATCAGGTAGTACGTTGGAACGATGAATGTCAGGCTGCTTTTGACAGAATCAAGGAGTATCTCCAAGAACCACCCATCCTTATGCCACCGGTTGAAGGGAGACCTCTGATACTATATCTGACAGTGCTTGACAACTCAATAGGATGTGTGCTGGGGCAGCATGACGAGTCTGGCCGAAAAGAGCATGCCATTTATTACCTTAGCAAAAAGTTTACTGACTGTGAGACCCGATACTCACTGCTTGAGAAAACTTGCTGCGCTTTGGTATGGGCTGCTCGCCGGCTGAGACAGTATATGCTGACTCACACTACCTTGTTGATCTCAAAGATGGATCCTATAAAGTACATATTTGAAAAGCCTGCCCTGTCTGGGAGAATAGCGAGATGGCAAATGATCTTGACAGAATACGACATTCAGTACACCACCCAGAAAGCCATCAAGGGAAGTGTATTGGCAGATCACTTGGCACATCAGGCAGTAGACGACTATCAGTCAATGAACTTTGAGTTTCCTGACGAGAGTATCATGATAGTGACTGATTGTGAAGTACCTGGACCGGATGAAGGACCTGAGGAAGGATCCCGATGGTCTATGCACTTTGATGGAGCCTCCAACGCTTTGGGTAACGGCATTGGCGCTGTAATCATATCCCCTCAAGGCACTCATACTCCACTCACTGCCCGGCTATGTTTCAACTGCACCAACAACATGGCAGAGTATGAGGCATGCATCATGGGTCTCCAAGCTGCGATCGACTTAAGGATCAAGTTTCTGAGTGTCTTCGGAGATTCCGTTCTCGTGATCAATCAGATCAAAGGGGAGTGGGATACGAAACATCCGAATCTTATTCCTTACAGAGAATGTGTGTTGACATTGATCCCCCACTTCACAAAAATAACCTTTGAACACTTTCCGAGAGAGGAGAATCAGTTGGCGGACGCGTTAGCTATGATGTCTTCTATGTTCAAGGTCAAATGGGACAATGAGGCTCCCCGGATCATTATCTGGAAACTGGACGAACCGGCATACTGTTGTGATCTCGAGACTGAATTGGTGACTGAGAAGCCTTGGTACCATGAGGTGAAGAGATACTTGGAAGCTCAAGAATACCCTGAAGGTGCCTCTGTCAATGATAAGAAGTTTCTGAGAAGGTTCGCAGCAAAGTTCTTCCTTAGAAACGGCATCCTGTACAAGCGAAACCATGATTCGACCTTACTGCGTTGTGTGGATAAAACTGAAGCAGAAAGGATCATGGAAGAGCTACACGAAGGGACCTTCGAAACACATTCCAGTGGACACACTATGGCAAAGAAAATCCTTCGGGCAGGGTATTTCTGGTCCACAATGGAAGCTGACTGCTACCAACATTCTCGGACATGCCATAAATGCCAGATTTATGCAGACAAGGTGCATGTTCCTCCAGTTCCTCTAAATGTTCTGACTGCGCCTTGGCCGTTTGCAATGTGGGGCATATACATGATCAGTGAGATTAAACCTACGGCATCCAACGATCATCGCTTCATCCTGGTAGCGATCGATTACTTCACGAAGTGGGTTGAAGCAGCTTCCTACGCTACGGTAACCAAGACTGTTGTGGCACGGTTCATTCGGCACAACCTGATCTGTCGATACGGCGTCCCAAAAAGAATCATTACAGACAATGGTACCAATCTGAATAACAAGATGATCACTGAGCTCTGCGAGCAGTTTAAGGTACAGCACCACAACTCTTCTCCTTACCGACCGAATATGAATGGGGCTGTAGAAGCAGCAAATAAGAATATTAAGAAAATAGTGCAGAAGATGACAATGACTTATAAAGATTGGCACGAGATGTTACCGTTCGCTCTACATGGGTACCGTACCTCAGCCAGGACATCCACCGGGGCAACTCCTTTCTCCTTGGTCTACGGTATGGAGGCAGTCTTACCAATCGAAGTGCAAATACCCTCTCTCCGGATAATGAAGGATGCAGATCTGAACGAAGATGATTGGATCCAGACACGACTTGATCAGCTAAACCTTATTGATGAAAAAAGACTTGCTGCTATCTGCCATGGTCAGACGTACCAAAAACGGATGATCAGGGCATTTAACAAAAAGGTCAGACCACAAGAATATCAAGTTGGGGATCTGGTAATCAAGCGAATCATCCTTCCTCAGAGTGATCCAAGGGGAAAATGGACCCCTACGTATGAAGGGCCATTTGTGGTTAAACATGTGTTCTCAGGAGGAGCCATGATTCTAACCAATATGGATGGTGACGACCTTCCTCACCCCGCCAATGCAGACATAGTAAAAAGATACTACGCATGAAAAAAGACCCGCTAGGTTGACATACCTAGGCAAAAATTAGGGCTTCCCGGCGAACCAAAAGGGTTCGGGCAAAATGAAGGGATGAAATGGAAAAAATCTGTACACCCGATAAGTCGAAAACCTGAAAAGGCGGCTTGGGCAAAAATGGGTATCCCAGTGGACTGAAAACCCGAAAGGGCGGTCCAGGCAAAAGTTAGGGATAAAGCGTAATACTATGTCTCATTGGATCACTTTGCATCCAGAATCCGGTATCAGTATCAATTTCAGACGGCATTGATCAATCAGCTTCATCTTCAACCAAGGTCATCAAGTGATGAGATGCTCGAAGATATAAAGGCGATAGCAGAGTTGGAACCCAGTGGGATCATTCTATTCACACAGCTGTTTATTTTCCTCTGTACAAATTTGTATAAACTCTTTCATTCGGCGGCGTTCTCTTACTAGGACGTCAGCCTCTTGTATATAAACGCCTATTTTACAGGCAAATTCAAAAAAATCA
Organism: Vicia faba; assembly: GCA_948472305.1. Lineage (NCBI taxonomy): Eukaryota > Viridiplantae > Streptophyta > Magnoliopsida > Fabales > Fabaceae > Vicia > Vicia faba. The sequence goes on along the minus strand of OX451737.1, from coordinate 76,512,166 downwards.
ATACAAATATACTTTTCAGACAAATTGCCTTTTGTTTTTTACCTTTCTCTGTTTTGTTTTGCGAAGAACGTCCAAGGTTTAATTTTTGATATATGCATTGACAATAATTTGTTCACTCATGAATATTTGCATACGAAACAAAGGATTAACTACAAGTAACATTAGAAACAGGGGCAATAAAGAGTTGTCTAAGCAATCTAATTGTTCTGTCCTCCAAGGTACCAAGGTAGATTCAGCTGAAGAACACAACCAGATATCTTAATTCCCCAGAGAGTGAGTCCGCAAGTCAATACACTCTCCTCAAGCAAATCTATTATCAGCCTTAAGGAAGTTGGTTATCCCCCGCAGACCTCAACATTCCTCAGCAAAGCATACAAATATTTTTAACAATGCATCCCCGGCAGTCTTGACCTAAAGATTGCTCCCCGGCGGTATATCAAACATTCAAACGGAATCACTTCCCCGTTACAGTTCAAAACTTCCCCAGGAGAGTCCAATCCAGTTTCCCCAGGAAAATTGGAAACCATCTCCCCAAGCAATAAGCTTATCCCCAGTATATTCTGGAAGCTTATCCCTCGCAGAGCACGAACGCGTCTCCCGGCTTTATTCAAAGAGTTATTTCCCTACCAGGATATAACTGGGTTATCCTCAGCCAAAAGCCATGGAAAGATCGTCCTCGGCACAGTCTTCTTATCCCCAGCGAAGTCTATTAACACTTCCAACACAACAATGGTATCCCCAGCGAAGTTACCATCAACATCTCAACAGAATACCTCTCTTCCCACAGAGTATTGCTCCCCAGCAAGATCACTAGAGTACTTTTCTCCCTGCAGAGTGTTCTATTCGCCAAGTTTATTCCCCAATGGAGTCATCTTCTCCTACCGGTATTCTTGCAACCATCACCCCCAGCGGAAACGACGAAATCTATTCTTAAACATCAGCCCAGGATGTGACTTCCCGACACCCGTCAAGGATTTACTTTCCTAGATGACAAACATACATTCATAAACATCGCATTTTCATACATTATAGCATGCATATACGCATCATATCTTACAAATCTCATTTATGTGGAGAACATCATCGCTTGATTCATATCATGCCTTGCATATAAGTGACCTTTATCTTTCAGGAAAGATCCAGTTAAGTTCTCAGCTACATTCCAAGACCTAGTCTGGTTCAGTTAAATCGACCCTAAGATTTTCCTGATTCTTATCCAGTTAAAGGCCTTCTCTGGTTCAGTCAGATCGACCCTAAGATCTCCCTGATTCTTATCCAGTTGAAGATTTCAAGACCTTGTCCGGTTCAGTTAAATCGATCCTAAGATTTTACTGTTTCTTATCCAGTCAAAGGCCTTCTCTGGTTCAGTCAGATCGATCCTAAGATCTCCCTGATTCTTATCCAGTTGAAGATTTCAAGACCTTGTCCGGTTCAGTTAAATCGATCCTAAGATTTTACTGTTTCTTATCCAGTCAAAGGCCTTCTCTGGTTCAGTCAGATCGACCCTAAGATCTCCCTGATTCTTATCCAGTTGAAGATTTCAAGACCTTGTCCGGTTCAGTTAAATCGATCCTAAGATTTTACTGTTTCTTATCCAGTCAAAGGCCTTCTCTGGTTCAGTCAGATCGACCCTAAGATCTCCCTGATTCTTATCCAGTTGAAGATTTCAAGACCTTGTCCGGTTCAGTTAAATTGATCCTAAGATTTTACTATTTCTTATCCAGTCAAAGGCCTTCTCTGGTTCAGTCAGATCGACCCTAAGATCTCCCTGTTTCTTATCCAGTTGAAGATTTCAAGACCTTGTCCGGTTCAGTTAAATCGACCCTAAGATTTTACTGTTTCTTATCCAGTCAAAGGCCTTCTCTGGTTCAGTCAGGTCGACCCTAAGATCTCCCTGTTTCTTATCCAGTTGAAGACATCCAAGATTCTCTCAGCGTTACTGTTGAGGTTGAAGTCGTCCAAGATTCTCTCAGCGTTACTGTTGAGGTAGTAATCGTCCCCAGATTCTCTCAGCGTTCCTGTTGAGGTAGTAATCTACCAAGGTTCTCTCAGCGTTCCTGTTAAGGTAGTAATCGTCCAAGGTTCTCTCAACATTCCTGTTGAGGTAGTAATCGTCCAAGGTTCTCTCAGCGTTCCTGTTGAGGTAGTAATCGTTCAAGGTTCTCTCACCGTCCCGTTGAGGTAGTAACCATCCCTGGTTCATTCATCACCTTTTTGAAGCTCCAGATTCAATTCCTGTAACCAGTCAGGGCACATCTACACAAAGAGTTTGAAGACCAGCTCTTGTAACATGTCAGGTAATCATTTTCTTTTTCAGGTACGCAAGTTCCCGCTAAGGAATCTCTTACGCGATCAACACCCAGATGGCATCTATAAGCCCATCCACCTTCCATCATCTTTTAGCATGGCATCTATAAGCCTATCATCCTATCCATCAATCTCCAAATGGCATTTATAAGCCCATTCCCACCATCACACTACTATGTGAGCGCAAATTTCTGGGCACTCTAGTGTTCAATCATCTTCCACCTTCGGATTACGAAAGGCACGTCAGCCAATCTGCATCCTCAGGTCTAAGAAGATTGAACAGGGGCAACTGTTGTACCCCAAAATTTTCCCTCCCATATTCTTCAAGAATGGCAAAGAGCATGCTTCAAAATCTCCCCAAGGGTTGCACAGTTCAAGGGCCTCCTAACAGTCAAAGACTAGGGTTTTGGTTCTGACAAAGAAAATGAAGGTTCCAAGGGTCCAATAAAGTCCCACATGCCTACAAACAAGGTCAAGCATCCTCATGTCAAGTTTCAAGACTTACAGCACAAAATTGCACAGTCAAAAACCCTAATTGCCCTACAGTCAGCTGCAGGGGCAAAATGGTCATTTGACAGTCAAAAGTTCAAATTTTTGGTCAAAATCTTATTTTGAAGCCACAAACATCATTTGATCAATTCTTGATCATGATTCTCAAGGCATGGCTCAAAAAGTCTCAAGATGCAAAAGTTTCCATATTTGGACAGTTGAAAAAGTCAACTGTAACTTGACCAAGGCATAACTTCCACATGGTTCATCAAAAAAATTCCATCCAAAGCTCATTTTGAATATAAAGACATTTCCTACAACTCCTCTTCACACTTCAAGCCCAAGAAATGCTCTCACAAAAAGTTATCAATTTCAACATTATAGGTCATTTTCAAAAGTCAACAAAAAGGGACTTTAAGTCAAAGACCATAACTTGAGATTGGTAAATCAAAATGACATGGGACCAAAGGCATTGGTTAGAGGACTTAAAGACCTTTCCAAAATGTCCAAGAACATGATCAAATCTTAAAATTTGAGCAAGATATGCCTTGTGGAAGTTGGGAAATTTTTAGGAATTTTGAAAAGTCAACTTTGCTTCAAATGCCTCAAAATTGCTAATGGGCCACATTTTCTTCCAAGATTCATCATCCAAAGGCTATGCACGACCATTTGGCCCAAAGGGGATTTATTTCATCATTTTTTATTATTTATTTGAATTTTTAATCACCATTAATTCATTTAATAAAATAAAATATGAAAAAATACTAAAACAAATGTATGTGAATCTTTTTATGCAGCATTTGATCTCATTGGTTACTCAGGATTCGTGCACATCAAAAAAGGAAGGATTTGGTCATGATTGGCATCAAAACACATGAAGAAAGATTGAAAAAATATGCCATTAAAATCAAATATTGGATTCATCAAAACATGGATCTTTTGGCTCAAATTGTTACCCTAATTCATCCCTCATATAAGTCAGAAGCTAAACCTAATGCACACAATCTCCAAAGCTGCGCCTCATATCAAGAACACACTTTGCAATTTTTGGTAAAAAAAGTCAAAACTGAAAACTACAGTAGAGGACGATTCAAGGCCTCTAACCAATTGAAAAAGCTTTCTGAGGCATCACTGAACCTGACTGAATCCTTTTCCACGCCCCTAGCATCAAGAATTGGTATATAGAAGTCGAAATTTCTCATACTTTATGCATAATCGCATTTCAATTTCTGGGCATGCTTTTTAGGTTTTCAGAGATGTGAATTTAGGGTTCCCTTGTTCTGGAAAAATTGAGACATGAGACTTATGCCATCAGAACCAGAAGCTTCACACGAATCCAGTCATCCTATCGCGCCTAATTTCTGATCAACGACGGCCTATTCGCTATTTTTTCATGTATCATGTAGTGGGGGTTTAAAACCCCCGCAATCTTGTTTTATTTTTTCAGGCCAAAAGCAAACGAGTGGAGAAGATGATGACTTGTCTCAACGTGATAGGGCTGTTCAAACTTCAGCGCGCTTTTTTTGATTGATAGCATTAGCGTTTTGTTTTTTTTTATAATAATTGCATTCCATTAATATTACAAAGAAAGCGCTTGGCACAATTGGTTGATGCGTTGTCCAATAGGTACCGGGACCTGGGTTCGATTCCCAGGTCCCCTCACTTTCTTAATATATTTTGTTTCAACGTGATTCCATGCAGTTTCAAGCCCAGGGGTTCATCATACATCCACCATCCAAGCTTGCCACATGGCCACTGAGATGAGTCCAATGGCCTTGATCTGGAGACCACCATGTGCATAAGTCAGACGTGTCACACACAAGCCAATAAAGTCAAACAAGGCCTTAAAACATTGGGCCTAATTGCTGGCCAAATACCTCCAAATTGGGGCCAACACCCCCAAGTGTTTGTATTTCTTTTCTTTTTCTATTCTTTTTATTATTTGTTTTAATTTATTTATTTCCTTTTAATTCATAAATTAATATTTTCATAACATAAAATACCCAAAAAATTTAGAAACTATAAAATAAAAAAAATATGTTTTTTTTATGTTTAATTCATTAACATTTTTGTAAATAAACTTTATTAATTAACTTAGTTTTTTTATTCTAGGTTTAATTATAATATTTTTCTTAATAAATTAAAAAATGTAGAATTAGGGTTTTATACTTTTATTCCTTTTTTTCTTCTTTTTCACCCTATTTAATTATTTATTATCATTTTGTAAATAAAATTTGCCATGTAAATAATTAGGTTAAAATTAGGGTACAAACTTAAACATTTTTTAATAAATTAAAAATAGTTTAGAATTAGGTTTTAATTCCATTAATTCTCATTAAATCCATAAATACAAAAACTCCAAAAAAAAATCTTTTCTTTTTATTTTAACTTAATTAATTTATTAATTTTAATTCAAGGGTCCAACACCCTCGCTTTCGATTATCAGTTTGTTTCGCACATTTATTTCTTTTCTTATAAAATTCATGTAATTCTCCCAAAGCCATGTAATAGGTTAAGTAGGATATTTATTTTTCGCACTTTATTTTATTTCAAATCGGGTCCTGGATTAATTTGGCGATGTGGACCCGTGCCTTTGTAATAGCGTAGGATTTTTAATTCCGCATCTTTTTAACTGTTAATAATTTGCATGAAAGAATGAATGCCAAAATAAAAGCAACGCGTAGATCACCAATGTATGAACAAGACAAAAATATCTGAAAACGACACACAAATCACACATCACCCCTAGGGTACGCCTCACTGTTGCCTTGCCCCTCGAAAGGTGGTCGTCGAGTAGAGGATGTTTTAGTAAGTCCTCATGTCCATGAACATGGCATGAGGGTAGCTTCTAAGGTGTCTTCCTATTGCTCCGGTGATTACCATGTCCCGAACCCTCGAATTGACCCGAACACCTCCAACGGTGGTGCTACCTACCTCTCAATGGTGGGATGGCACTACTTCAAGGACATTTACACAGACGGATTCCTTAGGGTAGGTAGATGACTCTAGATACTTGCTCTAATTTCAAAACAAATCAAAAATACTTTTCACACCGACACTTTTCAAAAAGCTTTCGAAAGCAACTTTTCAAACACTCTTGAGGACCGATACAAGAGTCGAACTGAAATTTTCAAAGAAACTTTTTTTTAAACCCACAGTTGAAAAGCAAATAAACCATTTTTGAAAACACAATGAGCAAGTATCTAAGAGCCCATGGATAACCATGGATAGAAAGGGTGCTAACACCTTCCCTTTCTATAACCTACCTCCCGAACCGAGAGCAATCTCTATAAGGAATTTTTCTGTGCTTTTGTCCTTTCCATTTGGAGAAAATAAAAGACGGTGGCGACTCTTGCTTACCGCGACATTTCGTGAACCAGCGTTAAACAGTCAGTTCCAGATCCACCGATCACAATACCGACCTCAATCGGGCATGCCCGAAAGATGCTTTTCCTTTACCGAGCATAGACATGCTGGTCGACAACTCGGCCGGTTACAAAATAATGTCATTCATGGATGCCTATTCGGGCTATAACCAAATCCCAATGGCCATGAGCGACAAGCATTGCACTGCCTTCATGACCAGCTCGGGAAACTATTACTATAACGTAATGCCCTTTGGTCTAAAAAACACAGGAGCAACATACCAATGTATGATGAACAGAGTGTTCCACAAATAAATCAGGGACATGCTCGAGGTTTACATGGACGACATGATCGTCAAATCCCGAGCAGACACCGATCATGCAGCCCACCTTAAAGCAGTCTTTGCCCAAGCAAGACAATGTAAGATGAGGTTCAACCCCGAGAAGTGTACGTTAGGGGTCAAGGCGGGGAAATTCCTCGGTTTTTACCTGACAGAACGAGGAATTGAAGCCAATCCTGGCAAGTGTCGATCTTTTTCCGACCTCCCGACACCCACGTCGAAGAAATCAATACAAGTCATGAACAACATGCTCACCTTGTTGTCCCGCTTCGTCGCGAGATCCGCTCAGCATGCCCTCCCCTTCTTCAGACTCCTTCGCAAAGAGGCAACCTTCGAATGGACCGAGGAATGCGAACGGGCGCTGCGCCACCTAAAACAAAGCCTATCCCAACCGCCCGTACTGTCTCGACCAGTCGACGGGGAACCTTTGTTCTTATACCTGGCCATCTCGAACGAAGCCATCAGCGCAGCTCTCATCCGCGAGACCACCGACGGGCAGAAACCCGTTTATTTCACGAGCAAAGCCCTACAAGGGCCCAAGAGCAGATACCAACAGATAGAAAAAGTAGCTCTAGCCCTCGTCAATGCGGCGAGGAGACTCAGACACTACTTCCTGGCTCATACGATCATAGTACGAACCGATCAACCAGTGAGACAGCTCTTAGGTCGACCCGACATGGCGGGAAGATTGCTGAAATGGTCCTTGGAGTTATCCGAGTTCGACATTCAATACAAAAGCAGGAAAGCCCTGAAGGCATAATCCCTGACCGACTTAGTCGCAGAGATGACCGCCCATAACCCCCCCGTAGGGAAAGAGCATAAGTGGATCATCTTCGTCGATGGAGCCTCCAACTCCTCCAGAAGCGGCACGGGGATCCTCCTGGAAAACAAGGAGGGCATGGTGATAGAGCACTCGTTAACCCTCTCCTTCCCGACATCGAACAACCAAGAGGAGTACGAGGCCCTGCTCGCGGGACTAAGGCTAGCCGAGGACTTAGGAGCACGCGAAGTACAAATTTTCACAGACTCTCAACTCGTTGCTTCCCAAGTCCAGGGGAGATACCAGGCTAAAAACGACAGCCTCATTGAATACCTAAACTTAGTAAGAGAGCGCATGAGGAAATTCGATCGAGCAGAAATATCGCACGTTCCCCGCGAACAAAACACAAGGGCCGACGTACTTTCGAAGCTCGTAAGCACAAGGAAGAAGGGAGGGAACAAGTCCGTCATCCAAGAATCCCTATCACGCCCGAGCATCGAAAGAACCTCGACCCCCGTCGAGGTACACGCCATCGGAGACGCTTCATGTTGGATGACCCCGGCGTACAACTTTCTAACAAAGGGCGAGCTCCCTTTGGACCGGACAGAAGTGATCGCGACCAAACGGCGAGTATGCTCCTACGTGGTACTCGAGCACAAGCTGTACCAAAGGGGATTCTCCATTCCCCTCCTAAAATGCATCGACGAATCCACAGTCCCCGAGGTATTACGAGAAATACACGAAGGAATTAACGCCCAACACATGGCCGGTAAGTCCCTCGCGAGGAAAGCCCTATGAGCGGGGTACTATTGGCCGACGATGCAGCAGGACGCCAAATATCACATTAAGAAGTGAGACAAGTTCCAGAAGCACGCCGATATGCATCCCCCCTCCTCACGAGATGAGCATACTTTCATCCCCATGGGCATTTACATGGTGGGGGATGAATATCCTTGGACCCTTTGTGCAAGGGACTTACCAAAACAAGTTCCTTATTGTGGTCGTGGATTACTTCACGAAATGGATAGAGACTGAGGCTCTTGCGAAGATCACCTCGCACAACATCCTCCATTTCTAAAAAAGAAACATCCTCGCCAGATTCAGGATCCCGAAAGCGCTAGTCACCAACAATGACACCTAATTCACCGACCACGGGTTCCGAAACTTCGTCACCAAACTAGGAACCAAACAACATTTTACCTCGGTCGAACACCCCCAAACCAACGGGCAAGCCGAGGCCGCCAATAGGGTCATCCTTCAAGGACTCAAATGCCGACTCGGAGAAGTAAAAAGAGGGTGGATCGAGGAGCTTCACAGCGTCTTATGGGCCTATCGCACCACGCCCCACTCAACGACAGGCGAAACCCCTTTTCGACTGACATACGGCACCGAGGCCGTCATCCCCGTGGAGATCAGGGAACCCTCCAGGCGGACAGAAATGCCTCTCGACGAGGAAATGAACGACGAAGCACTTATAGACTGTTGTACCCAAAATTTTTCCCTCTCATTTTATCAAGATTTATCATCACAAGACTTTGAACTCAAGACCAGATTAGGGTTTTGCACTGCTCAAGACATCTCCTTACACTATTGACCTAAATTAGGGTTTGAGTTTGCACATGGATTTTTTAACTTCCAATGCTCAAAGTGACTTTCATACTTCATGTTGGACTTATAATATTGCCCATACCAAGTTTCAAGTCTTGAATCAAATTTTTGCCCAGTCAATTGGACAGTTGACCTAGAAATCAGCTGTATTGGGAAAAAGTCAACTGTGGCCAATTTACAGTCAAACCTCATTAATTTTGATCCACAACAACCTTATAAGCTCATATGAACAATTTGATCAAGTTTGGACCACAACTCCTCAAGAAATTTGATCAGATCACCAAAAGGGCAAAAGGGTCATTTTTAGGGTTTTGACTGCAGAAGGGCAATTTCTGACTTTTCACCTAGCCAATGGCAAATTGGATTCAAAAATGGATTCAAGGACTCAAGGGAATCATCTTGACCTATTCACAAGGTTCAAAAGATCTCAATTGCATTGGATTGACAAATGAATTTTTCAGTAAACTGATCAAAATTTGACTGTACACTGAAAAGTCAAACTTTGACTTTTTGGTCAAAATCAAGAGCCAAGGGTCATTTTTCATCAAGATGTGTCAAAACATGAAACTTGTTCATCAAGAAACCTAATTTTGCAAATTAGGGTTTAAGATTGAAAAATTTCATAACTTAGAATTTTTCTAAGTTATGAAATTTTCTTAATTTTTCCCAACTTTGCCCAAAATTTTCATCATGATGCAATTGGATTCAAACAAAACTTCCAACATGAAAGTTGTAGTCCTCCACAAAATCTAAAACTTTGATTCACAAAGTTTTCGCAAAAGAAGCTTGGATCTCAAGTTTTGATTTTTGGAACAAGGGTCCATGAAACTTTTAACTTAATGAAAGGTGAATATTTGAATGAATTCCATGATGAATGTTTTAACCTTGTAACTTGAATACCAATAAATCCACCTTCAAACCATCTTTAACTCTATAAAACTTCTAATTTAAAATTCTCCCAACAAAATTAACTTGCCTTACAATTAACAAGTACTTGAAGGAATAGTGATGTTTTGAACATTAGCAATCCATAACTTCAAACTCTTCTAGAGCTGTGCCTTGATAAATAATTCCTATAAGAGATGTATTTACCATCATAGCAATTCCTGGAGGAATCCTTCTGATGAAGATACAGACAAATCTTGAAGTTGAAGACTACAATAAACCCTAATCTTTACCTTTGAAGAAGAAAACCTTATTCTTGGTGTAGAGAATATGAGAATAGCCTTGTAGCCCGATGAATAAGAAAAATAAGCCTTGGATCTTAAGGAAAAATAAATCCATAAAAACCATAATCAGAACCTTAATTTCATACTTCACTGCTTGAAGAAACAGAAGAATCAAACTTTATTGATGTGTACACCTCAAACTAAAAAGAAAACCCTGACTTACACCACTATTGATCCCTTGATCTCGCACAATTAAATCAATGATATACATGCATGTGTATGAGAATGAGGCATAATCCTATTAGAGTAAAAATGTAAGAAGGTAAAAAATTAGGGTATAACATTAGGGCATTAGCGTGGAATACACGATATAAAATTATCACTCTAAAGTTCTTCAATTGTAAACTTGAATGCTTGAATTCCAATTTTTGTTGTGTCCTTCTTATATAGCAATAATCTTCTGGGTTTTTCTCTATGGTTTTGCGGTTTGATTTGGTCCATAAACATTGCATATTCTTTTGGATATTTGATTTGTTCCTTGATTATCTCCAACAAAAAGATATGATTTGGTTTGTTACAAATTCAAATTTAAACCTCTTTAAATATGATTTGATCTTCACAGTTGTCCAATAAACCATATAATCATATTTTTATCTTAATAACCATAAAACCTGATCCAATATTTGATCGAATATTCCTCTAAAATGCAGCAGCAGAGGCCTGATGCGCCAGACTCAGATGTCGAGCAACATGCTGGGACATTGTGTCCAACGTGTATTCCTTCTGCACCTTCATACAACTTTAGTAAGCTCGATCAATCTTGAACACCTTGAATGTTTCTTCCATGTTATTGTTTTGCAAAATGCATCCAATCCAAAGGATCATTTCACAAAGAACTTCAGAGTATGCTAGACAATTTTTATATATGTAATTTATTGGGCAAGAATATAAGAATGTAAAGGTCTAAAGCGGGGCTGAGTAGACCTCCTTACAAATTGATCGATTAAAATTTTCATTTATTATAAAAAGTATGAGAGTTTAAAATATGGTTTGGTGGGTATAAACACAGTCCATACAAATTTTGTATGATTTTGGATAGTATATATACATTACTCACTTCAGTATACGAAATTGAATAATAGACATATCAAGTAAATGAGTACAATCTATCAATATATTAAAAATGTTTTACGTAATATGTGTAAATGTGAAACTTTAATACAATAAGAATTCTAGGATTACCGTTTCTAGGTTTAATAACAACAAGAATAATTTGAAGATCAAATCTAACAAAACCTACACTTATGAATGAAATTTCTATTAATGCAATAAAACTTAACCACATGCGATTTTAAGAAAGCAATAAACCTAAGCATTCAATTCTACTCAAAATTAAAATAGAGAGATAAGGTAATATGTCATATGTATAGTGGTTCAATAATCGTCCTCGCTATGTCTATTCCACTCTCCAATAGTTCCATTGAAATTTTGTTGTTCTTCCACTATGATTTTGACTATTACAAAAATGTGCAGTACAATAAAAATCAGAATACTCTTGAAAATTTAAAATCTTCGATATGTATCCTCATTGATTTGTACACAGTATCTTATATTGAATCCTTGTGAAGTTTTTCTCGAAATTGACTTAAATCTTCAACCTCCAAGAATGTTTCTCCAAGTCTTCATTCTATAGCGATCTATATTGGACCCTATTGATATCTTGAGCCTTGGCGTATCCGAATATTGAGAAGAACTCGTACTTTTCTATAGGCTTCCACACAACTCTACCAAAGTAATTATGAAGAGAAGGATCTCATTCTTTTCTGCGTGACATTTCAACCCCATCCACTACCACATACACAATTTCCAAACCCCTAAAACCTTGAGAAATATTCAAAGGAAATGTTAATCACAATAACAATCCTCCTCACATAGCTCACACCTTGAATATGAGAGTTAGATCCAAATGAAAATGGTCAAGGCAAGAGGTAGAAGATGAAAGATTATGTTTTCAAAACTCAAAACAAGATTCAAAACTCTTTTGAAAGTTGAGAGAACAAGTGTGTTTTGAATTCTAAATCAATAGTTGTTGTGTATGTTTCCCAACATTGTGAATGGGTTTTGATAAAAAAATAGTTTTTATATGTGTTGGAGATCTAGTACAAAAATGAGAGAAAAATGATATTTTATTCGAGTCTAAGCAAAGAGCATGAGACGAGTCAAAATATTAAGTGATTTGAATCAAGACCCAAGAAACAAGAAAATCCAACTTTGTGATTTGAGTCATTTTTTCTATGTTTTGAGTCATGTCTTTTATGTTTTGAGTCACATGATTCGAGACACAAAAATGTGATTTGAATGACATTTTACATAACCAAATCCCAAAATTTGCAATATGTACTTCATTCGGATCAGGAAATTTGTGATTTGAATCAAGCCTCTATGGTTCGGGTCATGAATGATGTGATTTGAATTATGACAACTTGAAAATAATTCTTGAACATTATGTAATACTGATTCGAGTCATAGAAGTGTTTGATTCATATCACACTTTCAGAATTTAATTTTTTTTCAAAATGTGAAGTTTTTTTTTAGATTCCAATTGTAACACCTCAACTTTAGTTATCTAATTTTAATTTAATTTATATTAGTTTATTTAATTTAATTTAATAATATATTAGAAATATTAAGAAAATTAGAGATATTTTAGAGTTGGGAGAAAATATAATTTTAATTAAAATTAGAGTGAAAGAGGTGTTTTGAGTAGAGAGCTGGCAATGTGGTAAGAATTAGTGAAATAATAGAATTATTATTTTAATTGAGTTTATTAGAATAATTAGATAATTATTATTTTAATTAATTTAGAATATTATTTGAATTAAAAATAAATAATAGAAATAGAGATCTAGTGAGGGCACGAGAATAGTTGATGGGTGAGAGAAGTAATTGGGATATTATGTTAGAATAAATATATAAAGTGAGGAGACTTATGTAATGTACGTGCAAAAGTTGGAAAATAGACAAAGATAGACATATTTAGGAGAAACTTGGGGAGCGAGGGAAAATCCCAAAATACTAAAGGTTTTCATCGATTGATAATTTCAAGGTGAGGGGGGACTCTTTACATATGGGTGCTTAGGTAGTCAGATAGTGAGTGATCCTTCCTCCAATCTTCTTCTTCTCCTTTTGTGTTTATGATTGTATGTTTGTGACATGATTTGTCTTAACCCTTCTGATTTTAATTCTTGAATATTATTGTATTGTTATATCTTGAATCTATGTTGATGTTCTGTTGCTGCTTGATAATCTGTGGTTATGCCATTTAAGCCATTTTTTAATAATTGGATAATGATATATAATTGTATGTGGTTGTTCATCTGTGTTTTTAGGGAAGTTGGGTTTCAATGGGAAAAAGGTTAATTGATATGTATGTTGATGCTTTTTGATAAGGCGAGAGTAATTGATATTACCCATTGATGCTTTTTGATAAGGTGAGGTTGTTTGAATGAACAATGATGACACTATAAGGCAAAAATATAAAATTGTGATAAAATGTTATATTATTGGACAATGATTTGTTATGCATTCTGAGACTGTTAAGGGGCGGTTGAGACTTAAATAGACGAGTTTTGAATCTATTCAATAGGGAGAAAAACACATAAAATTGTTGGTAGACATAAGTCTGTTTGAGGTGCAGTTAGTTGTGTTAGAAAGATAACACAATAGTATTTCTTTTGAAGTGGAGAAATTAGGTCTAGGATCACTACAACAGGAGCAGTTCTCTGGTTTTTATACCATACTCGTAGTTAATTCCAACCTTGCATTGGTCATCTTGTTTCACGCGTAACTTTAGTTCTGTAAGTCTGTTTGAGGTGCGGTCAATTGCATTAGAAAGAAGGTTCAACAATATTTTAGACTGCAGAGTTTCATAATTTTATCATAACTCTACAATTCTTGTTGCTATTTTGAAGTCAGACATTCTGTTTTAGAGTTTATGCAAGAACTATTGTGATAGGATTGAACTGAAACGAATAGAACTAGAGTTAGAATATTTCGATCGAGATGCAATCAATTTCATTTGAAAAAAGGGTTTAAAGAGATTTTAGACTGCACAGTTTCATAATTTTATCATAAGTCTATAATATTTGGTGCTATTTTAAAGTGAGATAGTTTTAGAGTTAGGTCCAGAGTTTTGGAAAACCCCTTAGCAATTTAAGAATTTAAATATATTTATAAATAATTTTAATTTGAGTTAGTTGATATATTTTAGAGTTGATTTAAATTAAGAGAGTTGAGTTTGATAAGTTTAACAGTCAAATTTGTTATGTGAGAGTTTGTTAGAGTTCTAATAGAGTTGTTTAGAGTTAAATCTGATAAGTTTTATTTTGTTTTATAGTAATATTAATAATAATGATAATAATTTAATATTATTAATTATAATTTAGTGATTTTTTTATCACATCCGAGTTGTCGATAAAGTTGTTAGAGTTGTTATATAGTTGTTTTCGAGTTGTTTAGAATTAAATATGACGAGCCTTAGAGTTAAAATTGATATATTATTACTTCATTAAGTTCAACTGCCAATTGTTCGCAGTGATTTCTGGCGAAACAACCGCTAGTCTTCCAAACAAATTTAATATGTAAGGTTACTCGCAGGATCGACTAGATTGATCCTTTGACATTGTCTTAACGTTAATTTTATCACTTACTTGACGGTTTATGTCAAACACGACGTAGTGCTTGTGCATGTGTTTGTGTAAAGGCTTAAAATACAAAGACTTATGGAATTACATTCAAATGTAAAGGTTTGGATGAAATGTCTTAATCAAAGAAAAGTTTGAATGTAAATACTTGACAATGAAAAGACTTAAAACTGGAAGATGAGGCAATTCGACAGAAAGTAAAGAAATTAAGGACAATTGCAGGATTATGTAAAAGAATGGTTCAAAAGAAATTATATTGATAAGTGCATTTCAAAGATAAAATGTGTGAGGTCATACGTACATTCTCAATGAACTCTTTCTCTGTAACTTGGTACTTGAGTATTTTATGAGTAACTTTGTACGAATTATGATCCTCCATCTCCCTAACGCTAAGGAACTATTTATAATGTTCTAACCATAACAATACTATTCTAAGGAAATGCCACATTGCTTTCTTGCATGTCTTTCGACACTCTAAGGCTTCCACGCGTCCTTCTTATCCAAAGAAACCCTTTCGAATTTCAAACATTCCCGCTCAAGCCTTTAGCAATGTCTTTCTCACGTGACCGTCGAAACGCGCGTTTTTGACGAAACAAAAACACTTGTTTTTCTAAACTGTCTTCGACTCAGATCCAGTAATAATATACTTCGACTATAGCTTTTTTCAAGCCATCTTGTGGAAATTTCAAATGAAAAATTCCTTTATTAACCTGGTCGAAATTCCCAGCCAACACCAATATAGTTAATTTGAGTTGTTGAAAATTTCTAGAGTAAAACTTTATGACTTGTTAGAGTTAAAGTTGAGTAACTCTGACATGCTTAGAGTTATGTTGATATGTATGTGAGTAATTATTTTATTACCCTGTTGATGGGCTGAAATGAATAATAATATAATTTTGCTCTATTGATGAGTATTTGTGAATAATAATATAATTATTGAGTTGTAACTATATGACGTGTTTAGGTGGGTAATTTAGAGAGAAATTATAGTATTGGTCTTACATTGACAAAATGATGGGTTCTGAGAGGAACTTTGTTGAGTATGAGATACAAGTATTATTTATTTTTGAATATGATTTATGAATTTAATTGTTGTTGAATATGAGTTGAGATGTTATTTTTTGTTTGAATATGAGTTGTGAATGTTTTTACTATGATTCAAACATTCATGTATATCGAAGATATGTAAAGAAGGTCACGATTCAGAGAGGAACCAATGACAGTCACAGGTTCAGAGATGAACACAGTTCAAAGAGGAACCAGAGACATGAATAATTCAGTAACATGACTTTGACATCAAAAAACTTGGTACCACATACATCTTGGGAGGAGGAGTATATTGCATCATACATTTGCATTGTGATTGTTATTATTGTTATAAATTATTGTGTGAGAATGATATTGATGTTATTGTTATTTGAAAACTATCCTTGTTATTTAATACACCGTTAATATTTGTGAAGTTATTCTCACCATGTTTATTTGTGGTGTTATGTACTCTCTTGAAGTACATATAGTAGAGGAGTAGTTGTTGTTAAGTTGGAGGACGATGTTGGGGCCTCTTCATTTTTTACTGCTTTTTCGATGTTACTTAGTTGTTAATGGTGCTTTGATCTGTAAGACTGGAATTGAGATGTTTTAATTGTTGTCTTGATATCATTGTTTTGGATAATTTATTTAATCACATAATAGTAAATTCTTGGCTACCTCTTGTAAATTTAGGGGTAATTTACCCCTTTTGAGGTGTATCAATCAAAATTTGTCACATAAAGTAAAATTTTAAAATCACATATTAATCTAAAGCTTTATAAAATCAAAATTAAATCAAGGAAATAATATATAACTTGATATTTGAGTAGTAAGATATTGGTATGTCAAGTGTGCGTAATGATTCTCACATTGGATAAAAAAAGAGGATATTGAACTTTTTTTTAAGTGAGAAAAGGCATAGACTAAATATTTTAAGGTTTTGGTTTAATATGTGATTTTAAAAATTAATTTTATGTGGTAAAATTTCATTGGTATATGTCATTGAGGGTAAATTACCCCAAAATTTACAAGGGGTAGCCTAGGCCTTACCCTATTTATTTCATCGAGACAATTTTAAAGAATGTTTGAAGTTGAGTTTCACTGCATGTTTTACAATTTATTTTGAAAGAGTATGTTTGTTGAGCATGTGTAACACCCGTTTTGGAGAAATAATTGTTTATCTTTTATAAAAATATTTTCGTGGTTTTACGGTGTTATACCAAGCATGACTTGAACCATTCTCAAATGTGGTTATTGATTAAAAAAATCAACAAATTGACTAGAAGCATATTACTCGAACTATGAATAAACAGTTTGATTTATGCATGTGTAAAAACGGATTTAGAACTTAATTCTCAGGTGCACAATTATATGAGGAGACTCAATAACGATATAAACAAAACCAAAATCTAAAAAATAAGCAATAAAAACATAAAACAATATAAGGAAGAGACGATGCAATTTATAATCAACTTCCTAATGTTGATTTTCTCTCTCCTTATAATAGCTAAGAGTGTGAACACTCTTTTAAAATTGAAGTTAAAGTAACTAGACCCACTATCTAAGTGGGATGTGATAAATGAAGCTTGAACCTTCAATATGGTTTAAAAGCGAGTAATGGTGAGCTTGGTTGAGTTCATATTTGGTTTATGTATCTAAATTAAATATTCTATACACAATTTCATCCAAAATTTGCCCCCATTCCTCATTTATAGGCATCTTCATAGGTATTCTTCTTCTTTGTTGCATTACACACTCGACAAAAATCTGTAAGTCTAAAAATGGTTAATTTTAGCGGGGCTATAGTTGATAGACTTGTCTCATGCAAAAGATGTGTATTCAATGAGCGAACTATGGGAATTTGCATAAAACTCCAAATTGATGGAGTGGTTGCAACTTCTATGATAGAGAGTCGAGAGTAGTTAATAATTATTAGTAAGTACTTCATTAGTATTTTAATATATTAGTTAATATTATATTCTAGAAGTTTCTTAGTCCTTAAGATTGTGCCACATGGATGGCTGATATATTTAAAGTTCTATATATTGAGTTGTAATGTACTATTTGAGAATCAATCAAAGAAATCAATGAACCTCGACCCCCATCGAGGTACACGCCATCAGAGACGCTTCATGCTGGATGACCCCGACGTACAACTTTCTAACAAAGGGCGAGCTCCCTTTGGACCAGACAGAAGTGATCGCGACCAAACGTCGAGCATGCTCCTACGTGGTCCTCGAGCACAAGCTATACCAAAGGGGATTCTCCATTCCCCTCCTAAAATGCATCGATGAATCCACAGTCCCCAAGGTATTACGAGAAATACACGAAGGAATTAATGCCCAACACATGGGCGGTAAGTCCCTCGCGAGGAAAGCCCTATGAGCGGGGTACTATTGGCCGTTGATGCAGCAGGACGCCAAATATCACGTTAAGAAGTGCGACAAGTTCCAGAAGCACGCCAATATGCATCTCGCCCCCCCCCCCCCCCCCCCCCCCCCCCCACGAGCTGAGCATACTTTCATCCCTGTGGCCATTTGCGTGGTGGAGGATGGATATCCTTGGACCATTTGTGCAAGGGACTTACCAAAACAAGTTCCTTATTATGGCCGTGGATTACTTCACGAAATGGATAGAGGACGAGGCTCTTGCGAAGATCACCTCGCACAACATCCTCCATTTCTAAAAAAGAAACATCCTCGCCAGATTCGGGATCCCAAAATCTCTAGTCACAGACAACGGCACCCAATTCACCGACCACGGGTTCCGAAACTTCGTCACCAAACTAGGAACCAAACAACATTTTACCTCGGTCGAACACCCCCAAACCAACGGGCAAGCCGAGGCCGCCAATAGGGTCATCCTGCAAGGACTCAAATTCCGACTCGGCGAAGCAAAAAGAGGGTGGACCGAGGAGCTGCACAACGTCTTATGGGCCTATCGCACCACGCCCCACTCAACGACAGGCGAAACCCCTTTTCGACTGACATACGGCACCGAGGCCGTCATCCCCGTGGAGATCAGGGAACCCTCCAGGCGGACAGAAATTCCTCTCGACGAGGAAATGAACGACGAAGCACTTAGAGACTGTTGTACCCAAAAATTTGCCCTCTCATTTTATCAAGATTTCTCATCACAAGACTCTTTGAACTCAAGACCAGATTAGGGTTTTGCACTGTTAAAGACATCTCCTTACACTGTTGACCTAAATTAGGGTTTGAGTTTGCACAGGGATTTTTGACTTCCAATGCTCAAAGTGACTTTTATACTTCATGTTGGACTTATAATATTGCCCATATCAAGTTTCAAGTCTTGAATCAAATTTTTGCCCAGTCAATTGGACAGTTGACCTAGAAATCAGCTGTATTAGGGAAAAAGTCAACTGTGGCCAATTTACAGTCAAAACTCATTAATTTTGATCCACAACAACCTTATAAGCTCATATGAACCATTTGATCAAGTTTGGACCACAACTCCTCAAGAAATTTAATCAGATCACCAAAAGGGCAAAAGGGTCATTTTTAGGGTTTTGACTGCAGAAGGGCAATTTCTGACTTTTCACCTAGCCAATGGAAAATTGGATTCAAAAATGGATTCAACGACTCAATGACATCATATTGACCTATTCACAAGGTTCAAAAGATCTCAATTGCATTGGATTGACAGATGAATTTTTCAGTCAACTGATCAAAATTTGACTGTACACTGAAAAGTCAAACTTTGACTTTTTGGTCAAAATCAAGAGCCAAGGGTAATTTTTCATCAAGATGTGTCAAAACATGAAACTTGTTCATCAAGAAACCTAATTTTGCAAATTAGGGTTTAAGATTGAAAAATTTTATAACTTAGAATTTTTCTAAGTTATGAAATTTTCTTAAATTTTCCCAACTTTGCCCAAAATTTTCATCATGATACAATTGGATTTAAACAAAACTTCCAACATGAAAGTTGTATTCCTCCACAAAATCTACAACTTTGATTCACAAAGTTTTCTCAAAAGAAGCTTGGATCTCAAGTTATGAGTTTTGGAACAAGGGTCCATGAAACTTTTAACTTAGTGAAATTTTGCCCTAGTTTAGGCAAGATTTTGACCCATCTTCTTGACAATTTTTCACCTAGTTCCACTTGGAATATCAAAATGCATTTCAAATATGGATTGTAGAGCATGTTACAAGCTTTCTAAAATGTCCAAGAACTCTCCAAAATTATTTGTGGTTAGGGAGAATCGAAGGCTTGAAGTTGGCAAAAACTCACTTTTGATCCATGGCATTTTCATATTGATACAAGTTGCAAACTATAATCAGCCTTGTTTGTACTTGATTGTTGTACCCCAAAATTTTCCCTCTCAATTCTCAAGGCCTTTCTTACAAGGATTTTCAAGGTTCAAGCTTGAACAAGTGCATTTGGATTTTCCAATACCAAAATTAAAAGGAAACTGTCAAAAATGGAGAAAACAGATAAAAATAACATTTTGAAAAATTTGGAGGAAAACAGGTCTCTTTCGATTCAGCACCCTTCGATTGACTCTTGGCCACCGTATCACATTGATTACAGGTCCCAAAACCCTTATATACTCAATAATTAAATGCAAATCCATTGGTTTGAGGCTTTGTTCTGGTCATGGGAGGATTACACAAAGAATTAACCCTAAAATAACAAAAAGGAAACATTGGCATTTTTGTCAAATTTGCTTTATGTCAAATAGAATCCTTGAGCCTTGAACAAGATCTGGTACAACACACAATATCCATAAACTGAGGGGGCCAAGATGGCAAAGAGTAAGCTGATAGATAACCTGTACATGCCTGTCTTGCATCATGACTTACTTTTGTTTAAAATACAAGAAACTTGCCAAAATCAAGAGAACTTGCACATTTGTTATAACCAAGCTTAGCAAGCATTTAAAATAAGTTCTTGACATTGCATTGAGCCTGAAACACGAGCCTTTGATTCCTCAAACACTTTTGAACATCAAATCACCTTCCTCTTGCAAAAACAGGACAGTTCTTGCACTTGGAGTTCCATAGCAAAAACCCCTCGTGCATTTTGCCCCAAACCTGTTCAAACACATTCCATATAGCCTATCCAAGCTATCCCAACCATTGGCCTTGAACTGTAACTCCATTTGCAAGCTTCACCATTTCTGTTTTCAGCTTGTGCAGGTTGACTTCTACAGGCTTGTTTAAGCACATCCAAAGCAAATTAAGCATTGGGGAAGGTCAGAGGATGTTCAGGCAAGCTCCCAATCACCTCAGGTCTCACTGAAAAGCTCCACATTACCATACGCGAGTTTAACTGAAACAGGCTTTTGTCAACTTCCTATCTCTCTATTTAGGAATCATTAGGCTTAGGTTTGTGAATAAAAAATATAGTACTCATAGCCCTGAAGCTGTACATATGCTCAGTTTTCATTTAAGTTAAGCGTGTTAAATAGAATTTGATTCATGAACTTCCTGAAAAAGTTAGGTTAGAAATTAGGGCTAGATAAATTCTCTCTGGTCTTTGAGAGTTAGATTAAGTTTCTTATATGGTTGAAATCGTCTTGATAAATGCTACAACATTGATGTTATGAGTTTTTGCATTAGAGCACGTATGCAGGATTTGAATATTTTGTACAGGCGCGCGCATTTTTTGAAAAAAGGTTGAAGATGAAGTTTGGAACTGGGCTGGGCCTGTGTTTGTCACTTTTGGCACCCCCTGTATTGCTAACTGCACCCCCTGACCCATTTCTTCATATTTTTATATTTTTGTATTTATTTTTCATTTCTGATTTTTTTATTTTATTATTTTCCAAACATAAAAAATACCAAAAATATTTTTATAAATTTTCACATTTATTTTTGTATTTTATTTTATTTTTCTAACATAAAAATAATTTAGTGAGTATATACTTTTATTTTATTTAATGAAAAATTGAAAATAATACATAATAATATTATACCTTTATTTTTTATTTATTTATTTATTTATACTTAAATAATATTTTTCTAAATATATTTTTATCTTGTATATATTTTATTTTATTTTATTGTACAAGAATAATATAATTAATATATATTTACTTTCTTAAAAGAAAATTAGGGTTTTTACCCTTATTAAAAAAATAATAATCTTTTTATTTCTTTTTTTAATACATTAAATATTATACTTTTACACACATAAAAATAAACAAAAAAACATCTTTTTATATAGTTATAATATTTTGCACATTTATATTTAAATTGCTTATTTAATTATTGCCAATTTATTTATTTGTACCATTTATTCAGTTTGGATGTAATAGTAAATATTAGGGTTTTATTTTCTTGTAAATATTCCCCATTCAAAATCGTATCCCCCTCCCCATACCAATGTTGTAATAACTTAGGTTTATTTTGCGCACTTTATGCTTTCAAATATACCATGATTAAAGATTAGGGTTTGTATGCAAAAATCCAAAATCAAACAAATAGCTTGACTAATACAAAGACAAAAAAAGCATGTAAATTGACAACACAATACACACTTACACCCCTAGGGTTTCATCCACTTGTTGCCTTTAAAATGGCCATGTTATGCATGTTGAGTATCTTGGCAAAACAAAAACAAAACAAAATATCATAGTCCCTCGATGACGCTATCTTGGTTGCCTAAACAAAATGATCTAGTCCCTCAAATAAAATTGCTAAAGATACTTAGCACAATTGCTATCATGGTCAATGCGATGACCCGCGCCTGTCCCGTTTAACATCCTAATACAAGGTTGTTTACCAAATGCAATGGTAAAATAACACTATTAAAAGGGTTAAAAATGTGTAGGAAAGATCTTTGAGTAAAATAGGGTAGACAACTCTTAGTTACTTGATCAAAACTTGCAAAAAACATCCTTGCTATTTTCAAACACACCTCACAACACAATTTCAAAACATTTCCCAAAAACAAACTTTCAAACATTGAAATATATTTTCAAAAGACAATACACCTTTGTATACATTCAAACAAGAATCATTACAAAGGTTGCCACAACGATGGCCTCTTTTCAAAATATTTTCAAAACCACACACACAAAGCACCATTTCAAACAATTGAAAAGCAAAAGCAAGTGATCTAAACAAGTAACTAAGAGCCCATGGATGAAAAGGGTGCTTGCACCTTCCCTTTTCATAATCTACCCCCCGAACCCAAGAAAACATCTCAAAGGTCTTTCCTGTGCTTTTTGACCTTTCCTTTGGATAAAATAAAAAGTCGGTGGCGATTCTTGCTAAACCGCATAATTGCGAATACAAACGTAAAACCTCAAGTCAGTTCTCCCACCGTATCGCCAGAACTGGCGACTCTGCTGGGGAAATATCTAAAAGTGGGGTTACCTTAGGGTTTAGATCACCTTTACATGCTTACCTTGTTTGATTTGATTGCTTTACACTTGGTTCTATTGTTTGGGTTTGAAATCCTCTACCCAGATTTAGGAAACATTCATAGGTAAATATCAATACGTTGTGGAAACTGTGCGGGGTATACTGACATGGTTGAAGCAATATCTATATTAGTGCGATATATTTGTGGGTACCGGTAGCCTTTGAGTCAATCAAAGAGAATACGGGGCCGCTGAGTGATGTCATGAAGCACTGATGAACTCTTAGAACCTTTACTTGACCATCTTGGCCTTTTTAGGGGTAATGAGATGACCGGCTTTGGTGCAGTCCGAAGTTGGTAGATACTCGATACTACACTCATTGAGGATTATTTTCTTGGAATATTTCGGTCGCCAATTAAGTGGCTAAACTGAAACAATGAACACAGAAAATAATCCAGTGATATTGAGCTCCTTAGAACCCGGTTACTATTTATAGGACAGGTTGAGCCAACTAACTTCAAGAGGGTACTTACCTATGAAACCCCATGCAAGCCTGAAACTAGGAACTTGTGTGACTTGCTTGTACATATACTTGTGCATACATCATGAACATCATAAAGCATCATATGCATCCACTAACCATTTCAAGGGTTTGGATCTTCATCTTTGTTCTTGTTTTGTAGGTAATGGAATCTCTTTGCAGGAAAACAATTCAGGTTAACCTTGTGAGGATCCCTCCTCAACTCAAGGAGCTTGCTTCCAAGATTCCAGAGAATTCTCTCTTCAGTGAAATACATGGTATACTTCTCAACTTGGTCAACTCCGGAATTGAAGAAGACATGGTGAAAGTTCTCTTCCAGTTCTTTGACCCCCTACACCATTGCTTCACATTTCCCGATTACCAACTAGTGCCTACTTTGGAGGAATTTTCTCAACTCTTGAGGATTCCTATTCTTCATCAACTACCCTACAACGGTATGGAAAGAGAACCAAATCCTGAAGATATTTCTCAAGCCTTACACTTGCAACCATCTAATATAAAAGGTCATTGGGAAACCAGAAGTGGTGTCAAGGGTTTCTTGGCAAAGTTTCTGTTTGAGAAGGCACAAGACTGCTGGAATTCTCTAGATCTGCAAGCTTTTGAGGAGATTGTAGCACTTCTCATCTATGGGTTGGTCTTGTTCCCAAACCCTGATCAGCTTATAGATGTGAATGCTGTCAAGATTTTCATATCTCTGAATCCTGTGCCTACATTGCTTGGGGACATCTTACACTCATTTCACACACGAACAATGAGGAAAAGAGGTGTTCTCATGTGCTGTACACCTCTTCTAGCAAGGTGGTTTATTTCTCACCTTCCCCAGTCAGTCGTGAAGAATGAGCAAGGATTGAGGTGGTCACAACGATTGATGACTCTTACACATTCTTATGTTCATTGGTGTTCTCGGTCCAGAGAAAATGTCATCATCATTGATCATTGCGGAGAATTCCCTAATGTCCCACTACTTGGCATTAGGGGAGGCGTTACCTACAACCCCTGTTTAGCTCTGAGACAATTTGGGTATGCCCGAAGGGATGGCCCTCATGACATGCTGATTCCAGACTTGGTTTTTGACTTTGACAACGACGCTCAAGGACTTAGACAAAGGTTTATCCGAGCTTGGAGAATGCCCAACAAGGTGGACAGTAAGACACTAGGACATAAGAATTCCATCCCCCTCGAGCCTTATCTCAAGGGGTGCAAACCCGCGCCCAGAATCTTATGATGCCTTACCCCTACATTCTGCCTATGATCAAAGAGCCTGTTATGGAAGGAGAGGTTCCATACACCCTCCTACATCCTGACATGCCAACATCATTGGAGGATTTGCAAAAGAGTTGGATACAACTCAAGGAAGAGCATAATACTTTTGAAGCTAGCTTCTACGCCAGTGAGAAGAAGGTTTTGGAACTTACTCGTCGAATCCATGAAAAGCAGACTCTCAACACTTACATCGCACCGAAAAGGATGCGCAACGTATTTTTACATTAGAATTTTGTATTGTTTTTGCCCATGGGGCATTTATGTACTAATAAAACTCTTCTTATTAATATGACGTGCGTTCTTTTTGTTTGCAACAAATTTGAATTTCTGAATCCTTGAATGCATTACATGAATACATATCATTCATCATATGCATAAACAAGTCTTCACACCAGGTTTCCTTATCTCTCTGCTGTTTATTTCAGCCAAATGGATATAGAGCAGACGGTCAAAGATCTACAGGCGCAAAATTCACAATTTCAACAGCTACTCATGACCTTGGCAAAGGGTCAAGAGGAGCTCAAAGGTCGACTAGAAAAAGAAAAGGAGAAAAAGAAAAAGAAAAGAGTTGGTGTGGCCACTATGGGAAGAAGATTTGAGAACCAAGCTAGGAGAGTCCTGGATTTCCCCTCGACGTCTGATGAAGGGGCTGGAAAAGGAAAAGGAGCTGCAATACCTTCCGAGTCTGAGGCTGAAGAAGAAGAAGGAGAAGAGGATGAATATTACTCTGAGCAGCAGTACCCTCCTGCGGACGATAAGTATAAGAATCTGGAAGATCCGCTGGCAGCCATGGAGGTACAAAGAGTACCTGGGCTGGATTTCAAAGAACTAGGTTTGGTTGCTGGGATCGTCATTCCCCCTAAATTCAAAGTGCCTACATTTTCTAAATACGATGGTTTGTCTTGTCCAAAGATGCATCTGCGGTCTTACGTCAGAAAGATCCAACCTCACTCTTCTGATAAGGATCTGTGGGTCCACTTTTTTCAAGATAGTTTGTCGGGTACACAATTGGATTGGTTCTATCAGCTTGAAAGATCTGATGTACATAACTAGGAGGATTTGGCTGCTGCTTTCTATCGACAATATCAATATAACGCAGATTTAGCGCCTACTCGTACTCAATTATAGGGTATGGGTATGGTCTCTAATGAAGGCTTTAAGGAGTATGCCCAGAAGTGGAGGGACTTGGCTGGAAGGGTGTAGCCACCATTGTCTGAAAGAGAGCTGGTTGATATGTTTTTAGGAACGCTGTCTGGTCCATTCTTTAATCACCTGATAGGGAGTTCATCGGCAGGGTTTACTGAATTAATTCTGACTGGTGAACAAGTTGAAGCTGGCATCAAGAGTGGTAAGATTCAAAAAGGTACATCTGCTTCTGCCGCTGTCAAAAAACCTTTTCCAGCCAAGAAAGAGGTGTCAGCTGTTTACTCTTAAAAAAGTAGAGGAAGAGTAGAGCGCCGACCAACGGCGGGGGCTGTAATGATCCAAAAGACTGCAGCTGATCAACCTAGAAATGATCAACCAAGAACCAACCAACAAAGAGGGGGAAGGCCTGCTAGGAAGTTCACCAAAATAAACATGATAGCTGCCCAAGTTCTCCCCCATCTCTTGAAGCTAAACCTTACAACCCTGAGAGATCCGCCACAAAATCCGAATACAACTTCTCCTTTTTACCATGCCAATGCTAAATGTGCTTACCATTACAACGACATAGGGCACGACACCAGTAACTGTTGGGCCCTCAAAAACAAGATCCAAGATTTAATAGATGCCAAGGAGGTAGAATTCAACGCGCCCGAAAAGCCGAACGTGATTTTTCCCCAATGCCAAAGCATGGTCACAATACCTATGCTATCTAAGAGGATCTGTATGTCGCTGCTGTTGATGACTTAATGACTCCATTGCTAATAATCAAGATGAATCTGTTGAAAGCCGGGATTTTTCTAGGCTGTGAAAAAGATTGCTACTTTTGTTCGTTCCTACAATCCGACTGTCCGTTATTGAAGTTAGGCGTCCAACGCCTAATGGATAATCAAGAGATCCTCTTTCAGAAAACTCCTGTTACTCCTGTTACTCCTGTTACTCCAATCAATGATGTTGTTATAATTACCATTTCCGACAATCTTTCCAAGGTCTCCAAAAGAACTGTTAAGATTACACCCGATCCAAAGTTTGTATCGCTGAAGATTAATATGCCGGGGCCTATCCCATACAAGTCCAATAAGACAATACCGTGGAATTATGGAGGAGAGATATTCTA
The DNA here is from genome assembly GCA_948472305.1 of Vicia faba. Lineage (NCBI taxonomy): Eukaryota > Viridiplantae > Streptophyta > Magnoliopsida > Fabales > Fabaceae > Vicia > Vicia faba. Next base: position 76,484,998 of record OX451737.1, on the reverse strand, counting down.
TCACGGTGTGAAGCAGATCGAATCAATGGAAGAGAATTCCGATGAAGAAACTCCTGACATAGGAAATATTGCAGGGACAAGTAAGATCACTCGTAGCGGAAGAATCTTCTCTCCGGAGATTGCTCCTCCAAGGGCGATCTTCGGACCCTCAAGTGCTCCTGTGCCGGTCAAGATATCTGTGTGAAGTCTAGTGATTGAAGAAATTGTTACTCCCGAAGTTGTACCCTCTACTATTGTTGCTGATAAAGGTAAAGGGATCCAAGAAGCGCCCGTCAGGACGAGGGCTCAACCTTTGGTCATCCCCGAGACCACCCAAAAGGAAATGGAGGAAATTTTAAAAATAATTAAGAAAAGTGACTATGATGTCGTAGAACAACTGGGGCAAACCCCTTCAAAAATCTCCATGCTGGCCTTATTGCTCTGCTCCGAGGCTCATGCCAAAGCCTTGATCAAATTCTTGAAGACGGCGCACGTGCCTCAAGAAACTTCTGCGGATCAGTTTTAAGAGTGTGTAGCTAGCCTTACAGCCGACAATGGTCTTGGCTTCTCTGATTCTGATCTAACGTCTAAGGGAAGAAAGCATAATGATGCGCTGCATGTCTCGGTGGAGTGCAGAGGAACTACACTTGCTCACGTTATGGTTGATACCGGGTCGTCTTTAAATGTCCTACCAAAGAAAGCATTGGGTAGATTGGACTGTAAGGGTTTGACCCTAAAGCCCAGTAATATCATTTTTAGAGCCTTCGACGGTTCTAAGAGGATGGTCCATGGAGAGGTGGACATCCCAATTAAGGTGGGAACAGAAATTTTCAACTCTACATTTTATGTGATGGACATCCGTCCTTCATATTCATGCTTGTTGGGAAGGCCATGGATCCACAACACTGGGGCAGTTACTTCTTCTCTACACCAAATGCTAAAATATCCAGTCCAAGGGAAAATCATAACGGTTCATGGTGAGGAGGAGTATATGATAAGCCACCTTAACTCTTTCCGCTACGTGGAGTTAGATGGTGAATTCATAGAAACACGTTTCTAACACTTTGAAGAGGTTTCTCCTGAAGTTGCAACAACTAAGACAATGACTTCTGTACCCATCATTACCAAGCCTGTGTCCCAGATGTCATCCCTTAAAGATGCAAAGGCTGTGATCGAGGAAGGGGGAAGTACAGTGTGGGGTCAGCTACCAGATTTTCCTTTCAAGACAAATAAGTTCGGTTTGGGTTTCACTGCTGCTAGTCAGAAGGTTGTGCGCCGCTCCCGGGCTGGAGGACCACCATTAAAGATCACTCATCATGGAGTTCATGCTTTGGAAGATGTTGAAGATGAGAGCAATTTTGAAGATTGGATTTACCCGACCATTGAAGGAGGACTGAACAACTGGGAGGCGAAAGACTTCGTTCCCATTACTTTCATCAATCAGTAATTTATCTTTTGAACATTTCCTGTTTGGTATGTAATAATTATTAAACAACTCGTACACTCTTTTCGCCTTATGCCTTACCCGAGGCATATAGGTCTATTTGTAAGGGTTTTGATTCTTTATTTTCATATGCCATTTTTAATGAATCATGGACGTTTTCATATATAAACTTTTGTGTTCATTTTCTTTCTTTTTACATTTTTATTTGTTTAAAGGTGGCTATCCCTTACACACACCCACACTCACAAAATGCAGGTACTCATCCACTCCGGATTCCACGGGTAACAATTCTGCTATGGCCTTCAGTGACTCTGAAGATCTGGTCAATCATGTTGAATACGAAGGTGATGAAGACTGTGAAGTGCTTGAAGAGTTGGCTAGACTTCTACAACAGGAAGAAAGGGTTATTCGGCCCCATGAAGAACTGTTAGAGACTATCAACTTGGGTACTGCCGAAGACAGAAAAGAGGTTAAAGTGGGTGCCAACCTAGAGCCAAGTGTCAAAGAGCGCTTAGTTCAGCTGTTGAATGGATATGTTGAGATATTCGCCTGGTCTTATGAAGACATGCCGGGACTGGATACAGATATTGTGGTTCACCGTCTCCATACAAGAGAAGAATGTCCACCAATCAAACAAAAAGTCCGTCGAATGAGGCCCGACATGTCCGAAAAGATCAAAGCTGAAGTGATGAAGCAGTTCAATGCTGGCTTTCTTGCTGTTACTTCCTATCCACAATGGGTTGCTAACATTGTGCCCATGCCTAAGAAGGACGGCAAAGTCAGAATGTGCATGGACTACAAAGACTTAAATAGGGCTAGCCCTAAAGATGACTTTCCACTACCACACATTGAAATCTTAGTTGACAACACAGCTCAACACAAGGTATTCTCTTTCATGGACGGATTTTCAGGGTACAACCAGATCAAAATGGCCCCCGAAGACATGGAGAAGACTACTTTTGTTACGCAGTGGGGTACCTTATGTTATAAAGTGATGCCATTTGGAATGAAGAATGCCGGGGCAACCTATCAGCGAGCCATGGTAGCTTTGTTTCATGACATGATACATCATGAGATTGAAGTCTACGTAGACGACATGATAGCACGTTCACAGACAGAAGAAGAACACCCCGACCATCTGCAAAAGCTGTTTGTCAGGTTAAAGGAATACAAACTCAGACTGAACCCTAGCAAGTGCACTTTCGGAGTCAGGTCCAGTAAACTCTTGGGATTCATCGTCAGCAACAAAGGCATTGAGGTTGATCCTGCCAAAGTCAAAGCTATACGAGAAATGCCATCCCCTCGCACTGAAAAGGAGGTCAGAGGTTTCTTGGGACGCCTAAACTACATTGCAAGGTTCATTTCTCACCTAACATCTACCTGTGAACCAATCTTCAAGCTGTTGAAGAAAGATCAGGTGGTTGAATGGAATGATGACTGTCAAGTTGCTTTTGATAAAATCAAGGAGTATTTGCTAGAACCTCCTATCTTGATGCCACCTGTCGAAGGAAGACAGTTAATCATGTATCTGACTGTTTTGGATAATTCAATGGGGTGCGTACTGGGCCAACATGACGAGTCTGGTCGAAAAGAGCATGTAATTTATTACCTTAGCAAAAAGTTTACCGACTGTGAGACTCGCTACTCACTGCTCGAGAAAACTTGCTGCACTTTGGTATGGGCTGCTCGCCGGCTAAGGCAGTATATTTTGACACATACCACTCTGCTGATTTCTAAAATGGATCCGATCAAGTACATCTTCGAGAAGCCCGCTCTATCCGGAAGAATCGCTAGATGGCAGATGATCCTCACCGAACATGATATACAGTACATGACCCAAAAAGCTATAAAGGGGAGTGTACTAGCCGATCATCTGGCTCATCAAGCTGTCGAAGATTACCAATCCATGAGGTTCGACTTTCCCGACGAGGATATCATGACCTTGAGCAACATTGAAGAAACCGGACCGTATGATGGACCTGAACAAGGATCCCGATGGACTCTATACTTTGATGGTGCCTCCAGCGCACTTGGGAACGGTATCGGCGCGATACTTATCTCTCTAGAAGGTTTCCATACACCTTTCACTGCTAGACTCTGCTTCAGCTGCACCAACAACATGGCCGAGTATGAAGCTTGTATCTTTGGTCTCAAGGCCACTATTGACTTGGGAATCAAATATCTGATTGTATTTGGGGACTAAGCTTTTGTTATCAGTCAAATCAAAGGAGAGTGGGATACTAAACACCCTAACCTCATCCCTTACAAAGAACATGTCCTGACATTGTTACCACATTTCAAGCAGATTACCTTCGAGCACTTCCCGCGAGAAGAGAATCAGCTAGTAGATGTGCTAGCTACAATGTCATCCATGTTTAAACTTAACTGGGATAATGAGGCACCTCAAATCACCATTGAACGAATGGACGAACCTGCACATTGTCACGAGATTAATACCGAAGAAGTGGTGGACCGACCTTGGTTTCATGACATCAAAAGGTATCTCGAAGCACAAGAATACCCTGAAGGAGCTTCAGTCAACGACAAAAAGTTCTTAAGAAGGTTCGCGGCCAAGTTCTTTCTGAGCAATGGTATCCTATACAAGCGCAATCTTAATTGTGTCCTACTCCGGTGTGTGGACAAGGTTGAAGCTGAGCAGATCATGGATGAACTGTATAATGGCACCTTTGGCACCCACTCAAGTGGTCATACGATGGCTAAGAAGATTCTACAAGCAGGCTACTACTGGTCTACCATGGAAGCTAATTGTCATCAACATTCGCGTACTTGTCACAAATGCCAAATCTATGCTGACAAGGTACATATTCCTCCAGTTCCTCTCAATGTCTTAACAGCTCCTTGGCCATTCGTGATGTGGGGAATCGACATGATTGGAGAGATCAAGCCTACAACATCCAATGGACACCGTTTCATCCCGGTGGCCATTGATTACTTTACCAAGTGGGTCGAAGCAGCTTCCTTCGCCTCTGTTATAAAGAATGTGGTTGCCCGCTTCATCAAGCAGAACCTCATATGCCGATATGGTATCCCCGACCGTATCATCACAGACAACGGTACAAACCTGAACAACACTATGATCACCGCTCTGTGCGAACAATTCAAGATTCAACATCACAATTCATCTCCCTATCGGCCAAAGATGAACGGTGCTGTTGAAGCTGCGAACAAAAATATCAAGAAGATTATTCAAAAGATGACAGTCACCTACAAGGACTGGCATGAGATGTTACCATTTGCTCTGCACGGATACCGTACCACGGCGTGTACTTCAACCGGGGCAACCCCCTTTTCTTTGGTATATGGCATGGAAGCTGTTTTACCTATGGAGGTTCAGATTACTTCCTTGAGAATTATGAAGGATGTTGGTTTAAGTGAAGACGATTGGATTCAGACCCAGCTTGATCAACTTAACTTGATTGACGAGAAGCGACTTACTGCTGTTTGTCATGGTCAGACGTATCAAAAACGGATGATCAAGGCTTTCAACAAGAAAGTCAGACGCCAGGTATATCAAGTCGGAGATCTTGTAATCAAGCGGATCATCTTGCCGCAAAGTGATCCCAGGGGCAAGTGGACTCCTACTTACGAAGGACCATTTGTAATCAAAAACATCTTTTCTGGTGGGGCTATGATTCTAACCACCATGGATGGCGACGATCTGTTGCACCCTGCGAATGCAAACATAGTCAAAAGATACTACGCATAAACGACCCGACAAGTTGAAAACCCGAAAGGGCGACTTGGGCAAAAATGGGCATCCCGGTGAATCGAAAACCTGAAAGGGCGGTTCAGGCAAAAATTAGGGATAAACAAAAAAATATGTACACCCGGCAAGTTGAAAACCCGAAAGGGCGACTTGGGCAAAAAAGGGTTTCCTGGTGGATCGAGAACCTGAAAAGGCGGTCCAGGCAAAAGTTAGGGAATTGAAGTGTATGACTATGCCTCGTCGGATCATTTTAAGGACAATCTCTTCATGGACAAACTCCAAGCTTCTGATCAATCCAATCATCTGCGGACGAAGCAACGAATGGACAAGATACCCAGAGTTACGAAGGCTATAGCAGAATGGGAACCCCATGGAATTGTTACACATAGCCATCTTTCTTTGTATAAATTTTTTCTCAATTTTATGACAACACTCTCTTACTAGGATGTCTGTCTCCCTTATACAAAATACTTACTTACACAGAGTTAATACAAAGATACTTCAAAGTGCCGAAAATTGTTTTCCTTTTTCTTTCTTTTTTACACTTGTGCTTTATTTGAAAACGTCCAATGATTTATTAAATGAGCATATGCATTTGAATATAATCACTGCTTACAAATAAAACAAAATGAGAAAGAATAATTACTGATAGGATGAAAGTATAGGAAAATGTCTTTAGGATATTCCAGGAGAAATCCACTGCAATACATCATCCAGATCCTCGACGGAACTAAAGCCTTGAAAGGCATATCCCCATCGGAGTTAAGTTTCAAGAATCCCCAGCAGAGCAAAACTTTGAACTACAAACCCTCGGTAAGGATGAAACTTTCTTCCCCAAGCGAAGCCAAAACCTCAGCCTTTGAACACCAGTGGAGACCATCCAGTTTCCTCCATTGTCCCTGAAGAGTCACTTTAAAACCAGATAATTCCCCATAGAGTTATTCTTCCCCAGTGAAGTCGCCACGATCAAATCAATACGTCATTAAGATCCCCAGCGGAAGCCATTCAGTTTCCCCCTGATACCCCCATTAGAACAGAGATTATCGAGGTCCCCAGTAGATTGGCATACAACCCAAACTCCTGATCTCCCCAGCGGTATAGCTTCTCCCCACAGAGGTTGTCAAAGATTTCGAATCTCCAACAACGGTCATAGATTTATTTTCCCCGACAGCGGTCAAAGATTTTATTATCTCCAACTTTCCAGGATTTATTTTCCTCAGCAAAACAGCCAATCAGCTTACATGCGCATACATTACATTCATATATCATAGACATTTGATAAAACACATCTTATTGCATCATACATTTCATGCAACATAACTTTGTGTTTCAGCTAACATTCTACCCTTTTCAGGATGAAATTGATAGCTACCTAAGACAGGTATTCAAAGCTCAGAAAACGGCTTAGAGATGCTCCAGACACGAATGCTTTCCTATTTGCTTATTCAAATCAAGGGGAAGATTCCTGTTCTAGTTATGAAGCCTGGGTTCGACCAGATAATACCTTGATTATACTGAAGCCCGGAGATCGACCAGAAAATAGTTGAATCCTCTACAAATTCTTCTGAAACCTGGACGTTGACCAGATAGGAAGTAAAGTATCGTGAAGTCGGGATGTTGACCAGATAGCAATACAAGACTGTGAAGCCTGGACGTTGACCAGGTAACAGTAAGGTATATTGTGAAACTTGGACATTGACCAAATAACAGTTTACTCGGCCAATTACTTTGAAGCCCGGATTCAACCGGATATTAGTAGGCCCTAAAATCAAAAGGGAAACCCGGATGTAGATCGGATAACCATTTGATATCCTTCTGAAGACTGGACGTTGACCAGATAGGAAGCAAAGTATCGTGAAGCTTGGATGTTGACCAGATAGCAATACAAGACTGTGAAGCCTGGACGTTGACCAGATAACAGTAAGGTATACTGTGAAACTTGGACGTTAACCAAATAACAGTTTACTCGGCCAATTAATTTGAAGCCCAGATTCAACCGGATATTAGTAGGCCCCAAAATCAAAAGGGAAACCCGGATGTTGACCGGATAACCATTTGATATCCTTCTGAAGACTGGACGTTGACCAGATAGGAAGCAGAGTATCGTGAAGCCTGGATGTTGACCAGATAACAATACAAGACTGTAAAGCCTGGATGTTGACCAGATAGCAGTTCACTGTCACCTCTTCAACCAAAATATGACTCCCCGGTAGAATAACAGACGACTGAAGTTCTATTTCTACCACAACAGAAACCAGCATTCCCCGATGTAGTCCTCCTCAACAATAGGTATACAGGTTCTCGCAAAGGAATCTCTTGTGCAATCAATTTTCTTGGATGGCATCTTTAAGCCCATCTCCGACAAGATTCTGTCACATCTCCAAATGGCATCTTTAATCTCATTCCCTCAGCTATACTCTGACGAGCGCAAATTTACGGGCACTTTAGTGTCCAATCCTCTTTTACCTTCAAGTCACGAAAGGCAAATTCTCCAATCAAACTCTTCAGGTTCAAGAAGATTGAACAGGGGCAGCTGTTGTACCCAAAAAATTTCCCTCTCATTTTATCAATATTTCTCATCACAAGACTCTTTGAACTCAAGACCAGATTAGGGTTTTGCACTGCTCAAGACATCTCCTTACACTGTTGACCTAAATTAGGGTTTGAGTTTGCACAGGGATTTTTTGACTTCCAATGCTCAAAGTGACTTTCATACTTCATGTTGGACTTATAATATTGCCCATACCAAGTTTCAAGCCTTGAATCAAATTTTTGCCCAGTCAATTGGACAGTTGACCTATAAATCAGCTGTATTGGGGAAAAAGTCAATTGTGGTCAATTTACAGTCAAACCTCATTAATTTTGATCCACGTCAACATTATAAACTCATATGAACCATTTGATCAAGTTTGGACCACAACTCCTCAAGAAATTTGATCAGATCACCAAAAGGGCAAAATGGTCATTTTTAGGGTTTTGACTGCAGAAGGGCAATTTCTGACTTTTCACCTAGCCAATGGCAAATTGGATTCAAAAATGGATTCAAGGACTCAATGGAACCATCTTGACCTATTCATAAGGTTCAAAAGATCTCAATTGCATTGGATTGACAGATGAATTTTTCAGTCAACTAATCAAAATTTGACTGTACACTGAAAAGTCAAACTTTGACTTTTTGGTCAAAATCAAGAGCCAAGGGTCATTTTTCATCAAGATGTGTCAAAACATGAAACTTGTTCATCAAGAAACCTAATTTTGCAAATTAGGGTTTAAGATTGAAAAATTTCATAACTTAGAATTTTTCTAAGTTATGAAATTTTCTTAATTTTTCCCAACTTTGCCTAACATTTTCATCATGATGAAATTGGATTCAAAAAAAACTTCCAACATGAAAGTTTTATTCCTCCACAAAATCTACAACTTTGATTCATAAAGTTTTCTCAAAAGAAGCTTGGATCTCAAGTTATGATTTTTGGAACAAGGGTCCATGAAACTTTTAACTTAGTGAAATTTTGCCCTAGTTTAGGCAGGATTTTGACCCATCTTCTTGACAATTTTTCACCTAGTTCCACTTGGAATCTCAAAATTCATTTCAAATATGGATTGTATAGCATGTTACAAGCTTTCTAAAATGTACAATAAATCTCCAAAATTATTTGTGGTTAGGGAGAATCGAAGGCTTGAAGTTGGCAAAAACTCACTTTTGATCCATGGCATTTTCATATTGATACAAGTTGCAAACTCTAATCAACCTTGTTTGTACTTGATTACAGGTCCCAAAACCCTTCCATACTCAATAATTAAATGCAAATCCATTGGTTTGAGGCTTTGTTCTGGTCATGGGAGGATTACACAAAGAATTAACCCTAAAATAGCAAAAAGGCAACATTGCCATTTTTGTCAAATTTGCTTTATGTCAAATATAATCCTTGAGCCTTGAACAAGATCTGGTACAACACACAATATCCACAAACTGAGGGGGCCAAGATTGTAAAGATCAAGCTGATAGATAGCCTGTACAGGCCTGTCTTGCATCATGACTTACTTTTGCTTAAAATACAAGAAACTTGCCAAAATCAAGAGAACTTGCACATCTGTTATAACCAAGCTTAGCAAGCATTTGAAACAAGTTCTTGACATTGCATTGAGCCTGAAACACGAGCCTTTGATCCCTCAAACACTCTTGAACATCAAATCACCTTCCTCTTGCAAAAACAGGGCAGTTCCTGCACTTGGAGTTCCATAACAAAAACCCCTTGTGCATTTTGCCCCAAACCTGTTCAAACACATTCCATATAGCCTATCCAAGCTATCCCAACCATTGGCCTTGAACTGTAACTCCATTTGCAAGCTTCACCATTTCTGTTTTCAGCTTGTGCAGGTTGACTTCTACAGGCTTGTTCAAGCACATCCAAAGCAAATTAAGCATTTGGGAAGGTCAGAGGAAGTTCAGGCAAGCTCCCAAGCACCTCAGGTCTCATTGAAAAGCTCCACATTGCCATACATGAGTTCAACTGAAACAGGTTTTTGTCAACTTCCTATCTCTCTATATAGGAATCATTAGGCTTAGGTTTGTGAATAAAAAATATAGTACTCATAGCCGTGAAGCTATACATATGCTCAGTTTTCATTTAAGTTAAGCGTGTTAAGAGAATTTGATTCATGAACTTCCTGAAAAAGTTAGGTTAGAAATTAGGGCCAGAGAAATTCTCTTTGGTCTTTGAGAGTTAGATTAAGTTTCTTATATGGTTGAAATCGTCTTGAAAAATGCTACAACATTGATGTTATGAGTTTTTGCATTAGATCACGTATGCAGGATCTGGATATTTTGTACAGGCGCGCACATTTTTTGAACAAAAGGTTGAAGATGAAGTTTGGAACTGGGTTGGGCCTGTGTTTCTCACTTTTGGCACCCCCTGCATTGCTGACTGCACCCCCTGGCCCATTTCTTCATATTTTTATATTTTTGTATTTATTTTTCATTTCTGATTTTATTTTATTATTTTCCAAACATAAAAAATACCAAAAATATTTTTATAAATTTTCACATTTATTTTTGTATTTTATTTTATTTTTCTAACATAAAAATAATTTAGTGAGTATATACTTTTATTTTATTTAATGAAAAATTGAAAATAATACATAATAATATTATACCTTTATTTTTTATTTATTTACTTATTTATACTTAAATAATATTTTTCTAAATATATTTTTATCTTGTATATATTTTATTTTATTTTATTGTACAAGAATAATATAATTAATATATATTTACTTTCTTAAAAGAAAATTAGGGTTTTTACCCTTCTTAAAAAAATAATAATCTTTTTATTTCTTTTTTTAATATATTAAATATTATACTTTTACACATATAAAAATAAACAAAAAAACATCTTTTTATATAGTTATAATATTTTGCACATTTATATTTAAATTGCTTATTTAATTATTGCCAATTTATTTATTTGTACCATTTATTCAATTTGGATGTAATAGTAAATATTAGGGTTTTATTTTCTTGCAAATATTCACCATTCAAAATTGTATCCCCCTCTCCATACCAATGTTGTAATAACTTAGGTTTATTTTGCGCACTTTATGCTTTCAAATATACCATGATTAGAGATTAGGGTTTGTATGCAAAAATCCAAAATCAAACAAATAGCTTGACTAATACAAAGACAAAAAAAGCATGTAAATTGACAACACAATGCACACTTGCACCCCTAGGGTTTCATCCACTTGTTGCCTTTAAAATGGCCATGTTATGCATGTTGAGTATCTTGGCAAAACAAAAACAAAACAAAAGATCATAGTCCCTCGATGACGCTATCTTGGTTGCCTAAACAAAATGATCCAGTCCCTCAAAATTTTTTTCTAAAGATACTTAGCACAATTGCTATCATGGTCAATACGATGACCCGCACCTGTCCCGTTTAACACCCTAATACAAGGTTGTTTACCAAATGCAATGGTAAAACAACACTGTCAAAAGGGTTAAAAATGTGTAGGAAAGATCTTTGAGTAAAATAGGGTAGACAACTCTTAGTTACTTGATCAAAACTTGCAAAAAATATCCTTGCTATTTCCAAACATACCTCACAATAAAATTTCAAAACATTTCCAAAAAACAAACTTTCAAACATTGAAATATCTTTTCAAAAGACAATACACCTTTGTATACATTCAAACAAGAATCATTACAAAGGTTGCCACAACGATGGCCTATTTTCAAAACATTTTCAAAACCACATACACAAAGCACCATTTCAAACAATTGAAAAGCAAAAGCAAGTGATCTAAACAAGTAACTAAGAGCCCATGGATAACCATGGATGAAAAGGGTGCTTGCACCTTCCCTTTTTATAATCTACCCCCCGAACCCAAGAAAACATCTCAAAGGTCTTTCCTGTGCTTTTTGACCTTTCCTTTGGATAAAATAAAAAGTCGGTGGCGACTCTTGCTAAACCGCACAATTGCGAATACAAACGCAAAACCTCAAGTCAGTTCTCCCACCGTATCACAGAGACGAACTCGACCTGGTCGAGGAAATTCGATCAGGGGCAGCCCTGCGCGAGGCTGCTCTAAAGCAACGAATAGCCCTGCGTCATGACGACAAGATCATCAAACGCGAGTTTCAGATCGAAAGCCTGGTGTTGCGAAGAAACCAGAAAGACTCCCGCGAAGGAAAACTGGCCGTGAACTGGGAAGGACCCTATCGCGTCCGTGGCACCACAGGCACCGGGGCATATCACCTCGAGAAGCTAAATGGAGAGCCATTACCACGACCCTGGAACGCTGCTAAGCTAAAGCAGTACTATAGCTAAAGCCCTTAAACACTAAGGACTCTCGCCGTCGAACATCCACATCTAGTCAACAGAGAGAAATGTCTCAACCACGTAGATAGGCCAAGGTACGGGCCCGATCTACACCTAAACGACATAACGCTGTTCAGCCAACGAGGCTGAACGATAATGCCCGACAAAGACACCTCAATCGAGCTCCACTGTCGAAGTACCCACATGGCAGAACACCCAGCTCGAGATGGGCAGTTCACGCCCTGGGCATACGACCTCGATATGGGTCATACGCTCGACACGCGGGCTTCACTCCACACAACTGACGCATTTCGAAGTACGTCAAACTATCAAAAAGGGTCGAAAGGATATCTCCGCTCGAGGACACAACTTAGACAAATTCCATCATAAAGTGACAGTCGAATACAAGTTTAGCTCGAGGACGTAACTTAGACAAATTTCATCACAAAATAACAGCCGAATACAAACTTAGATACGAGCAAGTTAACGCGAAATAAAAATCCATCAAGAAAGCTTATACACAAGACAAGTTAATCGTGAACCGACCAAAAAGGCCGGCGATGTTCGGGGTTACAAGCCATGGCACGACGGCCAAAAGAAATAAGCACGGGTACGCAGGCCCCAAAATTGAGCACGAGAAGGCAGGCCCCAAAACAAATAAAAACCATCACACGGGCATGCAGGCCCGAACAAAAACTTCATGCTAAACGTCCCCAGGACTACCGACGTCTACTGCAGGAGACTCAGGAGGAGGCACCACCTGACCGTCAATAATCTGAGACATGAACCCGACTCCCTCGGTATTTATGCCCGGATTCAGGACGGCGAGCTGGCTAACCGCAGCCTCGAAACCATCGACTAGGGCACCAACACAGTCCATCTCAAGAAGATGGATATGCGCAACCAAATCTGAATAGGTTCATAGAGAGGCTGTCTCCTCTGACTCATCGTCGATAGGAAGCATATCAGCCTTTAGCTCTTCGACTTCCTTGCACAGACGTTTGTTGTCACTCTCCAAGCGTTCCTTGACCAGTTGGAGGCAATCCCTCTCCTCAGCAACCTTCGCAGAGTTTTCCTTCTCCCCCTCCAGCAGGACGGCTTGTTCGTAGAACATTTCCTCAGACCACTCGAGGGCCGACTTTAACTTATGAGAACTGGCAGCAAGAGCGGCTTTCTCGGACTCCAACTCCCTAACACGGTCCGAGGAATCCGACCCTTCCTCGCCAAGGACCACGACCATCTCGGCCATCTTCACCATCCCGACCATGCTGGCGGCGAGATGTTTCCTCCGACTCTCTTTGTCAAGCCGCCTAATAGTCTCAGCCTCGTCATTACTCACCGTCAGAGGAAACCCCTCGAAGAAATATTTCTCTTTGAAGCATGGGGGTAAGCCGAAAGCCCTCGCGGCTGCAGACTCGTCACCAACCTCCGACCTGTTTTCAGCTCGACTTCTCTTCCTGGGAATCAGTTCGGTGGGTTGCTCAGCATCGGGAGAGTCTGAGGACCCACTAGAGGCATCTCCGCCCGAACTGGCCGGTGGTCCCATCCTCGTGGCCTGCGGTGCCCGCACTAGCCTTTTATTTATTTTCTTGTTCTGGGTCAGTTTCAATAACCTCTCCCGACGCTCAGCCATGTCGCCTACAAAAAGGAGCAAAACCCGGGTTAGCTGTAAGCAAGCAAAAACAACGAAAATGGAATAAAACAATAAGAGCAGAAGTAAGAAACCTAGCAGATCTACGGCCTTCCCGTAAGATTGGCACTCGACGAGCGCCTTAGTGTTGATGGGACAAGCCTCGAACGTCGGGTACCCTTCCTCGTCAAGAATATCGTCCCCTTCCCTCGTAACCCACCGGGCAGGGAAGAAACTGTCGACATACTTGCAAAGGACAACGTATGCCTCCTCGTCCTCGGCGCTCATGCTTCCTACAGGCGTATGATAATACCCGGTACCATGATCGTAATGGCCCGAGCACTAATGTATCAGGAACTTGGAAATGCGCCCGACTGCCGGACGACCCTCAGCATCCACGAGGGGCTCCCCGTCCGCGTCTACCACTGTGCTTTCCGATTCGAACAAGGAGTCCAAGGCAGTTTGGGTGACCGGCTGCAAAACATACCATTTATCCTTGAAGTCCCTTACCGAATCCATATACATCCTGAACAATCTCTTCGACTGTTTTAGGGATACCCAGCTGTGCCTGCCTCCTCGAGACTGACGCTGCAGGTGAAAGACCCGGAAGAAAAGAGGAATCGTCGCCTCGATCCTCAAGAAATGGCACGTCAGCTCGAACGCCCGAAGGAAGGCGATCGAATTAGGGTGAAGCTGCGAAGGGGCCAAGTTCAGATGGCTGAACACCCCGACTTGAAAATCACTGAAGGGGAGCTTAAGACCGAGATCCCTGAACACGATCTCATACATTGGGAACCCGTACTCAGTAAACTCTGAGCAGATACGCGCATCAATCAACGACCTCATCACTACAAATTTTTTCTGAAAACCTGGCTGATTGCCGCCATGCTCGACGACAGTATAGGCACGCCGACAGTACGCCGAGGCGATCCCCCAGGGCTTGGCGCCCACCCAGTCCAACGCGGGGTCATCTATGGTGTCAACTAAAGTAACATTCTCCTTGGTACTTGTATCCTCAACTTCATTTTTCCTCGAAGATTCTGGTTCGTCGGTCATTTACCTACAAAGCACGGGAAACCGGTGAATTTGAGAGCAAATTCGTGTGCTCGCCACAGAGACAAGAATTAGTACACAACAAGCCGAACACGGACGCCCCAGCTCCGACCACGCATCGGGGACAACAAGGGAGTAGCACGAACGCCCTGGGAGAAACATGAATCGCTCGAGCAAGTTCCTGGAGTCACATGCCTGACACTAGGACACCGCGAGGAGGCTGCCCTACATACTTCCTAAAAAGGATGAAAACCCCGGCCAACTCATGGGCATGCCGACCAAACGCATGAATGTCACGGGCAGTATCATGAGTCATATGCCTAAAACTATGAATGTCTCGGGCAGTATCATGAGTCATATGCCTAAAACTATGAAGGTCACAGGCAGAATCACGAGTTATGTACCTAAACTATGAGTTTACCGGGCACAATCATGAATCTACCGGGCACTACTCCCAGAATATGGGTTTCTAACATCAAAAATAACATTAAAACTACCTACAACAAAGAAAAATAGGAGGAACAAACAATTAGTTGGAAGAAAAGAGTACGAGTGACAGCGGTGAAAGGTATCAATGGCGAATGATACGGTGATTTCACAGTGTTGCAGCAAACGACGGAAGCGGAGTCAGGGAAAGAGGGAGGAGCGTGAAGGGGAAAAACAAATTATGGGCCCAAGGGTCCTATTTATAAGGATGGCGTGGAATTTGAAACGTCGCACCGGGGAAACACGAACTTTCCTGTCCTTGACACCTACTCCCCTAGGCAATGATGACCCTAGTTGCTAGGGCGGCACTACAGTTCCCAAGGACTGTGCCACGTACTCGACAGGCGCAACCCGTGTATCCCCGCGAGAAATGCCTCGAGCACGCTTCGAAAGACAAAACCCTGGTCCGCGCATCATCCCCGTGGCAAAGGCGAGCGGAAGTCAAGTCATAACTCCTGCCCCAGGAGCAACGACTTGGGGGGCTCCTGTTCTGGACTGGGCCCGCCTTGGCCCAAAACGCAGATAAAGGCCCAGTCTAAGAAAACTCCTTGGGGAATGCTCACAAACGGACCATCACTGACGTGCCCGACCACAGACTAATGCCACTATGCCCGCCATTGCCTGTGACACGCAGTATCCCCGATCGAGGGAACTCCAGCTCGAGCACTCTCCCTGTAGGGCAGATTCTATCCACTCCGACCGTTATAGAATCCTCTAAGCTCCAGAAAGACCGCATCTTCGTCCCTCCTTATTCTTCGCAGAGCATCACCAAAAAGGGGACCATGTGCGGGGCCCCACTACACACTTAGAACCTGGCAGTTCCTTTATTGGGTCAGTTCTGCTCAACCCAATAGGGGGACCTTGGCCCAGCGCTGGGGGTTATGAATACCCTCTATTCCCAGAGAGTCAGGTATTCATCTATTACGCACCTATACATTTTTGGCCTGCTCATTCCGTCTCTCATTTTAGCATCGAAGTGTCTTGCAGGTACCCCCCCCCCCCCCCCATCTCACTCAAATTCAGTCCGAGTCAGTCGTAACGGTCCAAGTCTGATCCGGTAAGATCAATTCTTGATCTAATTTTTGATAAAAGAGTCATTTTAATTATTATACTATAATATAAAAGTATTTTCACGTCCTTTGTAATTACATGTTTTGTGCTCATGATGTTTATCTTTGTACCTTGTATACTATTTCTTAGAAGTATCTCAAACTTGAAATATTAATGCTGAGAAGGAAACCATATAAGTAATTCTCATGAATTTAGATTTTGTTTGAGAGTTTGTAAGGGATAAAAAGGAAGGACTTCAATATTTTATTTTTTTTATATAAAAAAATAGAGAAATCTTTAACATTTTTTAGAAAAATGATTTCGTATAGAATGATAAAATAGTGTTTATCATTAACATATTTTTAATTTTTAAAATACTATAACATCAAAAATTATATTTAAAAAATATATCTAAATCCTCCAAACTCTCCTCTGATATAATTTTAAACATATTGTTTATTAGAGAAAATAGATGATTACTTTGAGGAGTCGTGTCCACATGACAATGTTGACAACATCTATCACCAAGTAATAGAATGAAGTCTTCATGATTAACTCTATAGGATGCTTTAAAAATATAGTACCAAGATTGTGATACGGTGGGAGAACTGACTTGAGGTTTGCGTTTGTATTCGCACTTGTTCGGTTTAGCAAGAGTCACCACCGACTTTTTATTTTATCCTAAGGAAAGGTTAAAAAGCAAAGGAAAAACCTTTTGAGATGTTTCGTGGGTTCGGGGGGTAGATTATGAAAAGGGAAGGTATTAGCACCCTTTTTATCCATGGTTATCCATGGGCTCTTAGTTACTTGTTTTAGATCACTTGCCTTTAATTTTCAATTGCTTGAAATGGTGTGTGTGTGTGTGTGTTTGAAAATGTTTTGAAAAAGATGCCTTTTCTAGGCAACCATTGAAATGACTCTTGTTTGAGTATATGCAAAGGTGTTTGTCTTTTTGAAAAGATATTTCAAATGTTTTTGGAAGTTGTTTTTGAAAGTGTATTGTGAAGTGGGTTTTGAAAAATAGGCAAGTGTTTTTGCAAGTTTGATCAAGTAACTAAGAGTTGTCTACCCTTAAATTTACTCAAAGGTTTTTCTCATGTTTTAACCCTTTTAACAATTTTGTTCCACCATTGTATTTGGTGGACAATCTTGCGTTAAGATGTTAACGGGACAGGCGCGGGTCATCGTAAGGACCATGCATGCAATGGTGCCAAGTGTCTTTGGCAATTTTGCTTGAAGGGACTATGATCATTTTGATAGGCAACTTTCGAAAGCGTCATTGAGGGACTATGATCATTTTGATTTGTTTTGTTTTGCCAAAGAAACTCAACGTGCAAGCATGGCCCATTTTGGAAGGCAACGAGTGGGATTACCCTAGGGGTGCAAGTGTGAGTGGTGTATTGATTTCATGTATTTGTCTTGTATTTAGGTTATCTAGCGTTTGATTTTATTTACATGCAAACCCTAGGTCTAACCATGGTATATTTGAAAGCGATAAATTGCGAGAATTTAAAGTCTACGCTATTACAAATAAGTATCCGGGAGCGGGGGTACAAATATTTACAAATGGGGATGAGACTTATTAGGAGAGTAATGTCCGAATAATTTACAACCAAATCGAATTGCGATCTCAAATGTAATATGTATCAATGTATAGGAATAAAGCAATGTAAATGTGTCAATGTATTTGTGTAAGTGTATGATTATCTACAAGTGCAAAATGTGTTTAACTTAATAAAAAAATTAAGTATTTATTTGTTTTTTTTGGATATTTTCATGGTTTAGGGCAAAACCATAATTTTTGTAAATAAATAGTATTTATTATTTATATTATATACAATATTTATTAATTATGTACAAAAAATAAATAAAAAAGAAGTATATTGTAAAAAGTAATTTTTGAGGTTAAATATTAATAAAAATAAAAAAATGTATTATTTTTGTATTTCATCCTAAATGTTCTAATAAATATATATGTA
The DNA here is from genome assembly GCA_948472305.1 of Vicia faba. Taxonomy (NCBI): domain Eukaryota; kingdom Viridiplantae; phylum Streptophyta; class Magnoliopsida; order Fabales; family Fabaceae; genus Vicia; species Vicia faba. Next base: position 76,466,829 of record OX451737.1, on the reverse strand, counting down.
TTTATATTATGTATTAAATATACTAAATATATGTAAAAATAAAATATTTATTATTTACAAAAAAAAAGTGTATTTTAAGATAATGTTTTCAAAAGATAAAATAAAATAATAACAAAAAATAAATGTGTTTTGTGTTATTTTTTAGTATTTTAAATAAAAGTATATATGTTATTTATAATGTATAAGTTTAAATAAAGCAAATAAAATCCAAATAAAAAGCAAAAATGGATGGAAAAATGTTTTTAATATTTTTTATATTTTGACAAAAAATAATAAGTCAGAATCAAAAAGAAAAAATCAAAAATGATAAAAATAACGCACAAGGGGCCAAGGGGGTGTAAGTGTAAAAAGGTGGTGTAAACAGAAAAACAAATCAGGCCCAGCCCAAAGAGGCTTGTCTTCAACCTCCAGCCATTTTCAAACACAAAAACGCGCGCTTCCTTCCATCCCTGTCATCTCTTGATTCTTTGACTTTCAACAAAAACTTACAACATCAATGTTATAGAGCATCATGTCACGATTCTAAACATATAAAGAAGTTGTTCTAACTCTCAGAAATGAGAGAGAATTTCTCCTCCCCCAATTCCTGACCTAGCTTTTTTCAAATGTTCATGTCCAAAATTCGTGCAGCACACACAACATAAATGAAAAGTGAGGATATGGGTAGCTTCAGGGCCATGAGTAGGACATAATTTCTTCACAAACCTAAGCCTAGATATGCATGGATTGAGAGATAGAAGTTCAAACTTTTACCTGTTCAGCTTGAGTCGTGCACAACAATGGAGGTGCTTTCAATGGAATTTGAGGATTTGTACAGCTTGCCTAAGGTCCAAGGATGCTCCCTCTATGCTTGGCTTGCTTTGAATCTTACTGAATCGAGCTATAAAAGTCAACCTGCACAGATGAAAAATGAAAATGGAACACTTGGCTATGGCTGTTACAGTCTGTTTCCAAGGCTTGGGATAGTTTGTGTGAATGTTATGGAATGTGTTTGAGGTGGTTTGGATGAAAACGCACGATGGAATGATGCTGGCCAAGTCAATCTGCAACAGGGACTCTGCTTTGCAGAAAAAATGTGCTTTGATGGATGAGGAGGTATTGAGGGTTAAGGGCTCGTGTTCAAGGTTGGTTAGGGAGTATGCAATGTATGGACAAAGGTTGTTTAGGCTCTTGCTTGCAGGAAGTGAATGTTGGACCAGTTTTGCAAAGTTACTTCAAAGATAAGTAAGGAAGTGTGTATTGACAATGCAGGCCTGTACTGCCCTCAATCTATGCTGCACAAATCACTCTTGATCAGTGGAATTTGTTCATGAATCTTGTGCCCAAAGATCTGCTTTGTACTTCTTAGATTGTGAACTTGACATAAAGTGCTTCTTTACAAGAATGGCTAAAATGCTTTTTCCATTTTAAGACTAATCCTTCATGTAATGACCAAATGAACAAAATAACATCTTGGCACAATGGTTTAGCATTGAATTATTGAGTGTAAATGGGATTAGAGGCCTGTGACCTAGCTTGTGCAAGCTGACTTGAAAAATGCAAAGTGTTATGAACATGTATATGGCTTATGAACAAAGTGACTTTTGCCCATCTTCACAAATTCGATTCTCCCTAACCACAAGGGTGTTTGAGAAGTTCTTGGACAATTTGGAAAGCTTGGAATGTGTAATACAATCCATATTTGTAATGCAAGTTGAAATTCCAAGTGGAAGCATGTGAAAAGTGGCCATGAAGTTGGGCAAAAAACTTGCCTAAAATAGGTCAAAAAATTTCTAAGTTAAGAATGTTTTGCAACCCTATTCCAAAAATCATAACTTGAGCTACAAGCTTCTTTTGAGGAAACTTTGTGAATCAAAGTTGTAGATTTTGAAATAGACTATAACTTTCATGTTTTGAGCTTTGTTTGAATCCAAATATATCTTGATGAAAAGATGGGACAAAGTTAGGAAAAAATTAGGAAATTTCATAACTTAGAAAATTTCTGTTATGAAATTTCTTCATTTCAAACCCTAATTTGTAATTTTTGGTTTCTTGATGAACAAGTTTCATAATTTGACATGTCTTGATGAAAAATGAATCTTGGCACTTGATTTTGACCAAAAAGTAAAAGTTTGACTTTTCAGTATACAGTCAAATTTGATTAGTTGATTGGGAAATTCATCTGTCAATCTTGTGCATTTGGGATCTTTTGAACTTGTTGAATGTGTCAAGACCATGTCATTGAGTCCTTGAGTCCATATGTGAGCTTGGTTTGCCATCGGCTAGGTCAAACAGTCAAAAATTGCCTTTGTGCAGTCAAAACCCTAAAAATGACCATTTTGCCCTTTTGGTGATCTGATCAAATTTCTTGTGGAATTGTGATCCAAACTTGATCAAATGGTCCATATGAGTTTATAATGTTGATGTGGGTCAAAAATCATGAGGTTTGACTATCAATTGACCACAGTTGACTTTTTCCCCAATACATCTGATTTCTAGGTCAACTGTCCAATTGACTGGGCAAAGATTGGAATCAAGGCTTGAAACTTGGTATGGATAAACTTGTGAGTCCAACATAAAGCATGAAAGTCACTTTGGGCCTTTTAGGTCAAAACATCTTTGGGCAAACTCAAACCCTAATTTGGGTCAACAGTGCAAGGAGGGGCCTTGAGCAGAGTAAACCCTAACTTGATCTTGAGCTCCAAGGGTCTTGTGATGAGAAAATGTTGAAGAAATGAGAGGGCAAATTTTGGGGTACAACAAAGATTCTTAATAATTATTATGTCATAATATTTTTCATATTTATATTTAGACGAGAAGATAATTTTGTAGAGTTTTCTTAATTATTTTAATAGAATTGATTATATAAAATCTATTTAAATTCATTCTACACAAGTAAAATATGACGTTATAATTATTTTCGTACATTATGGTACTATGAAAGCTAAATTAAAGAGAATTAATTTTTAAATCAATATTGGTTTAACAATCTTCACTTTTAGATGAAGAAAAACAACCATATTTTAATCAATAACTTTAAAATTTTAAGGGATGATAAATATCATATATATAAGATAAGGCCAACATACTCTACATGAGACTATGCCTTCAATAGGATTTGGGTTAAAATTTAAGAGATGAATAATTCCAAGTTCTTCAACAATGGGTAATGGTAGAGCTTTACTCACCCTAAGTTCATTAAGATTCACCAAGCATTTCTCATACATGCACTAGATAATGAACAAAAGATCTCTATTCATGTTTTTTCTAGAATTTTCAACATGCATGATACTTTTGAGAATAATTTGAAAGATGAGTTTTGAAGCGATCCTTCAAATTATCCATAATTTGCCTTTTCTCCACTATGAATAATGCATATATTACTTGATGAATGTCAATAGTTTTTGAAAAAACTTAAGCAATAACTCTTCCATAGTATTTTGTCCATGTAAACTCAACAATATCTCTCACGCTTAATTTAAATTCCTTTCCTTGAATAATTGATGTGATGAAATTAGCTTCTACAAAGGTATGCATCCATATTTCTTTAATCTTGTATATCAATTTCATCTCAAAATCAAATTAACTTGGCCATTTTACTTTTTCAAATCAGGGTTAAATGTCAAAATAATTGAGATCTAAGCTTTTGAATTCAACAATTGATTCCACAAATATGGTGATTCAACAATTTGAAGAGGAGAGTCTTACCAAGAGAATATTATAAGGGTTAAAGGTAGGGAGAAAGATACTTGAGAAGATAAACAATTTTAATGTGGATAATTTCTCTTCCCACTCTTGCTACTTCTCCCACAACCTTCGTGAATTTCCCAAAATGCCATATGTTTTCAAAGATACATCCCCGGATGCACCAAAGTCTATTTTTTTGAAAATAAAATTCGGAGATGCACAACTGAAGTCAAGTTAATGATTTTTTCAGAGTTGCATTTCTGAAAACAACTTTTTTGAAGTTAAAAAAAGAGTTCAGAGATGCATCTCCGAACTGGATGAACCTATTTAATGGTCGCGCCAAACCTTCCCTCTTCTCCTTCCTTTTTCATATTTTAGAAAAGAAAATTTTTCTCTCTACATCCCTCTCAATCCATTTATAGTATTCCCTCAAGATAAAGTTTTGAAGCTGCATTCTTGTGTTTCTTACTATTCCCAACTCCTTCCACATACTGAAGGTGCGAGAAACACAAGAAATGAAAGGTTTGAATTAGGTTTCTAGAAATAAAATCTTTTCGAAACCAAACACATGAAGTTAACATAAAAATAAAAATAAATGAACACAATTATTTTTATCTTGGTTTACTATTAACTAATTTAATCCAGTCCACCCACCAAGGTACATTTCCTTTCTCAACAAGGACTTAATCCACTATAACCAAACTGATTATATACACAAACAAAGACTAACCATCAATATTTACAACCACAAAGACTACCCGTCAATGTTTTCTTGAGAATTCTGACTAAAGCCCTAGTCTCTCAAGGAACAATCATCCTAAGGTTTAAATACAAGATTGTGTGTTTACAAGATTCTTTTAAGAAAATAGATTACACAAGTTGAAATACACAAAAATAACTCAACAATGTTAAGAGCAAGTTAGTGAACAATAGTTCCTTTCTAGCAAGTTAACGAACAAAAGTTCCTTGCTTTACAAAACTTCCTAAAAGATTTACAATGGAATTTCAGCAGCTTTTTATCAGAATAATTCAGCGCAAATTCGTTATTTTCCAATTATTCAAATTCTTTCTTTTATAGACAAAAAGAAATTTGTTGGAGGGTAGAATAGGAATACCAGATTTCGATCTGCCTTCTTGCATAACAGTCATTGTGAGTGGTAGACAATATTATACCAATAGTATAATCCTTTCGCCAAAAAATTAGAGTAGTAGAAGGAGGTGATCTTGTATTATTTCTCACGTAAAAACTTTTGATCTTATCTTTTAGTCTTCATATGCTTTAGATCATGTATGAGTTGAAGCATGTTTAGAAAGATCAAAACACTCTTTAGAATCTTTGTCTTCAGAGTCTTCAGAACTTTTTCAACATAATCTTGTCTTCAGAGTCTTTAATACGTTGGTCTTAAGAACCAATGGTCTTCAGAGTCTTCAGAACTTGTTCATCAGAACCTTCTCTTCAGAACCATGGAGCAAGAGAGCCTAAAATCTTTAGAGCTTGAGAATCCTTCTGAATCTCTACCATTAGAGTCACATACAGAAGCTTTAGAAGTTAATGTTCCTCAGAACTGTTACTTTAGAAGCATTCATAGCCTTGTAACACGTACTTGTATCACTTAGTGTATTGAGTCCAGAGTTTTTTGATGTCACACACCATATATTCAGAGCCATAACCTATTAGAAAAATAATTTAGAGTTAGCTAAATAGCCCCCCCCTGAGTTCTATACTCTCAGAACTTAATTAATCTTGTTTAGAGTCCCCCCTGAGCTCAAGACTTAATTAAGTTTTGAGAAATAACACGAATCAATCAACATGAAGGAATACTTGTGAGGGAAAGATTCATGTTTTCATGATGTCAAAACCTCTCCTATTCCCAATGACATGTGTGCTACATAAAATATACTCGTGACAAAGTATGGGATGCAAGCTTGGATGAAAATTACCTTTTTAACAAGAAAAATGAAGCTTGCATTGATGCAAACTAGCTCTGGTCGACTAAAAGCTTTGTGCTTCTCCCGGGTTGTGTTGCACCGACTCCCTGGTCGACTTATTGAAGTTTTGCCGAAACAAAATCATAAAAACCATTTCTTTTCTCATCTCCATAGTCTTTTTGCAAACAACTATTTTAGTCAAAAACATAGATTTTCAAGAGGTTTCTATAGAGTACGGTAGATGTTTAGGGTACTAGTGCATTCCCTTTGCATAACCAACCTCCATACCTTGTTCTCTTTATGGTTTGCCTTTTTCTTTGCATGCTTTTGTGGGTTTTATTCGATCTTTTCCCATACCTTTAGAAATAATAAAGTTCGGTGGCGACTCTTGCTTTTTGCTGAGATAAGTTAATCAATAACTTATTCTCAAAATTTCCCCCCACGACAGACAACCCAAAAAAGAAGGGAAAAAGTAGACTATTCCACCAAGGAGACCACCTTCCCATTTTTTATAGCCTGATTGAGACGAACTTGCTCCTGGGAGATTGACACAATAGGATAAAAATGATCCATCTGTTTCAAATCACTTGAAAAGATATCCTTGACATAGAGTAACTTTCTTCTATAGACTTACTCAGTTCCTTTGAATGAGAAAGATTCTCGAGGCACATCTCATAGTGGTTGTCCTCAGCCTTTTCTGATTATCTTGAGACTCTTTTAGAGACTTCTCCAACTCTAGTATCTTTTTTTTGGAAGGTAACCAAAGACCAGTTTGCTTCTTCTAGAGTGGCCTCCACCTTGGTGTTTACCAGTGATTTCTGACAAACAACCGTTAGTCTTCCAAACTCTATATTTTGGTAACTTACAGGATCGACTAGATTGATCCTAGGGCATGTGTCTTAGTGTTACAATTTGACTTAGAATTTGACATATTAATAAGGTCTTTCTACGTGATTATGGTTACTTCAAGATGTTTAAAATTTGGCTATGACTCCTAAATATAACTTTCAAGGAAATGATCTAAATGTTTATAAAATATAAAGGAAAAATGCTTATAAAGAAAGTTCGACAAAATCTGTTAAAAGTGTTTGACTGGAAACGAAAAGGAATAAAGAAAGCAATTAAAATAACTTTGTAATAAGAAAACAACTTTGAATAAAAATGATGGTGTTCTTACACATACATTACCAATAAACTCTTTTCTCTCGCTCTGGTACTTTGAGTATGTGTGATTTTTCTACAACGTGAACACCCCTGAATCCTAACATCAAAGACTCCTTTTTATACTAATTTGATCCTAATAGTCTTTGTATGAGATTACGCCACGTTCGACATCTTTTACATGCATACACTCTGGCGCTTCCACGCGTCTTCCTGGAGAAAACACATTAGTTTGAAATTTAAACATCCCGCTCGAATCTTTTGAATTCAACTTTGAATTCAACCAAGACGAATGTCGAAGTATTCACATATCTTGAAATACTCCTTTCAATTTAAGTTGCCCTTCGACATATCGAATCATAAAAATGAGCTTTATAAAATAACCTTATAAGGTCAAATTTCATGTTATTTTTTTAAAACATGATCTTCTCAAATCAACTTTCATATTTTTATCAAATGTCGAAATCTTCAACTAACAAATTACCCCCAATAAATGTCTATTTTGAATCAATGCAGAAATGGACATTTTTTGTAATCACTAGATTTCGACTAGCAACCTTTCATTTTCCTTCATTTCCTGACGTCATAGTTAATCATAACTGCTTTTTCAAAATGTCTCATCAAGACATGCGTGCAACAGTTTCACCATTTTGGCTATGTATATTTTTGCTGCTTACTCTCTTGTCATGATTTTTTATTTCTTGCAAAAATGGTTTATACTTCTTTAAGTATTTCCCATTTACTCTTAGGACTCTGCGATCTTAAGCTAACTCTTCTACTTCGTAAGCATTGTTTGAAAATTCCTTTAAGATTCGAAAAGGTCCTTCCCAATGTGGAGACCATTTTCCTAACGCTTTATTCTTTCGATCCATAGGTACTATCACTTTCCATACTAAGTCATTTATAATAAAATTCTTGCCTTTAACCCTCTTATTGTATGCTCTTGCCACTCTTTCCTTTTGTCTTCTTAGTCTTTCTAAGGCATGCAACCTTCTTTCATCCAAATCTAATAACTCATTCATCATCATTTCCCAATAAAGGTTAGAAGGAATTTCCTCTTGCCTTTGAATTCTAACTGATTGTAAGTAGATTTCGACTGGTAGTAATGCATCAAATCCAAACGTAAGTTGGAAATGTGTGGCATTAGTTTCTTCTTTAGGGGATGTTCGACAAGCCCATAATGCTTGGTCTAGAGTTTTATGCCAATTTTTAGGATTCTTTCCTACATGTTTCTTTAACAACCCAATTATCACCTTATTGGCTGCTCTGACTTGGCCATTTGCTTGAGCATAGTAATGTGTGGATGTCAATAGTTTGAAACCTATTTCCTTGGCGAACTCCTGCATCTTTCGACCAGTGAAGACTGATCCTTGGTCTGTTATAGTACTCTCTGGGATGCCAAATCTATAGACTATTTATTTATGAATGAATTCGATAACAGTCTCTTGATCCACATTTACCAAATGTATGACCTCAACCCATTTTGTAAAGTAATCTATACCTACTAAAATGTACCTGTGGTTTTTAGATGAAGCAGGTCAAATTTCTCCAATTAGATCCAGTGCCCAACCTCTGAAAGGCCAAGGTTTAATGATTGCATGAAGTTCACTTGTTGGGTACCAGCATGCTTTTAGCATTCTTGACATGCCTTAGCAAATTCTATACAGTCTATAAGCATAAAAGTCTGTTGTACCCCAAAATTTTCCCTCTCATTTATCAAGATTTTTCCCACAAGACTTCTTAGACTCAAGACAAGATTAGGGTTTGGTCAGCTCAAGACAACTCATCTTGCACTGATAACCTGAAATTAGGGTTTGAGTTTACACAAGTATTTTTGGACCACCAATGCTTCATGTGACCTTCATACACCATCTTGGACCCCTAAGATTGCTCATGTTAAGTTTCGAGCCTTGAACCACCTTTTTGATTAGTCAATTGGACAATTGACCTAAAAATCAGCTGTATTGGGGGAAAAGTCAACTATGGCCAATTTACAGTCAAACTTCATAATTTTTGATCCACATCAACATTTTAGACTCACATGTACCATTTGATTAAGTTTGGATCACAACTCAAGAAATTTGATCAAATCATCAAAAGGGCAAAATGGTCAAAATTAGGGTTTTGACTGAGAAAGGGAAATTTCTGATTTTTAACCTAGCCAGTGACCAATTGAGTTCAAACATGATTTCAAGGGTTCAATGGCATCATCTTGACCTAATTACATAGTTTAAAAGATCTCAAGTTCATTGGATTGATAGATGAATTTTGCAGTCAACTGATCAAAAGTCAACTGTGCACTGAAAAGTCAAACTTTGACTTTTTGGTCAAAATCAAGTACCAAAGGTCATAATTCATCAAGATATGTAAAAATTTGAAACTTTTTCACCAAGAAACTCAAAATTTGCAAATTAGGGTTTTTAATTTGAAAATTTTCATAACTTAGAATTTTTCTAAGTATGAAAATTTTCTTATTTTTTCCCAACTTTCCACCACTTTTTCACCATGATGCATTTTGATTCAAAGAAAACTTCCAACATGAAAGTTGTAGCCCTCCATGAAATATACAAATTTGCTTCACAAACCTTTCTAAAAAGATGCTTGGATCTCAAGTTATGAATTTGTGAATATAGGTCCATGAACTTCTTAACTTAGTGAAATTTTGCCCTAATTTAGGCAGATTTTGGACCCAACTTCATGGAAATTTTTCACCTAGTTCCAAAATGTATCTAAAAATGAATTTAAAATATGGATTATATAGCACATTGCAAGCTTTCCAAAATATCCAATAACTCTCCAAGATCATTTTTGAGTAGGGAGAATCGAAGAAGGGAAGTTGGCATTTTATCACTTTTGTTCAAGCCATTTTCACAAAGCATCAAGTTGCAAATCCAACCATGCTGGTTGTATCTTGCTTTACAGGTCCTAAGCTTACTTTAAACTCCATAATTAAATGCAAACTCAGTTGACAAAGGCACTATCTTTGCTTTTGAAGCTTTGTACAAGAGATAATTCTATTTTAGGCATAAAGTTCACATTTCCAGTTTCATAAAGATGAGCTTTTGTAACTTTATCAATCTTGAGCCTTGGACCTGTCCCTTTGGTGCAAGTAATGTACACATGCCTCAAGCAAATTGTACAAGTGCATTTCAGCTCTTAAGCAAGCAAGGACAAGCATGTAGCATTGGTCATGTCACTTTACTTCAAAAGCAAGAAAGTTGGTAAAAAGGTCCAAAGCTTGTAGAGCTAGTAAGGGCTGACTTTGGTTCACTTCTCTACATATTTAAAAACATATTGCAAGGCTAAACACGATTGGCTTGACACTGGAAACTCTCCAAAACTCAAAAACTCCAAAATTCTGCCAAAGCTCACAGATTCTGCAAAACCATAGCCAACACTTATTTGGCTCGTGCGTTTTGTGATTAAACACTTCAAGCATCTCATACACATCATACCAAAGCTATCCAAGCCATAACCCTGGTTCTGTAACCCCTGTTTCAGCCTTTTCCATTTTCAAACTTGAAGCTTGCAGCTTGACTTGTGCAGAAAGTTCCAGCCATTCTCAAGGCAAGATAAGCATTGGATTAGCTTCATGGAAGTTCAAGGAAGCTCAAACAATCCTCAAGCCTCCATTAAAGTCCCTGCATTGCTCTACTCGAATCCAGCTGAAGGATGTATATTTCTTAAACTCTATCTCTGTATTTAGCCAACTTCAAGCCACGATTTGTGAAGAAAAAATGTAGTCCTTATCATGACAAAACTGTACATATCCATACTTTTCCTTTATATTACTTATGCTGTGAGAATTTGAAGTTTGAATATGCTGAAATTTCTAGGTCACGAATTAGGGGTTCCAAAATTCTCCCTGATCTTTGAGAGTTAGGTTACAAAATTTATATTGTTGGAATCCTGAGCTCAAATACCACATGTTTCATGTTATAAGTTTTTATTTTTGTGCAAGCATGTGAGAGTTACAGGTTGAACTGGAAAACATGCGCACAAGGCTGGCCAGAGGACAGGGATGAAGTGCCTGGGCTTCTTGGCGCTTTGGGCCTTTTTGTTTCTGATATTCACACCCCCCTGACATACTATTTACACCCCCTGGCTTATTTGTTATATTTTTCATTTTTTTCTCCATATTTTCATATTTATAGCTTTTATTTATTTTTTCTGAATAATGAAAATCCTAAAAATAATTTCTTTATTTTTTACAATTTTATTTTATTTTAATTATTTTTTTACATAGAAATTAATTTATTTGATTAAAATAGAACTTATTTTCTTAAATAGTTTGTAAATAATAAAAAAATACTACATATTTTTATTATATTATTTATACACATAAAATATTTATTTTCTATATATATATATATATATATATATTTAATTTTTAATATTTAAACATAATATTATTTATTATTTTCTTATACAAAAAATATGCAAAATAATAATAAGAAACATTATTTTATTTTAATTAAAAAATTAGGGTTTCATCCCTCCAAAAATAATATTATTATTTTCTTTTTTCTTAGGGTTTAAATTAAATTATTTTTTCATATAAAAAACAAATACCAAAACATTTTTTACATAAATACATTGCATTGCATTTTAAATATTTGTATATTTATTTAATTCGCGCAATATTCGATTTGGTTGTAATAACATATTTAGGTTTATATTTGTGCAAAAAATCCCCATTCAAAACTTGTATTCCCCCTCCCATAATAATTGTTGTAATAGCTTAGTTTATTTTATGCAATTTATCGCTTTTATACCATGTTTAGTAAATTAGGGTTTGCATGACAAGAACAAAAACAAAAGCAAAATAGAAAATCCTAAATGCAAGACAAAAGCATGAAAATGACACACTTTGCACACAAGCACCCTTAGGGTTTCTCCCACTTGGTTGCCTAAATTAAAATGGCCATGTTACGCACGCGAAGTATCTTGGCAAAATAAAACAAATATAAGACCATAGTCCCTCGATGACGCTATTCAAAGGTTGCCTAAACAAAAATGATCCTGGTCCCTCAAAAATGCTAAGATACTTGGCAACATTGCTATCATGGTTATACGATGACCCACGCCCGTCCCGTTAACATACAAAGACAAGGTTGCTTACCAAATCAATGGCAAGTCAACAATGTCAAAGGAATAAAAATGCACAAGAAAGACATTTGAGTAGGTAGATAGCTTCTAGTTACTTGTTCCATTTCAAAAACAATCCTTGTTATTTTCAAAAACAAACCCACACACATTTCAAAACATCTTTCAAAACATTGAAAACATCTTTGTATACATTCTTACGAACGAGAATCATTACAAAGGTTTCCTAAACGAATGGCCTCTTTTACAAAATACTTTCAAAATCACACCAAACACCATTTCAAACAAAACAAAAGCAAGTGATCTAAACAAGCAACTAAGAGCCCATGGAAAACCATGGATGAAAAGGGTGCTAGCACCTTCCCTTTTCATAATCTACCCCCCAAACTCAAGAAAACATCTCAAAGGTCTTTCCTGTGCTTTTTTACCTTTCCTTTTGGATAAAATAAAATTCGGTGGCGACTCTTGCTAACCGCAACATTTGCGAACACAAACGCAAAACCTCAAGTCAGTTCTCCCACCGCATCACAGAACTGGCGACTCTATTGGAGATCTTAATGAAAGTGGGGTTACCTTAGGGTTTAGATCACCTTTATTTTCTTACATTGTTTGACTTGTTTGCTTTACAATTATGGTTCTTTGTTTGGGTTTGAATCCTCCACCTGGATTTGGGAAACATTATAGGTAAATAGCAATATGTTGTGGAAACTGTGCGGGGTATACCGACATGGTCTAAGCAATAACTATGTTAGTGCGACATATTTGTGGGTACCGGTAGCCTTTGAGTCAATCAAAGAGAATACGGGGCCGCTGAGTGATGTCATTAAACACTAATGAACTTCTAGAACCTTTACTTGACCAACTTGGCCATTTAGGATGTAGTGAGATGACCAGCTTTGGTGCAGTCCGAAGTTGGTAGATACTCGATACTACACTCATTGAGGGTTGGTTTTTTGGAATATTTCGGTCGCCAGTAAAGAGGCTTGAACTGAAACAATTAACAAGGAAACAATCCAATGATATTGAGCTCCTTAGAACCCGGTTACTATTGCTAGGACAGGTTGAGCCAACTAAATTTCAAGAGGGTACTTACCTATTAAACCTCATGCAAGCCTAAAACTAGGAACTTGTTTGATTTGCTTGTACATATATACTTGTGCATAACATCATGGACATAATGAGCATCATATGCATTCACTAACCATTTCAAGGAATTTGGAGATTCATCTTTGTTCTTGCTTTGTAGGTTATGGATTCACTTCGCAGGAAAACTATCCAAATCAACCTTGTAAGAATTCCTCCACAACTCAAGGAGCTAGATTCAAGGATCCCTGAGAATTCTCCATTCACCGAAAGACATGGTCGTCTACTCAACTTGGTCACTTCCAACACAGAGGAGGATATGTTGAAGGTTCTCTTCCAGTTCTTTGATCCTTTGCATCATTGCTTCACATTTCCTGATTATTAACTTGTGCCCACTTTGGAAGAATTCTCTCAACTTCTGAGGATTCCTATTCTCAATCAACTACCTTTCAACGGTACGGAAAGAGATCCAAAGCCAGAAGAGATTGCTCAAGCCCTGCACTTGCACTCATCTGATGTCACAAATCATTGAGAAACTAGAAGTGGTGTCAAAGGCTTCTTGTCAAAGTTTTTGTTTGAGAAGGCCCAAAGCTGTTGGGATTCCCTAAACTTACAAGCTTTTGAGGAGATTGTAGCTCTTCTCATCTATAGGATGGTCTTGTTACCTAATCCTGACCAACTCATAGATGTGAGCACTGTCAAAATCTTCATGACTCGCAATCCGGTGCCTACATTGCTTGGGGATATCCTCCACTCTTTTCACACTCGTACAATAAGGAAAAGAGGTGTTCTCATGTGTTGCACTCCTCTCCTGGCAAGATGGTTTATTTCTCATCTTCCCCAATCAGTCTTGAAGAATGAGCAAGGTTTGAGGTGGTCACAAAGGTTAATGACACTTACACATTCAGACATCCATTGGTGTTCTCGATCTAAAGAGAATGTTATCATCATTGACCGTTGTGGGGAATTCCCTAATGTCCCTCTACTTAACATTAGGGGATGCATCACTTACAACCCCTACTTAGCTCTAAGACAGTTTGGTTATGCCCGGAGGGATGGCCCACATGATATGCTGATTCAAGGATTGGTTTTCGACTATGACAACGACGACCAAGGACTTCGTCAGAGATTCATCCGAGCTTGGAGGATGCCAAACAAGATGGATAGAAAGACTTTGGGACACAAGAATTCCATCCCTCTTGAGCCTTACCTCAAGTGGGTACGAACCCGCGCTCAAAGTATTATGATGCCTTATCCCTCCATTCTCCCAGTGGTTATAGAGCTTGTTAAGGAAGGAGAAGTTCCATACACTATCCTACATCCTAACATGCCGACATCACTCAAAGATCTACAAAGGGATTGGATATGTAACACCCCGTTTTCAATTAATTGATTTATTTAAATTTGGGAATTTATTTTATTAGAATTAATAAAATAAAAAGAATTATTTATTTTGGAGTATTTGAGGAAAATAAAAGAAATAAGGAATATTGGGATTTTTATGTTATTGGGCTTAGATGTTGTTAGTAAAGAGTGGGGGTGCAGAGAAATAAAGTTATGTTTGGGACTTAGGCCATTTTCTCATTTTTGGTTTTCACGTAAGAACAGAAGTTGGAATTTGGGAAAATAGAGCTCTGAAGAACGGAGAACGAAGAACATCGCTCAAGAACTCAAAGCTGCTAATTGATAAGGTAAGGGGGGTTTATACTCGATTTATATTTGTTTATGGGTTTATGTACGGTTGATTCGGGTAATCGTAGGAAATCCCAATTGTTAGATGTTTCTAGGGATCGATAACCTTAGGATTGAACTTCGTTTAGAAAAGGTTTAAGTTCCCGATTTTATGAATCAATTAGAGACTTTAGGTTCCTATGATGGATTGGATGTCTTTGTACTATATTGCACCGCCGTAGAGAGGTATTTTCGTGCAAAAAAATGGGTATAAGAGCTGCTGCAAAAACAGAAAAATTGGGTTCGCACTCATCAACACGGGCGCGTTGATTTACGCGGGCACCCGTGTTGATTCACTGTAATGCTGATGAAAAAGTGTTTTCTGGCCATAATTCAACACGGGCGTGTTGATTAACACGGGCGCCCGTGTTGATTCACTGTGTTGGCATAAAAATGGGTTTTCTGGGCACAATTCAACACGGGCCGTGTTGATTTACACGGGCGCCCGTGTTGATCCCCTGTATTGTCAAAAAAACGTGTTTTCTGGACACATTTCCACACGGGCAGTGTTGTTTTACACGGGCACCCGTGTTAAACCTCCTGTGTTGGTTTTTAAACTATGTTTTCTGTGCATGTTGTTAAGTACGAATTGATCCGGTTTTGATGTGCAGTGTTTGACATGTTTTGAATATGTGTTTATTGAATTCCTAGTGTTGATTGATGTGTGTATCGAATAACGATTGTATGTTATGATACCAACACTATGTGGATCTTATTGTCATGCTTTTAGATGTTGTTATCAAGCATGAATTATGATATAACTTGATATGATTGATGTTTAATAGTATGCTGAGTGGTTACATGCTATTCCTATCATGTTATGTTTGATATTGTTGATGTGCATGATATGTTGATTGATGTTCATAGTATGCTGAGTGTTACATACTTACATATCATGTTGCATTTGTTAATTCCCATTGTGTGGAATTAACATGGTGGCCAATATACGTGTCCGCGATCTAATGGAACGTTGAGGTGGTAGCCGTGTCCGCGATATAATGGAACGGTGAGTTATCCGTGACCCGCGATTTAATGGGGCGGTGAAGTGGTACCACATGCATGGGTGTGTTGCATTACTCGAATATAACATGAATGGATGATTTTTCCAATGTTACATTTGATTGTTTGTATGCACGTATGATTGATAAATGGTTGATGATGTTTGATGAATATTTGCAAATATGAAAGGCAATATGTCATGGATATATGAATTGTAAAGGTTTTGTAAACTATGAAATATGCTAATTATTGGGTGATGCTTATGATTTTCGTGAATTGATTGTTATGAATGTATAACCAAATGTATATTTGAGAAGCTCACCCTTACTGTTGCATATTTCAGATTGAGGAGCTTCGCTCAGGTGCTTGGCGAAGGCTTATCGTGTCTAGTTTAGTTTCGTTTTAGTATGTCCGGGTCATGCTCTGATAGTTGTAACTCCGGGAACGTTTGGTTGTCGAGCTGCTTTAGTCAGACTCGTTTATTTTCTTTTAATTGTTATAATATGACGTTGACTTTTCCAGGTGTTAATCCCTGATGATTTTGGAAAATATTATAACATTTGATTTTATTAAATAAATTATTCCGCTGTGTAGACATGTATGAGTTACCACTAAAATTATGCATGACAGGAATTTATTTTATTAAAAGAGAATTGTAGCATTCCTCGATTATTACATGTACTCTGAGTTTATAATTTTTAATATTTGCGAAAATTATATGCGGGGTTTTAGAGGGTGTTACAATAGTGGTATCAGAGCATAGTCGGTCGTTGTGACCAGAGTCTTGAGTCAGTCATTCCTTTTCGTATGCGACTAGTGCAAGGTAACACTGTCGATACTGTATTCTGATGTGGAGTATGTTTTAATTCTCAGGAATATGGCTGGAAGAGGTAATGGACGAAATGATGCTGCACTAGCTGAGGCTTTGGGGATGTTAGCTGGTGTACTTGCTGGAAACCCAACTGGAGGCGTGATTGGTGCTGATAGGCAATTGGGAAATTTCCAGAGGAACAATCCTCCGTTGTTCAAAGGTACACATGACCCCGAAGGTGCTCAGAAGTGGCTGAAGGAAATCGAAAGGATTTTCCGTGTGATCGATTGTGCTGAAGATCTGAAAGTCAGATATGGTACGCATATGTTGGCAGAAGAGGCTGACGACTGGTGGGTTGCCACAAGGACTGAAATGGTTCAGGATGGAGAGGCACTGACTTGGGCTAACTTCAGAAGGGCTTTTCTGAGGAGGTACTTTCCTGAAGATGTTCGGGGAAGAAAGGAAATTGAATTTTTGGAGCTTAAGCAGGGCAATCTGACTGTTAGTGAGTATGCTACTAAGTTCACTGAGCTGGCAAATTATTATGCACACTACAACAATGATGAGGCTGGAGAATTCTCTAAATGTATCAAATTTGAGAATGGTCTCCGAGATGAGATTAAGCAGGGAATCAGGTACCAGCGTATTCGTAGATTTTCTGATCTGGTGGATTGTAGCAGAATCTTGGAAGAAGATATTACCAAGAATCGGTCGTCTCACTCTCGTGGGGCTGTTGATAAAAGAGGGAAGCAACATATGGACCGTGGCAAGCCATATGGTAGAGATAACCAGAGATCAGGCGGTTGGAAAAGGCCTAGTGGGGGAGATTCTAAGGCTCCTATCAGATGCTACAGGTGTGGTGAGTCTGGTCATCACATTCGAGATTGCAAGAGTGATGAGAAGAAGTGCTATAAATGTGGAAAGGCTGGTCATTTGTCTATTGATTGCAAAGGGAAGTCTGTTACTTGTTACAATTGTGGCGAAGAAGGTCACATTCGTCCGCAGTGTCCTAAGCCTAGGAAGGATCAGTCAGGTGGAAAAGTGTTTGCTTTGTCTGGATCTGAGACTACCCCAGAGGATCGATTGATTAAAGGTACGTGTTTTATTCATGGCACACCTTTAGTTGCAATTATTGATACTGGTGCAACTCATTCTTTCATTTCTTTGGATTGTGCTGAGAGGTTGAAACTGGACATATCTGGTATGCGAGGTAGCATGGTTGTTGATACTCCTGCATCGGGTTCAGTGACAACTTCACTCGTATGTAGGAATTGTCCTATTGAGATTTTTGGTAGAGGTTTCGGTATGGATTTAGTGTGCCTACCGCTTGAACAAATTGATATTATCCTTGGGATGAACTGGTTGGAATTTAACCGGGTTCATCTGAACTGCTTTGCTAAGACGGTGATTTTCCCAGAAGCAGTTGGTGTCGAGAATTGGACTATGACTGCTAGGCAGGTGCAAGAAGAAATGGAAGATGGTGCTAATGTGTTTATGTTACTTGCTTCGTTAGATGCAACAGGAAAGGTCAGGAGTAGTGAATTGCCAGTGGTGTGTGATTTTCCAGAAGTCTTTCCTGATGATGTTGGCGAGTTACCTCCTGAGAGAGAAGTGGAATTTTCTATAGATTTAATTCCTGGTACGAGACCGGTGTCGATGGCGCCATATCGTATGTCTGCGTCTGAATTGGCTGAATTGAAGAGTCAGTTGGAAGATTTACTGGAGAAGAAGTTTATTCGTCCAAGTGTTTCGCCTTGGGGTGCTCCGGTATTGTTGGTTAAGAAGAAAGAAGGTTCTATGAGACTGTGTGTTGATTACAGGCAATTGAACAAGGTAACCATTAAGAATCGGTACCCGTTACCGAGGATTGATGATTTAATGGATCAGTTAATTGGAGCCAGTGTATTCAGTAAGATTGATTTGAGATCTGGATATCATCAGATTCGTGTGAAAGCGGAAGATATTCAAAAGACTGCTTTTCGAACGAGGTATGGGCATTATGAATATTCTGTTATGCCGTTCGGAGTTACTAATGCACCTGGTGTTTTCATGGAATATATGAATAGGATTTTTCACCCATATCTGGATAAGTTTGTTGTGGTTTTTATTGATGACATTCTGATTTATTCCGAGAATGACGAAGAACATGCGGAACATCTCAGAATTGTGTTAGAGTTGTTGAAAGATAAGAAGTTGTATGCAAAGTTGTCCAAATGTGAGTTCTGGCTGAATGAAGTTAGTTTTCTTGGACATGTGATTTCTAAGAATGGTATTGCAGTGGATCCTACGAAAGTAGAAGCGGTATCTCAGTGGGAAGCGCCGAAGACTGTTTCGGAAATCAGAAGTTTTCTTGGTCTTGCAGGTTATTACAGAAAGTTTATCGAAGGATTCTCAAAGTTAGCATTGCCGTTGACGAAGTTGACTCGTAAAGGACAAGCGTTTATTTGGGATTCTGATTGTGAGAAAGGTTTCCAAGAATTGAAGCGGAGATTGACAAGTGCTCCTATTCTGATTTTGCCGAATCCGGTGGAATCTTTTGTGGTCTATTGTGATGCATCTCTGTTGGGTTTAGGTGGTGTTTTAATGCAGAATCAGCAGGTAGTTGCGTATGCTTCGAGACAGTTAAAGGTTCATGAAAGGAACTATCCTACTCATGACTTAGAGTTGGCAGCAGTTGTGTTTGTCTTGAAATTGTGGAGACATTATCTGTATGGTTCGAGGTTTGAAGTGTATAGTGATCATAAGAGTTTGAAGTATCTTTTCGATCAGAAAGAGCTCAATATGAGGCAAAGAAGGTGGTTAGAATTCCTCAAAGATTATGATTTTGGTTTGAATTACCATCCTGGTAAGGCAAATGTAGTTGCAGATGCTTTGAGCAGGAAATCCTTGCATATGTCTATGATGATGGTTCGTGAATTGGATTTAATTGAGCAATTCCGAGATTTGAGTTTGGTTTGTGAAAGTACTCCGAAGTGTGTTCGTTTGGGTATGTTGAAACTTACTAGTGGTATTCTAGAAGAGATCAGGATCGGGCAGAAATCCGATGTTAATTTAGTTGATAAATTGACATTGATCAACCAAGGTCAAGGTGGTGAGTTTAGGATTGATGAAAATGATGTTATGAGATTTGGCGATAGAGTTTGTGTTCCTGATATCGCAGAAATCAAGAAAAGTATATTAGAGGAAGGACATCGCAGTGGGATGAGCATTCATCCGGGTGCCACGAAAATGTATCATGATTTGAAGAAATTGTTTTGGTGGCCGAGAATGAAAAAGGAAATAGCTGAATTTGTGTATGCATGTTTAATCTGTCAGAAATCGAAGATTGAGCATCAAAAGCCGTCTGGGTTTATGCAACCGATGTTTATTCCAGAATGGAAGTGGGATAGTATTTCTATGGATTTCGTATCTGGGTTGCCAAGGACTCCTATGAATTGTGAAGCGATATGGGTCGTTGTGGATAGGTTGACTAAGTCTGCTCATTTTATACCGGTGCGAATGGATTACTCGATGGAGAGATTGGCACAGTTGTATATTGAGAAAATAGTGAGTTTGCATGGAGTTCCTTCTAGTATTGTGTCAGATAGAGATCCGAGGTTCACTTCGAAATTTTGGGAAGGATTGCAGAAGGCTTTGGGTACTAAGTTGAGATTGAGTTCAGCTTACCATCCTCAGACTGATGGACAGACGGAGAGGACGATTCAATCGTTAGAAGACTTATTGCGTGCTTGTGTTTTAGAAAAAGGTGGAGCTTGGGATAGCTATTTGCCATTGATTGAGTTTACTTATAACAATAGTTACCATTCGAGTATTGGTATGGCTCCGTTTGAGGCATTGTATGGTAGACGGTGTAGGACGCCTTTGTGTTGGTATGAATCTGGAGAGAGTTCGGTAATTGGGCCAGAGATTGTTCAGCAGACTACCGAAAAGATCAAATTGATTCAAGAGAAGATGAGAGCTTCTCAGAGTCGTCAGAAAAGTTATCATGATAAGAGGAGAAAGAATTTAGAATTCAGTGCTGGAGATCATGTGTTTATGAGAGTTACTCCGATGACGGGTATTGGTCGGGCGTTGAAGTCTAAGAAGTTGACTCCGCGTTTTATTGGTCCGTTTCAGATTACGGAAAGAGTTGGAGAAGTTGCTTATCGCATTGCTTTACCTCCGAGACTTGCGAATTTGCACGATGTTTTTCATGTTTCTCAGTTGAGGAGATACATTCCAGACCCATCTCATGTAATCCAAATAGATGATGTACAGGTAAGAGATAACCTGACAGTAGAAGCATTGCCTATGAGGATAGAAGATCGGGAAGTGAAACAGTTAAGAGGTAAAGAGATAGCATTAGTGAAGGTTGCTTGGGGAGGTCCAGCAGATGGAAATATCACTTGGGAGCTGGAGAGCCAGATGAAAGAGGCTTATCCGGAGCTGTTCGTCTAAGGTATGTTTTCGAGGACGAAAACTCTTTTAGTGGGGGAGAGTTGTAACACCCCGTTTTCAATTAATTGATTTATTTAAATTTGGGAATTTATTTTATTAGAATTAATAAAATAAAAAGAATTATTTATTTTGGAGTATTTGAGGAAAATAAAAGAAATAAGGAATATTGGGATTTTTATGTTATTGGGCTTAGATGTTGTTAGTAAAGAGTGGGGGTGCAGAGAAATAAAGTTATGTTTGGGACTTAGGCCATTTTCTCATTTTTGGTTTTCACGTAAGAACAGAAGTTGGAATTTGGGAAAATAGAGCTCTGAAGAACGGAGAACGAAGAACATCGCTCAAGAACTCAAAGCTGCTAATTGATAAGGTAAGGGGGGTTTATACTCGATTTATATTTGTTTATGGGTTTATGTACGGTTGATTCGGGTAATCGTAGGAAATCCCAATTGTTAGATGTTTCTAGGGATCGATAACCTTAGGATTGAACTTCGTTTAGAAAAGGTTTAAGTTCCCGATTTTATGAATCAATTAGAGACTTTAGGTTCCTATGATGGATTGGATGTCTTTGTACTATATTGCACCGCCGTAGAGAGGTATTTTCGTGCAAAAAAATGGGTATAAGAGCTGCTGCAAAAACAGAAAAATTGGGTTCGCACTCATCAACACGGGCGCGTTGATTTACGCGGGCACCCGTGTTGATTCACTGTAATGCTGATGAAAAAGTGTTTTCTGGCCATAATTCAACACGGGCGTGTTGATTAACACGGGCGCCCGTGTTGATTCACTGTGTTGGCATAAAAATGGGTTTTCTGGGCACAATTCAACACGGGCCGTGTTGATTTACACGGGCGCCCGTGTTGATCCCCTGTATTGTCAAAAAAACGTGTTTTCTGGACACATTTCCACACGGGCAGTGTTGTTTTACACGGGCACCCGTGTTAAACCTCCTGTGTTGGTTTTTAAACTATGTTTTCTGTGCATGTTGTTAAGTACGAATTGATCCGGTTTTGATGTGCAGTGTTTGACATGTTTTGAATATGTGTTTATTGAATTCCTAGTGTTGATTGATGTGTGTATCGAATAACGATTGTATGTTATGATACCAACACTATGTGGATCTTATTGTCATGCTTTTAGATGTTGTTATCAAGCATGAATTATGATATAACTTGATATGATTGATGTTTAATAGTATGCTGAGTGGTTACATGCTATTCCTATCATGTTATGTTTGATATTGTTGATGTGCATGATATGTTGATTGATGTTCATAGTATGCTGAGTGTTACATACTTACATATCATGTTGCATTTGTTAATTCCCATTGTGTGGAATTAACATGGTGGCCAATATACGTGTCCGCGATCTAATGGAACGTTGAGGTGGTAGCCGTGTCCGCGATATAATGGAACGGTGAGTTATCCGTGACCCGCGATTTAATGGGGCGGTGAAGTGGTACCACATGCATGGGTGTGTTGCATTACTCGAATATAACATGAATGGATGATTTTTCCAATGTTACATTTGATTGTTTGTATGCACGTATGATTGATAAATGGTTGATGATGTTTGATGAATATTTGCAAATATGAAAGGCAATATGTCATGGATATATGAATTGTAAAGGTTTTGTAAACTATGAAATATGCTAATTATTGGGTGATGCTTATGATTTTCGTGAATTGATTGTTATGAATGTATAACCAAATGTATATTTGAGAAGCTCACCCTTACTGTTGCATATTTCAGATTGAGGAGCTTCGCTCAGGTGCTTGGCGAAGGCTTATCGTGTCTAGTTTAGTTTCGTTTTAGTATGTCCGGGTCATGCTCTGATAGTTGTAACTCCGGGAACGTTTGGTTGTCGAGCTGCTTTAGTCAGACTCGTTTATTTTCTTTTAATTGTTATAATATGACGTTGACTTTTCCAGGTGTTAATCCCTGATGATTTTGGAAAATATTATAACATTTGATTTTATTAAATAAATTATTCCGCTGTGTAGACATGTATGAGTTACCACTAAAATTATGCATGACAGGAATTTATTTTATTAAAAGAGAATTGTAGCATTCCTCGATTATTACATGTACTCTGAGTTTATAATTTTTAATATTTGCGAAAATTATATGCGGGGTTTTAGAGGGTGTTACAGGATACAGCTCAAGGGAGAGCGCGATACTTTCGAAGCCCAATTCTACACAAGCGAGAAAAAGGTTTTGGAACTCACTCGGCTACTTCATGAAGAGCAGACTCTCAATACCTATATTGCACCAAAGAGGATGTGCAACGTCTTTTTACCTTAGAATTTTGTATTATTTTGCCCAAGGGGCATTGATGTACTCAAATTCTATTTTATTAATATAACGTGTGTTTCTTTTTTGTTTAAAACAAATTTGAATTTCTGAATCCTTGAAAGCATTGCATGAATACATATCATTCATCATAAGCATAAACAGGTCTTTGCAACAAGTTTCCTCATCTCTCTACTGTTTATTTCAGTATGATGGATCTTGAACAAATAGTCAAAGATCTGCAAGCTCAGAACTCACAATTTCAATAGTTACTCATGACCTTAGCCAAGGGGCAAGAGGAGCTGAAGACTCTGATAGAAAAAGAGAAAGAGAAAAAGAAGAAAAAGCCAACTAGTGTGGTTATCATGGGTAGAAGATTTCAGGGACAAGCCAGAAGGACCTTAGATTTTCCAACAACATCTAATGAAGGGGAAAGAAAAGGAAAAGGAACGACAGTGCCATCAGATTCTGAAGAAGAAGAAGAGGAAGAGGAGGACTACTTTGAACAACAATACCCTCCGACTGATGACAAGTACAAACACCTTGAAGAGCGACTAAGCGCTATGGAAATCCAGAGAGTACCGAGGCTAGATTTTGAAGAGTTGGGGTTGGTGTCAGGAATTGTAATCCCGCCAAAGTTTAAAGTGCCTCTATTTTCCAAGTATGATGGGGTGTATTGCCCTAAAATGCACCTCAGATCATATGTCAGGAAAATTCAACCACACTCTGCTGACAAAGACTTGTAGGTCCATTTTTTCCAAGACAGTTTATCAGGAACGTAACTTGATTGGTTCTACCAATTAGAAAGGGCTGATGTCCACAATTGGGAAGACTTGGCAGCAGCTTTCTATAAACAATATCAGTACAACACCGACTTGGCACCTACCCATACTCAACTGCAGAGTATGGCTATGGCTTCCAATGAGGGCTTTAAAGATTACGCACAAAAGTGGAGAGACCTAGCCGGAAGGGTGCAACCCCCTCTATCTGAGAGGGAGTTTTTGGACATGTTCTTGGGAACTCTATCAGGTCCTTTCTTCAATCATCTGATTGGGAGTTCTTCTGCAGGATTTACTGAATTGATTTTAACCGGCGAAAGAGTAGAGGCTGGTATAAGAAATGGGAAAATTCAGAAGGATGCATCTGCCTCAACAGCTGTGAAAAAACCCTTCACTGGTAGGAAGGAAGTATCTGCTATCTATTCACAGAGGAATCAGGGAAGAACTGAACGACGACTAACAGTGGGGGCCGTTATGATTCCAAAGCCTGCATCAGACCAGCAAAGAAATAACCAACAAAGGGTAGAAAGGCCAGTTCGACAATTTACCAAGATTAACATGACTCCAGCTCAAGTTCTACCACATCTCCTGAAGTTGAATCTGGCCACTTTAAAAGAGGCCCCAAAAAATCCCAATACTACATCTCCACATTACCATCCCAATGCCAGATGAGTGTACCATTCTGAAAGTCCAGGGCACGACACCAACAACTGTTGGGCTCTGAAGAACAAGATTCAAGATCTGATAGATGTGAAGGAAGTTGAGTTTGAAGCGCCTGAGTAACCACATGTTATTTCCGCTCCAATGCCTAGGCATGGTCACAATGCCAACGCTATTGAAGAAGATCTGTTTGTTGCTACCGTGGATGAACTGTTAACTCCGCTCCCGATTATTAAGCTGAATTCATTGAAAGATGGCATCTTCCCAGGTTGTGACAAAGACTGCCATGTTTTCCTATCCTCATCATTTGACTGTCCTATGTTGAAGAAAGGTATCCAACGACTGATGGATAACCAAGAAATTTTGTTTGAGAATGCTCCTGTTTCACCCATTCCAGTGAAAGAAGTTTCAATAATACCCATCTACGCCAATCCTTCCAGGGCCCCTAAAAGACCCGTTAGGATTACACCTGC
Source organism: Vicia faba (assembly GCA_948472305.1). NCBI lineage: Eukaryota > Viridiplantae > Streptophyta > Magnoliopsida > Fabales > Fabaceae > Vicia > Vicia faba. Next base: position 76,441,705 of record OX451737.1, on the reverse strand, counting down.
TCCAAAGATTGCTCCGCTTAAGATTACAATGCCCGGGCCTGCCCCATACAAATCAGATAAGACAGTACCATGGAATTATTATGGAGAAATCTACTACCATGGTATTAAACAGGATGAACTTACTGTCAAAGAAGAAAGCTCTGAAGAGGACAATTCTGACATCAGCAATATTGTCGGAACAAGCAAGATTACCCGCAGTGGGAGAATTTTCTCTCTAGAGATTGCCCCTCCAACGGCAGTCTTTGGACCCGTGGCCATTCCGAAGATTACCTCCGCACCAGTGATTGTACCTACAAGCGTACCTACTGACAAATACAATACAATTCCTATCCCTACTTCCACTACTGAGAATAAAGGAAAGAACATTCAAGAGGAGCCTGTCCAGACGAAGGCTCAATCACTAGTTATTCCTGAAACATCCAAGAAGGAGATGGAAGAAATCCTGAGGATCATAAAGAAGAGTGATTATGATGTGGTTGAACAGCTAGGGCAGACCCCTTCCAAGATCTCTATGCTAGCTCTGCTGTTGTGCTCTGAAGCACATGCCCAAGCTCTGGTAAAATTTCTGAAGACAGCTCACGTGCCGCAAGAGACGTCTGCTGACCAGTTCCAGGACTGTGTGGCCAGTTTGATAGCTGATAATGGCCTGGGTTTCTCTAATGTTGACTTGACACCCAGAGGGAGAAAACACAATGAGTCATTACATGTATCAGTGGAGTGCAGAGGAACAACCCTAGCTCATGTTCTGGTTGATACTGGATCATCTCTGAACGTCTTGCCAAAGAAAGCCCTTGATAGATTGGATTGCAAGGGGCTGACTCTAAAACCCAGTAACATAATGGTGAGAGCTTTTGATGGTTCGAAGAGGATGGTCCACGGGGAGGTGGACATCCCAATAAAGGTGGGAACTCAGGTCTTCAACTCCACTTTCTATGTGATGGACATCCGTCCTTCTTATTCCTGTCTGTTGGGACGCCCCTGGATCCACAATGCCGGAACTGTCACCTCCACCTTGCAACAGATGTTAAAGTACCCAGTCCAAGGAAAGATCATAATTGTCCATGGAGAGGAGGAGTACATGATTAGTCATCTGAATTCTTTCCGATATGTGGAGTTAGATGGTGAGTTCATTGAGACCCCTTTCCAACATTTTGAAGAAGTCTCTCCAGAAATAGCAGCGACCAAGGCGGTATCCTCGATTCCTAAGATCACAAGACCTCCGCTTCGGATGTCATATCTAAAGGATGCAAAGGCAGTAGTGGAAGAAGGGGGATGCACCATCTGGGGGCAGCTCCCAGATATTCCGTACAAATCAGACAAGTTTGGCTTGGGGTTAACTTCGACTGGTCAGAAGGCCGTGCGTCGTGCCCGTGCTGGGATGCCACCTGTAAAGATTAGTGTGATACGGTGGGAGAGAACTGACTGTTTTGAAATGCTGGTTTGCGTTTTGCGTTTGTTTTTGCAAAATATCACGGTAAGCAAGAGTCGCCACCGTCTTTTTTTTATCCAACAAGGAAAGGAAAAAAGCACAGAAAAATTCCTTTTTCGAGATGTTTCTCGGGTCCGGGGGGTAGATTATAGAAAGGGAAGGTGTTAGCACCCTTTCTATCCGTGGTTATCCACGGGCTCTTAGGTACTTGCTCAAAATTTTTTCAAAATTGCTTTTCTTTGTGTTTGTGGGTTTGAAGAGTTTTTTGTTTGAAAGGTGTAAGTGTGAGAAGTTTTGTTTTTGGAAAGAGCAAGTATCTAAGAACCATCTACCTACTCGAAAAAGGAATCGTTCTATGCTATCTTCCTTTAGACAATGCTATCCCACTATTAGTGAGTAGCTAGCACCGTCGTTGGAGTTTAAGGGTCAATTCGATTAAGGGACGTGTGGTCACTAAAACAATGTTAGGACGCCTTAACGGTAACCCTAATTTCTTAGATCATTTTTCCGAGGCAACCGTTTCGAGGCAACTATGATCTTTGGACAAGAGGGCGACCTCTAAAACTTCCTATACTTAATGACCGCATTCGAAGGCAACCAAGTGAGGTGTATCCTAAGAATGCGCATGTGCGAGTGTGTTATTTTCAGTTTATTTTGTCTTTATACATGTCAGTGGTGATCTATGTTGATTTTAGGTTTAAACGTTAAATCTTGTCATGCATTCCCTATTATCAAACATCTAACAGTTTATAAGTTGCGGAAATTAAATTGCGGAAATTAAACTAACTATTACAAGGCGTCGGGTATTTACATCGCCAAAAGCAACCCTTGAAATTAAAATGCGGAAAATAAATAAAGCGGTAAAAATATTTAAAGTCCTATTAAACTATTACATTCCAGGAAACAGATACAATATTGAAATAAAATGGAACGCGTGCGGGAAATTAAATCGGGCGAGTTCTAGGGTTTTGACCCTTTGAATTAAAGAAAAGATTTTTTGGTTTGTTTTTGAATTAAGAAGAAATTAAATTGGATTAATTATTAAATTAATAAACTAATTAATTAATTAATGAAAATAATATTTTTGGATTTTTTGGTATTTAAAGAAATAAAATAAATTTGATCAATGTTAATAAAACCTAATTGTCTAAATTAATTTTAATTATTGCAAAATATATTAAAAGTTATTCCTAATTAAAACTAAATCAATTAAATTAATATTTATTAACAAAAATAAAATACTGAAATTTAATTTTAATAAAGAAAATATTTTTGTTTTTTTATTTTATGAGGAAAAAAGTTTTGATTGGTTAGTTAATTATTAAAAATAATAACAATAAATAATTAAAATAAATAAATAATAAAAGAGAAAGAAAGTTAGGGTTTGGGCCTGATTAGGGGGTGAGAATGGTAATTTTGGTGGCCCAATTTCGTTGGCCTTGGCTGACTTTTCTGGAATCCAGCGTGTGCGTTTGACTAGGGAGTATGGTGGACATCACATCTGGACCACCAGATCTGGCCTGGGGCCATCTGGCAGGTGATTGTATGAGGGAGTATGATATGCTGCACGCTTGGTATTGCATTGAATCACCTGAAGAAAAATAACACAAAGCATATGGGGGGACCTGGGATTCGAACCCAGGTCCTGTAAGTCATTGCATACGCTCCACTACCACTCAACCAACGCGCTTTAGTTGTTAGTAAAATGGACAATAATAAATAAAAGGGAAAACTCACTAATATGCCAGAAATAAAAAAGAAAACGCGCCAAGTTTGAATCCACCACTAAGAGGGGGACACGTCTTCGTCTTCTTCGTTCAACCCTGAACATTTACCTGCGGATTTATATCCGCAGCTAAATTCGCAGGACATTCCAAAAACTAAATCTAGGCCATGAAAACGACCCCCAAGACCATGGTTGTGTTCATCTGGGCATCCTGAGCAAACCTATACCATTCTTGGACCTTGATTTCCCCTGAAAAAGAAAGCCCTAAAATCTAATGCAAAACCCTAGCCATACGGTTATGGGGTTAGAGTCCATATTAATGCAATCAAATAATGCCAAGAGTCCAGAAATCTTATAAGCATTATGAATATGTCAACGATTTGCCAAAAAATGCAAGAACATGGGGTCACTATTTTGAATACATGGCGGTATTTTGAGATACTTACAAAGCTTCTGAGCTTGTATGGAGATTGGCTTTGGGTTGGTTTTTCTTCAGTGATTGTCCAACAATGGATTAGTGTTGAGTTTTGCTCCTGAATTTGCCTCTAAGCTGGATTTCAGTTTTGCACTTTTTCCACCTTTTTTCAAGTTTGGTTCTTGATGATTTTGCATCCTCTAGGTATCAAATTCGTGCCTTTGCATTGTATATGTAATATGGAGTGCATTAGGTCAACAAATGTGGGATGAATCCTTCCAAATTAATGCCTTGAGATTGGATTTGATCCTCCATTGAAAGCTTGCGTATTTTGTCCAAAATCCAATCTTTTTGCACATGGAATGCTTGATACAAATTTGATCATGATATTTATGATGATTAGGTCCTGAAAATAGAAAAAGATCTCATGTAATCATGTTTTGTGATTTTATTTGATTTAAATTGATTAAAAATGAAAGAATTCAATAAAAAATCAAATAAAATAGAAAAATTGATAAATGGGCACAAGGCTGAATCTAGGACATGTGTGTAGTGTTACAAGATCAAATCAAGTGGAAAAGAATGGGCCCCTTTGACAAAATTTGAAGTTTTGGGGATAATTGACTTTTGGCAATTTTGCAAAAATTCCCAACTTCAACAATGCATAACTTCTTCGATTTTAAACTTTTGGAAGTGTTCTTGGACTTTTTAGAAATATTGAGATGTCCTCTAACCAACCCTTTTGGTATCATCTCATTTTGATATTCCATGCTCAAGTTATAAGCTTTGGAAAAAAAGGTGTTTTTGTTGACTTTCAAAAATGACCTCTAATGTCCAAATTTGTAACTTTTTGTGAGTGCATTTCTTGATCTTGGGGTATGAAGATGGATTGTAGGATATTTCATCCTCTTCAAAATTAGATTTGGATGGGTCATTTCTCATAAAGGATGAGAAAGTTATGCTTGGTCAAAGTTGAGTTGACTTTTCCTACAAAACCCTAATTTAACAACTTTTGAGTCTTGATGAATTTTGAGCAATCCTTGATGAATCATGATTAACCCTTGACCAAATGATGAAATATCCTTCAAAATGAGAATGTTTACAAAATCTTGAAGTTTGACTGTTTGTAGGCCACAATTGACTTTTGCCCTAGCACAATCGATTTTTGGACCCTTTGAGCAATTGACTGAGCAAACTTCCTCTGCAAGGCTTGAAACTTGACATGGATGACCTTGAGAAAATATTAGGACATTGGAGAAAACTTGAGGTCATTTGGATGCAAGGACCTTGATGCAACAAAAAACCCTAATTTGAGGTTGAGTGCCTTAGGAGATAGCTTGATTGTCCAACTCTTGAGCAATCTTGAGCACCTTGGAGATTTTTCTTGCAATGTATTGGGAAATATGAGAGGGTAAATTTTGGGGTACAACAGCTGCCCCTGTTCAATTTTCTTAAACCTGAGGATGTAGATTGGCTTTCGGGCCTTTCGTGATCCAAAGGTGGAAGATGATTGAACACTAGAGTGCCCAGAAATTTGCACTCGCATGAAGTGGTATCAGCATTGTGATGCCGAGAATGGAATTACAAATGCCATTTGGAGACTGTTGATAGGTGGCCCAGACTTCGGCTGGAATATGAATCTGGGAGATCATATCGTCGATCTGACTGAACCAGGGAAGGTCTTGGATTAACTTTGGCTGGATTGGAATCAGAAAAATCTTCAAATCGATTTAACTGAACCAGACGAAAGTCTTGGAATAACTTCAACTAGAATACGAATCAGGGAGATCTTCGCGTCGATCTGACTGAACCATAGGAGGTCTTGGATTAACTTTGGCTGGATAAGAATCAGAAAAATCTTCGAATCGATTTAACTGAACCAGACGAAAGTCTTGGAATAACTTCAACTGGAATACGAATCAGGGAGATATTCGCAGTGATCTGACTGAACCAGAGGAGGTCTTGGATTAACTTTGGCTGGATAAGAATCAGAAAAATCTTCGAATCGATTTAACTGAACCAGACAAAAGTCTTGGAGTAACTTCGATTGGAATACGAATCAGGGAGATCTTCGCGGCGATCTGACTGAACCAGAGGAGGTCTTGGATTAACTTTGGCTGGATAAGAATCAGAAAAAATCTTCGAATCGATTTAACTGAACCAGACGAAAGTCTTGGAATAACTTCAACTGGAATACGAATCAGGGAGATCTTCGCGGCGATCTGACTGAACCAGAGGAGGTCTTCCATAGATGCAGTTTTTCTTTTGAGGGGACTAGCAGGTCATATGAGTAGTCAACGGTGTTTACTGATTCGTATTTCCATGAAATGGTAAAGAGTCAGTCATATGCAATGTCATGATGTATGAAATGCATGATATATATCAAAAAATGATGCTCTCAACATAAATGAGATTGTATGGTATAATGTGTATATGCATGTATCATGATGTATGAAATGCATGATATATTTTAGTCAAGGAAAATAAATCTCGGATAGCTGCTGAGGAATATAGATGGATTCTCCATTTCCGCTGGGGATGGCAAACAAAGATAATTGTGAGAATAGACCTGCCGGAGAGGATAACTCCGTTGGGGAATAAACTGATGAGGAGATTACTCTGTGGGGAAGAGATGCTCTACTGAGGATTCCACTGATAAATTCCGTCGGGATGAATTATCGTTGCTGGTGTTATTGAGTCCGTTGAGGATTGAATTCCTGTTTGTGAAAGGGAAGAACTTTGCTGGGAATGATCTCTCAGTGGCGTCTTCACTGGGGATAACCTATTAGACCTTTGTGGAGATGATCCTTTGAACTCGGCTGGGGAGATTTATTTTGTATTTCGCTAGGGATAGACTTCCAGAGTCTACTGGGGATGACGCTTCAACTCCGTTGGGGAAGCTTTTTCAGAATGCGCTGGGAAAATTTTAACTCCACTGGGGGTATCTTGTATTCTGCCGGGGAACATTCTTATACTTTTCCAGGGAATATTAAGACTGCCGTGGATATTAAGCCTTTTCAGTATTGATGGTAGATAAACTCTGCTTGGGGAGAATATTGCTGATTCATTCACAGTTCCAAGTCTCAGTTGGGGAGAGCTATCATTACTGTCTTACTCTGTGGGGAGTGAAAGTACCTTAATCATATTCTTCAGCTGAATCTCCCTTGTACCTAGTGGACAGAACAACTGTACGGCTTGGACAATTCTCATTTTCCCCTGTTTCTGATATTACCAGTAATCATCTTTTGTTTCGCATGTAAATATTCATGAGCAGCAATTAATGTCAAATGCATATATCAAAAATGAACATTGGACGTTCTTTGCAAAAACAAAACAGATAAAGGAAAAACAGTTTGAAATTTCTTTGAAAATGAATTGTATTGATTTTGAAGTTTAGCCTGTAAATAGGCATTTTTGTACAAGAGGCTGACGTCTTAGTAAGAGAACGCCGCCGAATAATAGAATTTACACAATTTGTGAAAACTAAACAAAACAACTATGTGAATGATCCTACTGGGTTCCAACTCTGCTATTGCCTTTATGTCCTCGAGCATCTCATCACTTTGCTACTTGGTTGAAGGTAGATCAGATTGATTAGAGCCGTCCGAGCTTAATAGTTGATACTGAAGTCTAGATGCAAGGTGATCCAATGAGACATAGTGTTACACTTTGATCCCTAATTTTTGCCTGGACCGCCCTTTCGGGTTTTCAGTCCACCGGGATACCCCTTTTTTCCCAAGCCGCCTTTTCAGGTTTTCGACTTGCCGGGTGTACAGATTTTTTTCATTTTCATCCCTTATTTTTGCTCGAACCCTTTTGGTTCGCCGAGAAGCCCTTATTTTTGCCTAGGCCAGTCAACCTAGCGGGTCTTTGATTATGCGTAGTATATTTTCACTATGTCTGCATTGACGGGGTAAGGAAGGTCGTCACCATCCATGGTGGTTAGAATCATAGCTCCGCCTGAGAAAATTTTCTTAACCACAAACGGCCCTTCGTAAGTAGGGGTCCATTTTCCCCTGGGATCACCTTGAGGTAAGATAATGCGCTTGATTACCAGGTCCCCAACTTGATACTCTTGTCGTCTGACTTTCTTGTTAAATGCCTTGATCATCCGTTTTTGATACGTCTGACCATGACAAATAGCAGTAAGTCTCTTTTTGTCGATTAGGTTCAGCTGATCAAGCTGGGTCTGAATCCAATCATCTTTGCTCAAACCCGCATCCTTCATGATCCGAAGAGAGGGTATCTGAACTTCAATGGGCAGGACTGCCTCCATGCCGTATACCAAGGAATAGGGTGTTGCCCCTGTTGACGTCTGTGCTGAGGTACAGTATCCGTGAAGAGAAAATGGTAACATCTCGTGCCAGTCTTTGTATGTCACTGTCATCTTCTGCACAATTTTCTTAATGTTCTTATTAGCCGCTTCGACAGCCCCATTCATCTTCGGCTGGTAGGGAGAAGAGTTATGATGTTGTATCTTGAATTGCTCGCAGAGTTCAGTGATCATTTTGTTATTAAGATTGGTACCATTGTCCGTAATGATCCTCTCTGGTACACCATATCGACAGATCAAATTGTGTCGAATAAACCGTGCTACGACATTCTTGGTTACAGTAGCAAAGGAAGTTGCTTCAACCCATTTCGTAAAGTAATCAATTGCTACCAGGATGAAATGATGTCAGTTGGATGCTGTAGGTCTGATCTCACCGATCATATCAATGCCCCACATTGCAAAAGGCCAAGGAGCTGTCAAGACGTTCAGAGGTACTGGATGTATGTGCACCTTATCAGCATAGACTTGGCACTTGTGACATGTCCGAGAATGCTGATAACAATCAGCTTCCATTATGGACCAATAATATCCTGCCCGAAGGATTTTCTTTGCCATGGTGTGTCCACTGGAATGAGTTCCGAAAGTACCTTCATGTAACTCTGCCATGATCCTTTCTGCTTCATTCTTATCCACACATCACAGTAAGGTCGAATCATGGTTATGCTTGTAAAGAATATCATTGCTGATGAAGAACTTTGCTGCGAACCTCCTCAGAAACTTCTTATCATTAACAGATGCACCCTCGGGGTATTCCTGAGCCTCAAGATACCTCTTTACTTCGTGAAACCAGGGCTTTTCTGTTACCTCTTAAATATCAATATCACAGCAATGTGCCGGTTCGTCCAATCTTTCAATGATAATCTGGGGAGCTTCACTGCCCCAATTGACTTTGAACATAGAAGACATCGTAGCTAGCGCGTCCTCCAACTGATTTTCCTCTCTAGGGAAGTGTTCAAAGGTTACCTCCTCGAAATGGGGAAGCAACGTCAATACATACTCCTTGTAAGGAATAAGGTTCGGGTGTTTCGTATCCCACTCGCCTTTGATCTGACTGATCACGAGAGCGGAATCTCGGAAGACACTTAGAAACTTAATCCTTAGGTCAATTGCTGCTCGAAGACCCATGATGCATGCTTCATACTCCGCCATATTGTTGGTGCAGTTGAAACATAGTCGGGCGGTGAACGGAGTATGGGAGCCTTTAGGAGATATGATCACGGTGCCAATGCCATTACCCAAAGCGTTCGAAGCTCCATCAAAGTACATAGACCATCGGGATCCTTCCTCAGGTCCTTCATCTGGTCCAGGTGTCTCACAATCAGTTACCAACATGATATTCTCGTCCGGAAATTCAAAGTTCATAGACTGGTAATCATCCACTGCCTGATGTGCTAAATGGTCCGCCAACACACTTCCCTTGATTGCCTTTTGGGTCGTATACTGGATGTCATACTCAGTTAAGATCATCTGCCATCTTGTTATTCTTTCGGGCAAGGAAGGCTTTTCAAAGATATACTTGATTGGATCCATCTTTGATATCAATAGAGTAGTGTGAGTTAGCATATACTGTCTCAGCCGGCAAGAAGCCCATGCCAAAGCGCAACAAGTTTTCTCAAGCAGTGAGTATCGGGTCTCACAGTCGGTAAAATTTTTGCTAAGGTAATAAATAGCATGCTCTTTTCGGCCAGACTCGTCATGCTGACCCAGCAGACACCCTATTGAGTTGTCGAGTACTGTCAAGTATAAGATCAGAGGTCTCCCTTCAACTGGAGGCATCAGAATAGGTGGCTCTTGGAGATATTCTTTGATTCTTTTGAAAGCGGTCTGACATTCATCATTCCAACGTACCACTTGATCTTTCTTCAGTAACTTGAAGATTGGTTCACAAGTAGCAGTCAGGTGCGAGATGAATCGGGCAATGTAGTTCAGACGTCCCAGAAAGCCTCTGACTTTTTTCTCTGTTCTGGGAGCGGGCATCTCCTGTATAGCTTTCACCTTTGCAGGATCCACCTGAATACCCTTATCGCTTACAACGAAACCCAGCAGATTACCAGATCTCACCCCGAAGGTGCACTTGTTCGGGTTTAACCTCAGCTTGTACAACTTCAACCTGTCGAATAACTTTTGCAGATGATCAAGGTGTTATTCCTTAGTCTGGGACCTTGCAATCATGTCGTCAACGTATACCTCAATCTCATAAGGGATCATGTCATGAAACAAAGCAACCATGGCACGCTGATACGTTGCCCCAGCGTTCTTCATTCCAAAAGGCATGACCTTGTAGCAAAAAGTACCCCACTGAGTAACAAAGGTTGTCTTCTCCATGTCTTCGGAAGCCATTTTAATCTGATTATAACTGGAGAAACCATCCATAAAGGAGAATACCTTATGCTGAGCAGTGTTGTCAACCAGAACATCGATATGAGGCAGAGGGAAATCATCCTTGGGGCTCGCCCTGTTCAAATCCCTGTAGTCAACACACATTCGAACCTTACCATCCTTCTTCGGCACAAGAACCACATTGGCCACCCACTGAGGGTAAGAAATAACTGCTAGAAAACCGACGTCAAACTGTTTCATAACTTCAGCCTTGATTTTCTGGGACATCTCTGGGCGCATTCAGCGGACCTTCTGTTTCACTGGAGGACAGTCTTCCTTGGTAGGTAGGCGATGAACCACAATATCAGTATCCAACCCAGGCATGTCTTCATAAGACCAGGTAAAGATCTCAACATAGTCACGCAGCATCTGAATCAACCGTTGTTTCACATTAAGCTCTAGATTGGCACCGATCTTAACTTTCTTCTTGTCTATCTTTGTACCCAGATTCACTGATTCCACCTGCTCTTCGTGAGGCTGAATGGCCCTCTCTTCCTGAAGTAACAGTCTTGCAAGTTCACCAGGCACTTCGCAATCATCTTCACCTTCGTCTTCGGCTAAGTTGATCGGATTTTCGAAGTCATAACTAGCAGTAGCAGAGTCGTTACCAGTGAGATCCAGAGTGGATGTAGACCTGTATATGTGAGTGTGTGTAAAATAGCTGTTTTGCAATATATAATAAAAGAAAAACAAGGAGCGCAAGATTTGAAATACAAGAAACGTCTAATGCTTTAATTAATGATATATGTAGATGACATACATAAAGCCCTCACAAATGCAGCCACGGTGCCCCGGGTAAGACACCGGGCCATAAAGTTTAAAACATTGTCTGTTACAAATTCAAAACAACAAGTTTCATTACTGGGTGACAAAAGAAATAGGGATGAAGTCCTTTGCTGTCCAGTTGCTTGGTCCACCGTCGGTCGTAGGATAGATCCAGCTGTCGAACTCAGACTCTTCCACATCGTCTTCAATGGCATTGACTCCCGAGTTGCTGATGAGCACGGGAGGTCTTCCGATCCTTGCATTCCGAACAGCCTTTTGAGCTTTTGCAGTGAAACCTAAACCAAACCTGTTAGTCTTCTGTGCAAAATCAGGGAGTTGGCCCCAATTTGCACACCCACCTTTCTCAACAACAGCCTCGACATCCTTGAAGGAAGCCATCTTCATAGGAGAATCTTCAACAACAGTCTCAGTTGATGCTAGCGTATGGGGAACCTCTTCAAAATGCTGAAATGGGATCTCAATGAACTCCCCATCCATCTCTACATATCGGAAAGAGTTGAGGTGGCTCACCATGTACTCCTCTTCCCCTTATACTGTCACAATTTTCCCTCTGACCGGGTACTTCAGCTTCTGGTGGAGCGTTGAGGTTACGGCCCCAGCTTTGTGGATCCATGGGCGACCCAACAAACAAGAATAAGATGGCTGAATGTCCATCACATAGAATGTAGAGGAAAAAACCTGAGAGCCAACCTTAATCGGGATATCAACTTCTCCGTGCACCATCCTCTTTGACCCATCAAAGGCCCTGACGACGATGTTGCTTGGTTTCAACTCCAACCCTTCACAGTCCAACCGGTCTAGAGCTTTCTTAGGCAAAACGTTCAATGAGGAACCAGTATCCACCAATACATGTGCAAGAGTAGTGCCCCTGCATTCAATGGAGACATGCAGGGCATCGTTGTGATTCTTCCCTTTAGCACTCAGGTCGGCGTCAGAGAAACCCAACCCATTATCAGCAGTCAAACTAGCCACACAATCTCTAAACTGATCAGCTGATGTCTCTTGCGGTACGTGTGCAGTCTTCAGGAAAGCAATCAAAGCCTTAGCATGGGCTTCTGAGCATAGCAATAGTGACAACATAGAGATCTTGGACGGGGTTTGCCCCAGTTGTTCAACTACATTGTAGTCACTCTTTTTGATGATTTTCAGAATCTCTTCCATCTCTTGTCTAGAAGCTTCAACAATAATTGTCTTTGGTGCCTCCGTCTGGGCAGGCTCACTGGTGGTCTCTTTGCCTCGAGTATTAGATGACTCGGCGATAGGGGTAAGAATAGGAACTTGAACAGGAATAGTAGCAGGTACACTGGCAGGTGTAATAACAACAGGTTTTCGGGCAGTTGGTGGAGAGATATCAGGTGAGAAAAGTCTTCCGCTGCGGGTGACTTTAGTAGGTCCAACAATATTGCTGACGTCAGTATCAACATCCAAATCTTGTTTAACTCCATGAAAATAAACATCAGCCCCGTAATGCCAAGGGACAACTTTATCAGAGGTGTAGGGGATAGGCCCAGGAACAGTGATGATCAATGGTGCGATTCTTGGAACAAATGTAATTCTAACAGGCTTTCTCGAGGAAGCCTTGGAAGAATTGTCGAAAATGGTAATAATAGCAACTTCTTCAGTATGAACTAAAGGAACAACAGTCTTCTCAAACAGAATTTCTTTACTATCCATCAGGCGTTGGATACCTGACTTCAAAAGATGGCAACCGGTTGGTAGGGTAGAACACATACGGCAACTTTCGTCACAGCCCGGAAATAAACCGGCTAGCAAAAGGTTCTTCTTCACAGTCATCAAAGGGGTAACAATGTCGTTCACAGAAACCATAAACAAGTCTTCATCTATAGCATTTACTCCATGTTTGGGCATAGGAGCAGTCACAACATTAGGTCTTTCGGGCGCCTCGAACTCAATCTCCTTAGCATCAATTGAGTCATGTATTTTGTTCTTCAAAGACCAACAATCATTTGTATTATGCCCCGGGCTATCAGAGTGAAAAGCACAACGGGCATTAGGGTTGTACTTCGGTGATGTTGTATTTGGATTCTTCGGGGCTTCCCTTGGAATCACTAGATTGGTTTTCAATAACTATGGCAAAATCTGAGATAAAGTCATGTTGAGATGGGTGAATTTCCTTCAAGGTCTCTCGGCCTTTTGTTGATTGTTGTGCTGAGTAGCACCAACAGGTCTTGAAATGACAACCGCATTAAAAGCTTGGCGGCGTTCAGGTCTATTCTGGCTTTTCGAACCATAGACAGCACTGGACTCTTTCTTAAAAGGCTTTTTCTTGGTGCTTGATGAAGCACCCTTTTGTATCTTACCAGCCTTAATACCAGCCTCAATCCTTTCACCGGTCATAATTAGCTCTGTAAACCCAGACGAAGAGCTTCCAATCAGATGGTTGAAAAATGGACTAGACAAGGTCCCCAGAAACATATCCACAAGCTCCCTATCAGCCAAGGGTGGTTGCACTCTTCCAGCGAGGTCCCTCCACTTCTGAGCATAATCCTTGAAACCTCCACCCGTTCCCATAGACATACCCTGGAGTTTGGTACGCGTGGGAGCGAGGTCGGAATTATACTGGTACTGCATGTAGAAGGCAGTAGCCAAATCTTCCCAACTGCGGATACTGGCTCCGTTCAACTGGTAAAACCATTCAAGCTGAGTCCCTGAGAGATTGTCTTGAAAGAAGTGGATCCATATGTTCTTATCAGCGGTGTACGGCTGAATCTTCCTTACAGATGACCGAAGGTGCAGCTTCGGACAAGAAACTCCGTCATACTTAGCAAAGGCTGGTGCTTTGAATTTGTGGGGAATCACCACCCCAGATGATAGACCCAGATCACCAAAGTCCAAACCAGGCACTTTCTGAACCTCCATCGCACTCAACCGGTCTTCCAGTTGCTTGTATCTATACTTAGCCGGAGGATACTGGTCTTCATCGAAATCCGTTTCATTGTCTGAGACCACAGGGCTAGGAGCCCTCCTTTCTTCCTGTCTATCTTTCCCTCTAGATGAGGTGGTCAAGTCAACTTCATCCCGTAGCCTGTTTCCAAACCTGTGACCTGTGTTGAACAAGACTGTCCTCTTCTTCTTCTTCTTCTTCTCTTTCAGAATCAGGGTCTTCAGATCTTGCTGACCCTTAGCTAGATTCATGAACAGCTCTTGGAATTGGGCATTTTGAGCCTGTAGGGCCTTAATTGCTTGCTCAGTTGATGGTTCAGCAGACATGATGAGTGAGTGCTGAAATAAACAACAAAGAAGATAAGAGACCTGTAATGGGTACCTATTATGAAGTGCATGGGATGAAATGCGTATGATATGGTTTCAAAGACAATCGAGAGATTCAAATTTGTAAATAAAAAAGGAAACACACTTTTATTAGGTAAACTTTGAAATTCAAATTGTTCAACAAGTTGCCCTTAGGGCGTTACAAGAAAGGAAATACTGAAAAGTAAATAAAAACTGGAAAGGAAATAATCAGAGGACAATCAGTGCTCCCATGGTCGCTTCTTGTCGGTGCGAACATAGTCATTGAGAATCTGCTCGTTCTCCAGCTACCTAGTCAACTTCTAGATCTTCTGCTCTTGCTCGTTAAACTTTACTCGGTAAGCATCCCGCTCTTCTCTCAGCTGCATCCAAGACCTTTTCAGTGTCCCAATGTCAGTGGGCATGTAAGGATGGATGATGGTAGGAAGAGCCCCCTCTTCATTAGCAACTTCAAAAATGATAGGCAGGACGACTTCATATGACATACCCAGCTTTTGGGCCCGGATACGAACCCATCTGAGATATGGCTCCATTGGAAGGGAAGTATTTGGACCCAACTCATGTGGATCAGATTTGTGAACTCTATCCCAAGCCCTTATGAATCTGCGGTGTTGCTCGTCGCTATCCCCTTGAAAATCAAAGATGATACTAGGCATTAGCAGCTCATGAGGTCCTTCTCTTCTGGCTCGCCCAAATTGACGTAAGGCCAAGCATGGATTGTAAGAAATTCCTCTATGGGTTCCTATCAATGGAACATTGGGGTACTCCCCACAACGATCAATAATAGCCACCTCGTCCATACCCTTGATAGTCCATATGATGTTATTATGAGAGAGAGACATAACCCTATAGGCCCAGCCCATGCCTTCTTTGTTCTTCAGCACTGATTTGGGGAGGTTCGAAATAAACCACCTCGCCAATAATGGAGCACAGCACATCAAGGTTCCCCGCTTTCGAGCAGTACGGGCATAAAGCTGATAAAGAATGTCACCAAAGAGAGTGGGTACAGGATTGCGAGAGATGAAGATTTTCACCGCATTCACATCAACAAAGGAGTCAGGATTCAGAAACAATACCAAGCCATATATCAGAAGAGCCAGAATATCTTCGAATGCCTTGAAGTCTAGACTATCCCAGAAATAATTAGCCTTACCAACCAAGAACTTAGTCAGAAAGCCCTTTGCTCCACTTCTAGTCTCTCAATTAGCCATTACCTCATCCTTTATCATATGAAGGGCTGAAGCAATCTCTTCTGGCCTAAGGATCTTCTCCCAACCAGTAAACGGGGTCTGCTCCAGAATAGAGATACCGAGCAGATCAGAGAACTCTTCTAAGGTGGGAACCAACTGGTAGTCTTGAAAAGTAAAGCAATGGTACAATAGAACATAGAACTGGACCAGGACACTCATCATCTGCTCGTCTAATTTGGAGGTAACCAAACTGAGAAGATACCCATGTCTTCTGACTAAGGAGGTAGTATCAGGCATCTTTGCAATCAATTCTTTAAGCATGGTGGGAACCTGGGCAAAGTTGATCCGGATGGTATTCCTAAGCATGGGCATCATGACCTACAAAACAGAACAAAGATGAATCCCTCCTGTCTTTGAAATAGGTTAGTCTAATGCAAGATGTATGCAATGTTATAATGTCATGATAGAAAGCACATCACAAGTATCCACAAATAGCAAACATGGTAAAGGCACACAAGTCACACAGAGAGCCCTTAGATTTCAGGCTGGCAAGGAGCTTATGTACTACCCTCTTTCAGTTCATTTGGTTTAAACCTGTCCTAAAAATAGTAACCGGGTTCTAGAGGATCTCAATATCACTGACTACCCTCGATCGGTCATAATTCCAGTTTAGCAACCTTTTCTTGCATCCGAAATCATTGCGAGAGTTTAGCCTCAATGAGTGTAGCATACTGCTACTGTTCTATGGCCAAGTTGGTCAATTTAATGGTTCTAAGGTCAGTTGGTGCTTAGTGACCCCTTAGATGAACCATATTCTCCTTGTTCCAACACAAGGGATATCGGTACAATCTAAAGTTCCACACCAACGTAGCTACTGCTTCAACCGTATCGGCCTATGCCGTACAGTTCCCTCACAGTTTATTGCTACTTACCTAAAGGATATCCCCCAGATCCGGGTTAGGATCTATAGTAACTCTGATACAAGCCCACAAATATAAAGCATACAAAGCAAACAATTGAAAACACAATGATCTAATCCTAAGGTACACCCCACTTATTATTAATATCCCCAGCAGAGTCGCCAGTTCTGTGATACGGTGGGAGAGAACTGAGTGTTTTGAAATGCTGGTTTGTGTTTTGCGTTTGCTTTCACAAAATGTCGCGGTAAGCAAGAGTCGCCACCGTCTTTTATTTTATCCAACAAGGAAAGGAAAAAAGCACAGAAAAATTCCTTTTTCGAGATGTTTCTCGGGTCCGGGGGGTAGATTATAGAAAGGGAAGGTGTTAGCACCCTTTCTATCCGTGGTTATCCACGGGCTCTTAGGTACTTGCTCAAAATTTTTTCAAAATTGCTTTTCTTTGTGTTTGTGGGTTTGAAGAGTTTTTTGTTTGAAAGGTGTAAGTGTGAAAAGTTTTGTTTTTGGAAAGAGCAAGTATCTAAGAACCATCTACCTACTCGAAAAAGGAATCGTTCTATGCTATCTTCCATTAGACAATTCTATCCCACTATTAGTGAGTAGGTAGCACCGTCGTTGGAGTTTAAGGGTCAATTCGATTAAGGGACGTGTGGTCACTAAAACAATGTTAGGACGCCTTAGCGGTAACCCTAATGTCTTAGATCATTTTTCTGAGGCAACCGTTTCGAGGCAACTATGATATTTGGACAAGAGGGCGACCTCTAAAACTTCCTATACTTAATGACCGCGTTCGAAGGCAACCAAGTGAGGTGTACCCTAAGAGTGCGCATGTGCGAGTGTGTTGTTTTCAGTTTATTTTATCTTTATACATGTCAGTGGTGATCTATGTTGATTTTAGGTTTAAACGTTAAATCTTGTCATATATTCCCTATTATCAAACATCTAATAGTTTATAAGTTGTGGAAATTAAATTGCGGAACTTAAACTAACTATTACAAGGCGTCGGGTATTTACATCACCAAAAGCAACCCTTGAAATTAAAATACGGAAAATAAATAAAGCGGTAAAAATATTTAAAGTCCTATTAAACTATTACATTTAAGGAAACAGATACAATATTGAAATAAAATGGAACGCGTGCGGGAAATTAAATCGGGCGAGTTCTAGGGTTTTGACCCTTTGAATTAAAGAAAAGATTTTTTGGTTTGTTTTTGAATTAAGAAGAAATTAAATTGGATTAATTATTAAATTAATAAACTAATTAATTAATTAATGAAAATAATATTTTTGGATTTTTTGGTATTTAAAGAAATAAAATAAATTTGATCAATGTTAATAAAACCTAATTGTCTAAATTAATTTTAATTATTGCAAAATATATTAAAAGTTATTCCTAATTAAAACTAAATCAATTAAATTAATATTTATTAACAAAAATAAAATACTGAAATTTAATTTTAATAAAGAAAATATTTTTGTTTTTTTATTTAATGAGGAAAAAAGTTTTGATTGGTTAGTTAATTATTAAAAATAATAACAATAAATAATTAAAAGAAATAAATAATAAAAGAGAAAGAAAGTTAGGGTTTGGGCCAGATTAGGGGGTGAGAATGGCAATTTTGGTGGCCCAATTTCGTTGGCCTTGGCTGACTTTTCTGGAATCCAGCGTGTGCGTTTGACTAGGGAGTATGGTGGACATCACATCTGGAGCACCAGATCTGGCATGGGGCCATCTGGCAGGTGATTGTATGAGGGAGTATGATATGTTGCACGCTTGGTATTACATTGAATCACCTGAAGAAAAATAACACAAAGCATATGGGGGGACCTGGGATTCGAACCCAGGTCCTGTAAGTCATTGCATACGCTCCACTACCACTCAACCAACGCGCTTTAGTTGTTAGTATAATGGACAATAATAAATAAAAGGGAAAACTCACTAATATGCCAGAAATAAAAAAGAAAACGCGCCAAGTTTGAATCCACCACTAAGAGGGGGACACGTCTTCGTCTTCTTCGTTCAACCCTGAACATTTACCTGCGGATTTATATCCGCAGCTAAATTCGCAGGACATTCCAAAAACTAAATCTAGGCCATGAAAACGACCCCCAAGACCATGGTTGTGTTCGTCTGGGCATCCTGAGCAAACCTATACCATTCTTGGACCTTGATTTCCCCTGAAAAAGAAAGCCCTAAAATCTAATGCAAAACCCTAGCCATACGGTTATGGGGTTAGAGTCCATATTAATGCAATCAAATAATGCCAAGAGTCTAGAAATCTTATAAGCATCATGAATATGTCAACGATTTGCCAAAAAAATGCAAGAACATGGGGTCACGATTTCGAATACAAGGCGGTATTTTGAGATACTTACAGAGCTTCTGAGCTTGTATGGAGATTGGATTTGAGTTGGTTTTGCTTCAGTGATTGTCAAGCAATGGATTAGTGTTGAGTTTTGCTCCTGAATTTGCCTCTAAGCTCGATTTCAGTTTTGCACTTTTTCCACCTTTTTTCAAGTTTGGTTCTTGATGATTCTGCAGCCTCTAGGTCTCAAATTCGTGCCTTTGCATTGTATATGTAATATGGAGTGCATTAGGTCAACAAATGTGGGATGAATCCTTCCAAATCAATGCCTTGAGATTGGATTTGATCCTCCATTGAAAGCTTATCTATTTTGTCCAAAATCCAATCTTTTTGCACATGGAATGCTTGATACGAATTTGATCATGATATTGATGATGATTAGGTCCTGAAAATAGAAAAAGATCTCATGTAATCAAGTTTTGTGGTTTTATTTGATTTAAATTGATTAAAAATGAAATAATTCAATAAAAAAATCAAATAAAATAGAAAAATTGATAAATGGGCACAAGGCTGAAGCTAGGACACGTGTGTAGTGTGACAAGATCAAATCAAGTGGAAAAGAATGGGCCCCTTTGATAAAATTTGAAGTTTTGGGGATAGTTGACTTTTGGCAATTTTGCAAAAATGCCCAACTTCAACAATGCATAACTTCTTGAATTTTGAACTTTTGGAAGTGTTCTTGGAATTTTTAGAAAGCTTGATATGTCCTATAACCAACCATTTTGGTCTCATCTCATTTTGATATTCCATGCTCATGTTATAAGCTTTAGAAAAAAAGGTGTTTTTGTTGACTTTCAAAAATGACCTATAATGTCCAAATTTGTAACTTTTTGTGAGTGCATTTCTTGATCTTGGGGTATGCAGATGGATTGTAGGAAATTGCATCCTATTAAAAATGAGCTTTGAATGGGTCATTTCTCATAAAGTATGAGAATGTTATGCTTGGTCAAAGTTTAGTTGACTTTTCCTACAAAACCCTAGTTTAACAACTCTTGAGTCTTGATGAATTTTGAGAAATCCTTGATGAATCATGATCAACCCTTGATCAAATGATGAAATATCCTTCAAAAAGAGAATGTTGACAAAAACTCTTGAAGTTTGACTGTTTGTAGGCCACAATTGACTTTTGCCCTAGCACAGTCGATTTTTGGACCCTTTGAGCAATTGACTGAGCAAACTTCCTCTACAAGGCTTGAAACTTGACATGGATGACCTTGAGAACATATTAGGACATTGGGGAACACTTGAGGTCATTTATATGCAAGGACCTTGATGCAACACAAAACCCTAATATGAGGTTGACTGCCTTAGGAGATAGCTTGACTGTCCAACTCTTGAGCAATCTTGAGCACCTTGGAGATTTTTCTTGCAATGTCTTGGGAAATATGAGAGGGAAAATTTTGGGGTACAAAAATTAGCAACCAAAGCGTCAATGCAGTAGAGGATAATGAAGAGGATGGCAGCTTGGAAAATTGGATATTTCCTACTGTCAGCGGAGGACTTCGCAACTGGGAAGCCAGAGACTTCATCCCTATAACTTTCATATCTCAGTAATTTATCTTTTACATTTCTGTTGGACTTGTAATAATTCACAAACAATTTGCACTTTAAAAACCTTGTGTCTTACCCGAGGCACAATGGTCCATTTGTAAGGGTTTTTATTTCATCTACATATGTCATTCAATGAATCATGGATGCTTTTTCATATATAAACCTTTTGTGCTCATTGTATTTATTTTACATTTTATTGTTTTAAGATGGATATACCCTTACACACACCCACACTCACAAATGCAGGTTCCCTTCCATTCCGGATCCCATGGGTAACGATACTGCTATAGCCTTCAGTGACTCTGAAGATCTGATCTACCAAGCCGAATACGAAGGTGAGGAAGATTGTGAGGTGCCAGGGGAATTGGCCAGACTACTACAACAAGAGGAAAGAGCTATTCAGCCTCATGAGGAGCTGTTGGATACAATCAACTTGGGTACCGAGGATGATAAAAAGGAAATCAAAGTGGGTGCCAATCTAGAGCCGAGTATCAAGGAGCGCCTAATTCAGCTATTGCATGATTATGTTGAGATCTTTGCCTGGTCATACAAAGACATGCCGGGACTCGATACAAACATTGTGGTACACCGTCGACCCACAAGAGAAGACTGTCCACCAGTGAAACAAAAAGTCTGCCGCATGAGACCTAACATGTCAGAGAAGATCAAAGCAGAAGTTATGAAACCGTTCAATGCTGGATTTCTGGCTGTTACTTCTTATCCTCAATGGGTGGCCAACATTGTTCCCGTGCCTAAGAAGGATGGCAAAGTGAGAATGTGCGTGGATTATAGAGATTTAAATAGGGCCAGCCCTAAAGATGATTTTCCACTTCCACACATCGACATTCTGGTTGACAATATAGCCCATCACAAAGTATTTTCTTTCATGGACGGATTCTCAGGCTATAACCAGATCAAAATGGCACCTGAGGACATGGAGAAAACTACATTTGTCACACAGTGGGGTACGTTCTGCTACAAAGTGATGCCATTGGGACTGAAGAATGTCAGGGCAACCTATCAACACGCCATGGTAGCTTTGTTTCATGATATGATACATTATGAGATAGAGGTTTACGTAGATGACATGATAGCCCGATCACAAACTGAAGAAGAACACCTTAATCACTTGCAAAAGCTGTTTGTCATATTGAAGGAGTACAAGTTAAGATTGAATCCAAACAAGTGCACATTCGGAGTCCAGTCCGGTAAACTCTTAGGTTTCATTGTCAGCAACAAAGGCATCAAAGTTGATCCTGCCAAAGTCAAAGCGATACAAGAAATTCCTTCTCCTCGCACTGAGAAGGAAGTCAAAGGTTTTTTGGGACGCCTAAACTATATTGCCAGATTCATTTCTCACCTAACGTCTACTTGTGAACCAATCTTCAAGCTGTTGAAGAAAGATCAAGTAGTCGGATGGAATGATGAGTGTCAGATTGCTTTCGATAAAATCAAGGAATATTTACTAGAGCCTTCTGTCTTGATGCCTCCAGTCGAGGGAAGACCGTTAATCATGTATCTGACTGTCTTAGAGAATTCAATGGGGTGCGTACTAGGGCAGCATGACGAGTCTGGCCGAAAAGAGCACGCTATTTATTACCTAAGAAAAAAGTTTACCGACTGTGAAACCAGATATTCATTGCTCGAGAAAACTTGCTGCGCTTTGGTATGGGCTGCTCGCTGGCTAAGACAATATATGTTGAATCATACCACTTTGTTGATATCTAAGATGGATTCGATAAAGTACATCTTTGAGAAGCCTGCTCTATCTAGAAGGATAGCTAGATGGCAGATGATCTTAACAAAATACGACATACAATACACGACCCAAAAAGCTATAAAGGGCAGTGTGCTAGCTGATCATCTAGCCCATCAAGCTGTAGAAGATTACCAGTCCATGAAGTTTGACTTCCCTAACGAAGACATCATGACAGTAGACAACTGCGAAGAGATCATACCATATGACGGACCTGAACAAGGATCCCGATGGACCCAGTACTTTGATGGGGCTTCCAATGCACTTGGTAACAGTATCGGCGCCGTGCTCATATCTCTGGAAGGATGCCATACTCCTTTCACTGCCAGGCTTTGCTTCAACTGTACGAACAACATGGCAGAATACGAAGCATGTATCTTTGGACTCAAGGCCGCCATAGACTTGGGAATCAAATCTTTAGATGTGTTTGGGGATTCAACTTTGGTCATCAGTCAAATCAAAGGAGAGTGGGACACTAAGCATCCAAACCTCATCCCTTACAAGGAACATGTTTTGACATTGCTACCACATTTCGAGCAGATTACCTTCGAGCATTTCCCGCGAGAAGAAAATCAGATAGCAGATGCTCTAGCTACAATGTCATCTATGTTTAAACTTAATTAGGATAACGAGGCTCCCCAGATCACCATTGAACGAATGGATGAACCAACACACTGTCACGAGATTAATACCGAAGAAGTAGTGGACCAGCCATGGTTTCATGAAGTCAAAAGGTATCTCGAGGCTCAAGAATATCCCAAAGGGGCTTCAGTCAATGACAAAAAGTTCTTAAGGAGATTCTCTGCTAAATTCTTCCTAAGTAATGGCATCCTGTACAAGCGTAATCATGATTCTATTCTGCTCCGTTGTGTGGACAAGATTGAAGCTGAAAAGATCATGGCTGAATTGCATGAAGGTACCTTTGGCACTTACTCTAGTGGGCATACGATGGCGAAGAAAATCCTACGAGCATGCTATTACTGGTCTACCATGGAAGCAGACTGCTATCAGCACTCCCAGACCTGTCATAAGTGTCAAATCTATGCAGACAAGGTGCACGTGCCTCCGGTTCCTCTAAATCTCTTAACAGCTCCTTGGCCCTTCTCTATGTGGGGAATCGACATGATTGGGGAGATCAAGCCTACATCCTCCAATGGACACCGCTTCATTCTTGTGGCCATTGACCATTTCACCGAGTGGGTCGAAGCAGCCTCCTTCACATCCGTTACTAAGAATGTTGTTGCTCGCTTCATCAAGCAGAACCTTATTTGCCGGTACGGTATCCCCGAAAGGATCATCACTGATAACGGTACAAACCTTAACAATACTATGATCACCGCCTTGTGCAAGCAGTTCAATATTCAACATCACAATTCATCCCCCTATCGGCCAAAGATGAATGCTGCAGTCGAAGCTGCTAATAAAAACATTAAAAAGATCATACAAAAGATAACAGTCACCTACAAGGACTGGCATGAGATGCTACCGTTTTCTCTCCACGGGTACCGTACCACGACTCACACATCAACTGGGGAAACACCCTATTCTTTGGTTTATGGCATGGAGGCTGTTTTACCTATTGAGGTTCAGATTCCCTCTTTGAGAATTATGAAAGATGCAGGTTTGAGTGAAGACGATTGGATCCAGACCCGGCTTGGTCAACTGAACTTAATTGACGAGAAGAGACTTACTGTTGTTTGCCATGGTCAGACGTATCAAAAGCGGATGATCAAAGCTTTCAACAAGAAAGTCAGGCGCCAGGTATACCAAGTTGGAGATCTAGTGATCAAGCGCATCATCTTGCCACAAAGTGATCCCAGGGGCAAATGGACTCCTACTTATGAAGGACCATTTGTAATCAAGAACGTCTTTTCTGGTGGGGCAATGATCTTAACCACCATGGACGGTGATGACCTGCCACACCCTGTGAACGCAGACATAGTCAAAAGATACTACACATAAGAGACCCGCTAGGTTGACACACCTAGGCAAAACAAGGGCATCCTGGCGAACCAAAAATGGTTCAGGCAAAAATTAGGGATAAAATTAAAATAATCTATACACCCAACAAGTTGAAAACCCGAAAGGGCGACTTGGGCAAAAAAGGGTTTCCCGGTGGACTGAAAACCCGAAGGGCGGTCCAGGAAAAAGTTAGGGAATTAAAGCGTATGACTATATCTCGTCGGATCACTTTAAGGACAATCTCTTCACTGACAAACTCTGAGCTTCTGATCAATTCAATCATCTTCGGATGAAGCAACGAATGGACAAGATATTCGGAGATACAAAGGCTATAGCAGAATGGGAACCCCATGGGATTATTACACATATAGCTATCTTGTTTTGTATAAATTTTTCTTACTTTTATGACACCATCCTCTTACTAGGATGCATGTCTCCTTTGTACAAAATACTTATTCAAAGTAAATACAAAGATATCTCTTTCAAAGTACAGAAAACTATTTGCCTTTTTCTTTACACTTGTGTTTTTATTTTCAAAAACATCCAATGGTTCATTAATGAACATATGCATTTGAACATAATTACTGTTTACAAATAAACAAAGTGGAAAGGAACAATTACTGACAGGTTGAAAGAGCAGGAAAACGTCTTTAGGCTATTCCACGAGCAATCCCTACAGTACATCATCTAGATCCCCAGCGGAGCTAAAACTTCAAACTCTTAATCCCCAGTGGAGCTAAAACTTCTAATTATCAATCCCCAGCGGAAACCATTCAGTTTCTCCGAATTCCCCAGCAAGTTGTCTTGAAGCCTGAAAATCAACCAGATAACAGTTAACTTTTATTTCTCCCCGACCTAGGATAATTCCCCAGTAGAGTGGCAGACGACCGAAACTCCTAAACTTTTTCCAAACAGGAATAAGCTTTTCCCCACAGAATTTTCTTTATTCCCCAGCAGAACAAGGATTCCCATTGTGTAATCCCCAATAGAAGTCATCAAAATTCTCTAGATTCCCCAAGCAGATTACTCAAGCAGTATATGGCATTGCTCACAACAGAATATTTGTCAATACTCCAACTTCAAAACATGAAGAATCCACATATTCTCAGCAATTAAGGATTTATTTTCCTCAGCAATCAAGGATTTATTTTCCTCATCAATACAGTAAATCAGCTTACATGCGCATACATTACATCCATATATCATAAACATTGATAAAACACATATATTTCATCATACATTTCATGCAACATAACTTTGTGTTTCAGCTAACATTTTACCCTTTTCATGATAAGATTAACAGCTATCGTTTAACAATATGCAATCATGATACAGTACAGATACACTCTAGACACGGAGTTCATTCTGTTACTCATTCAGATTCAGCTTTCTTGATACAGTTCAGATACACTCCAGACACGGAAGTTATTCTGTTACTCATTCAGATTCAGCTTTCTTGATACAACTCAGATACACTCCATACATGGAAGTCATTCTGTCAGTCATTCAAATTTCAACTATCAAATACAGTTCACATACGCTCTAGATACAGATGCCATTATAATACTTATTCAAATTCAGATTTCACACTCTTGATATAGTACGGATATGCTCCAAACACGGGTGCTATTCTGTTTCTCATTCAGATTTCAAGTCTCCAGATACAACTCAGATACGTTCCAGACGCGGACACCATTCTGATACTTATTCTTCTGACTTACAACTTTCATTTCAACGAACATTCTTGGATGGCATCTACAAGCCCATCTCCAACAAGATTCTATCACCTCTCTAGATGGCATCTTTAAGCCCATTCCCTCAACTACACTTCGTCGAGTGCAAATTTATGGGCACTCTAGTGTCCAATCATCTTTTACCTTCGAGTCACAAACGACAAAGCTCGTCAATCTAACTCTTCAGGTTCAAGAAGATTGAACAGGGGAAGCTGTTGTACCCCAAAATTTTCCCTCTCATTTATCAATATTTTTCTCACAAGACTTCTTGGACTCAAGACAAGATTAGGGTTTGGTCAGCTCAAGACAACTCATCTTGCACTGATAACCTGAAATTAGGGTTTGAGTTTACACAAGTATTTTTGGACCACCAATGCTTCATGTGACCTTCATACATCATCTTGGACCCCTAATACTGCTCATGTTAAGTTTCAAGCCTTGAACCACCTTTTTGATCAGTCAATTAGACAGTTGACCTAAAAATCAGCTGTATTGGGGAAAACGTCAACTATGGCCAATTTACAGTCAAACTTCATAATTTTTGATCCACATCAACATTTTAGACTCACATGTACCAT
The DNA here is from genome assembly GCA_948472305.1 of Vicia faba. Lineage (NCBI taxonomy): Eukaryota > Viridiplantae > Streptophyta > Magnoliopsida > Fabales > Fabaceae > Vicia > Vicia faba. Next base: position 76,415,314 of record OX451737.1, on the reverse strand, counting down.
TTGATCAAGTTTGGATCACAACTCCTCAAGAAATTTGATCAAATCATCAAAAGGGCAAAATGGTCAAAATTAGGGTTTTGACTGAGAAAGGGAAATTTCTGATTTTTAACCTAGCCAATGACCAATTGAGTTCAAACATGATTTCAAGGGTTCAATGGCATCATCTTGACCTAATTACATAGTTCAAAAGATCTCAAGTTCATTGGATTGACAGATGAATTTTGCAGTCAACTGATCAAAAGTCAACTGTGCACTGAAAAGTCAAACTTTGACTTTTTGGTCAAAATCAAGTACCAAAGGTCATAATTCATCAAGATATGTCAAAATGTGAAACTTGTTCACCAAGAAACTCAAAATTTGCAAATTAGGGTTTTTAATTTGAAAATTTTCATAACTTAGAATTTTTCTAAGTATGAAAATTTTCTTATTTTTTCCTAACTTTCCACCACTTTTTTACCATGATGCATTTTGATTCAAAGAAAACTTCCAACATGAAATTTGTATTACTCCATGAAATCTACAACTTTTCTTCACAAACTTTTCCCAAAAGATGCATGGATCTCAAGTTATGAATTTGTGAATATAGGTCCATGAACTTCTTAACTTAGTGAAATTTTGCCCTAATTTAGGCAGATTTTGGACCCAACTTCATGGACATTTTTCACCTAGTTCCAAAAGGTATATCAAAATGCATGATGGATTATAGAGCACATTGCAAGCTTTCCAAAATGTCCAAGAACTCTCCAAGATCATTTTTGAGTAGGGAGAATCGAAGAAGGGAAGTTGGCATTTTATCACTTTTGTTCAAGCCATTTTCACAAAGCATCAAGTTGCAAATCCAATCCATGCTGGTTGTATCTTTCTTTACAGGTCCTAAGCTTACTTTACACTCCATAATTAAATGCAAAATAAGTTTACAAAGGCATTATCTTTGCTTTTGAAGCTTTGTACAAGAGATAATTCCATTTTAGGCATAAAGTTCACATTGCCATTTTCATAAAGATGAGCTTTTGTAACTTTATCAATCTTGAGCCTTGGACCTGTCCCTTTGGTGCAAGCAATGTACACACGCCTCAAGCAAATTGTACAAGTGCATTTCAGCTCTTAAGCAAGCAAGGACAAGCATGTAGCATTAGTCATGTCACTTTACTTCAAAAGCAAGAAAGTTGGTGAAAAGGTCCAAAGCTTGTACAACTAGTAAGGGCCGACTTTGGTTCACTTCTCTACATATTTACAAACTTATTGCAAGGCTAAACATGATTGTCTTGACACTGGAAACTCTCAAAAACTCAAAAACTCAAAAATTCTGCCAAAACTCACAGATTCTGCAAAACCATAGCCAACACTTATTTGGCTCGTGTGTTTTATGATTAAACACTTCAAGCATCTCATACACATCATACCAAAGCTATCCAAGCCATCACCCTGGTTCTGTAACCCCTGTTTCAGCCTTTTCCATTTTCAAACTTGAAGCTTGCAGCTTGACTTGTGCAGAAAGTTCCAGCCATTCTCAAGGCAAGATAAGCATTGGATTAGCTTCATGGAAGTTCAAGGAAGCTCAAACAATCCTCAGGCCTCCATTAAAGTCCATGCATTTCTCTACTCGAGTCTAGCTGAAGGAGGTATATTTCTTAAACTCTATCTCTGTATTTAGGCAACTTCAAGCCACGATTTGTGAAGAAAAAATGTAGTCCTTATCATGACAAAACTGTACATATCCATACTTTTCATTTATATTACTTATGTTGTGAGAATTTGAAGTTTGAATATGCTGAAATTTCTAGGTCACGAATTAGGGGTTCCAAAATTCTCCCTGATCTTTAAGAGTTAGGTTACAAAATTTATATTGTTGGAATCGTGAGCTCAAATGCCACATGTTTCATGTTATAAGTTTTTGTTTTTGTGCAAGCATGTGAGAGTTACAGGTTGAACTGGAAAACGTGTGCGTAAGGCTTGCCAGAGGACACGGATGAAGTGCCTGGGCTTTTTGGCGCTTTGGGCCTTTTTGTTTCGGATATTCACACCCCCCTGACATACTATTTACACCCCCTGACTTATTTGTTATATTTTTCATTTTTTTCATATTTTCATATTTATAGCTTTTATTTATTTTTTCTGAATAATGAAAGTCCTAAAAATAATTTCTTTATTTTTTACAATTTTTTTTACATAGAAATTAATTTATTTGATTAAAATAGAACTTATTTTCTTAAATAGTTTGTAAATAATTAAAAAATACTACATATTTTTATTATATTATTTATACACATAAAACATTTATTTTCTATACATATTTAATTTTTAATATTTAAACATAATATTATTTATTATTTTCTTATACAAAAAATGTGCAAAATAATAATAAGAAACATTATTTTCTTTTAATTAAAAAATTAGGGTTTCATCCCTCCAAAAATAATATTATTTTTTCCTTATTTTTTAGGGTTTAAATTAAATTATTTTTTCATACAAAAAACAAATACCAAAACATTTTTTTACATAAATACATTGCATTGCATTTTAAATATTTGTACATTTATTTAATTCGCGCAATATTCGACTTGGTTGTAATAATATATTTAGGTTTATATTTGTGCAAAAAATCCCCATTCAAAACTTGTATTCCCCCTCCCATAATAATTGTTGTAATAGCTTAGTTTATTTTACGCAATTTATCGCTTTTATACCATGTTTAGTAAATTAGGGTTTGCATGACAAGAACAAAAACAAAAGCAAAATAGAAAACCCTAAATGCAAGACAAAAGCATGAAAATGACACACTTTGCACACAAGCACCCTTAGGGTTTCTCCCACTTGGTTGCCTAAATTAAAATGACCATGTTACGCACGCGAAGTATCTTGGCAAAACAAAACAAATATAAGATCATAGTCCCTCGATGACGCTATTCAAAGGTTGCCTAAACAAAAATGATCTTGGTCCCTCAAAAATGATAAGATACTTGGCAACATTGCTATCATGGTTATACGATGACCCACGCTCGTCCCGTTAACATCCAAAGATAAGGTTGCTTACCAAATCAATGGTAAGTCAACAATGTCAAATAAATAAAAATGCACAAGAAAGACATTTGAGTAGGTAGATAACTTCTAGTTACTTGTTCCATTTCAAAAACAATCCTTGCTATTTTCAAAAACAAACCCACACACATTTCAAAACATCTTTCAAAACATTGAAAACATTTTCAAAAGACAAACATATTTGTATACATTCTTACGAACGAGAATCATTACGAAGGTTGCCTAAACGAATGGCCTCTTTTACAAAATACTTTCAAAATCACACCAAACACCATTTCAAACAAAACAAAAGCAAGTGATCTAAACAAGTAACTAAGAGCCCATGGAAAACCATGGATGAAAAGGGTGCTAGCACATTCCCTTTTCATAATCTATCCCCCGAACTCAAGAAAACATCTCAAAGGTCTTTCCTGTGCTTTTTTACCTTTCCTTTTGGATAAAAGAAAAGTCGGTGGCGACTCTTGCTAACCGCAACATTTGCAAACACAAATGCAAAACCTCAAGTCAATTCTCCCACCGCATCACAAAGGCCAATACATTCCATATCGAAATAATAACCACTTCATCTTATGACCTGCTTGATGGGCTCCACATGCTCCACTGTGAACACTAGATAATGCCAAATATGCCTCACTTTCTCCTAAGCATTTTAGCAAAACTCCTTCAGGGGTTTTCTTGAACAATTCATTCCCCATTAAGATATAAGACAAAGCCCTATACTTAGTCTTTCTTTCTGTGTCTATCGAAGGATCTCTGAGATGATTAACAATTGGCTTTCACTAATTTGTATCTACTAGAGTATTAGTGACCAATACTTCAAATGTGTCTTTGTTAGCGTAACGTAACTGGGTACTTTCCAAATCTGTTGGAGACAACCTTGTAGCCATTGCCTTTCCCCTAACTTTGACCAATTCTTCTAGTTTTTCTTTAGTAACTTTATACCCTGATGCTATTTATGCTAAGTCATTTGCCTCTTGAGTTTTTACTCTAGGGACATGCTTTATATATGCATATTCAATTTTTTTAAGTAATCTGTTTCCAATAATGAAATACATAATCAAATTTTCTTTTATGCATTTGTACTCCTTTGTCAATTGCTTTATTACTAGCTCAGAGTCTCCTTTGATTTCGACTCTTGTTGTCCCCAATTCCAACAAGGCTTCAAGTCCTACAATCAAGGCCTCATACTCTGCCTTATTGTTTGAACAAAGGGGGCCTTCAATTCTATACTTAAGTTTTGTTGGAATTCCATCAGGAAATATTATTAGAATCCCAACTCCACTCCCCTTTTGGTGGGTAGAACCGTCGAAGAACAATCTCCAGGGTTTTAACTCAACATAATGTTGAGGGTTTTCTACCACTGCGTGGTCTACCATAAAGTCTGAGACTACTTGACCCTTCATTTCATTTAAAGGCATGAAGGCTAAAGAATACTCAGTAAGGGCTAAGGCCCATTTGCCAATTCGACTGTGTAGTATTGGCTTTGACAACATATGTTTGATAACGTCGAAATTTGAAGAAGCATATACATCAACAAATTTTATATAATATTTAAGTTTTGTACAAGAGAAATATAAACAAAGACAAAGCTTTTATATAGCAGTATATCTTCTTTCTGCATCATTTAAGACTCTACTTAGATAGTAAATGGCTCTTTCGATGCCATTTTCGTCTTCTTGCGCTAACATACTACTAATAGTAACATCAGAGGCAGATATATGCAATCTCATAGGTTTCCTTCCATAAGGTGGTGACAAGACAGGAGGATTCATGAGATATTGCTTGATCTTACTAAAAGCTTCCTGATGCTCTTCGTTCCATTCAAACTTTCCTTGTTTCAAATGAAGGAGGTGGGAAAAGGCTTCAGTTCGACCACTTAGGTTGGAAACGAACCTTCTTAGGAAATTTATCTTCCCTAAGAGTGATTGTAACTCCTTTTTAGTTGATGGCGCTTTCGCTTCCATGATAGCCTTTGTCTTGTTCTGGTTGATTTCTATCCCCTTCTTGTGGAACACAAAGCTCAAGAAGTCTTCATCCTGCACAAAGAATGCACATTTAAGAGGATTCATCTTCAAGCCATGTTTTCTCATCCTTTCGAATGATTGGAGAAGATGACTCATATGACTTTCATCTGATACAGACTTTATCACAATGTCATCTATGTAAACCTACATGAAAGTTTCTATATAATCATGAAATATTGAATTCATTGCCCTTTAGTAGGTTGCCCCATCATTTTTTAGGCCAAATGGCATAAACACCCATTCATAAGTACCTATTGCCCCAGGGCAACGAAAAGCCGTTTTGGACACATCTTCCTCAGCAATGAAAATTTGGTTGTATCTAGAGTATCCATCAAGCATACTAAGGTATTCAAAGCATGCAGCTGAATCTATTAGCATTTCTGCCACAAGCATTGGGTACTCATCTTTAGGAGTTGCTGCATTTAAATCACGAAAATCTATGCATACTCTCAATGAACCATTTTTCTTAGTAACAAGAACTATATTGGCAATCCATTCGACATGCCTTGTGGTCCTGATGAAATTGCAGCAGAGAAGCCTTTCGACCTCTTGCTTAATCTTTGAAAGAACATCTGGGGCGAATCTTATAGGATTTTTCTTGATAGGCTTCTTACCCTCCTTGATTGGCAACTTTAATTCGACCAAATCTCTTTTCAAACCAGGCATTTTGTCATAATCCCAGGTGAATCAATCTTTATTTTCTTTCAGCATCTCAATCACCTTTGTCTTCAACTCGGGATCCAGTTTGGTACTGATGTAAGTAATTCTTTTTATGCTCCCATCCCCAAGATCCATCTCTTTAAGGGGGTCTTGAGCCAACATCTTTGCGCTTGATGCCAATGGATCTTTCTCAAAACCCAAGGGTTCCTCATCATATATAGCATCCAACCTTTGTTCTATCTGTTCGCCTGGTAACTGTTCGTCAGGAGGTTTTGGAATAAGATGCTCCCCAAGTCCTGCTGTGTGTAGTGTATCACCTATGGCTTTGATAGCGATGTTTGTAGCCTCAACTTCAAGAGCCACTTTTCTTTTATTCTCAGACAAGTAGGCCAAAATATTTTCGAAGAACAATGATTCAGACATAATCACTGTCCACGTCCCAACCGGTTAGCCGTACATCAGACATTCCTTCGATATCCTCTGTTTCTCCCATGATCTCTCTATCCCATTGAAACCCATTTGGGTGAAGGGTTAGTAAATATAGGGAATTCTTACTAGGTGAGTATGCTTCTCCTGCTGGGTTGCATGGCCCTATGTTGGCTAAATTTTTGTCAAAGTTCCTCCTGTCCACATGATTTACCTCAGTCATATAGTAACTTTGATCCACTTCTATGTTTTCCACTATGCCATATTCTCTCCAGATGGATAGTCTTTGGTGCATCGTTGAAGGGACAACTCCTACTCCATGTATCCACTCTCTGCCAACTCCTACTCCATGTATCCACTCTCTGCCAAGCAACATGTTGCAATTTGCTTTTGCTGGGATTACCATGAACATAGTTTGCCTTGTAATTGAACCAACTGTTAAATCCACCTGAATCACCCTCAATGTGTGTCCAACTTTCCCTTCGTAGTTTGAGAGAACCATGTTGTGTGGTTTCACATATGTATCAAACACTCCAATCCTTTTTAACATGAATCATGGCATTAGATTGACAGCTGCTCCTCCATCCACCAACACTTTGTTTATGCCCACGTGTTCGACCTTGGCCCGTATGTACAAAGGCTTTAAATGCCCTTTCATGCCCTGGTCAGGCCTTCCGAAGAAAGCATTTTCTCTTCGACAACTCCATTGTTGATCACGTAGTAACAAATTGGTTTATGTTTTGAAATTTCTTCCTCATCTACCTCATCTTGGTCTTCTATTTCAGTTTCCTGGTTGTACTCGTGAGGTAAAACTGATACTACATTACAATTGACATTAAAGGACGAAACTCCATCAGATTCAAAGTCATCTATTTACATTTCTTATTACTTATTTGGGTTCTCTTGAATTTTCTCAATTGCAACCTTCTCCTATAACGTAAACAATCTTCGACCTACATGTGGCTTACTTGGGTTTGCAGTGCTCAAAGGGAACTTGTTGCTACTGGATTCCCCTATGTCCTTTGATGCTAACTCTCTTTCAGCCTTTTTAATCCTCTGATGACTCCTCCATTGGGATCTGGACATTGGATTCTTTCCCTTGTAGTTCTCCAACCTGTAAGCCTCTCTCTTTGATGTCTGGAACTGTTGTCTGTAGGCCATTGAAGTTCTGCCCCCTTGGTCGAAGCTCCTCCATTTTCCTCTTCCTGCCCCAGCCTGAGTCCATTTCTTATATGGTATTTCCGCTAGAAGTTTGAAAGTGACTCTCCTAGCCTTGGGGTTAGAGCTATCTTATCTCCTGGGAACTCCCCTCTTGTCGAAGACGTATATATTTGGGTTGCCACCTTGTTGGTCCCTGTGATGCAGTGGGAGAAATGACTTGAGGTTTTGAGTTTGTGTTTGCAAATGTTGCGGTTAGAAAGAGTCATCACCGACTTTTCTTTTATCCAAAAGGAAAGGTAAAAAAGCACAGGAAAGACCTTTGAGACGTTTTCTTGAGTTCAGGGGTAGATTATGAAAAGGGAAGGTGATAGCACCCTTTTCATCCATGGTTTTCCATGGGCTCTTAGTTACTTGTTTAGATCACTTGCTTTGCTTTGTTTTGTTTGAAATGGTGCTTGGTGTGGTTTTGAAAATGTTTTGTAAAAGAGGCCATTCGTTTAGGCAATCTTTGTAATGATTCTCGTTCGTAAGAATGTATACAAAGACGTTTGTCTTTTGAAAATGTTTTCAATATTTTGAAAGATGTTTTGAAATGTGTGTGTGTTTGTTTTTGAAAATATCAAGGATTGTTTTGAAATGTAACAAGTAACTAGAAGCTAATATACCTACTCAAATGTATTTCTTGTGCATTTTTATTCCTTTGATATTGTTGATTTACCATTGATTTGGTAAACAACCCTATCTTTGGATGTAAACGGGACGGGCGTGGGTCATCGTATGACCATGATAGCAATGTTGCCAAGTATCTTAGCAATTTTGAGGGACCAAGATCATCTTTGTTTAGGCAACCTTTTGATAGCGTCATCGAGGGACTATGATCTTATGTTTGTTTTGTTTTGCTAAGATACTTCGCGTGCGTAACATGGCCATTTTAATTTAGGCAACCAAGTGGGAGAAACCCTAAGGGTGCTTGTGTACAAAGTGTGTCATTGTTCATGCTTTTGTCTTGCATTAGGTTTTTTCTATTTGTTTTATTTTTGTTCTTATCATGCAAACCCTAGTTACTAAGTATAGTATATAAAGCAATAAATTGCATAAAATAAACTAAGCTATTACAACAATTATTATGGGAGGGGGGATACAAGTTTTGAATGGGGATTTTGCACAAATATAAACCTAAAAATATTATTACAACCCAATCGAATATTGCGCGAATTAAATAAATGTACAAATATTTAAAATGCAATGCAAATGTATTAATGTAAAAAAAATGTTGTGTTTGTTTTTTGTATGATAAAATGATTTGAATTAAATCTAAAAAATAAGGAAAAAATAGTATTATTTTTGGAGGGGTGAAACCCTAATTTTGAATTCAAAGAAAAATAATGTTTCTTATTATTATTTTGCACATTTTTATATAAGAAAATAATAAATAATATTATGTTTAAATATTAAAAATCAAACATGTATAGAAAATAAATATTTGATGTGCATAAATAATATAATAAAAATATGTAGTATTTTTAAATATATTTACAAGTTATTTAAGAAAATAGAATCTATTTGTCAAAATAAGCTATTTCTATGTGAGAAAATAAATAAAATAAATAAAAAAATAAAATAAAAGTGTGAAAATAAATAAATTATTTTTGGGTATTTTTTATCATTAAAAAAAATAAATGCAAGTAATAAATATAAAAATATGAAAGAAAAATGCAAAAATATAAGAAATAAGTCAGGAGGGTGCAAATATCAAGTCATGGGGTGCAAATAGCAAAACCAAAAAGGCCAGGCGCCAAAAAAAGCCCAGAATACTGCTTTGTCCCTGTCCTTGGTCATCTCCTTCGCGCGCCATAGTTCAAACCTGTAACTTTCGGATGCTTGCACAAAAACAAAAACTTATAACATGAAACATGTGGCATTTGATCTTACGATTTCAACCATATAAAATTTGTAACCTAACTCTCAAAGACCAGAGAGAATTTTGGGAGCCCTAATTCGTGACCTAAAAATTTCATGAACTTCAAGCTTTAAATTCTCACAGCACAGTTAATATAAATGAAAAGTATGCATATGTACAACTTCATTATGTTATGGACTACATTTTTCTTCACAAATCGTGGCTTGAGGATGCCTATTCAGAGAGATAGAGTTTTGAGAAATACCTCCTTTAGCTGGATTCGAGTAGAGCAATGTAGGGACTTTGAGGGAGGCCTGGTGATTGATTAAGCTTCCTTGAACTTCCCTGAAGCTAATCCAATGCTTGTCTTGCTTTGAGGATGACTAGAACTTTCTGCACAAGTCAAGCTGCAAGCTTCAAGTTTGAAAATGGCAAAGGCTGAAACAGGGGTTACAGAACCAGGGCAAGGGCTTGGATAGCTTTGGTATGGTGTGTATGAGGTGTTTCAAGTGTCAAGCCACAAAACGCACGAGTCAAAAATTAGTTGGCTTGGGTTTTGCAGAAATGCTATATTTGGACAGAAAAATGGTGTTTTTGAGTTTGAGTGAGTTTTAGGTGCAAGCCAAATGTGTTTTGCATTGTGACAAGTTTGTATACTTGTATAGAATGGATACCAAGTCCACTTCTTACTAGCTGTACAAGCTTTTTACCTTTTGGCAACCTTTCTTGTATTTTAAGCAAAGTGAAGTGACCAATGCTACATGCTTGTTCTGGCTAGCTTGAGGGCTGCAAAGAGCTTGTACAAATTGATTAAGACCTGTGTGAATTGCTTACACCAAAGGGACAGGTCTAAGGCTCAAGATTGACAAAGTTGCAAAAGTTGCACTTTATGAAAATGGCATTGTGAACTTTTGGCCAAAAATGGAATTAGAACTTTTGTAAAGTTCCAAAAGCAAAGATAAAGCCTTTAACTTATTATTTTGCATTTAATTATGGAGTGCAAAGTGATTTTATGACCTGTAAAGCAAGGTACAACCAGCATGGATTGGATTTGCAACTTGATGCTTTGTAAAAATGGCTTGAACAAAAGTGATAAAATGCCAACTTCCCTTCTTCGATTCTCCCTAACCAAAAATGATCTTGGAGAGTTCTTGGACATTTTGGAAAGCTTGCAATATGATCTATAATCCATCTTTGAAATGCATCTTGAGATACCTCTTGGAACTAGGTGAAAAATTTCCATGAAGGTGGGTCCAAAACCTGCCTAAATTAGGGCAAAATTTCACCAAGTTATTTAGTTCATGGACCTATATTCACAAATTCATAACTTGATATCCAAGTATATTTTGGGAAACGTTTGTGAAGCAAAGTTGTATATTTCATGGAGGAATACAACTTTCATGTTGGAAGTTTTCTTTGAATCAAATTGCATCATGGTGAAAAAGTGGTGAAAAGTTGAGAAAAAATAAGAAAATTCTTATACTTAGAAAAATTCTAAGTTATGAAATTTTTCAAATTCAAAACCCTAATTTTCAAAATTGGTTTTCTTGGTGAACAAGTTTCATATTTTGACATATCTTGATGAATTATGACCCTTGGCACTTGATTTTGACCAAAAAGTCAAAGTTTGACTTTTCAGTGCAGAGTTGACTTTTGATTAGTTGACTGCAAAATTCATCTGTCAATCCAATGAACTTGAGATCTTTTGAACTATGTAATTAGGTCAAGATGATGACATTGAACCCTTGGAATCATGTTTGAACTCAATTGGTCATTGTCTAGGTTAAAAATCAGAAATTGCCCTTTCTCAGTCAAAACCCTAATTTTGACCATTTTGCCCTTTTGATGATTTGATCAAATTTCTTGAGGAGTTGTGATCCAAACTTGATCAAATGGTACATGTGAGTCTAAAATGTTGATGTGGATAAAAAATTATGAAGTTTGACTGTAAATTGGCCATGGTTGAATTTTTCCCAAATACAATTGATTTTTAGGTCAACTGTCCAATTGATTGATAAAAAATATGGTCCAAGGCTTGAAACTTAACATGAACAATTTTAGGGGTCTAAAATGAAGTATGAAAGTCACATGAAGCATTAGTGGTCCAAAAATCCCTGTGCAAACTCAAACCATAATTTTGGGTCATCAGTGCAAGATGAGATGTCTTGAGCTGACCAAACCCTAATCTTGTCTTGAGTCCAAGAAGTCTTGTGAGAAAAGTATTGATAAGTGAGAGGGAAAATTTTGGGGTACAACATTCCCAACCATGGGTAAAATGGATTCTTACGAACATTTCAGCCATTTCCCTATCATACACTGCCCCACACCTAGGACATAACAAACACTCTATTTCAGATTTATAATAATGTACCAGAAAATCCACCATACTTTCCCCTGGTTTTGGATATACTTTCATCAATTGGCTTTCTTGCCTCGAGTTGCCCTGGGTTCTAGCACGTTGAGCTCTTTCATAAGCCTCTGCTACCGTTCGACTCAGAATAATACTTCACCTTGGGCACACCAGCATTTTTGAATTCCCTCGATGACACCTCCATAAGTATTCATGTAGTGTCTCATTGGCCTTAGGGTAACCAAAATTCATCTGTTCCTTCTCCATTTTTAGGCACCTTTCCACCTCTTTCATTTCTGGCGAAGGCTACTTCAAATCCACCATGTTAACCCTCAGACTAGGACCTTCAACAATCCTTATCTTTTCAAATTTAACTCTAAGTCCTCCAGTAGCCTCAGTTATTCCTCCTACAGAGCCCTCAGTAGCCTCTGATTCAGCATTTACCTGCAGAAATATTTTCAACAGAAGTTTCAAAAGGAATTTTGTCAGTTAGGCCTTCAGTAACCTACTTTCCATCCATGTTGGAGCCTTTGACTTCCTTGGATTCTTCTCCTCCACACTCCACCATATCCACCATGTTGATCTCCACAGGTTCAATGTAATTGGTATCTACAACATGGAGGGGATCAACATCAACCTTCATGTGGCTCTTGACTTTCTCAGCAAACTTTAGACGTCCTTCTTTGATAGCATTTTGAATAAGATCCTTGAAAAGAAAGCATTGTGAAGTTTTATGGCCCAGAAAATTATGATATTTGCAAAAGCCTCTTTTCTTCCGTTGTTCTAACAGGGGGATTTTTGCATTAGGAGGCACTATCATTTGACCATCTTTTACAAGCAAATAAAAAATCTCATCACATTTAGTAATGTCAAACGTATAAGTTTTCTTGGGAAATTTCTCATTCTTTTCTGTTTCGACATGATTTTTGCCATTTGCTAGTGTAAGCAATTTACAAGAGTATGTGGGTGCTTCTTTTAGTTCATCCAGATCTACTTCGAATTCCCCAAAATCATACATATCATTGAAGGCCTCTGCTTCTTCTTCTTCGGCTCTGACATAAGCTACCCTCTCTTTCTTATAATTTTTACTTGCTCTGGCCTTTTCTGCTTTTAAACGTTCAACTTGTCGAACTCTATCTGCTAATTAGGCCATGTCTCTTAGATACTGAGTATCTAGTTTCTTTCGAATGGAGTAATCTAATCCCCCAACGACCATTTCGACTAATTCATGTTCAGGTACTACTGTGAAACATCTAGACTTTAATAAACGGAACCTATTCAAATAGTCATCTATAGGTTCAGTAAACTTTCTTTTGATGTTGGATAACTCCTTAAGGCTTATCTTAGTTTTCCCCATGTATAATTGTTCATGGAGAAATCTCTCTAAATGAGGCCATGTATCTATAGAATTTGGTGGCAATCTAGTGAACCACATAAAATCGTTTTTTGTTAATGAACTAGGAAAGTATTTTATCCTTAAGTTTTCACTATTTTCCAAATCCTTTGCTTCTATAATATACCTGGACACATGTTCAACAATTGATTTCTTAGTATCTCCTGAAAACTTTGTGAATTTGGGGACTTTACAACCCCTTGGTAATTCAGCCTGCAAAATTAAATATGTCAATAGAGATGTGCAATTTGGCCGTCGAAAACCTGTGTTCAGGCCATTTAGGGCCATGATTCTTTCAATCATGGTGGTTAAATTATTATCAGCCAGCATGTTATCCTGCCTAACTCTATGGATCACTTCTTCTGCATTTTGATCTCTGTTAGCCATTACTACTCTCCTGGGTTGCTCCTCAGGGATCTCATGTTGAATCTCTTGTTGTTCTACCCTTACCCTCATGTTCCTTTCTCCAACCTCTTGTTTGGGTGGTCGAACCTGATTGATAGTGGGTTCTTCTTCTTGAATTTCCCCCTGGTTTTGCCTAAGTCGAACAGGTGCTTGGGGGGCTCCCAAGAAATCCGCTATGCGCGCCATCTGCGCTTACATTTGCTGATAGGATTGGGTATTTTCTTGGTTTGTCCTATTAACATTTTGGATCAAAGGGGAGAAAATGGAATTCATTTCACGGGAAATTACTCCGACCATGTCATGGTTACTAGCGTCCATTTGTTGCCTAAATGCTGCCTGATTATTAGTTGTAAGCATAGGTATTTGGTTTGACAATCCTTGGTTCTGCATATTTCGACCCATATGGTTCATACCAGAACCGAAATTTTATACTGGCGAAAAGGTTGTCATGGTAGGTGTGATACGGTAGGAGAATTGACTTGGGTGCTTTGCGTTTTATCGCAAATGTTGCAGTTAGCAAGAGTTGCCACTGACTTTTCTTTTATTCAAAAGGAAAGGCTGAAAAGAACAGGAAAAACCTTTGAGATTATTTCTTGAGTTCGGGGGGTAGATTATGAAAGGGAAGGTGTTAGCACCCTTTTCATCCATATTCATCTATGGGATCTTAGCTGTTTGCTAGATCACTTGCTTTTTGTTTGAAAATGTTCTTTATGTCATTTTTGAAAGTATTTTGAAAAGGTGCATTCGTTTAGGAAAACTTTGCAATAGTTCTCGTTCGTAAGAACGTATACAAAGTGTTGGACTTTTGAAAACATTTCATGTTTGGAAAATGTTTTAAATTTTTTTTGAAAGTGTTTGGTGTTTGTTTTGAAAATAAGCAAGGATGTTTGATTTGAAATTGAGCAAGCAACTAGGAATAATCTACCTACTCCAAAGTCTTTATTCATTTCTTCCTTTCCTTTGATATTGGTATCTTACCATTAATTGGTAAGAAGCCCTATCTTTAGATGTAAAGGGACAGGCGTGGGTCATCGTATAGTCATGATAGAAATGTTTTAAGATGTCTTATCATTTCTCTTTGAGGGACTGAGATCATTTTGAAAGGCAACTTTGGTAGCGTCATCGTGGGACTATGATCTTGTATTTTTTATTTGTTTTTGCTAAGATACCCCACATGCATAACATGTTCATTTTTGTAAGGTAACAAAGTGGAATTACCCTAAGGGATGCAGGTGTGCAAGTGTATTTGATTTACATGCAATGTTTTATCTTGAATTAGGGTTTTCTACTTGTTGATTTTAGTCTTACCATACAAACCCTAATTACTAGCATTTATATAAAGCAGTAAATTGCAGAAAATAAAATTACTACGCTATTACATCATTAGGGGAGGGGGTATACAAATTTACAAATAGGGATTTGCAAGAAAATTAAACCTAATTAACTATTACAACCATATTGAACAATGTACAAGAATTGAAAAAATATAATGTACAAATGAAAATGAAAAGAGAAATGATTTTTGTTTGGTTTTTAATAAAAGGGTTTTAACCTAATTAAAGAAAATGATTAATTAAAATTAAGCAAAATTAAACTTAAACTAATTAATAAAGAAATCAAATTAAAAAGTATTTTTAGGATTTTTTATGAAAAGGTTTTAACTTAATAAAAATAATATGAAAATTAATTAATTAAAAGAAACCTAAGTTCTAAATTAATTTTAAATAAAAAGAAAAGAAAATAATAATGAATCCTAAGTCTAAATATTAATTATTTAAGAAAAAGAAATTAATTATTGAGAAAAATGATTTTTAGTCTTTTTGTTTTATAAGAAAATAAAATAAATAAGTGTAAATAATAAAAATATTTTTATATTTTTTATTAATAAAAATAAAAATAAAAATAATAGTAATAATAAAAAAATATTAAAGAAAACTGAAATAAAATAAAATAAGAAAAGAAAATAAAATGATAAAAGAAAATAATTGGGTCAGGGGTGCAAAAGTAGGCAGGGGGTTAGAGGCTAGCAAAAACAATAAAGCACATTGTGGGAGGCCCAGGCGCCTGGCTGCAAACAAAAAAAAGAAACAGAAAATATGAAAAATAACAAAACGGACGCTGGGGCTCGAACTCAGGTCCTAAAGGTGAAAGGCGCGCGCTTTAACCACCGGGGTAGTGATCCATCTGTTGGCTAAAACAAAACCAAATGCATTATATTTTAAAACAAGTCCTGAGCCCGTATCTTTTTCTTCCTCGCGCCACAAAACTGAACATGATTTTTAAAACCTGTAACTTCTTCATCTCTCAACCAAAATGGAAAATGTAAGCATGAAAATTGTTCCATTTTTCCATACGAATCAAACCATATAAATATCATAAGCTATAAATCAAAGATGAATGAGAATTTTTGAAAGTACCAAATTCTGAACTAATTATTTTTAGAGATTCAATCCTAAAATTCTCCTAGCTCAATCAAAATAAATGAAATCTATGGACATGTACATCTTCAGGGCAATGATGTCTACATTTTATCTTCACAAATGCAAGCCTAACAATGCCTAAATGAGAAGATAGAAGTTTAAAAAATGTACCTCAAAACTGGAAATCGTGAAATGAGTTTGATCTTGATTCAAGGTGCTGCAATGATCAAGTTAGCTTCCTCAAGTTCCCAGGAAGCTAATGCAATGATTAGCTTGAGCAATGGATGGCTGGAATGGCTTGGAGAACTCAACCTGGAATGCTCTATTTTTGGTTATGAAGGATGATGGAAATGGAGTTACAGTCATGTAACAGGGACAATGATAGGTTATATTTGATGTATAGGAACTTTAGGAATCAAAAGGCCAAGAAACGCACGAGGGAAATATGAGTTTGGAGTTCAAGGTCAGAAACTGCGCAACCATGGAGTTCTTGGACAATTTCTGGTTTGAGGGAGTTTGGGAGTGTTTAAGTGTGTTAATGCTCGTCCCTTATCTCACAAATAGTGACTCTATTTATAAGCGACAAGTTTGGAGACTTGTTGTTGATCAGAATTAAAAAACAAATGTTTAAACTTAACATGTGATTTTTGAGAAATCCAAGTTTCAATGCCTTGTGTACTTGCTAATGTAGAGTGGTTATGCTTTAAACAAGTTTGCTTCTGACTTTATAGATGGAGTGTGATCAGAGGGAACAAGTTAGAGGCTCAAGAATTGACTTTGTGCCTAAAGCTTGCTTTTCAAGAATGACATTCTTCACTTTCTTCCCAAAATGGCAATGTGAATTGGATAAAGCTTAAACCACTTGGATTATAGCTCAAAAGTTTGTGTAATCCATTAATGATGGATAGATACACAAGTTAGAAGGCCTGAAAAGCAAGATTATGCAGCCTAACATTGAAATTGAGTTATGTGTTCATCAAGAAATGACTTGTAATTCAAGAATGAAACCCTAACTTCTTGCCTTCGATTCTCCTTACTCAAGTATGATCTCAATGAGTTCTTGGACATTTTGGAAAGCTTGTAAAATCCTCTACAACCTTAATGTTTGACATTTTTGAATATTCATTTTGGAACTATATGAAAAATTGCCATGAAGTTAGGTCAAAATCCTGCCTAAACTAGGGAAAACTTTCACTAAGTTTCCAAGTTTCATGAACATGTCTTCTTAAAATCATAACTTGAAATCCATGAATTTCTAGAAAAAGTTGTGTTATACAATGTTTCAGATCTCATTGAGATATACAAATTTCATGTTGTAATTTTCCTTTGAATCATCTTGCATCATCGTGAAAATTTGACTCAAAGTTATGAAAAAAAAATGAATTTTCCAACACTTAGAAAAATTTCAAAGTTTAGGAATTTTGACTTTTAAAAATGAAATCTGGATTTTTTGATTTCATGATGAACAAGTTTCATATTTTGACATGTCTTGATGAATTGTGATCTTTGATACTTGATTTTGACCAAAAAGTCAAAGTTTGACTTTTCAGTGTACATTTGTCTTTTCATCAGTTGACTGAAAGTCATCTGTCAACCAATTAATCTTGAGGAATGTTTTGAGCCATGCCATTAGGTCAAAATGAATTATTTGAAATATTGAGATCATAACTTAAACCAATCAATCATTTTCCAGGTTAAAAATTAGAAATTGCATCTTCTCAGTCAAAACCCTAATTTTGACCATTTTGCCCTTTTAATGACCTGGTCAAATTTCTTGAGGAATTGTGATCCAAACTTGATAAAATGACATATATGAGTTCATGATGTTGATATGGATAAAAAATTATGAAGTTTGACTGTAAATTGACCACAATTGACTTTTTCCCCAATACAACTGATTTTAGGTCAACTGATCAATTGACTGAGCAAAAATGTGATCCAAGACTTGAAATTTGTCATGAGCAATCTTGAGGGTCCAAAATTATCCATGAAAGTCATATGAGGAATTAAAAGTCCATTTGTCCTTGTGAAATCTCAAACACTAATTTCTAGTCATTAGTGCTTGAGGAGGTGTCTTGAGCTGATCAAACCTTGTGCAGTCTTGAACCAAGGGAGATCTTGTGAGAGATTATTTGAGAAATGAGAGGGAAAATTTTGGGGTACAACAGTAGGCTGTGTATGTATGGATGTATTATTGTATAACCCTGACATAAAGGAAGTTGGCATCCCATATTGGGATTGCTCCCTCCAAGGCCCACAATTTTCAAACCCTGGTGGCCTTGGGGCTGTAGGTTGAGTCTGATTTCCAACATATGCCAACACATGGACGATTTGAGTATTCGACGAAATCTCTCCCACACTTGTAGAAACAGGCATGGTTGTCGAATTGTTCGTAGGCATGGGCCCTGTAGACCCAGGTATAGAACTATTTATAGCCATGGGTCCTGTGGATATGGACGTGGCTTGTGAATCAGGGATTGCAGTTGACATATTCATCGAACTGGACATGATTGTGCCTGATCCTTGTGGAGGATTTTTCCCTCCTCCACTATTGGTATTATTAACCGTTTTTCTGGTCTATTTTCTTTTGGGTATTGATTGGTTATTGTTAGTTATCTTACCACTCCTAAGGTTCATATACTAAAGGCAAGAATTTGTTCCTAAAAGAAACTAAAAAGACCCTAATTGAAAGAACATAAGAAATGTGACTAAACCAATTCGACGCGGTGCTACTGGGCGTGCCAATTTGTTTACTAGTGATTTCTGACAAACAACTGCTAGTCTTCCAAACTCTATGTTTTGGTAACTTACAAGATCAACTAGAATGATCCTGGGACATGTGCCTTAGTGTTACAATTTGACATAATAATAAGGTCTTTCTACGTGATTATGGTTACTTCAAGATGTTTAAAATTTGGCTATGAATCCTAAATATAACTTTCAAGGAAATGATCTAAATGTTTATAAAATATAAAGTAAAAATGCTTATAAAGGAAGTTCGACAAAATCTGTTAAAAATGTTTGACTGGAAACGAAAAGGAATAAAGAAAGCAATTAAAATAAATTTGTAATAAGAAAACAACTTTGAATAAAAATGATGGTGTTCTTACACATACATTATCAATAAACTCTTTTCTCTCGCTCTGGTACTTTGAGTATTAGTGATTTTTGTACAATGTGAACACCCCTGAATCCTAACATCCAAGACTCCTTTTTATACTAATTCGATCCTAATGGTCTTTCTATGAGATTATGCCACGTGCGACATCTTTTACATGCATACATTCTGGCGCTTCCACGCGTCTTTCTGGCGAAATGCATTAGTTTGAAATTTAAACTTCCCGCTCGAAGCTTTTGAATTCAACTTTGAATTCAACCAACACGACTGTCGAAGTATTCACATATCTTGAAATACTCCTTTCAATTTAAGTTGCCCTTCGACATATCGAATCATAAAAATGAGCTTTATAAAATAACCTTATAAGGTCAAATTTCATGTTATTTTTTTAAAACATGATCTTCTCAAATCAACTTTCATATTTTTATCAAATGTCGAAATCTTTAGCTAACATTTGGATAAAGATGTTTGAGAAAAAGTCAAAGCCTCATTCTTCTTCGTTACTAGCTGGACAAGTAAATTCACCTTCTCGACTAGAGTGTTGAGTATTCAAATGGCTCTACAACGGCCTCCATAACCATAAGTGAGTCAGAAGCACCCCATATTTTCTCCAAGTACTAATTAGGCTCAATAGTATGGTCATCAACTTGTTCCTTCAACATCTCTCTCACTTGTCAAAGATAATCGGGTAAGAAGACTTCCCCGACAACCAATAATAAGTGCCAAAATTGATGATGCATGACGAATAAGATAGACCAACTTTGCTGGTTTCCCTTGTCGAGCTTCCTCGAAAATACTTGATAAAAATGTAATCATCATAAAAAATTGAGGATCAGATCTCCCTGCTCGTCCACAGGCCAGGATGGGCTAGCAGCACGAGAGGTGACTCTATCCGAACATAAGTATGCCCTCCTATAGATCCGAGTCGAAGTTGTTTTCTAGACGGTCTCTAAAGTTGAAGTTATTCAAGTTCAAGGATGGAATATAATCCTTCATCGCCCTCTACTCGTGAAGGGGGGTAAAACTTCATTTATTATGGTTCGATCAAGAGAGACCTAGAATTTTATTTGAGTAATGGATGAACTGAACAATTAGGCCGATAACCAGACTATAGAGGGTACCACCAGGTGTACCCAGGATATAAGCTTCCCCAATAGATATGGTACTCAGAATTTTGGCCATAAGAAAAGCAACTTGAACATCCCTCCTCATCTGCCAAATTGCTTCTTCACTCTTCACCACACATGCACATCCAACAAGAGAAGATGTAATACGGGAAGTAGTTCAAGGAAACAATCAAATAAAATAAATATTTCTATATCACTCACCAAAAATGATCTTCCTCTCCTTCTATGATTTAGCATCCACCAGCCAACGAATCTGAATAAACGTTTTCAACCATTTTCTTAATGTCGTGCTAAGTGGGACGACACCACCAATGTAGTCAAGCTCTTTGTAGAAGGCCTCCAACAAGTTCTTTAAATATAACTCTTCATGAGATAAGTCTTCCTCCTCGTAGTCATAAGATTTTGCCCATGTTAAGAAGTGACTCTAACTCCGATGCTTATATAACAGATTTGTACACACAAATGGGGGACCAATTTCTAATTTAGAGATATTTACACGAGCTTCTTTGCTAAGAGGGGTAACCAAGAATAAGTGGTCCTTGAAATTATTCATGGTGTCAGAGTAAGTCTTGAAGAATATGGTGTTTTTCCTCAAAAATGAAAGCTTAAACCTGCACATTGTTTGGGTTATTCTGAGTTTTAAGGAGATAAAAAAACAATGTTACAGTCAGCTTACCCCTTATACTCACACCAATACTGGAAAACCCTACCAAAAAGCCGGACTCATAAGATGCAACTACGAATGGGAAATCATTAATTAACTTATTATACCGACCTCAAACTCATTGAAAGCAATGTGAAAGCCTATGAGGGAGAATATGCACTCATGTAAGGGGATGACACACCCATAATATTTTTTGTTGACCATCTTATCTTCATAAGGGGGAAACACTTCCCAATTAGATGAAGGACTCATATTAATTGAAGCCTAGTCTAAAACACACCCGTGCACAAAAATAGAAACATATCCCAATATTTTTCCAGTCCGTCCAATCACACGATATATCCGTACTTTCCTTTTTGGTTAATGTTGATTCAGCCTCCATGGTTAAAAATGCTACAAATAAAAATTGAACACAAATAAGATATGGCAAGCAATAAAGTTTAGACATTGACACCCTTAGAAGATAATACCAACAACAAAAGAAGTATCATAAGAAATAAATATGGAGATTAAATATTCACTATTATGAAAACCATAGAAAGAATAATAGAAGCAAAGAAAATGATAAATATTATGTTGGAAGGTTGTTTAATCCATCATGCATAACAAGTGTTGATGAATAAGATTGATGAGCTTAACCAAATGTTGGAATAGAAAAGCTCGTGAAAAAAATACAAAGGAAGCAGGAAGGACTCTGTTGTACCCCAAAATTTTCTCTCTCATTTCTCAATAAATCTCTCACAAGATCTCCATGGATTCAAGACTACACAAGGTTTGATCAGCTCAAGACACCTCCTCAGCACTGATGACTCAAATTAGGGTTTGATTTCGCACAAGTACAAATGGACTTTTAATGCCCCATTTTACTTTCATGGATCA
Source organism: Vicia faba (assembly GCA_948472305.1). Taxonomy (NCBI): domain Eukaryota; kingdom Viridiplantae; phylum Streptophyta; class Magnoliopsida; order Fabales; family Fabaceae; genus Vicia; species Vicia faba. The sequence continues at coordinate 76,393,748 of OX451737.1, read as the reverse complement.
TTTTGGACCCTCAAGATTACTCATGTCAAGTTTCAAGTCTTGGATCATATTTCTGCTCAGTCAATTGATCAGTTGACCTAAAATCAGCTATATTGGGGAAAAAGTCAACTGTGGTCAATTTACAGTCAAACTTCATAATGTTTTATCCATATAAAAATCACGAACTCATATATGTAATTTGATCAAGTTTGGATCACAATTCCTCAAGAAATTTGATCAAATAATCAAAAGGGCAAAATGGCCAAAATTAGGGTTTTAATTGAGAAGGTGCAATTTTTGACTTTTAACCTAATCAATGACTTATTGGTTCAAGGCATGATCTCAAGGATTCAAATGTTTCATTTTTACCTAATGTCATGGCTCAAAACATTCCTCAAGTTCAATTTATTGATAGTTGAATTTCAGTCAACTGATGAAAAGTCAACTGTACACTGAAAAGTCAAACTTTGACTTTTTGATCAAAATCAGGTTTCAAAGATTACAATTTATCAAGACATGTCAAAATATGAAACTTGTTCATCAATAAATCAAGAAGTCAAGATTTCATTTTGAAAAGTCAAAATTTCTAAACTTAGAATTTTTTCTAAGTGTTGGAAATTCACTTTTTTTTCACAACTTTGAGCCAAATTTACACCACGATGCAAGATGATTCAAAGGAAACTTCCCGCATGAAAGTTGTAGATCTCAATGAGATATAAAAAATTATAGAGCATAAATTTTCCTAGAAATTCTTGGATTTCAAGTTATGATTTTGTGAAGACATGCTCATGACACTTGAAGACTTAGTGAAATTTTGCCCTATTTTAGGCATGATTTTGACCTAACTTCATGGAAATTTTTCACCTAGTTCCAATTTGAATTTTCAAAAATTCCGAACATGAAGGTTGTAAAGAATGTTACAAGCTTTCCAAAATGTCCAAGAACTCATTGAGATCATATTTTAGCTAAGAGAATCGAAGCCATGAAGTTAAGGTTTCATTCTTGTATTACAAGTCAATTTTGTGATGAACACTTGATCCAATCTTCAAGCATGCTGTACAAATATCACTTTACAAGCTTCTAACTTGAATTTTAATTAATAATTAAGTGTCTACACAGCTGTTAGAAGTTTTAATCCAAGCATTCAATGCATTTCCCATGCTTAATACCATTTTAGAAAGAAAGGCAACATTGCAATTTTGGAAAAGTGGCTTTTATGCACAAAGTCAATTCTTGAGCCTCTCACTTGTTCCCTCTGATCATAATACATCTATAAAGTCAGAAGCAATGTGATAAAAGTGCTTAACCACTCTACATTGCTGGTACAAAAACATTGAAACTTGATTTTCTCATTTTTCTTCAAAATCAAGCAACCTAGCCATAACCCTATAACTCAGAAATCTATTGTGCAAAAGTCCTATAACCTTTTTAATATAACTATACAAGTCTATTGAAAGCCAATATATGATTTCAAGCATCCTCAAACTCTCCCAAACACCATTGCTGCACAGAACTTCCCAAACTTGACAGTTTTGAGCTAAAACTCCCCATCTCCATTTCCACTCATGCATTTTGATTCTTAATCATCCAAATACCTTACATACATCATACATAAGTGATCCAAGTCCCTATTTCAAGACTGTAACCCCTCCATCACTATCCACCATTTTCAAAACTGAAGCTTGCAACTTGACTTGAGTTGGGAGTTTCAGCCATCCTCAAAGCAAAGTAGGAGTTGGAATACATTCAAGGAGGTCCGGGCAAGCTATAGAAATCATCAGGACATCTCAAAGGTTGCTCAAACTCCATACACGACTCCAGATGCAAGAGGTAAATTTTCAAACTTCTATCTCTTCATACAAGCATCATTTGATTCTGATTTGTGAAGATAAAATGTAGATATCATTACCCTGAAACTGTACATGTCTATAGATTTCATTTATATTGATTGAGCTTAGAGAATTTTAGGTTTGAATCTCTGAAAAAAGTTAGGTCAGAATTTGGTACTTTTAGAAATTCTCATTCATCTTTGATTTATAACTTATGATATTTATATGGTTGGATTCGTATGGAAAAATGGAGAAACTTTCATGTTTGCATCTTTCATTTTTGTTGAGAAATGACCAAGTTACAGGAACCATGGCTGGAGGTTGAAGATGAAGTCATTTTTAGGACTTGACTTGTGTTATGTATTTATCATTTCACTTATGTTAACGGATGTACAACCACCCCAATGGCAAAGGTAGCGCGTGTATGGTAAGGGTCATGGATTCAAGACCCAGCGCTACCTTTTGTTTTGTTTTTTCAACATTTTCCTTCTTTTTTGCCAACAACTAGCACGCTGGGCCTCCAATCATTAGGCTTTGTCATTTTTGCTGACTTCTAACCCCCCTTCCTGCTTTACACCCCTGGCCCAAACTTTTTTCTAATTTATTTCTTTTTTCTAATTTATTTCTTTTTTCTTATTTTATTTTCATTTCATTTTTATTTATTATTTTTATTACTATTACTATTATTACTATTATTATTACTATTATTATTATTATTTTTATCAATAAAAAAATCCAAAAATATTTTATTTGTTTATTTATATATTTAAAAATGCTTTTTATTTTATTTTCTTTATAAAGACAAAAGACAAAAACATTTTCTTAACAAATTTAATTTTTTTTCTTAATAAATTAATAATTAGAGTTAACTTTAATAATTTTTTATTTTTTTATTTAAAATTAATTTAGAACTTAAGTTTCTTTTAATTTATCAATTACCAAATTATTTTCATTAAACTTAAAACCTTTTTTTCATAAAAAACCCTAAAAATTGCTTTCTAACTTAATTTCTTTTCTTAATTAGTTTAGGTTTAATTTTCTTAATTTAATTAATCATTTTCTTTTATATAATTAGGTTAAAATCCTTTCATTAAAATCCAAACAAAAATCATTTCCTTTTCATTTACACCTTTGCACTTTATATCATTTATTCAATTCTTGTACATTATTGAATATGGTTGTAATAGATAATTAGGTTTAATTTTCTTGCAATCCCCATTTATAAATTTGTATACCCCCTCCCCTAATGATGTAATAGCATAGTAATTTTACTTTCCGCAATTTATCACTTTCATATAATTGTTAGTAATTAGGGTTTGTATGGCAAGACTAAAATCAACAATTAGCAAACTCTAATCAAAGATAAGCAATGCATGTAAATCAAACACACTTGCACACTTGCACCCTTAGGGTAATTCCACTTGTTGCCTTATAAAAATGGTCATGTTATGCATGTGGGAGGTCTTAGCAAAAACAAATCAAAATACAAGATCATAGTCCCTCGATAATGCTACAAATGTTGCCTTTCAAAATGATCTTAGTCCCTCAAAGAGAAATGCTAAGACATATTACAACATTGCTATCATGACTATACAATGACCCATGCCCGTCCCTTTACATCCAAAGATAAGGCTTCTTACCAAATCAATGGTAAGATAGCAATATTAAGGGAAGGAAGAAATGAACAAAGACTTTTGAGTAGGTAGATTGTTCCTAGTTGCTTGTGTTAGAACATAATTTGGTTCTACATCCCAGCAAGAGTTTTGATGATAACAAACACATGATATAAAGAACAAATATGCTTGCTAATAAAAAGTATCTTTACATGCAGGAAGTTCTGATGTGAAAAATATGTTCTGATGCAATTGGATGTTCTGCCAGAACATCATCATAAGTTCTGATTATGCGAGCACATAAGTTGAGAGGACAATGAAAGATTCAGACACATCAAATATGCATGACACGCTTATATGAAGAAGTTCTATTTGAACTTCTGAATGGACCAGCACTGCAAAACAGAATATCTGATACTCTGATGTGCAAAGTTCTGATCAAGCTGTAAAGGACTCTCAACGGTAACATTCATCCTCTGATGTAAGAAGCTCTGAAGCTTTACAAGTCCATCAATGCAAGATCACAAGTAACGGCTACAAACAGACAATGATCTCCTGATTTGGAAAGCTCATTAACGCATGTTATGGACATACCAAAAGTATCTTCTTATGTCACTATCGCAAGGCCTATATAAAGCATACTAGAAGAAGATTTCAAGGCGATGAACAACTACGCTCAAAAAGAAAAACTCACGTGAAAAGTAAACAACGCAACTATCAATCTTCATCCTCAATGTTCAATATTAAATTGTGTAAAACATCACAAGTTTGTGATACTGTTTATTAGAAACATCATTGTACACTTTTATACAATTATCGGTTTAGTGAATTTCCTTGAGAAAACCGGGTTGTGGTTTTGGACTCAAGAAGACTTTAACAGTTGTTAAAGTAGAATTGTAATCAAGTTTGATTAGTGAATTAAGTCCTCATTGGAGAGAGGCGAAATCACCTTGGCGGGTGGACTGGAGTAGTTTGAGTTCAAACGAACCAGGATAAAAATATCGTGTCTACTGCTTTTGATTTCAAGTTTTCAATTCAATCCCCCTTCTTGTGTTTTTCACTTCTTCAATTGGCATCAGAGCTCCTGGATCTGGGTGCAAACACTTAACCGTGTCAGATAAAGATCCAAGGGGGAAAACACTATGATGGTAACAAGTCATAACATCAGCAGCAACCCTCCAATTTTTGATGGTGAAAATTTTGACTACTGGAAGGATATGATCAGAAGTTTCTTCCTATCCTATGAAGCTGACCTCTAGGATGTGGTAACTGATGGATACACACACCCAGTGGATGGAAGTGGTCAGAATATAGACAAAAAATGATGTCTGACCAGCAAAAGCGTGATTTCAGAAACCACCACAAGGCCAGAACAATACTCCTCAGCGCTATCTCATACTCAGAATATGAGAAGATCACAAACAGAGAAACAACTAAGAACATGTTTGATTCTATGATAATGACGCATGAAGGAAACTTGCAAGTAAAATAATCCAAAGCCCTTGCGCTCATTCAGAAGTATGAAGCCTTTAGAATAGAAGAAGACGAAACCATTGAAACAATGTTCTCTAGATTCCAAACTCTGGTAGCAGGGCTAAAGGTGTTGGATAAAGGGTACTCAACTGCTGATCATGTAAAGAAGATCATCAAAAGTGTACCAAAACAATGGAGACCAATGGTTACAGTTCTCAAACTGACAATAGATCTGAACATAATATATCTAGAAGAACTTGTCAGCTCCCTCAGAAGACATGAGATAGAGTTAGAAGATAATGAGCCTCAGAAGCAATGTAAGTCTCTCGCTCTGAAATCTAATAAATATGAACCAAAATTTTGTAGGCAGAAGCAGAAGCAGAAAAATCTGGAGAATCCTCCTCAAAAGAAGACGATCTGTTCTCTCTATCCAGAAGAATCAATCAGCTGTGGAAGCACAAGCAAAAGAATTTCAGAAACTCAAGAAGAACAGGAAATGACTATGAACAATCCTCTGGATACAGAAAATCAAGTAACAGAATCATTACCTGTTATGAATGCAATAAACAAGGTCACTACAAAAGTGATTGTCCAAGACTTCAGAAGGAGAAACATAAAAGGAAGTTCGTTAAGGAGAAGAAGAAAAGTCTTATGGCAACATGGGATGATTCTGATTCTTCTGAAGACGGAACAGAATAAGAAGATGAACAAGCCAATATAGCTCAAACGGATAACTTATTAGATGACTCTGAATCTTATGAATCTGAATCAGGGTCAGAATCAGAATCAGGCGCTGAAGAGGTATTCCCTAACTTTGCTATTAATTTCACTAAAGTTGAACTTGCAGAAAGTCTGAGTGAAATTTTGGAAAGGTATCAGCAACTCAGAGTCAAAATCAAGAACCTGAAAAAGGATCTTGCTTCTGACTCTGAAGAAACTGAGAGTCTGAGATTAGAAAACTCTGAGTTAAAAGAAAAGATTTCAAAACTAGAAAATGATTTACAAAACTCTCAGAAGGAAATAATCTAAGAGGATCCCAGTAATGCTGATAAGATCATAAAAGATTATGATCAAAGCTTTCCGAAGTTTCTGGCCAACAACATAGATAGAAGCAAAATGGCTTCAATAATCTATGGAGTCAGCAAGAATTACAGAATAGGTATAGGATACAAAGGCAAAGAATCCCAGCCTAAGAAAGTTAAGGATCTGGTTATCAAACACACTCCTCTCTATTCTCACTTCACCACTGGGCAAACACATGATATAAAACATGCTGGTAAGGCATTTTATACTAAACCAAAATTCAAACAAAATTTTGGAAACTCTAACAGTCACGGACCCAGAAAGATATGGGTACCAAAAGACAAAATCATCTATGTTGCAAATATTTTTAACAGCAAGGTTGAAACTCCATTATTAACACCTGGACTCTAGATGCTCTCTACACATGGAGGAAAGAAAGCATATGTTCCAAAGCTTGGAATTTAAAAGATTAACAGGTTTCAGAGGCAATCAGAAATAGAAGATTACTGGCTCTGAAACTATTTGAAACAGGAATGGAAATACAACATCAGAAGCTCTCTAAAGAATCTCATATGTATCCAGAAGAGGATGTCACACTGTTTCAAGCACTTATGTCAGAGCAAGCCAATCAGAGTCTTCACCACTTTTTGATTCTTGACAAAAATGGGGAGAATGGAGAATATTTTGACTCATAATCAGAATATCGTTAGGGAAGTATTTTATCTTCTTGTTAGCTGAGTACTCTACTCAGGGGGAGCCTTCCTTTTAATTTTTGTTCTTTATATTCCATCAAAATATACTAGTTTTTGTCATCATCAAACAGGGGGAGATTGTTAGAACATAATTTGGTTCTACATCCCAGCAAGAGTTTTGATGATAACAAACACATGATATAAAGAACAAATATGCTTGCTAATAAAAAGTATATTTACATACAGGAAGTTCTGATGTGAAAAAGATGTTCTGATGCAATTGGAAGTTCTGCCAGAACATCATCAGAAGTTCTGATTATGCAAGCACAGAAGTTGAGAGGACAATGAAAGATTCAGACGCATCAAATATGCATGACACACTTATATGAATAAGTTCTGTTTGAACTTCTGAATGCACCAGCGCTGTAAAACAGAATATCTGATGCTCTGATGTGCAAAGTTCTGATCAAGTTGTAAAGGACTCTCAACGGTAACATTCATCCTCTGATGTAAGAAGCTCTGAAGCTTTACAAATCCATCAATGCAAGATCACAAGTAACGACTACAAACAGATAATGATCTCCTGATTTGGAAAGCTTATTAACGTGTGTTATGGACATACCAAAAGTATCTTCTTATGTCACTATTGCAAGGCCTATATAAAGCATACTAGAAGAAGATTTCAAGACGATGAACAATTGCGCTCAAAAAGAAAAACTCACATGAAAAGTAAACAACGCAGCTATCAATCTTCATCCTCAATGTTCAATATTAAATTGTGTAAAACATCACAAGTTTGTGATACTGTTTATTAGAAACATCACTGTACACTTTTATACAATTATCTTTTTAGTGAATTTCCTTGAGAAAGCTGGGTTGTGGTTTTAGACTCAAGAAGACTTTAACAGTTGTTAAAGTAGAATTGTAATCAAGTTTAATTAGTGAATTAAGTCCTCGTTGGAGAGAGGCGAAATCACCTTGGCGGGTGGACTGGAGTAGTTTGAGTTCAAAAGAAACAGGATAAAAATATCGTGTCTACTGCTTTTGATTTCAAGTTTTCAATTCAACCCCCTCTTCTTGTGTTTTTCACTTCTTCAGCTTGCTCACTTTAAAAAAAACATCCTTGCTTATTTTCAAAATAAACACCAAACACTTTCAAATCAAACACTTTAAAAACATTTTCCAAACATGAGATATTTTCAAAAGTCCAACACTTTGTATACGTTCTTACGAACAAGAACTTTTACGAAGTTTTCTTAAACGAAGGTGCCTTTTTAAAATACATTCAAAAACCACCACAAAGCACATTTTAAAACAAAAGCAAGTGATCTAGAAAGCAACTAAGAGCCCATAGATAACTATGGATGAAAAGGGTGCTAATACCTTCCCTTTTCATAATTTACCCCCCGAACTCAAGAAATAATCTCAAAGGTCTTTCATGTCCTTTTCAGCCTTTCCTTTTGGATAAATAAAAGTCGGTGGAGACTCTTGCTAACTGTAATATTTGCGATCAAACACAAAACATCCCAAGTCAGTTCTCCCACCGTATCACAGAACTGGCAACTCTGCTGGTGAAAACTTAAAATTGGGGTTACCTTAGGGCTAGATCACCTTTACTTACTTTCATTGTTTGACTTGATTGCTTTACATTTTGGTTCCTTGTTTGGGTTTGTTCTAATCCTCTACCCGGATTTGGGATACCTTATAGGTAAGTAGCAATACATTGTGGAAACTGTGCGGGGTATACCGACATGGTCTAAGCAATAGCTACATTAGTGTGACACATTTGTGGGTACCGGTAGCCCTTGAATAGTCAAGGATAATACGAGATCGCTGTGTGGTGTCATGAAGCACTAACTGACTTTATAACCTTTACTTGACCAACTTGGCCATTAGGAAGTAGTGAGATAGCCGCTTTGGTGCAGTTTGAAGTTGGTTGATACTCGATACTACGCTCATTGAGATCAGACTTCTCGGGATATTTCGGTCTCCGTGAAAGAGGCTTGCGCTGAAATCATGCCCGACAAGGAAGATCAGTGATAATGAGATATCTTAGAACCCGGTTACTATTTCTAGGACAGGTTTGAGCCAACTAAACTTCAAGAGGGTACTTACCTATAAGACTCCATGCAAGCCTAAACCTAAGGACTTGTTTGTCTTGTTTGTATATCCTTACTTGTACATAACATCATAAACATCATAACATCATACTCATTCTTACTAACCATTTAAAGGATTATTGGGATTTATCTTTATTCTGTTTTGTAGGACATGGCTTCTATTCGCAGGAATACTATCCAAGTCAATATCGTAAGAATTCCTTCTCAACTCAAAGAGTTAACATCAAGGGTCCTTGAGAACTCTTCATTCACCGAAAGACATGGTCACCTCCTAAACTTGGTTACCTCAAGCACTAATGAGAATATTATGAAAGTGCTTTTCCAGTTCTTTGATCCTCTACACCATTGCTTCACTTTTCCCGATTATCAGCTTGTGCCTACTTTGGAAGAATTCTACCAACTCTTGAGGATTCCCATTCTCAATCAACTACCCTTCAACGGTACAGAAAAAGATCCAAAACCTGAAGAGAATGCCCGAGTACTACACTTGCAACAATCTAATGTCATGACTAATTGGGAAATAAGGAGTGGTTTCAAAGGGTCCTGTGATACGGTGGAAGAACCAGACTGTTTTAGGAAAAAAATGCTGGTTTGCGTTTTGCGTTTGTGTTTGCAAAATATCGCGGTAAGCAAGAGTCGCCACCGACTTTTATTTTATCCAACTGGAAAGGAAAAAAGCACAGAAAAATTCCTTTTTTCGAGATTTTAAGTACGGGGGGGGGGGGGGGGGGGGGGTAGATTATAGATAGGGAAGGTATTAGCACCCTTTCTATCCGTGGTTTTCCACGGGCTCTTAGGTACTTGCTCATTTTTCAAATTGCTTGTGTGTGCTTGTCTTGAAAATGTTTTACTTCGTGATAATCCTTGTATCATTCCTCAAGGATGTGACGAAGTTATTTTGAAAATTTGTTTTGAAAGTGTTTGTGTGAAAAGTTTTCATTGAGCAAGTACTTAAGATTCTACCTACTCGAAAAAAGATTGTTTGTTCTCATTTCCTTTAGACAACGCTATCCTACCATTAAGGAGTAGGTAGCACCATCGTTGGAGTTGTGAGGGTCAATTCGAAAGGGACGTACGATCACTAAAGCAATGTTAGGACGTCTTAGTAATAACCCTAGTGTCTTAAGATCATATTCGAGGCAACATTTCTGAGGCAACCTTTCTGAGGCAACATTTCCGAACGGGACATTTGATCTTTGTTTAGACAAGAGGAAAACCACTAAGACACCCTATACTTAATGATCATTTACCGAAGGCAACCGAAGTGAGAGTATACCCTAGGAGTGCGCATGTGCGAGTGATTTGATTTCAAGTTATTATCTTTGCATATTTAGGGTTTGCTAACCATTTTAAATTAACATACAATCTTGTCATGCAATCCAATTATCATACATCTAACAGTTAATATTTTACGAGAATTAAAATGCGAGAAATAAAAGTTACGCTATTACAAGGCTTCGGGGAGGGGGATTAATTAAATAGCCAAAAACCCGTAAAACGATAAATAAAATAAAATCCTAATTAAACTATTACATACCATGAGAAGTTACATTAATATTGTAAAAATAATAAATGCATGCGAAGAATCGAGAACGAGAGGAATTAGGGCTTTGACCCCGTCTAAACCTATTTTGAAAGAAAAAAAATATTTTTGTTTTTTTTATTATTTTGAGAAAATAAGTTTTTTATTGAATAAATACAAACCTAATTACTAATTAATTTAAATTAAGAAAAATAATTAATTTGACATGTTTTTGTATTTTCATTTAATTTGAGAAAAGACATAAAAATTAAATCAAACAAACCCTAATTTTCTAATTTATTTTAAATTATTTACAAAAAGGTTAGAATTACCCTAAAATTAAATTTAACTAATTATTAAATTAAATTTGATAAAAATAAAACCTAAATCTAAATTTGTGAAATTGATTTTATGATTTTGTAAAAAAAAAGAATTTAATTTATGTTAGAAAATAATTTAAACCAAATAAATAAATGAAAGAAATATAAGAAAATAAAGAAAATGGGCTTGGTTCTGTAGCAAGAGAGGGGGTGTCAATTGCATTTTCTGAGCCCAAAACTCCTTGGTCGTCGTTGACTTTCCAAATCCCATATTACAAGCTTAACTAGGCCTATAATGGTCCTCCATATGATAAGTGTTGGATCTGGCATGCTGGAGATCCGGTGGTTGAAGGACGATGGCCTATGGTAGACTCATTGCATGCGCGTATACCTGATCATGTAAAAGAAAATAATATTGACAAATATGGGGACCTGGGGATCGAACCCAGGCCCTTTGGCTTTTCACGCTGCCAGCTGGCCAGTTGAGCTGCGTTGGTTATTTGTACAAAGATCAGTAAACAAACATTATATTGGAAAAAAATGATATATTACACACGCGCAAATTTTTGAATGGGCGAATCACAGGGTGCCACGCTACCCTTCTTCTTCCTCCCTCCGTTGCTAAAAGTTCAAAACCTTTACCTACGGTCATCTGGGCGTAGGTATAAGCCTGTGTTTCTCCAAAATCTTATGCAAGCATCATAAAACAATACAAGTGGTACTAATCAACTCGTTGCAACCTCACGAGCATCATGGTACCACTTTCCATGGCCAATTGTTCCTGCAAGAAAAATCCCTAAAAACGTAACCTAAACCCTAATCCTGGAAACTTTCTGTATGGTTAACAAAAATGCAATTAAGTGTTACCATTAGCTTGCAAATGTTTCAAGGATTCAGAATATATAAACAAATCATGCTAAGCGTGCCAAGATTATGATATGCAATTTCAAAAAAGCATGGGGGTCATGGGATACCTACAGCGCGTATCTGGGCACGAAAATGCTTGCTAATGATTGGGATAGAGTCCTTGGATGTCCACCAAACGAGTGGTGTGCCTGGAATAGCTTGAGGAAGCCTGGAATAGAGAAAATAGTTTGCAACTTTTCTATGAAATTTTGAGATTTGTTCTTCTCCTTTCACGCCTCCAATTCCCCTGGTTTTTGATATGCACTTGTCCTATATGTACCCTAAAATGAATTAGGTTACAAACTTGCTTCAAATATTTCTCAATTAAGATGATTGAATCATGATTTTATTCTTATGTAAATCTTTCCAAATCAAGCCAAATCCAATCTTTTTGTGTCCAAATGAATCTTGCACGATTTGATTCTATTCCCAGCTGTATAAGAGACCTAAACATGCACAAAATCTCAAGCTTTGATTAGTTTTGATATTTTCATGATTTTATTTTGATTTAATTTAATTTAATTGAAATAAAAATCAAAATAAATGATAAAAATAAAACAAAGACAAGTGGGAATGATCATGGGTCGTGTATCATGTTACAAACTCAATGCAAGCACAAAAAGTTAGGCCCATTTGACAAAAAATGCAATTTTGGGCACATTTGACTTTTGGCAATTTTATAAAAAGTGCCAACTTCACTAATGCATAAATCCTTCAATTTTGACCATAGAGATGTGTTCTTGGACTTTTTAGAAAGCTTAAGATGTTCTCTAAGCAACCCTTTTGGTATCATCTCAATTGAATCTTCCATGTTCATGTGTGAAGCTTTGACAAAAAAGGTGTTTTTGTTGACCTTTCAAAATGACCTATAATGTCCAAATTCATATCTTCTTGTGAGTGCATATCTTGAACTTGGGATCTGAACATTAATTGTAGGTAATCACATCCTCTTCAAAATGAGCTTTGGATGGGTCATTTTTGATAAAGTATGAGATAGTTATGCTTGGTCAAAGTTGAGTTGACTTTTCCTACAAAACCCTAATTTAGCAACTTTTGGGTTTTGATGAATTATGAGAAATCCTTGAGGAATCATGATCAACCCTTGATCAAATGATTAATAATACTTCAAAATGAGGATGTTGACCAAAAATCTTGAGGTTTGACTGTATGTAGGACACAATTGACTTTTACCCTAGCACAATCGATTTTCAGCCCTTTGAGCAATTGACTGAGCACACTTCCTCTGAAAGGTTTGAAACTTGACATGGATGATCTTAAGAACATATTAGGACAATGATGAGAATTTGGGACCCTTTTGACTCAAACATCTTGATGCAAAATGAAACCCTAATTTGAGGTAGACTACCTTTAGGAGAGAGTTTGTCTGGTCAACTCTTAGACTTAATTGGGCAATTTGAAGACCTTACTTGAAATGTATTGAGAAATATGGGAGGGTAAATTTTGGGGTACAACAGCTGCCCCTGTTCAATCTTCTTAAACATGAGGATGTAGATTGGCTTGCTTGCCTTTCGTGATCCGAAGGTGGAAGATGATTGAACACTAGAGTGCCCAGAAATTTGCACTCGCATGAAGTGGTACTGGCCTTGCGATTTCGGGAATGGGCTTATAGATTCCATTTGGAAGTTGATGACGGAGGATGGGCTTAAAGATTCCATCAGAAGAAGTTTCGATCGCATAAGAGATTTCTTTATGAGAGCCTGTATACATGTTGTTGAGGAGGATTTCACTGGGGAATGCTGGTTTCTGTCTTGAGAGAAATAGAATTTTAGGAGCTTCAGTCATCCGTTATTCTACTGGGGAATCATCTCTTAGTCGGGGAGGTGAAAATGAACTGCTATCTGGTCGTGTTCCAGGCTTTACAATGATTTTTTGAGGAAAATAAGACCGACTGCTATCTGGTTGTGCTCTAGGCTTTACAGTGGCTTACTAGGGGGATGGGATTAAACTTGCTATCTGGTCGTTATCCAGGCTTCGCAATTTCTTACTTCTTATCTGGTCGCACTCCAGGCTTCAGAAGGAATTAAGTTGTTATCCGGTCGCATTCGGGCTTCAACTTGAATTTAAGGCATACTAATATCCGATCAATTCTGGGCTTCTTAGTAATTGGCCAGGTAAACTGCTATTTGGTCGAAATCCAAGCTTCGCAGTGTCTTATACTGTTATCTGGTCGATTCCAGGTTTCAGTCCTTTACCGCTATCTGGTCGTAATCCAGGCTTCGTAACTTCTTACTTCTTATCTGGTCATGTTCCAGGCTTCAGAAGAAATCAAGTGGTTATCCGGTCGCATCCGGGCTTCCATTTGATTTTAAGGCCTACTAATATCTGGTCGATTTCCGGGCTTCATAGTAATTGGCCGGGTAGACTGCTATTTGGTCGAAATCCATGCTTTGCAGTGTCCCCTACTGTTATCTGGTCGTTTCAGGCTTCAGTGTCTTTTGCCGCTATCTGGTTGTAATCCAGGCTTCACGATGTCTTATACCATTATTTAGTCGAATCCAGGCTTCATGGTGTCCTGTATTATTATCTGGTTGATTTCCAGGCTTCACAATACCTTGTTAAGCTGTTTTCTGGGCTTCACCGCTTGTGTTTATGATATACCACTATCTGGTCGATTCCAGGCTTCATGGTGTCTTGTACTGCTATCTGGTCGATTTCCAGGCTTCACAGTAACTTACTGGGGATTCAACTATTTTCCGGTCGAATCCGGGCTTCATAGCTTGCATTTAAGAGATACCACTATCTGGTCGATTCCAGGCTTCGTAGTATTTTGAGAAATCAAAATATTATCCGGTCGAATCCGGGCTTCATAACTTGAACTGGAATAGAAATCTTAGCACCAATTTGACTGAACCAGAGGAACTTGTGAGAATTTGATTGTATATTTCCCTGAAAGGTAAAGAGTTTGTTGTATGTAATGTCATGATGTAAGACATGTATCGAGTAATGATTCTCTCAAAATAAATGAGATTGTGATGTATGATGCGTATGTGCATGCCATGATGTATGGATATGCAATGTTCTTATGATGTTTTCTAGCTGAGGAAAATAAATCTCGGACTGCTGCTGGAGAATACAAGGAGTTGAGGTCTTCGTTCTTGCTGGGGGTAACGACCGAAGATGATTTGAGAATACATTGGCGGGGGAATGACTCTGCTGGAGAATAAACTGGCGAGAGAATGACTCTGGGGAAGAGAGATACTCTTCCAGATGATCTGCTGATTTGGAGAAATAACCTCGACTGGGGATGAACTACCGTTGCTGGCGATAATGAACCCTGTTGGGGATTGAATTTCTGTCTGTGGAAGAAATAGACTCCACTGGGGATAGTCTTCCATTGTTGGTGATAGATGAACTCTACTTAGGGAGAATTAACACCAATATTTTTAGATACCTTTTACTTTGCGGGAGTGCATGTGCCTTTAGTCATTTTCTCAAGCTGGCTCTATCCCTGTACCTGGTGGGTAGAGTAACTGTAAGGTTTGGACATTTCTTGTTTGCCCCTGTTCCTGGAATTACGAGTAATTGTCTTTTGTTTTGCATGTAAATATTTATGAGCAGCAATTGTTGTCAAATGCATATATCAAAAATGAATCATTGGACTTTCTTTGCAAAACAAAACAGAAAAAGAAAACACAAGTTGAAATTTCTTTGTGAAAATGAATTGTATTGATTTTTGAAGTTAACCTATAACAGGCGTTTTGTACAAGAGGTTGACGTCCTAGTAAGAGAACTCTGCCGAGGGAATTATACATTTTGTGAAAAAGAAATAAAAACAGCTATGTGAAACAATCCTACTGGGTTCTAACTCTGCTATTGCCTTTATATCTTCGAGCGTCTCATCAATTTGCTACTTGGTTGAAGGTAGATCAGACTGATTGGCGCTGTCCGAGCTTGATAGTCGATACTGAAGTCTGGTTGCAAGGTGATCCAATGAGACACAGTGTTACGCTTTGATCCCTAATTTTTTCCTGGACCGCCCTTTCAGGTTTTCAGTCCACCGGGATACCCTTTTTTTCCCAAGCCGCCTTTTCAGGTTTTCGACTTGCCGGGTGTACAGATTTTTTCATTTTCATCCCTTACTTTTGCCCGAACCCTTTTGGTTCACCAGGAAGCCCTTATTTTTGCCTAGGCCAATCAACCTAGCGGGTCTTTGATTATGCGTAGTATTTTTTCACTATGTCAGCATTGACGGGGTGAGGAAGGTCGTCACCGTCCATGGTAGTTAGAATCATAGCTCCTCCCGAGAAAATGTTCTTAACCACAAATGGCCCTTCGTATGTGGGGGTCCATTTGCCCCTGGGATCACCTTGTGGCAGTATGATGCATTTGATCACCAGATCCCCAACTTGATACTCTTGTCGTCGGACTTTCTTGTTGAAAGCCTTGATCATCCGCTTTTGATACGTCTGACCATGACAAATAGCAGTAAGTCTCTTTTCATCGATTAAGTTCAGTTGATCAAGCCTGGTCTGGATCCAATTATCTTTGCTCAAACCTGAATCCTTCATAATCTGGAGAGAGGGTATCTGGACCTCAATGGGTAAGAATGTCTCCATGCTATACACCTGAGAGTAGGGTGTTTCCCCTGTCGATGTCCGTGCTGAGGTACGGTACCCATGAAGAGCGAATGGTAACATCTCATGCCAGTCTTTGTATGTCACCGTCATCTTCTGCACAATCTTCTTGATATTCTTATTAGCCGCTTCAACAGCTCCATTCATCTTCGGCCGGTAAGGAGAAGAGTTGTGATGCTTTATCTTAAACTGTTTGCAGAGCTTGATGATCATTGTATTGTTGAGATTTGTACCATTGTCCGTAATGATCCTCTCTGGTACACCGTATCGACAGATCAGATTATGTCGGATAAACCACACCACAACGTTCTTGGTTACTGTAGCAAAGGAAGCTGCTTCAACCCACTTCGTGAAATAATCAATAGCTACCAGAATGAAACGATGCCCGTTGGACGCAGTAGGTCTGATCTCGCCGATCATGTTGATACCCCACATTGCAAAAGGCCAAGGAGCTGTCAAGACGTTCAGAGGAACTGGAGGTACATGCACCTTATCAACATAGACTTGGCACTTATGACAGATCCGAGAGTGCTGATAACAATCGGCTTCCATAGTGGACCAATAATATCCTGCCCGTAGGATTTTCTTTGCCATGGTATGTCCACTGGAATGAGTTCCGAAGGTACCTTCATGTAACTCTGCCATGATCCTTTCTGCCTCGCTTTTGTTCATACATTGCAGTAAGGTTGAATCATGGTTATGCTTGTAGAGAATGCCGTTGTTGATGAAGAACTTCGCAGCGAACCTTCTCAGAAATTTCTTATCATTAACAGATGCACCCTCGGGATACTCTTGAGCCTCAAGATACCTCTTTACCTCATGAAACCAGGGTTTATCTGCCACCTCTTCAGTCTCAATGTCACATAAATGCGCGGGTTCATCCAACCTCTCAATGGTAATCTGGGAAGCTTCATTGTCCCACCTGACTTTGAACATAGAAGACATGGTAGCTAGCGCGTCCTCTAACTGGTTCTCTTCTTTGGGGAAGTGTTCAAAGGTTATCTCCTCAAAGTGTGGGAGCAATGTCAATACATACTCTTTGTAAGGAATAAGATTTGGGTGCTTCATATCCCACTCGCCTTTGATCTGACTGATCCCTAGAGCAGAATCTCCGAATACACTCAAGAACTTAATCCTCAGGTCAATAGCTGCTCGAAGACACATGATGCACACTTCATACTCCGCTATATTGTTGGTGCAGTTAAAACATAATCAGACGGTGAATGGAGTATGACAGCCCTCAGGAGATATGATGACAGCGCCAATGCCATTACCCAACACGTTTAAGGCTCCATCAAAATACATAGACCATCGGGATCCTTCCTCAGGTCCTTCATCCGGTCCAGGTTCTTCACAGTTGGTCACCAACATGATGTTCTCATCCGGGAACTCGAAATTCATGGATTGGTAATCGTCCACGGCCTGATGCGCCAAATGATCTGCCAACACACTCCTCTTCATTGCTTTTGGGGTTGTGTATTGGATGTCATACTCAGTTAAGATCATCTGCCATCTTGCTATTCTTCCGGACAAGGCAGGATTTTCGAAGATATACTTGATTGGGTCCATCTTTGATATCAATAGAGTAGTGTGAGTCAGCATATACTGTCTCAGCCGGCGAGTAGCCCATGCCAAAGTGCAACATGTTTTCTCGAGCAGTGAGTATCGGGTCTCACAGTCGGTAAACTTTTTGCTATGGTAGTAAATAACATGCTCTTTTCGGCCAGACTCGTCATGCTGCCCCAGCACGCACCCCATTGAGTTATCCAACACTGTCAAGTATAAGATCAAAGGTCTTCCTTCAACTGGAGGCATCAGGATAGGTGGATCTTGGAGGTATTCTTTGATCCTTTCGAAAGCAGTCTGACATTCATCATTCCATTTTACCCCTTGATCTTTCTTCAGCAGCTTGAAGATTGGCTCACAAGTAGCAGTCATATGTGAAATGAATCAGGCGATGTAGTTCAGACGTCCCAAAAAGCCTCTAACTTCCTTTTCTATGCAGGGAGTCGGCATCTCCTGTATAGCCTTTACCTTGGCAGGGTCCACTTGAATACCCTTATCACTAACGACGAAACCCAGAAGCTTACCAGACCTTACCCCGAAGGTGCACTTGTTCGGGTTCAACCTCAACTTATACATCTTCAACCTATCGAACAATTTCTGGAGATGGTCAAGGTGTTCTTCCTCAGTCCGGGACCTTGCTATCATGTCATCAACATAAACCTCAATATCATGGTGAATCATGTCGTGGAACAAAGCGACCATGGTGCACTGATAAGTTTCCCCAGCATTCTTCAATCCGAACGGCATGACCTTGTAGAAGAAGGTACTCCACTGTGTAATGAAGGTCGTCTTCTCCATGTCTTTGGGAGCCATCTTGATCTGATTGTAACCAGAAAAACCATCCATAAAGGAGAAGATCTTATGCTGCGCGGTGTTGTCGACCAAAACATCAATGTGAGGAAGTGGGAAATCATCCTTGGGGCTTGCCCTGTTCAGATCTCTATAGTTCACACACATCCGTACCTTACCATCCTTCTTAGGTACTGGAACAACGTTGGCGACCCACTGCGGGTAAGAAGTGACAGCTAGAAATCCCGCGTCGAACTATTTCATGACTTCAACTTTGATTTTCTAAGACATCTGAGGGCGCATACGGTGAACCTTCTGCTTTACCAGAGGACAATCTTCCTTAGTCGGCAGCGGTGTACCACAATGTCAATGTCCAAACCGGGCATATCTTCATATGACCAAGCGAAAATCTCAACATAGTCACGTAGCATCTGTATCAACCGTTTCTTGACACTAGGCTCCAAATTCGCACCTATCTTGACCTCTCTCTTGTCTTCCTCTGTACCCAAATTCATTGATTCCACTGGCTCTTCATGAGGCTGTATGGCCCTCTCTTCTTGTAGTAACAGTCTAGCAAGTTCCCCAGGCACTTCACAATCATCCTCACCTTCGTCCTCGGCTTGGTTGATCGGATTTTCGAAACCATAACTGGGAATAGCATAGTCGTTATCAACGGGATTCAGAGTGGATGTGGATCTGCATTATGATATGTGAGTGTGTGTAAGACAATAACTATTTTGATAAAGTGCGAGATAGAAAAGAAAAACAAGGAGCGTAAAATTTGTAATGCAAGAAAACGTCCAATGATTTATTGATGATATATGAAAATGAGAAATAATAAGCCCTCACAAACAAAGCCAAGGTGCCTCGGGCAAGGCACCGGCCGTAAAGTTTCAAACTGTTTGTTACAAATCTCAAAACAAAAGTCTATTACTGTGTAATAAAAGATATGGGCACGAAGTCCTTCGTTGTCCAGTTGTTCAATCCACCGTTGGTAGTCGGGTAGATCCAGCTGTCGATATCTGACTCTTCTTCATCATCCTCAATTGCATTCACTCCCTGATTACTGATGTGCAGAGGAGGTCTTCCAATCTGCGCGCGCCGAACAACCCTTTGAGCCTCTATAGTAAAGCCCAAACCAAACTTCTCTTGTGTGTGAAATTAGGGAGTTGACCCCAATTTGCACACCCACCTTTTTCAATTACAGCCCTGGCATCCTTGAGGGAAGCCATCTTCATCGGAGGTTTGTCAATAGCAACTTCAATCGACGCCAAAGTCTGGAGGACCTCTTCAAAGTTCTGACAAGGGGTTTCGATGAACTCCCCATCCATCTCCATATAGTGAAAGGAATTAAGATGACTCACCATGTATTCCTCTTCACCTTGTACCGTGACGATCTTCCCCTTTACCGGATATTTCAACATTTGATGGAGCGTAGAAGTCACTGCCCCAACTTTATGAATCCAAGGGCGACCCAACAAGCAAGAATATGATGGTAGGATATCCATCACGTAGAAAGTAGATGCAAAATTCTGAGATCCAACTTTAACAGGGACGTCCACCTCCCCGTGCACCATCCTTTTTGACCCGTCGAAAGCCCTAACCACAATATTGCTCGACTTCAGAATCAAACCTTCACAGTCCAGACGGTCTAATGCTTTCTTTGGCAAAACATTCAATAAGGACCCAGTATCCACCATTACATGGGCCAAAGTAGTGCCCCTGCACTCGATCGAGACGTACAGAGCATCATTGTGATTTCTTCCTTTAGCAGTCAGATCTGCATCTGAGAAACCCAACCCGTTGTCGGCAGTCAAACTAGCTACGCAGTCTTTGAATTGATCGGCAGAGGTTTCCTACGGCACATGCGCAGTTTTGAGGAAAGCAATTAAAGCCTTTGTATGGGCTTTCGAACACAATAACAAGGACAACATGGAGATTTTTGACAGGGTCTGCCCCATATGCTCGACTACGTTGTAGTCACTCTTCTTGATAATCTTCAGAATTTCCTCCATCTCCTGCTTAGAGGTTTCTACAATGATATTTTTAGGCGCCTCCGTCTGGGCAAGCTCATCTGTGATTTCTTTGCCCCGAGTTCCAGATGGCTCGGTAACAGGGGTGATAACTGAGATAGGAACTGGGACAGTAGCTGATGTACTAGCAGACAGAATGACAACAGGTTTATGAACAGTCGGAGGGGAAATCTCGGGAGAAAAGAGTCTTCCACTTCTGGTGACCTTGCTAGCCCCGACAATATTGCTGACATCAGCATCAGCTTCTTCAATCTTTAAGTCTTGCTTAACTTCATGGTAATACACATTGGCCCCATAGTGCCAAGGGACAACCTTATCCGAAGTGTATGGGATAGGACCCGGGATAATAATGATTAATGGAGCAATTCTTGGAACGAATGTAATCCTAACAGGCTTTCTTGACGAAGCCTTGGAAGGATTGGCGGAAATGGTTATTATGGCAACATCTTGAATTGGAACCAACGGAATCATAGTCTTCTCGAACAAGATCTCTTTGTTATCCATCAGGCCTTGAACACCTGATTTCAATAAGTGGCAACCAGCAGGAAGAATTGAACATATGTGGAAACCTTCGCCACAACCCGGAAATAAACTGGCCAACAATAGATTCTTCTTAACTGTCATCAAAGGAGTAGAAATTTCTTCCACGGAGGTCACAAATAAATCATCGTCCACAGTATTCACTCCATAACCATGTTTGGGCATAGGAGCGGTTATAACGCTTGGCTTCTCCGGAACGTCAAACTCAATCTCTTTGGCTTCGATCAAGTCTTGCACCTTATTCTTCAAGGCCCAACAGTTGTTTGTATCATGACCTGGGCCATCGAAGTGATAGGCGCAACAGGCATTTGAGTTATACAGCGAAGATGTGGTGTTGGGATTCTTCGGGGATTCTCTCAGAGTTACCAGGTTGGTCTTCAATAATTATGGTAGAATTTGAGACAAGGTCATATTGATCTGAGTGAACTGTCTTTGCGGTCTCTCCACCCTTTGTTGATTGTTGCATTGTGGAGCAACTGTGGGTCTTGATATCACTACCGCATTCACTGCTTGATGGTGTTCAGGTCTGCTTTGACCCCTCGGGCCGTAGACTGCACTAGCTTCTTTCTTACCAGTGAAAGGCTTCTTTACTACACTTGACGATGTATCCTTCTGTATCTTACCACTTCGGATAACAGCTTCTACTCTCTCTCTTGTCAAAATTAACTTAGTAAACCCAGACGACGAACTGCCAATCAGATGATTGAAAAATGGACCAGATAACGTCCCTAGAAACATGTCAACCAACTCCCTGTCAGACAAAGGGGGTTGGACCCTTCCAGCCAAGTCTCTCCACTTCTGAGCACAATCCTTAAAACCTTCGCTTGCACCCATTGACATACCCTGAAGTTGAGTACGAGCGGGAGCAAGGTCGGCGTTATACTGATACTGCCTGTAGAAAGCAGCAACAAGGTCCTCCCAGTTTCGGACATTAGCTCCTTCCAATTGATAAAACTATTCAAGCTGAGTCCCTGACAGACTATATTGAAAGAAATGCACCCACAAATTTCTATCAGCAGTGTAAGGTTGGATTTTTCTGACGTACGAGCGGAGATGGAGTTTTGGACAGGATACTCCATCGTACTTGGCGAAAACCGGAGCTTTGAACTTATGAGGGATCACCACCCCAGATGCCAGTCCCAAATCTTCAAAATTCAAACCAGGGATCTTCTAAATCTCCATAGCGCTCAGACGGTCTTCAAGTTATTTGTACCTATCCTCGGCAGGAGGATATTACTCCTCATCATAATCCGTATCATTATCAGAAACTGCAGGACTGGGTCCCTTTTCTTCTTCTTGGTCCTCCCCTCCTTTGGATGAAAAGGACAAATCAGCTTGCTGTTTCAACCTATCCCCAAACCTTTTACCCATACTCAGAAGAACGACCTTCTTCTTCTTCTTCTTCTTCTTCTTCTTCTTATTCTCTTTCTCTTTCATAATGAGAGCTTTCAAATCCTCTTGCCCTTTAGCCAAGCTCAAGAACATCTCTTGGAATTGGGCATTTTGTGCCTGAAGATCTTTGATAGCTTGATCGGAATACATTTCTGCTGAAATAAACAGCGAAGAAGATGAGAAACCTGTAATGGTACTTGTAATGGCGTGCATGATAATGGGATGCGTATGTAATGATTTCAAAGACTTTGGGGGATTTAAATTTGCAAACCAAGAAATAAACAAACTTTATTAGATTAAGCTTGTAAATATGTTTAACAATGCCTTTGAGATGTTACAAAGAAATAAACGGAAAACAAATCTAAATTAGAAAAAACAAAATCAAAAATCCCATGGTCGCTTCCCCTTGGTGCTGACGTAGTCATTGATCGTCCTTTCATTCTCGAGTTGCCTGGTGAGGTTCAAGATCTTCCTTTCTTGCTCATGGTACTTTTCCCGGTAGGTATCCCTTTCCTCCTTCAGCTGAATCCAGGATCTCTTCAATGCCCCAAGATCAGTGGGCATGTAGGGATAAAGGAATGCCCTCTTCATTGATGGGCTCCACAATTACTGGCAATACTGCTTCATAGGGAATCCCAAGCTTCTGGGCACGAGCTCGGATCCACTGGAGATAAGGCTTCATAGGGAGGGAAGTCCTTGGTCCTAGCTCTTGAGGGTCAAATTTGTTCACCATGCCCCAAGCTCGTATAAACCTTCGGCGATGCTCGTCAACGTCCTTCTTGTAGTCAAATGCAATATCTGTAAGAAGTAACTCATGAGGACCATCTCTCCGAGCACGACCGAATTGTCGCAAAGCCAAACAAGGACTGTAGGTTATGCCCCCTCTGATTCCAAGCAACGGGACATTAGGGTATCCCCCACATCGATCAATAACAGCAGTGCTTTCCATAGCCTTAGAACTCCAAAGAATGTCTGTATGGGCAAGGGACATTATCCTGTAAGACCATCCTAAACCCTCCTCATTCTTCAACACGGGCTTGGGGAGGTGCAAAATAAACCACCTCTCCAGCAAAGGCATGCAACACATGAGGGTCCCTCTTCTACGCACATTACGAGTGTAGAGGTCATGCAGGATATCACCCAGAAGAGTAGGCACAAGATTGCGAGATAGGAAGATCTTAACCACATTCACATCTATGAAGGAATCTGGATTCGAGAAAAGAACCAAACCGTAGATAAGGAGAGCCAAGATATCTTCAAAAGCCTGAAAGTCCAAACTATCCCAGAATAGCTGAGCTTGATCTATCAGAAACTTAGCTAAGAAACCTTCAACCCCGCTTCGTGTCTCCCAGTTGGATATTACATCAGCCTGTGTCAGATGCAGAGCTGAAGCAATGTCTTCTGGTCTAGGAGTCTCTTCTAAACCTGTGAAAGGCATCTGCTACAGGATGGATATGCCTAATAAGTAAGAAAACTCTTCCAAGGTAGGAACTAGCTGATAATCCGGGAAGGTGAAGCAATGATGCACCAAATCGAAGAACTGGAAAAGCACACTCATCATCTGCTCATCAAACTTTGAGGTAACCAAGCTAAGAAGCTGACCATGTCTACTAATGAATGAAGAAGTATCAGAAACTTTTAAGACTAACTCTTTGAGTTGAGCAGGTATTTGCACAAAGTTAACTCAAATGGTGTTTCTGCGTATGGAAACCATAATCTGCAAAACAGAGCAAAGATAAATCCCCTCGGTCTTTGAAATGGTTAGTACAATGAAATATGCATGCTATGTTATGATGCATGATATCACGATAAAACAAACAACAGGTATAGCAGATAACAGGCATGGCAAAGGCAAACAAGTCACACAAAAGCCCTTAAGTTTAAGGCTTGCATGGGGTCTAGGTATTACCCTCTTGAAGTTCAGTTGGTTTCAACCTGTACTAATAATAGTAACCGGGTTCTAGAGGTTCTCAATATCACTGACCATCCTCCATCGGTCATGGTTTCAACTCACACAATCTTTTCTTACGGCCAGAACTATCTCGAGAGTATGGTCTCAATGAGTGTGGTATCGAGTATCAACCAGTTCTCAGCTTTACACCGAGGCCGGCTATCTCACTAGTTCCTAATGGCCAAGTTGGTCGATTAAAGGTTCTAAGGTCAATTGATGATTAACGACACATATATCAGCCCCGTATTCTCCTCGTTTCTCCACAAGGGATACCAGTACCAACCAATGTGCCACATCAACGTAGCTACTGCTTTACCCGTATCGGTCTACGCCATACAGTTCCCTCACAGTTTATTGCTACTTACTTAAAAGGTGTCCCCAGATCCGGGTTAGGATCTATAGTAACCCCAAACAAAACCCTTAAAATTAAAGCAAACAAAGCAATCAAGAGAAGCAAATATGATGAACTAGATCCTAAGGTATACCCCACTTATAAAATTCCCCAGCATAGTCGCCAGTTCTGTGATACGGTGGCAGAACCAGACTATTTTAGGAAAAAATACTGGTTTGCATTTTGCGTTTGTGTTTGCAAAATGTCGCGGTAAGCAAGAGTCGCCACCGACTTTTATTTTATCCAACTGGAAAGGAAAAAAAGCATAGAAAAATTCCTTTTTTCGAGATTTTGAGTACGGGGGGTAGATTATAGAAAGGGAATGTATTAGCACCCTTTCTATCCGTGGTTTTCCACGGGCTCTTAGGTACTTGCTCATTTTTCAAATTGCTTGTGTGTGCTTGTCTTGAATATGTTTTACTTCGTGATAACCCTTGTATCAGTCCTCAAGGATGTGACGAAGTTGTTTTGGAAATTTGTTTTGAAAGTGTTTGTGTGAAAAGTTTTCATTGAGCAAGTACTTAAGATTCTACCTACTCGAAAAAAGATTGTTTGTTCTCATTTCCTTTAGATAGCGCTATCCTACCATTAAGGAGTAGGTAGCACCATCATTGGAGTTTTGAGGGTCAATTCGAAAGGGACGTACGATCACTAAAGCAATGTTAGGACGTCTTAGTAATAACCCTAGTGTCTTAAGATCATATTTGAGGCAATATTTCTGAGGCAACCTTTCCGAGGCAACATTTCTGAGGCAACATTTCCGAACGGGACATTTGATCTTTGTTTAGACAAGAGGGAAACCACTAAGACACCCTATACTTAATGATCATTTACCGAAGGCAACCAAAGTGAGAGTATACCCTAGGAGTGCGCATGTGCGAGTGATTTGATTTCAAGTTATTATCTTTGCACATTTAGGGTTTGCTAACCATTTTAAATTAACATACAGTCTTGTCATGCAATCCTATTATCATACATCTAACAGTTAATATTTTGCGAGAATTAAAATGCGAGAAATAAAAGCTACGCTATTACAAGGCTTCGGGGAGGGGGATTAATTACATAGCCAAAAACCCGTAAAACGATAAATAAAAGAAAATTCTAATTAAACTATTACATACCATGAGCAGTTACATTAATATTGTAAAAATAATAAATGCGTGCGACGAATCGAGAACGAGAGGAATTAGGGTTTTGACCTCGTCTAAACCTATTTTGAAAGAAAAAACATTTTTTTTATTTATTATTTTGAGAAAATAAGGTTTTTATTGAATAAATACAAACCTAATTACTAATTAATTTAAATTAAGAAAAATAATTAATTTGACATATTTTTGTATTTTCATTTAATTTGAGAAAAGAAATAAAAATTAAATCAAACAAACTCTAATTTTCTAATTTATTTTAAATTATTTATAAAAAGGTTAGAATTACCCTAAAATTAAATTTAACTAATTATTAAATTAAATTTGATAAAAATAAAACCTAAATCTAAATTTGTGAAATTGATTTTATGATTTTGTAAAAAAAAGAATTTAATTTATGTTAGAAAATAATTTAAACCAAATAAATAAATGAAAGAAATATAAGAAAATAAAGAAAATCGGTCTGGTTTTGTAGCAAGAGAGGGGGTGTCAATTGCATTTTCTGAGCCCAAAACTCCTTGGCCCATGTTGACTTTCCAAATCCCATGTTGCAAGCTTGACTAGCTTATAGTGGTCCTCCATATGATAGGCGTTGGATCTGGCATGCTGAAGATCTGGTGGTTGAAGGAAGATGGCCTATGGTAGACTCATTGCATGCGCGTATACCTGATCATGTAAAAGAAAATAATATTAACAAATATGGGGACCTGGGGATCGAACCCAGGCCCTTTGGCTTTTCACACTGCCAGCTGACTAGTTGAGTTGTGTTGGTTATTTGTACAAAGATCAGTAAACAATTATTATATTGAGAAAAAATGATATATTACAAACGCGTGAATTTTTGAATGGGCGAATCACAGGGTACCACGCTACCCTTCTTCTTCCTCCCTCTGTTGCTAAAAGTTCAGAACCTTTACCTACGGTCATCTGGGCGTAGGTATAAGCTTGTGTTTCTCCAAAATCTTATGCAAGCATCATAAATCAATACCAGTGGTACCAATCAACTCGTTGCAACCTCATGAGCATCATGGTACCACTTTCCATGGCCAATTTTTCCTGCAAGAAAAATCCCTAAAAATGAAACCTAAACCCTAATCATGGCAACTTTCTGTATGGTTAACAAAAATGCAATTAAGTGTTACCATTAGCTTGCAAATGTTTTAAGGATTCAGAATATATAAACAAATCATGCTAAGCGTTCCAGGATTATGATATGCGATTTCAAAAAAGCATGGAGGTCGTGGGATACTTACAGCGCGTATCTGGGCACAAAAATGCTTGCTAATGATTGGGATAGAGTCCTTGGATGTCCAGCAAACGAGTGGTGTTCCTGGAATAGCTTGAGGAAGCCTGAAATTGATAAAATAGTTTGCAACTTTTCTATGAAATTTTGAGATTTGTTCTTCTCCTTTCACGCCTCCAATTCCCCTGGTTTTTGATCTGCACTTGTCCTATATGTACCCTAGAATGAATTAGGTTACAAACTTGCTTCAAATCTTTCTCATTTAAGATGATTGAATCATGATTTGATTCTTATGTAAATCTTTCCAAATCAAGCCAAATCCAATCTTTTTGTGTCCAAATGAAGCTTGCACGATTTGATTCTCTTCCCAGCTGTATAAGAGACCTAAAATGCACAAAATCTCAAGGTTTGATTAGTTTTGATATTTTCATGATTTTATTTTGATTTTATTTAATTTAATTGAAATAAAAATCAAAATAAATGATAAAAATAAAACAAAGACAAGTGGTAAGGATCATGGGTCTTTGATCATGTTACAAACTCAATGCAAGCACAAAAGGTTGGGCCCATTTGAGAAAAATTGCAATTTTGGGCACATTTGACTTTTAGCAATTTTGCAAAAAGGGTCAACTTCACCAATGCGTACTCCTTCAATTTTGACCATAGAGATGTGTTCTTGGACTTTTTAGAAATATTAAGATGTCCTCTAAGCAAACCCTTTAGTCTCATCTCAATTGAATCTTCCATGTTTATGTGTGAAGCTTTGACAAAAAAGGTGTTTTTGTTGACCTTTCAAAATGACCTATAATGTGCAAATTCATATCTTCTTGTGAGTGCATATATTGAACTTTGGAGATGAGGATTAATTGTATGGAATCACATCCTCTTCAAAATGAGCTTTGGATGGGTCATTTTTGATAAAGTATGAGAAAGTTATGCTTGGTCAAAGTTGAGTTGACTTTTCCTACAAAACCCTAATTTAGCAACTTTTGGGTTTTGATGAATTGTGAGAAATCCTTGAGGAATCATGATCAACCCTTTATCAAATGATGAATAATACTTCAAAATGAGGATGTTGACCAAAAATATTGAAGTTTGACTGTATGTAGGACACAATTGACTTTTGCCCTAGCACAGTCGATTTTCAGCCCTTTGAGCAATTGACTGAGCACACTTCCTCTTCAAGGTTTGAAACTTGACATGGATGATCTTGAGAACATATTAGAACAATGGTGAGAATTTGGGACCCTTTGGACTCAAACATCTTGATGCAAAATGAAACCCTAATTTGAGGTAGACTGCCTTTAGGAGAGAGTTTGTCTGGTCAACTCTTGGACTTCCTTGGGCAATTTGAAGACCTTACTTGAAATGTATTGAGAAATATGGGAGGGAAAGTTTTGGGGTACAACAGGTTCTTAGCCAATTTCTTGTTTGAGAAAGCTCAAGATTGTTGGAATTCTTTGGACTTACAAGCTTTTGAAAAAATCTTGGCCCTTCTCATCTATGGGATGGTTTTGTTTCCAAACCCTGACCAACTTATAGATGTAAATGCTGTCAAAATCTTCATGTCCCACAATCCAATGCCTACTTTGTTGGGATATATCCTACACTATTTCCACTCTCGCACTATGAGGAAGAGAGGGATCCTCATGTGTTTCACTCCTCTCTTGGCTAGATGGTTTATTCACATCTTCCCCGGTCTGTGTTGAAGAATGGGCAAGGTTTGAGTTGGTCCCATAGGTTGAAAACGCTCAGACATTCAGATATTCATTGGTGTTCTCGATCCTTGGAGAACGTTACTATCATCGACCATTGTGGGGAATTCCCTAATGTCCCTTTGCTTGGAATTAAGGGAGGTATCACTTATAACTCTTGCTTAGCCTTACGACAGTTTGGTTATGCCCGAAGGGATGGTCCTCATGAGATGCTCATCCAAGGAGTGGTATTCGACTACGAGAGCGACGATCAAAGCTACCGTCAAAAGTTCATACGAGCTTGGAGAATGGTAAACAAAGTGGATAGTAACACGCTGGGACACAAGAATTCCATTCCCCTTGAGCCTTACCTTATGTGGGTACGAGCTCATGCTCAGAAACTTGTGATGCCTTATCCCTCCATCTTACCAGTTATCATGGAACCTGTGGTTGAAGGAGATGTCTCGTACACTGTCCTCCATCATGACATGCCTACTTCTCTTGAAGACTTGCAAAAGGGTTGGATTCAGCTAAAGGAGGAACGAGATACCTTCGAAGCTCAATTCTATGCTAGTGAGAAAAGGGTCTTGGAGCTTACAAAGTAGCTACATGAAGAGCAAAGCGTGAACGCCTACCTTGCGCCGAAGAGGATGCATTCGGTCTTTTTATCTTAGAGATTTATTTTGTAAGTCCAAGAGGCATGTTGTAGTCATTTTGAACTAATTAATGAAATTTGACGTTTGTTCATGCTTTGTCTATACAAATTTAAATTTCATAAATCATTGAAATCATTTGCATACACATCTTCCATGCATCATAACATAACAAGTATTCTATGACATGTTTCCTTATCTTTCTGCTGTTTATTTCAGATGGATGGATCTAGAGAAAACAGTGAAGGACCTTCAGGCACAAAAATATCAATTCCAAGAGACTCTACTGGCCCTAGCCAAGGGGCAACAAGATATGATGGCATTGCTGGTAGCTAAAAAGAAACCCAAGAGGAAAGCTCTGGTCAACATGGGTAAAAGGTTCAGAGAGCCAGTCCGTCAGATCCCGGTAGTGGAAGACTCTTCTGAGGAAGACGAGAATCAGATTGGAGAAGCTAGGAGCACCCAGGCTGGCTGTATCAATGATCAAGCGTATGATGATGATGATTATTTTGACGAGCAGTATCTTCCCGCCGATGTTAAGTACAAGCAGTTAGAAGACAAATTGAAGGCTGTTGAGATCCAAGCCATCCCCAGTTTAGATTTTGATGATTTGGGTTTGATCTTTGGGGTTGTTATTCCCCACAAATTCAAGATACCATTCTTTGCAAAGTACAATGGAGTTTTTCTGTCCAAAACTTCACCTGAAATCTTATATGCGCAAGATACAGCCGCACACCACTGATAAGAAACTCTGGGTTCACTTTTTTCAAGAAAGCTTGGCCGAAACGCAACTAGAGTGGTTTTACCAGTTTGATGGTTCCCGTATCAATACATGGGAAGACTTATCCACCGCTTTCTACCACCAGTACCAGTATAATTCTGACTTAGCATCGACAAGAGTTCAGTTGCAAGATATGACAATGGGTAAGGATGAAGGATTCAAAGAATACGCACAAATGTGGAGAGACCTTGCCAGTAGGGTTCAACCACCTTTGACTGATAGGGAGCACATTGACATGTTTGTGGGAACTTTGTCTAGTCCATTCTTTAACTTGTTAGTTGGATGTTCTTCTTCCGGTTTGACCAAGCCGATCTTCACCGATGAAAGGGTTGAAAGAGACATCAAAAGTGGGAAGATTTCCATGGCATCTACCTCCACCTCCAATCCTATAAAGAAACCTTTTACCGTAAAGAAAGAAATCAATGTTGCGTATGGGGCAAGGGCCCGTACCAAGAAGGATGAACGCCAATCTATTAACGTCGTCCGAATTTCCAATCCAACTCCTGCTCAAAGACCATCTGCTAATCATCAACGTTTTGAAACTCCGAGAAGAAAATTCACGAGGTTAGGCATGTCACTATCCCAAGGCTTACAACACTTACTAAAGGCTAATTTGGTGACATTGTGCAATCCTCTGGCAAATCCAGATACCTCTTCACTAAAGTATAATTCGAACGCTAAATGTGCATATCACTCAAGTAGTCCCGGGCATGAGACTAACCAATGTTAGGAACTGAAGAATAAAATTCAGGACTTGATCAATAACAAGACTATTGAATTTGATCCTCCTCCAACTCCGAATGTAATAACCGCACATATGCCAAACCATTGCAAGGGTGTCAATGTTGTTTAAGATACAGTTTTTGTTTCCTCTGTCGAAGACTTGAGTACTCCATTGAACATCATCAAAAAGAATCTATTGAAAGCCGGGATTTTCCCTGGCTGTGTGAAGGACTGTGTTTGCTGTGCCAAATAACTCAATGGATGCAGAGGACTGAAGGAAGGCATTCAATGCCTGATGGATAGCCACGAGATCCAATTTGAGAAGACTCTGCTTACCAAAAGTTTGACTAATAAATATGAAGATCTCTCCATTATAACCATCTAAAACAAACCTCTTAGGATTTCCTCCAAAGGTCCTATCAGGATTTCAAATGAACCAATTGTTGCTCCCCTAATAATTACCAATCCCGGACCAATTCCCTACTCTTCTAACAAAGCAGTGCCATGGAACTATGGTGATGAGGTGTTTTAGCATGGGATAAAACAAGACACCTGGATTGAAGAAGATAAAGTTGATGAAGTTGGTAACACAAATGGCTCAAGTAAGCTAACCCGCACCGGGAGAATCTTTTCACCCAACATCTCACCACCAGTTGCTACGAAGGCCCCTGTCCGCATCACTGCTGCTGGGCCAAGTACTGATACAAGAAGGAAAGAGAAGGTTGTTGAGCCTGTCGAGAAGGAAATACCCGCAAAGGACGTTGCTGATGGAGAACCTTCCGCTCGTGAAATGGATGAGATCTTAAAAATTATAAAAAGGAGCGACTTCAAGATTGTGGAGAAGTTGAGGCAAACCCCTTCCAAGATTTCTATGTTGTCTTTGATACTCTGTTTCGATGCTCATGCTCGGGCATTAATGAAATTCTTGAAGAAGGCTCATGTCCCTCATGAGAGCACAACTGACCAGTTTGAAAATTACGTGGCAAGCTTGACGACTGATAATGGTTTGGGGTTCTCAGATGCGGATCTGACACCGCTTGGGAAGAATCATAATAAAGCTCTGCACGTTTCTGTCGAGTGCAAGGGGACCACCCTAGCACATGTTCTGGTCGACATTAGCTCTTCTTTAAACGTGCTACCCAAAGGGGCGTTAGACCGTTTAGACTGTGAAGGTTTAGTCTTGAAACTAAGTGATATCATTGTGAGGGCTTTCGACGGGTCAAAAAGGACATTTCATGGAGAGGTGGATCTCCCTATCAAGGTAGGCTCAAAAAGTTTCAACTCTACCTTCTACATTATGGATATCCGTCCGCCTATTCCTATTTGTTGGGTCGCCCTTGGATCCATAGAGCTGGGGAAGTAACCTTATCTCTTCATCAAAAGCTCAAGTATTCGGTCAAAGGAAGAATTGTCACTATCTGTGGTGAGGAGGAGTTCATGGTAAGCCACCTCAACTCTTTCAAATATGTGGAGATGGATGGAGAGTTTATAGATACCCCGTGTCAAGCCTTTGAAGTTGTGCCACCAATGGTTGCTGCTACCAAATGTTCCTCTGATGTGTCCGAAGCTGTTAAGGTCGTGTCGAAGATGGTTTCATTCAAAGATGCTCGTGCTGCAGTTGAAGAAGGAAGTTGTGATACTTGGGGACAACTCCTCGAGATCCCATTCAAAGCAGACAAATTTAGTTTGGGTTTCACCATCAAGGCTCATAAGGAAGTGAGGCGCGCTCGTGCAGGGAAGCCCCCTCTCCGTATTGGAAGCCACGAAGTCAATGTTGTAGGTGATTCTGATGATGAGTGTGGATTTGAAGATTGGGTGTATCCTACTACAACGGAGCTCAACAATTGGCAAGCAAAGTACTTCGTTCCCATCTCCTTCATTGAGGAGTAATCACTTGTTTATTGCTTTCTTATTAATTCAAGAACATTTTGTCTGTAAAATTTAACAATGACTTTTAAGCCATGTGCCTGGCCCGGGGCACTTTGGTCAATTTGTCAAGGGTTTTATTTATGTTCATCTTATCATATGATCATTCAATACAAACCATTGGAATCTTTTGCATTCAAATCTTTGTGCTCATTGTCTTTCTTTTTCTTCAAATACATTTTTCAAAATAGCCATGTGTCTTACATGCACACACACACACACACTCTTGCAAGTCCTTATCCACTCTGGATCTTATTGCCAATGACTCTACTATTGTCGACTATGATTTCGAATATCCAGTTAACCAAGCCGAAGACGAAGGCGAGGAAGATTGTGAAATACCAGGAGAACTAGCCAGACTTCTATTACAAGAGGAAAACGATATTTAGCCACACGAAGATTCAGTTGAAGTCATCAATCTGGGTACCGAGACAGACAAGAAAGAAGTCAAGATCGACGCTAACCTGGAAAGCAGTGTCAAAAGCAGATTGGTTCAGATGTTGCATGATTATGTGGAAGTGTTTCCTTGGTCATATGAAGATATTCCAGGGTTGGATACCGATATTGTAGTTCATCATCTTCCGACAGAGAAAGATTGTCCTCCTGTCAAACAAAAAGTTCGTCGCATTAGGCCTGACATGTCTGAAAAAATAAAAGCTGAAGTAATGAAACAATTTGATGGAGGATTCCTAGCTGTGACATCTTACCCCCAATGGGTTGCAAATTTGGTGCCAGTACTTAAGAAAGACGGAAAAGTTTGCATGTGCGTAGATCATAGGGATCTGAATAGGGCAAGCCCCAAGGATGATTTCCCTCTACCTCATATTGATGTCTTGGTCGATAACACTGCTCAGTATAAAGTCTTATCTTTCATGGATGGTTTCTCCTACTATAATAAAATTAGGATGACTCCCGAAGACATGGAGAAGACCACTTTCGTTATGCAATGGGGCATCTTTTTCTACAAGGTCATGTCGTTCGGATTGAAGAATGTAGGGGCAACATATCAGAGGGCTATGGTAGCTTTGTTTCATGATATGATTCATCATGAAATAGAGGTATATGTGGATGATATGATTGCCAGATCATAAATTAAGGAGGAACATCTCGATCACCTGTACAAGCTATTCGAGAGGCTGAAAAAGTACAAGTTGAGGTTGATCCCTAATAAGTGCACATTCGGAGTACAATCTGGAAAGCTTTTAGGTTTTGTTGTTAGTGGTAAAGGCATCAAAGTCGATCCTGTCATGGTAAAGGCCATCCAAGAAATGCCAGTCCCCCATTCTGAAAAGGAAGTTAGAGGATTCTTGGGTCGTCTTAACTACATCGCCCGCTTCATATCTCACTTGACTGCTACTTGTGAGCCAATCTTTAAACTCTTGAAGAAAGATCAAGTAGTCAGATGGAATGATGAATGCCAAGTTGACTTCGACAAAATCAAAGAATAACTGCAAGAACCTCTTATTCTCATGCCTCCAGTTGAAGGAATACCCTTGATCATGTACTTGACAGTGCTAGAGAACTCTATGGGGTGTGTTTTGGGCCAACATGACGAGTCTGGCCGAAAAGAGCATGCTATTTACTACCTGAGCAAAAAGTTTACAGACTGTGAAACCAGATATTCACTGCTCGAGAAAACTTGTTGCGCTCTGGCATGGGTTGTTCTCCGACTAAGACAGTACATGTTGACTCATACCACTCTGTTGATTTCTAAGATGGACGCAATCAAGTACATCTTCGAGAAGCCTACTCTTTCCGGACGGATAGCTAGATGGAAAATGATCTTGACTGAGTACAACATTTAATACACAATGAAAAAGGCCATCAAAGAAAGCGTACTAGAAGATAATTTGTCCCATCGAGCTATTGATGATTATCAGTCTATGAACTTTGACTTCCCGAATGAGAACAATATGCTAGTGACCGACTGCGCAAAACCTGGACTGTATGACGGACCTGAACAAGGATCCCGATGGACTATGGTCTTCGATGGGGCTTCCAACGCCTTGGGTAATAGAATTTGGTGCTATGATCATATCCCTTTAAGGTTGCCACACTCCTTTCACTTCCAGATTATGCTTCGATTGCACGAAAAACATGGATGAGTACAAAGCGTGCATTTTGGGTCTGAAGGCTGCTATTGATTTGAGGATCAAGCATTTGAATGTGTTTGGGGATTCCACTATAGTGATTAGCCAAGTAAAAGGATATTGGGATACTAAACACCCTAATCTCATCCCTTACAAGGAACTCATGCTATCTCTGATTCCTTACTTCGAATAAATCACCTTTGAACACTTCCCTAGGGAAGAAAATCAGTTACCCGATGCTTTGGCCACCGTGTCTTCAATGTTCAAGGTCAGATGGGACAATGAAGCTCCTATGATTACCATTAAGTGATTCAACGAACCTGTACACTACTGTGAGTTTGACACGGATACAGAAAAGCCATGGTACCATGAGGTGAAGAGATACCTTGAAGCACAAGAGTACCCTGAGGGAGCATCCATCAATGACAGAAAGTTCTTACGAAGATTTTCAGCTAAATTCTTCCTAAGTAATGGAATATTGTACAAGCGCAACCATGACTCTACTCTACTCCTATGTGTGGACAAGAAGGAGGCAGAGGAAATTATGGATGCCATGCACGATGGTCTCTTTAGGACTCACTCAAGCGGACATACCATGGCCAAGAAGATCCTAAGAGCTGGTTACTATTGGTCAACGATGGAGACTGATTACCATTAACATTCAAGAAATTGTCACAATTGCCAAATCTATGCTGACAAGGTCCATGTGCCTTCTATCCCTCTGAACGTCATGACCGCTCCGTGGCCATTTGCAATGTGGGGCATTGACATGATTGGAGAAATCAAACCCACTGCTTCCAATGGACATCGCTTCATTCTGGTCGCTATTGATTATTTCACCAAATGGGTCAAAGTCGCTTCATTTGCCTCAGTCTCAAAGAATGTGGTAGCCAGATTCATCAAACATAACCTCATATGCCGCTATGGTATCCCCGAAAGGATCATCACCGACTATGGGACTAACCTCAACAATGCTATGATTACCAAACTTTGCACTCAGTTCAAAATCAAGCATCACAATTCTTCTCCTTATAGACCTAAAATGAATGGCGCAATCGAAGTGGCCAACAAAAACATTAAGAAAATTGTGCAAAAGATGGTAGTAACATACAAGTATTGGCATGAGATGTTACCATTTGCTCTTCATGGCTACCGTACTTCAGCTAGAACATCAACTGGGGAAACTCCCTTTTCTTTGGTCTATGGCATGGAAGCTGTTTTTCCAGTGGAAGTTCAGATTCCCTCACTAAGGATAATGAATAAAGCAGGCCTAGGCGAAAACGAGTGGATTCAGACAATATTGGATCAGTTGAACTGATCGATAAGAAGCGATTGGCTGCTGTTTGTCATGGCCAGACGTACCAAAAACGCATGATCAAGGCTTTCAACAAAAAGATTAAGCCTCAAGTATATCAAGCTGGTGACGTAGTGATAAAGCGCATCATTCTGCCACAAGGCGACCCCAGAGGAAAATGGACTCCCACCTACGAAGGGTCATTTGTTGTCAAGAGAGTGTTCTCTGGTGGTGCCATGATGCTGACTACCATGGATGGTGAAGACTTCCCACATCCTATGAACGCGAACATAGTTAAAAAATAGTACGCATAAGAGACCCGCTAGGTTGACACACCTAGGCAAAAATAAGGGCATCCCGGTAAACCAAAAGGTTTGGGCAAAAATTAGGGATATATGCAAAATATTATACACCCGGCAAGTTGAAAACCCGAAAGGGAGACTTAGGAAAAAATGGGTATCCCGGTGGGATGAAAACCCGAAAGGACGGTCCAGGCAAAAGTTTAGGATTAAAAGTGTATGACTATGTCCCGTGGAATCACCACAATCGACTTTATTACCAAGGTCTGAGTTCAAACGGTCCAAGATCAATCCAATCAACTTCTGTCAACGGCAAGGGGCATTCGAAGACATTGGGGCAATAGTAGAGTTGGAACGCAATGAGATCATTTCCATATGGCTATTTGTTTTGCTTTCAATTCTTGTTTTCCTTTTGAAGATTTCCTATTACTAGGATCTCCGTCTCTTTGTACAAAAAACGCATATTCATGGGCAAAATATCAATATAAATATACTTTGAAGTGCAAACTTCTTGTTTTGTTTTGAATGCAAAGTTGTCCAATGACTAAAATTGAACGAACATATGCATGTGAACATAATTGAAACTATTTGGCACATGTGTCCTACTAAGCAGCATAAAACATCTCTTTAATGCAGTTAGAATATCCCCCACAGAGTTATTTCATTAGCATTATCCTCACAAGACAGCTACAATAAACCTTTTCTCTCAACAGAGTTACCCACAAAGTCTCTTTGCATAGGTTGATCTCCAACCAGAGTCTCAATCTCTTGGCAGCTCTCTCCCCAGCTAAGTTGATCCTGCAAGAAGAAGCCTTGTGGATCTCTTCCTAAAAAGAACTCACATTGTCAGCAGTTCATCAAGTATTCATCAACAGTGTTTATTTCCCCAACAGGGTTTATTTCCCCAACATACAATAATCAACAAATAGAAAAATTCCCCCGACATAGTCTCTCCTCCCCAGCCAAGTCTGTCTGCCTCGGCTGAGTCTATCCTCTCCAGCATGAGTTTTCCTTTTAGACTATTACAAATCATAGGGCAACAACTCATAATCCCTAGTAAATTCGTCAACAAAA
The DNA here is from genome assembly GCA_948472305.1 of Vicia faba. Lineage (NCBI taxonomy): Eukaryota > Viridiplantae > Streptophyta > Magnoliopsida > Fabales > Fabaceae > Vicia > Vicia faba. The sequence goes on along the minus strand of OX451737.1, from coordinate 76,356,092 downwards.
CCTTTACTATCTCTAAAAGATACTATGAAGCATGGACCCGACCAGATATTAATACAATTTTCAAGCTACTATGAAGCTTGGACCCGACCAGATAATAATGTAACCTTTCAAATACTATGAAGCCTGGACCCGACCAGATAATAGTACAACTTTCAAATACTATGAAACCTGGACCCAACCAGATAATAGTTTAACTCCTCAATATATTGAAGAACCTGGACTCAACCAGACCATGGTTTAACTTCTTTTTCCCAGTAGAGTTTGCCTCTACCCCAACAAGTTACTGTGAAGCCTAGATCTGACCAAATATCAATTCAACTTCATCTTTTTAAGAAAGTTATTGTGAAGTCTGGACCTGACCAGATATCAATTCCCCTCAGAAGCTCGTTGTGAAACCTGGAATCCAACCAGATAACAACTAAGCTTCAAGCAAGTTACTATAAAGCCTGAATCCGACCAGATACCAGTTCAACCTTATGTCTTCAGACAAGTTTATTATGAAGCTTGGACCCGACCAAATAGAAATTAACTTCATCCACCTCAAAATCTGTAAAACCCGGACCCGACCATATATCAGTTTAACTTCTTCTATTCTAGGAAATTATCGTGAAGCCTGGACCCGACCAGATAACAACTAGCTAGAATCCCCCGCGAATCACTATGAAGCCTGGACCCGACCAGATAATAGCATAACTTTTCAAAAACAAAACCATGAAGCCTGGACCCGACCAGATATTAGCTACCACTTCAAGTTATTATGAAGCCTCGACCCGACCAGATAACAGTTCAAGTTCAAGAAATTTTCCGCGAAGCCTGGAATCCGACCAGATAACAGTTAATTTATTCTTCCCCAGTAAGTTACCGTGAAACCTGGAATCCGACCAGATAGCAGTTGACTTCCTTATCCTCAGCAAATTATTGTGAATCCTGGACTCGACCAGATAACAACTAACATTCAAGAGATATTCCCCAGTGAAAACATTCTTTTAACAAAGTTTGAAGATATGTATATTCTTCATCCTCAACAGCAATCTGGGATTCCGCTTCCCAGAACTCCTCAACAGTAGTCAGGGATTTATTTTCTCAGACAAATATGAGTCCCACATTCATACATCATAGCATATACATAAGAAATGCATTTATCATGATCTCATTCATCTAGTGAACATCACACATACATTTGGATTTAACTAACCCCTTTTTTTCCACAGGTAAAACATCAAGTTTTAGTATAAATCGACTAAATATGTATGCTGATACTTCTTCCAGTATTTACCATCATTCCTCCAAATGGCATCTATAAGCCCATTCCTAATACATCTTCGAGAGCAAATTTCTGGGCACTCCAGTGTTCAATCATCTTCCACCATCAAGTCACGAATGGCGGATCCGCCAATCTAACTCTTCAGGTGTAAGAAGATTGAACAGGGGAAGCTGTTGCACCCCAAAATTTTCCCTCTAATTTCTCAAGTAATCTCTTATAAGATCTCCATGGATTCAAAACTACACAAGGTTTGATCAGCTCAAGACACCTCCTCAGCACTGATGACTCAAATTAGGGTTTGAGTTTGCACAAGGAAAAATGGACTTTTAATTCCCCATTTGACTTACATGGATCATTTTGGACCCTCAATATTACTCATGTCAAGTTTCATGTCTTGGATCACATTTTTGCTCAGTCAATTAATCAGTTGACCTAAAATCAACTGTATTGGGGAAAAGTCAACTATGGTCAATTTACAGTCAAACTTCATAATTTTTTATCCATATCAACATAATAAACTCATATATGTCATTTGATCAAGTTTGGATCATAATTCCTCAAGAAATTTGATCAGATCATCAAAAGGGCAAAATGGTCAAAATTAGGGTTTTGACTAAGAAGGTGCAATTTTTGAGTTTTGACCTAATCAATGACTTATTTGTTCAAGGCATGATCTCAAGGATTCAAATGTTTCATTTTGACCTAATGGCATGGCTCAAAAAATTCCTCAAATTAAATTGATTGATAGTTGAATTTTAGTCAACTGATGAAAAGTCAACTGTACACTGAAAAGTCAAACTTTGACTTTTTGATCAAAGTCAAGTTTCAAAGATTACAATTCATCAATACATGTCAAAATATTAAACTTGTTCATTAAGAAATCAAAAAGTCAAGATTTCATTTTGAAAAGTCAAAATTTCTAAACTTAGAATTTTTTGTGTTGGAAATTCACTTTTTTCCCCACAACTTTGAGCCAAATTTACACTATGATGCAAGATGATTCAAAGGAAACTTATAACATGAAAGTTGTAGATCTCAATGAGATCTAAAACATTGTAGAGCATAACTTTTCCTAGAAATTCTTGGATTTCAATTTATGATTTTGTGAATACATGCTCATGACACTTAAAGACTTAGTGAAATTTTGCCCTAGTTTAAGCAGGATTTTGACCTAACTTTATGGCAATTTTTCACATAGTTCCGATTTGAATTTTCAAAAATTCCCAACATTAAGGTTGTAGAGGATGTTACAAGCTTTCCAAAATGTTCAAGAACTCATTGAGATCATATTTAAGCTAAGATAATCGAATCCATGAAGTTAGGGTTTCATTCTTGTATTACAATTCAATTTTGTGATGAACACTTGATCCAATCTTCAAGCATGTTGTACAAATCTCACTTTTTAGTCTTCTAACTTGCATTTCACTCCATAATTAAATGTCTACATAGCTGTTAGAAGCTTTAATCCAAGCATTCAATGCATTGCCCATGCTTAATACCATTTTAGGAAGAAAGACAATATTGCCATTTTTGAAACATGGCTTTTATGCACAAAGTTAATTCTTAAGCCTCTCACTTGTAAGTATAAGAGTGCGCCTAAGAGGGTGGGGGGGGGGGGGGAGGGGTGAATTAGGTACTTTAAAACTTTTTTGGTTTTAGTGATGATGGATATTATTTTTCTGGTTTAGTGCATGAGTTTACAAATGTGTTTCTTTCTTTTCTTGTTTATGACTAGTGATGTAAGCGGTAAATGCAGAAAAGTAAAGAACACAAAGATGTATCCTGGTTCCCCTTACAGTCCGAGAGTACTCCAGTCCCCTTTCAACATAAAAGAGATTTCCTTATTGTTAGATCTTTAGACAAGACACCATAATCCTTCTATATAAGACTCTAACCAATAAAACCACCAAGAACAATCCTCTTGGATTTTCACTATGTCAACAATGAGAACAATTCTCTCAAAGTGACTTTACTTGTATCCAACAATCCTGGAAAAATAAGATTTATAAAACCACTTAAACTTATTTCCAACAATCCTGAAAAATAAGCAAGTATATATCAATATTTGATTTGAGTGAGTTTGAGTAGCAATGATCACTTTGAGTGATTTAATCAATAAATTTATCTTCTCTACTCAAAGTTTTCTGGTTAACAATATATGAAAGTGTGCAGAAAACTTGTGTATGAAAATGTATAACAGCTTGAGTTTGTTTTTTGAAAATTCAGAAAATATGATTGGAAGAGGTACTTAAAATGATTTTGAAAATGAGTATTTATATGTTCATAGCACCCTTTTATAACAGCATAAAATTATGTAAATGAATCATGAACAATTGACAAGATTGAGTGAAAGGTTTCCATGAATTGGTGTTATGAACAGGCATGTGTGTGATCGGTGGAAATAGAACTGACTGTTTAAAGCTGGATCGCGTATGTCGCGGTAAGCAAGAGTCGCCACCGTCTTTTATGTTCTCCAACATGGAAAGGACAAAAGCACAACAAAATTCCTTATGAGAATGTTTCTCGGTTCCGGAGGTAGATTTATAGAAAGGGAAGGTGTTAGCACCCTTTCTATCCGTGGTTATCCACGGGCTCTTAGGTACTTGCTCTTATGTTTTCAAAATATGTTTGCTTTTCAAATGTGAGTGGGTTTGAAAAAAGTTTCGTTTGAAAGATTTCTAAGTGACTCTTGTATCTGTCCTCAAGAGTGTATGAAAAATTCGTTTTGAAAACTTTTGAAAGTGTCAGTGTGAAAATATGTTTTGTTTGTTTTTGAAGAGAGCAAGTACCCATGAGTCATCCACCTACCCTAAGGAATTAGGCTGTGTAAGAGTCCTTAATGTAGTGCCATCCCACCATTGAGAGGTAGGTAGCACCACCGTTAAAGGTGTTCGGGTCAATTCGATTGAGGGACAGTGTGGTCACCGAAGCAATAGTAGGACACCTTAGAAGTAACCCTAATGTCCTAGATCCTTTTTAATCCGAGGCAACCATTTCGAGGCAACTGGATCTTAGACATAAGGGCGACCTCTAAAACACCCTATACTTGACGACCACTTTCGAGGCAACGAGTGAGGCGTACCCTAGAAGTGGCATGTGCTTTGTGTGTTGTTTTCGGGTTAACATTTATCTTTGATCATGCAATTGTGAGCTACGAGTTGTTTTTAATTATCATACATTCTTTCATGCAATTTAACAATTAGGAGTGCGGAAAATAAAATACGGAAAGGTAAAAGCTACGCTATTACAAGGCGCGGGTCTATACATCGCCAAAAAAAACAAAGACCCGTTTTGATAAAGTGCGGAAAGTAAAGAAAGCGGTAAACTTAATTACTATTACACTCTTGGAAGCAGTTACATAATAATCAAATAAATAATAATCATGCGCGAAAAGAAATTTAACCAAGACGTCCTATGGTTTTTGACCCTTTTGAGAAATTATGAGTTTTTTTTGTCTTTTGCTTTTAATTAAAATTAAACCTAATTATTTAATTAATTATTTACAAGAAAGATGTTTTTTGTATTTAATGAAAAAAAGGAAATTAAAGGTCAATAACCCTAGTTCTAAGTTTATTTTAATTATTAATAAAAAATGTCAAAGTTAACCTAATTTATTAAATTAATTAATTTACATTTTTATTTACGAAAATAGTAATAATTAATAAATAATAATAATGGTAATTAAAAAAATATGAATGAAAATGCCAAACCCTAATTCTACATAATTTTTATTTATTGAGAAAAAGATTAAAATTTAAACCTAAATTAAACTAAGTTAATTGTTAATATTTATTTACAAAATTAATAGTTAATAGTAAATTTAATAAACAATAAAAAAATATTTACAATTTTATGATTTCTGATTTTATTAGGAAAAATTAATTTGTTGTGAATTAATAATAATAATTATAACAATTAAAAGAATTAAAAGAAAAGAAAATAAAATTGCAAACCAATGGGGTGTGTTGGCCCAAAGAGAGGTTTTTTTGTTGAATTCTGGCCCATTAAAACTCCAAGCCACGTTGACTTTCATGATCAAATGCTTGCTGGCTGACTGGGGAGTATCATGGACTTCATCTCCTGGCCACTGGATGGATGCTGAGAGACACATGGCGCCTCACTGGTTGACGTGCATGGTAGAACATTGGACATATGTTGCATTGGATTGTATTAGAAAAAATATGAAGAATTATATGGGGGACCTGGGAATCGAACCCAGGTCCCAGTACTCCTTGCCTTAGTGCCTTTGCCAGTTGGACTATGATGCGCGTTTGTTAATCTAATGGACAACAAATATTATATACAAAAAACAAACATTATGACATAAAACAAAAATAACGCGCGCCATATTTGAATATCCCAACCACATGTTGCCACGTCCTTCGTCTTCATCCTGAACCCTGTAAAAAGAAAGCAATTAGCGGGGGTTTTAAACCCCCACAAACTGGAAACATCAAAAATAGCGATTAGGCACACAAGCAATATAAAAAGGGCGCGAGGGTTGGGTTGAATTCGTCTGGCCTTGACGAATTCAACCATGCACGTTTCAAGGTCCAATTGTTCTGTATGTGCAAAGCCCTAATTTAACAGCTTCGAAACCCTAGATGTCTCCCATGGTGGTTTTCGATTCAGAGTGCTACAATCAAATTGGATTATACCAATAGCTTCAGAATGTCCCTATTAACATAAATCAATCCAAAAAAATGGTTAAAAACGCATGAATCATGATATGCAATTATGGAAAAATGTCCAAACCGTGGGACTTGTATTCTTTGATTCTTTGAGCTATGAAGCTGGAAATTGGCCTGGAAGTTAGAAAACAGTTTTGAATTTTTTCACTTTTTTTCAATATTGCATATGGTATTCTTGCAGCAGTTTTCACGTGTAGGGATTCAGGGTTTGCTTCAGTACATATAGCACAATAGAATTAGGGTAAATCTTGGACCAACAATCCATTGCATTCATGTTTTGCATCCTTGATTTTCAATCAAATCTTTTCCATATTTTTGATTGGTAAAGCTTGCCAAAATTGGATGATTTTGCCTCTTTGATTGGGAAACGAGATTTCCAGCTTGCCCTGATCAGATTTGCTTCACAAAAGATCTAAAAACCATATCTTTTGAATTTTCCTACAATTAAAATTAATTAAATGAATTAATATTAATAAAAATTCAATTAATTAATTAAAAATAAGAAAATAAATCATTTTAAGTTCAATGGGTCGTGCATAGGCCTTGGGAAAAGATTCAAGAAGGAATTTGAGGCCCATTAGCAAAAATGAAGTGTTTTAGGCAAAGTTGACTTTTGAAAGTTCCCAAAAATTTCCCAACTTATCCAATGCATATCTTGCTCAATTTTGAAGCTATGAACATGTTCTTGGACATTTTGGAAAGGTCTTGAAGTCCTCTAACCAATGCCTTTAGTCCCATGTCATTTTGATTTACCAATCTCAAGTTATGGTCTTTGACTTAAAGTGCCTTTTTGTTGACTTTTGAAATTGACCTATAATGTAGAAATTGATAACTTTTTGTGAGAGCATTTCTTGGACTTGGAGTGTGAAGGTGAGTTGTAGGAAATATAATCCCATTCAAAATGAGAATTGGATGGGATTTTTCTGATGAACCATGAAAAAGTTATGCCTTGGTCAAGTTACAGTTGACTTTTCAACTGTCCAAAAATAGAAACTTTTGATTCTTGAGACTTTTTGAGCCATGCTTGTGGAATCATGATCAAGACTTGATCAAATGATGATTGTGGCTTCAAAATAAGATGTTGACCAAATTTTTTGACTTTTGACTGTCAATTGACCATTTTACCCCTGTAGTTGACTGTGAAGCAATTAGGGCTTTTGACTGTGCAACTTGATGTTGTGAGTTTTGAAACTTGACATATGGATTTTTGACAATGTATATAGGCATACGGAATTTGATTGGACCCTTGAAAACCTCAATTTCTTTGCAAGAACCAAAACCCTAATTTTGACTGTGTTAGGAGACAATTGGACTGTGCAACCCTTGAGAGATTTTGAACCATTTGGAGATTGATCTTGACAAATCTTGAAGAATATGGGAGGGCAAATTTTTGGGTACAACAGTTGCCCCTGTTCAATCTTCTTAGACCTGAGGATGTAGATTGGCTTGCGTGCCTTCGTGATCCGAAGGTGGAAGATGATTGAACACTAAAGTTCCCAGAAATTTGCACTCACATAGTAGAATGTCAGCAGTGTGATGGCGGGAATGGGCTTACAGATGCCATTTGGAGAGATGGTGGATAGGAGGATGGGCTTATAGATGCCATCTGGAGATATGACCGAACCTTGTCGGGAATGGGCTTATAGATGCCATTTGGAAATGTGGTGGATAGTTGTGGAGATGGGCTTATAGATGCCATTTGAAGGTGTCGATCGCGTAAGACATTCCTTAGCGAGAACTTGCGTACCTGAGAAAGAAAAATAATTACCTGGCCTGTTACAGGGGTTGATCTTCAAACTCTTCAGACGTAGATATGCCCTGGCTGGATACAGGTATCGAATCTCTAAACTCTTCATGTAGATATGCCCTGGCTGGATACAGGTATCGAGTCTACAATCAGTTACTCACAGATGTGCCCTGGCTAGATACAGGAATCGAATCTGGAATTAATCGTCAACAGATATGCCCTGGCTGGATACAGGAATCGAATCTTCAAACTCTTCAGACGTGCCCTGGCTAGATACAGGAATCGAATCTGGAATTAGTCGTCAACAGATATGCCCTGGCTGGATACAGGAATCAAATCTTCAAACTCTTCAGACGTGCCCTGGCTGGATACAGGAATCGAATCTGGAATTAGTCGTCAACAGATATGCCCTTGCTGGATACAGGAATCGAATCGTCAAACTCTTCAGACGTGCCCTGGCTGGATACAGGAATCGAATCTGGAATTAGTCGTCAACAGATATGCCCTGGCTAGATACAGGAATCGAATCTTCAAACTCTTCAGACGTGCCCTGGCTGGATACAGGAATCGAGTCTGGAATTTCTTCATGCAGATATGCCCTAGCTAGATACAGGTATCGAATCCACAAGTAATCACTCACAGATATGCCCTGGCTAGATACAGGTATCGAATCCGGAATTGCGACAGTTGATAGTAATCATCTTTGTATTGACCTTTTTCCTGAAAAGGAAAAACATTAGTTGTATGCAATGTCATGATGTATGAAATGCGTGATGTTCTCAAAATAAATGAGATTGTATGTTCATGATGCATATGTGAATGCTATAATGTATGAAGATGTGATGTTTATGAATGTATTTTCGTCTAGGAAAATAAATCCTTGACGGATGTCGGGAAGTCAAATCCTGGGCTGATGTTTGAAGAGGAGAGTTCTTCGTTTCCGCTGGGGATGATGATTGCAAGAATAAACTGGTAGGAGAAGATGACTCCGTTGAGGAATAAACTTTGCTGTAGAGATTACTCTGCGGGGAATACTCTGTGGGAAGAGATACTTCGCTGAGGTTTTGATGATAACTCCGCTGGGGATTCCGTTGATAAGCTCTGTTGGATGATTTAATGAACTCTGCTGGGGGATAGGAAGAACTTTGTCGGGGACGATCTTTCCGTGGTAATTAGCTGAGGATAACCCAGTTATAAGTTCTGGTGAGGAATAACCTTTTTAATAAAGCCGGGGAGAGGCGCTCGTATCCTGCAGGTGATAAGCTTCCAGAATCTACTGGGGATAAGCTTCCTACTAGGGAGATTGATTCAACTCTCCTGGGGAATCTTTTGAATTGTACTGGGGAATGGCTCCACTGGGGTGTCTGGTATTCCACCGGGGAAAAATCTTATATTAAGACTGTCGGGGATGCTTGCTTAGGAACATCTGTATACTCCGCTGGAGAATGTTGAGATTTTCTGGGGATACCAACTTCCTTAAGGCTGCCAGTAGCCTAACTCTGCCTGGGGCGAGTGTTGCTGACTTGCTAGGGATGCTGTGCCTTTTCGGGGCTGATGGGAGACCAACTGCTTGGGAGAGTATTGCTGAGGTGTGCCTTTTCAGGTTTTCGACTTGCCGGGTGTACAGATTTTTTCATTTCATCCCTTATTTTTGCCCGAACCCTTTTGGTTCGCCGGGAAGCCCTTATTTTTGCCTAGGTGCGTCAACCTAACGGGTCTTTTGTTCACGCGTAGTATCTTTTTACTATGTCTGCATTGGCGGGGTGAGGAAGGTCGTCACCATCCATGGTGGTTTGAATCATAGCTCCTCCCGAGAAGATATGTTTAACCATAAATGGCCCTTCGTATGTGGGGGTCCATTTGCCCCCGGGATCACTTTGAGGAAGAGTGATGTGCTTGATTACCAGGTCCCCAACTTGATACTCTTGTGGTCTGACTTTCTTGTTAAATGCCCTGATCATCCGTTTTTGATACGTTTGACCATGACAAATAGCAGTGAGTCTCTTTTCGTCAATTAGGTTTAACTGATCAAGTCGAGTCTGGATCCAGTCATCTTCGCTCAAGCCTGCATCCTTCATTATCCGGAGAGAGGGTATCTGGACTTCAATCGGCTAGACTGCCTCCATGCCATAGACCAAGGAAAAGGGAGTTGCCCCGGTTGACGTTCTTGCTGAGGTACGGTACCCATGAAGAGCAAACAGTAACATCTCGTGCCAATCTTTATAGGTCACTGTCATCTTCTGCACAATCTTTTTGATATTCTTATTAGCTGCCTCTACAGCCCCATTCATCTTCGGCCGATAAGGAGAAGAGTTGTGGTGTTGTATCTTGAATTGCTCGCAGAGCTCAATGATCATCTTGTTATTGAGATTGGTACCATTGTCCGTAATGATCCTCTCAGGGACACCGTAGCGACAGATCAGGTTATGTCTAATGAACCGTGCCACGACATTCTTGGTTACCGTAGCGTAGGAAGCTGCTTCAACCCACTTTGTAAAGTAATCGATCGCCACCAGGATGAAGTGATGCCCGTTGGATGCCGTAGGTTTGATCTCGCCGATCATATCAATGCCCCACATTGCAAAAGGCCAAGGTGCAGTCAAGACATTCAGAGGGACTGGGGGAACGTGCACCTTATCAGCATAGATATGGCACTTATGACATGTCCGAGAATGTTGGTAACAGTCGGCTTCCATTGTGGACCAGAAATATCCTGCCCAAAGGATTTTCTTTGCCATGGTGTGTCCACTGGAATGCATTCCGAAGGTACCTTCATGCAGCTCTGCCATAATTCTTTCTACTTCAGTCTTATCCACACAACGCAGTAAGGTTGAATCATGGTTTCGCTTGTAGAGAATGTCATTGCTGAGGAAGAACTTTGCTGCGAACCTTCTCAGAAACTTCTTGTCGTTAACGGATGCACCCTCGGGGTATTCTTGAGCTTCCAAGTACCTCTTCACTTCATGATACCAAGGTTTTTCAGTTACCTCTTCAGCCTCAAGATCACATCAATATGCAGGTTCATCCAATTTCCAAATAATGATCCGGGGAGCCTCGTTATCCCATTTGACTTTGAACATTGAAGACATCGTAGCCAGCGCGTCCGCCAACTGATTCTCCTCTCTTGGGAAGTGTTCAAAAGTTATCTCCGTGAAATGGGGGATCAATGTCAACACACATTCTTTGTAAGGAATAAGGTTTGGGTGTTTTGTATCCCACTCGCCTTTGATCTGATTGATCACGAGAGCGGAATCTCCGAAGACACTCAGAAACTTGATCCTTAGGTCAATTGCAGCTTGAAGACCCATGATGCATGCCTCATACTCTGCCATGTTGTTGGTGCAGTTGAAGCATAGCCGGGAAGTAAGTGGAGTATGAGTGCCTTTTGGGGATATGATCACAGCGCCGATACCGTTACCCAAAGCGTTGGAGGCTCCGTCAAAGTGCATAGACCATCGGGATCCTTCCTCAGGTCCTTCATCCGGTCCAGGTACTTCACAATCAGTCACTACCATGATGTTCTCGTCAGGAAATTCAAAGTTCATTGACTGGTAATTGTCTACTGCCTGGTATGCCAAATGGTCTGCCAATACACTTCCTTTGATTGCTTTCTGAGTCGTGTACTGGATGTCGTATTCCGTCAAGATCATCTGCCATCTTGCTATTCTTTCGGATAAGGCGGGCTTTTCGAATATGTACTTGATTGGATCCATTTTTGAAATTAACAGAGTAGTGTGAGTCAACATATACTGTCTCAGCCGGCGAGCAGCCCATACCAAAGCGCAGCAAGTTTTCTCGAGCAGTGAGTATCGGGTCTCACAGTCGGTAAACTTTTTTCTAAGGTAATAAATGGCATGCTCTTTTCGGCCAGACTCGTCATGCTGCCCCAGCACACACCCCATTGAGCTGTCAAGTACTGTCAAGTATAGTATTAGAGGTCTCCCCTCAACCGGTGGCATAAGAATGGGTGGTTGTTGGAGATACTTTTTGATTCTGTCGAAAGCGGCCTGACATTCATCATTCCAACGTACTACTTGATCTTTCTTCAGTAGCTTAAAGATTGGTTCACAGGTAGCAGTTAGATGCGAGATGAATCGGGCAATGTAGTTCAGCCGTCCTAGAAAGCCTCTGACTTCTTTTTCTATTTTGGGAACTGGCATCTCTTGTATGGCTTTTACTTTGGCAGGGTCCACTTGAATACCTTTGTCACTCACGACGAAGCCTAGCAATTTTCCAGATCTTACCCCAAATGTGCATTTGTTTGGATTCAATCTTAACTTGTACAACTTTAACCGGTCAAACAACTTCTGTAGATGGCCAAGGTGTTCCTCCTCAGTTTGAGACCTTGCAATCATATCATCGACGTATACTTCAATCTCATGGTGGATCATGTCATGAAATAAAGCAACCATGGCACGTTGGTAGGTTGCCCCATCATTTTTCAACCCGAAAGGCATGACCTTGTAGCAGAAGGTGCCCCACTGAGTAACAAAGGTAGTCTTTTCCATATCTTCAGGAGCCATTTTGATCTGATTATAACCTGAAAAGCCATCCATGAAGGAGAACACCTTATGCTGAGCAGTATTGTCAACCAGAACGTCGATGTGAGGCAGGGGGAAGTCATCCTTGGGGCTCGCCCTGTTCAAATCCCTGTAATCAACACACATTCTTACCTTACCATCTTTCTTCGGCACCAGAACCACGTTGGCAACCCACTGGGGGTAGGAAGTCACTTCTAGAAACCCGACATCAAATTGTTTCATAACCTCGGCTTTGATTTTCTCGGACATCTCTGGACGCATACGGCAGACCTTTTGTTTAACCGGAGGGCAGTCTTCTTTGGTAGGCAGGTGATGAACCACAATGTTGGTATCCAACCCAGGCATGTCTTCGTAGGACCAGGCAAAGATTTCCACATAATCATGCAACATCTGAATCAACCGCTGTTTCACGCTGAGCTCTAGATTGGCACCAATCTTGACTTCCTTTCTGTCTACCTCAGTACCCAGATTTACCGTTTCCACTGGCTCTTCATGTGGCTGAATGGCCCTCTCTTCCTGGAGTAACAGTCTTGCAAGCTCACCAGGCACTTCGCAATCATCTTCACCTTCGTCTTCGGCTAAGTTGATCGGATTTTCGAAGTCATAACTGGCAGTAGAAGAGTCGTTACCAGTGAGATCCAGAGTGGATTGAAACCTGTATAGGTGAGTGTGTGTAATATAGCTGTTTTGCAATATATAAAGAAAGAAAGAAAGGGAGCGCAAGATTTGAAATGCGAAAAACGTCCAATGCTTTTATTCATGATATATGGAAATGACAAGTAATAAGCCCTCACAAATGAAGCCACGGTGCCCCGGGTAAGACACCGGGCCATAAAGTTTCAAATTATTGTTCGTTACAAATTTAAAAACAAAGGAGTTCATTATTGAGTAACAAAAGTAACAGGTATGAAATCTTTGGCAGTCCAATTATTCAGTCCACCGTCGGTCGTTGGGTAGATCTAGCTGTCAAATTCAGATTCCTCCGCATTGTCTTCAATAGCATTCACTCCCGGGTTGGTGATGAATACGGGAGGTCTTCCAATCCTTGCTTTACGTACAGCCCTCTAAGCCTCTGCAGTGAAACCCAGCCCAAACTAGTCAGTCTTTGGAGTGAAATCAGGAAGTCTGCCCCAGTTTGCACACTCATCCTTCTCAACCACAGCCCGGGCATCCTTCAAGGAAGCCATCTTCAAAGGAGAATTATCTTCGGTCCCAGTCTCTGCTGCTGCCAATGTTGGAGGCACCTCTTCAAAGTGTTGAAAGGGGGTCTCAATGAACTCCCCGTCCATCTCTATATACCGGAATGAGTTAAGATGACTAACCATGTATTCTTCCTCCCCTTGCACTGTAACAATCTTCCCTCTGACCGGGTACTTGAGTTTCTGATGTAGAGTGGAGGTCACAGCTCCAGCCTTATGGATCCAAGGGCGACCCAGTAAACAAGAATAGGATGGTCGGATGTCCATCACATAGAATGTTGAGTCAAAGACTTGAGAACCAACCCGGATTGGAATGTCCACTTCACCATGTACCATCCTCTTCGACCCGTCAAAGGCCCGGACAATAATGTTACTAGGCTTCAACTCCAAACCCTCACAATCCAACCTGTCTAAGGACTTCTTGGGCAATACGTTCAGTGAAGAACCAGTGTCTACCAACACATGGGCAAGAGTAGTGCCCCTGCATTTAATGGAGACATGCAGGGCATCATTCTGGTTCTTCCCCTTGGCGGTCAGATCAGCGTCAGAGAAACCCAAACCATTATCAGCGGTTAAGTTAGCCACACAATCAGTAAATTGATCAGCAGACGTTTCTTGTGGCAGATGGGCCGTCTTCAGGAAGGAGATCAGAGCCTTGGCATGGGCCTCTGAACACAATAACAGTGATAGCATAGAGATCTTAGAGGGGGTGTGCCCCAGCTGTTCAACGACGTTGAAATCACTCTTCTTGATAATCTTGAGAATTTCTTCCATCTCTTGCTGGGAGGCTTCAACATTAACAGTCTTCGGTGCCTCCATCTGGGCAGACACATCAACAATCCCTTTGCCCCGGGTGTCAGATGACTCGGCCGCAGGGGTGGAAACTTGATCAGGAGGGGAAACAGGCACACTGGCAGGTGTGATAACAAGAGGCCTCTGAATAGCTGGAGGTGCAATATCAGGCGAGAAGAGCCTGCCACTGCGAGTAACTTTGGCAGGACCGGTGATGTTACTGATGCCGGTACTGGTATTGAACTCTTGTTTTACTCCGAGCACATAAACATCTGCCCCATAGTGCCACGAGACAGCCTTGTCAGATTTATAGGGGAGGGGCCCCGGAACAGTAATGATGATAGGTGCAAGAAACATGATTTTGACAGGCTTCCTCGAGGGAGCCTTGGTAGGATTGTTGAAAATGGTGACAACGGACACTTCTTCAGTAGGGACAATAGGAACAGCAGTCTTCTTGAACAAGATATCTTTGCTATCCATCAGGTTTTGGACGCCTGACTTCAGCAACGGACAACCAGCAGGTGAAGCAGTACATAGAAGGCAACCTTTGCTAGAACCCAGAAATAAACCGGCTAGCAACAGGTTCCTCTTGACGGTCAACAATGGAGTAGCAATCTCATTCACCGAGACTACATACAGGTCTTCCTCAATAGCATTTACTCCATGCTGGGGCATGGGAACAGTCACAAAATTGGGCCTTTCGGGCGCCTCAAATTGTATTTCCTTAGCATCGATAAGGTCCTGAACCTTATTCCTCAGGGCCCAACAATCATCTGTAGAATTCCCCGGGCTATCAGAGTGATAAGCACAGCGGGCGTTGGGATTGTACTTCGGAGAGGTTGTGTTTACCACCTTCGGAGCTTCTCTGACAGTTACCAAGTTGGTTGATAGCAGTTGCGGCAAGATCTGAGACAAGGTCATACTAAGCCGAGTGTATTCTCTTCTGGGTCTATCACCCCTTGGTTGGTTAGGTTGCCGAGGAGCGGAATCAGTCTTTGAAATCACCACCGCGTTGACAGCTTGGCGGCGTTCCGGTTTATTTTGTCTTCTGGGACCATACACAGCATTGGCTTCCTTCTTGAAAGGCTTCTTTTCAGAACTTGAGGACGCACCTTTCTGTATCTTCCCCGATTTCATACCAGCTTCTATCCTCTCACCAGTCAGAATGAGGTCTATAAACCCTGCAGAAGAATTTCCAATCAGGTGGTTGAAGAACGGCCCAGACAGGGTCCCCAAGAACATGTCCACGAGTTCACAGTCGGTCAACGGTGGCTGCACCCTGCCAGCCAGGTCCCTCCACTTTTGCGCGTACTCTTTAAAACCTTCTCCTGATCCTAGCGACATACCCTGGAGTTAGGTACGTCTAGGAGCGAGGTCGACATTGTACTGATACTGCTTATAAAAAGCAGTAGCCAAGTCCTCCCAGTTTCGAATATTGGCTCCATCCAGCTGATAGAACCACTCGAGTTGAGCCCCTGAAAGGCTATCCTGGAAGAAATGGATCCATAAGTTCTTGTCTGCAGTATACGGTTGGATCTTCCGCACATAAGATCTGAGATGTATCCTAGGGCAGGAAGCCCCGTCATACTTCGCAAAAGATGGTGCTTTGAACTTGTGTGGGATCACCACCCCAGAAGATAAACCCAGATCTCCAAAATTCAACCCAGGCACCTGTTGAATTTCTATGGCACTCAGACGATCCTCTAACTGCTTGTACATGTCTTCAGCAGGAGGGTACTGCTCATCATTGAAATCCGTCTCGTTGTCAGAGAACACATGACTAGGAACCCTTCCCCCTTGGGGACTGCCTTTCCCTACAGAAGAAGCAGCTTGATCAGCCTCATTTTGCAGTGTATTACCAAACATCCGTCCAGTGTTGAACAGTACAGTCCTCTTCTTCTTCTTCTTTACCAGCAGAGCCTTCAACTCCTCTTGACCTTGGGCTAAACTCATGATCAACTCTTGGAACTGGGCGTTATGGGCCTGGAGGGCCTTGATGGATTGCTCAGTAGATGATTCAGGATTCATGATGACTGCGGAAATAAACAGCGAAGAAGATTAAGCAACCTGTAAGAAAAAGTACATGTTATGCACATGATGCATGAAATGCGTATGAATTATGTTTTCAAAGACAATCGGGAATCAACTTTGTAGACAAAAGGAACACACTTTATTAGATTTAAACTTTGGAATTTAAATTGTTCAAGAAAATTGCCCTTAGGCGTTACAAGAATGAAAATACTGAAAAGGAAATAAAGTTGTAAAAGAAATATCCAACGCCCATCAATGCTCCCATCGTCTCCTCTTCTCAGTACGGATGTAGTCATTCAGAACCCGCTCATTCTCCAACTGCTTTGTCAGCTTCTGGATTTTCTGTTCTTGTTCATTGAACTTTTCCCGATAAGAATCCCGTTCTTCCTGTAGTTGCGCCCAAGACCTCTTTAGTGTATCAACATCAGTAGGTATCTGAGGAGGGAGAACAGTTGGAGGAACCCCGTCTCTATCAGGAAATTCAAGAATGATGGGTCTGACAACTTCGTATGGCATACCTAACTTCTGAGCACGGATGCGGACCCATCTGTAGTAGGATTCCATAGGTAGAGAAGTCTTCGGTCCCAACTCATGTGGGCCAGCTTTGTGAATTCTGTCCCAAGCCTTGATGAATCTACGACGCAGCTCGTCACTATCTACCTGAAACTCAAAACTGATGTGAGGCACCAACATCTCATGAGGCCCTGCTCTTCTGGCTCTTCCAAACTGATGGAGAGCTAGACATGGATTATAAGAGATTCCTCCTTGGGTACCAATCAAAGGAACATTAGGGTATTCTCCACAACGATCAATAACAGCTACCTCATCCAAACCTCTGAGAGTCCAAATGATGTCATTATCAGTGAGAGACATTAACCTATGAGCCCAGCCTCTTCCTTCTTTGTTCTTCAGCACGAACTTAGGGAGGTGAGAAATAAACCACCTCACTAACAAAGGAGTACCACACCATAGAGTTCCTCGTCTTCAGGCAGTACGAGCATAGAGTTGTTGCAGGATATCACCCAAGAGAGTGGGCACAGGGTTCCGAGACATGAAGATCCTTATGGCATTGACGTTAATGAAGTTATCAGGATTAGGAAACAAAACTAGACCATAGATTAAGAGAGCCAGAATGTCTTCATACGCCCTGAAGTCTAAGTCATTCCAGAAACTGTTAGCTTTACCAATCAGAAACTTGGCCAAGAAGCCCTTAACTCTGCTTCTGGTCACCCAGTTGTCCATTACCTCCTTGTTGGTCAAGGGAAGGGCTGCAGCAATCTCCTCAAGCCTAAGAGTCTTTTCCCAACCAGTGAAGGGAGTCCGATCCAAGATAGGGATACCAAGCAAATCAGAGAATTCTTCCAGGGTAGGGACCAGCTGGAAGTCTTGAAAGGTGAAGCAATTATACAAGGGATCATAAAACTGGGTCAAGACACTCATCAATTGTTGGTCCCACTTTGAAGTGACTAAATCGAGAAGAGAACCATGCCTCTGGATGAAGGAAGCAGTATTTGGAATTCGGTCAACCAATTCTTTAAGCAAATCAGGAGGGTGAACAAAGTTGAGCCGGATAGTATTCCTTCGCACAGGCATCATAATGTCCTACAAAACAAAGCAAAGATGAAACCCTCTTGTCTTTGAAATGGGTCAATCCTTATGCAGGATGCATGCAATGGTATGATGGCATGATGTTATGATAAAGCACACCACAAATATTCACAAAGGCAAACATGATAAGGCACACAAGTCACACAAGACAGCCCTTAGAGTTTAGGCCAGCATGAAGTTTGGGTACTACCCTCTTTCAGTTTCGTTGGTTCAGACCTGTCCTATCAAAAGTAACCGGGTTCTAGAGGATCCCAATATCACTGACTACCCTCAATCGGTCATAACTCCAGCGTCACAATCTTTTCTTGCAGCCAGAACCATCGCGAGAGTTTAGCCTCAATGGGTGTAGCATACTGCTACTGTTCTATGGCCAAGTTGGGTCAAATTAGGGTTCTAAGGTCGGTTGGTGCTTAATGACTCCTCAGGAGACCCATATTCTCCTCGTTGCAACACAAGGGATATCGGTACAGACCAAGGTGCCACACCAACGTAGCCACTGCTTCACCCGTGTCGGTCTACGCCGGACAGGTCCCTCACAGCTTATGCTACCTAAAAGGGTATCCCCAGATCCGGGTTAGGATCTATGAAACTCCAAGACAATGCCCACAATAATAAAGCAAACAAAACATTCAATTGAAAACAGAAGTATGATCTAATCCTAAGGTACACCTCACTTTAAGGAAGTCTCCCCAGCAGAGTCGCCAGTTCTGTGATCGGTGGAAATATAACTGATTGTTTAAAGCTGGATCGCATATGTCACGGTAAGCAAGAGTCGCCACCGTCTTTTATGTTCTCCAACATGGAAAGGACAAAAGCACAGCAAAATTCCTTATGAGAATGTTTCTCGGTTCGGGAGGTAGATTTATAGAAAGGAAAGGTGTTAGCACCCTTTCTATCTGTGGTTATCCACGAGCTCTTAGGTACTTGCTCTTATGTTTTCAAAAGATGTTTGCTTTTCAAATGTGAGTGGGTTTGAAAAAAGTTTCGTTTGAAATATTTCTAAGTGACTCTTGTATCTGTCCTCAAGAGTGTATGAAAAATTCGTTTTGAAAACTTTTGAAAGTGTCAGTGTGAAAAGATGTTTTGTTTGTTTTTGAAGAGAGCAAGTACCCATGATTCATCCACCAACCCTAAGGAATTAGGCTGTGTAAGAGTCCTTAAGGTAGTGCCATCCCACCATTGAGAGGTAGGTAGCACCACCGTTAGAGGTGTTCGGGTCAATTCGATTGAGGGACAGTGTGGTCACCGAAGCAATAGTAGGACACCTTAGAAGTAACCCTAATGTCCTAGATCCTTTTTAATCCAAGGCAACCGTTTCGAGGCAACTGGATCTTAGACATAAGGGCGACCTCTAAAACACCCTATACTTGACGACCACTTTCGAGGCAATGAGTGAGGCGTACCCTAGAAGTGGCATGTGCTTTGTGTGTTGTTTTCGGGTTAACATTTATCTTTGATCATGCAATTGTGAGCTACGAGTTGTTTTTAATTATCATACATTCTTTCATGCAATTTAACAATTAGGAGTGCAGAAAATAAAATACGGAAAGGTAAAAGCTACGCTATTACAAGGCGCGGGTCTATACATCGCCAAAAAAACAAAGACCCGTTTTGATAAAGTGCGGAAAGTAAAGAAAGTGGTAAACTTAATTACTATTACACTCTTGGAAGCAGTTACATAATAATCAAATAAATAATAATCATGCGCGAAAAGAAATTTAACCAAGACGTCCTAGGGTTTTTGACCCTTTTGAGAAATTATGAGTTTTTTTTTTGTCTTTTGCTTTTAATTAAAATTAAACCTAATTATTTAATTAATTATTTACAAGAAAGATGTTTTTTGTATTTAATGAAAAAAAGGAAATTAAAGGTCAATAACCCTAGTTCTAAGTTTATTTTAATTATTAATAAAAAATGTCAAAGTTAACCTAATTTATTAAATTAATTAATTTACATTTTTATTTACGAAAATAATAATAATTAATAAATAATAATAATGGTAATTAAAAAAATATGAATGAAAATGCCAAACCCTAATTCTACATAATTTTTATTTATTGAGAAAAAGATTAAAATTTAAACCTAAATTAAACTAAGTTAATTGTTAATATTTATTTACAAAATTAATAGTTAATAGTAAATTTAATAAACAATAAAAAAAATATTTACAATTTTATGATTTTTGATTTTATTAGGAAAAATTAATTTGTTGTGAATTAATAATAATAATTATAACAATTAAAAGAATTAAAAGAAAAGAAAATAAAATTGCAAACCAAGGGGGTATGTTGGCCCAAAGAGAGGTTTTTTTGTTGAATTCTGGCCCATTAAAACTCCAAGCCACGTTGACTTTCATGCTGACTGGGGAGTATCATGGACTTCATCTCCTGGCCACTGGATGAATGCTGAGAGACACATGGCGCCTCACTGGTTGACGTGCATGGTAGAACATTGGACATATGCTGCATTGGATTGTAATAGAAAAAATATGAAGAATTATATGGGGGACCTGTGAATCAAACCCAGGTCCCAGTACTCCTTGCCTTAGTGCCTTTGCCAGTTGGACTATGATGCGCGTTTGTTAATCTAATGGACAACAAATATTATATACAAAAAACAAACATTATGACATAAAACAAAAATAACGCGCGCCATATTTGAATATCCCAACCACATGTTGCCACGTCCTTCGTCTTCATCCTGAACCCTGTAAAAAGAAAGCAATTAGCGGGGGTTTTAAACCCCCACAAACTGGAAACATCAAAAATAGCGATTAGGCACACAAGCAATATAAAAAGGGCGCGAGGGTTGGGTTAAATTCGTCTGGCCTTGACGAATTCAACCATGCACGTTTCAAGGTCCAATTGTTCTGTATATGCAAAGCCCTAATTTAACAGCTTTGAAACCCTAGATGTCTCCCATGGTGGTTTTCGATTCAGAGTGCTACAATCAAATTGGATTATACCAATAGCTTCAGAATGTCCCTATTAACATAAATCAATCCAAAAAAATGGTTAAAAACGCATGAATCATGATATGCAATTATGGAAAAATGTCCAAACCGTGGGACTTGTATTCTTTGATTCTTTGAGCTATGAAGCTGGAAATTGCTTGCAATACGTTCAGGGAAACCTCTGCAATGGATTAGAATCAACAAATTCTCTTGAATCGGCCTGGAAGTTAGAAAATAGTTTTGAATTTTTTTCACTTTTTTTCAATATTGCATATGGTATTCTTGCAGCAGTTTTCACGTGTAGGGATTCAGGGTTTGCTTCAGTACATATAGCACAATAGAATTAGGGTAAATCTTGGCCCAACAATCCATTGCATTCATGTTTTGCATCCTTGATTTTCAATCAAATCTTTTCCATATTTTTGATCGGTAAAGCTTACCAAAATTGGATGATTTTGCCTCTTTGATTGGGAAACGAGATTGCCAGCTTGCCCTGATCAGATTTGCTTCTCAGAAGATCTAAAAACCATATCTTTTGAATTTTCCTACAATTAAAATCAATTAAATGAATTAATATTAATAAAAATTCAATTAATTAATTAAAAATAAGAAAATAAATCATTTTAAGTTCAATGGGTCGTGCATAGGCCTTGGGCAAAGATTCAAGAAGGAATTTGAGGCCCATTAGCAAAAATGAAGTGTTTTAGGCAAAGTTGACTTTTGAAAGTTCCCAAAAATTTCCCAACTTCTCCAATGCATATCTTGCTCAATTTTGAAGCTATGAACATGTTCTTGGACATTTTGGAAAGGTCTTGAAGTCCTCTAACCAATTCCTTTAGTCCCATGTCATTTTGATTTACCAATCTCAAGTTATGGTCTTTGACTTAAAGTGCCTTTTTGTTGACTTTTGAAATTGACCTATAATGTAGAAATTGATAACTTTTTGTGAGAGCATTTATTGGACTTGGAGTGTGAAGATGAGTTGTAGGAAATATCATCCCCTTAAAAATGAGAATTGGATGGGATTTTTCTGATGAACCATGAAAAAGTTATGCCTTGGTCAAGTTACAGTTGACTTTTCAACTGTCCAAAAATAGAAACTTTTGATTCTTGAGACTTTTTGAGCCATGCTTGTGGAATCATGATCAAGACTTGATCAAATGATGATTGTGGCTTCAAAATAAGATGTTGACCAATTTTTTTGACTTTTGACTGTCAAATGACCATTTTACCCCTGCAGTTGACTGTGAAGTAATTAGGGCTTTTGACTGTGCAACTTGATGCTGTGAGTCTTGAAACTTGACATATGGATTTTTGAAAATGTATATAGGCATATGGGACTTGATTGGACCCTTGAAAAACTCAATTTCTTTGCAAGAACCAAAACCCTAATTTTGACTGTGTTAGGAGACAATTGGACTGTGCAACCCTTGAGAGATTTTGAACCATTTGGAGATTGATCTTGACAAATCTTGAAGAATATGGGAGGGCAAATTTGGGGGTACAACAATGTGTAAAGCTTCTATTTTTCAAAATTGTTCAGCATGCAATCAATTGCACCCTTTGTGTTAATCGATTGCACGGGGTTTCAACAGCTAGAAATTTAAATATTTTGAGTGTGAAATCGATTGCACAAGAGTGTAAATCAATTGCATGTGAAATGAGTAGCAAAAATTGATTGAGTGCAATCGATTGCACAAACATGCAAATCGATTACACTTAGAAACAGTAGAAAAAGATTTGAAAAATTGAAGCATGCAATCGATTGCACTAATATGTAAATCGATTGCACTCAAGTGAAAAATTATTTTTAGTTTAGAAAAACTTGAGTAAGGATTTGGACAATATAAAATATTTCTTTTGACCACTGAGCATCTATGTCTTAAGTTCAAAGTAAGTATTATCATTATACCTTGAAATTTTTCTAAGTGCTTGAACTGAAGACTTTATCCACAAATGTTTTTAGCTTGATCAATAATCTTTGCCTTCTTTGTCAATCATGGTTTGTCTTCATCAAAACAAAAGTGCATTTTAGAATCTTGATTTTACATTCTCCCCCTTTTTGATGATGACAAACGATCTTGCTTGATGCGTTGTAATTTTCGGAAAGAAACTTCTCCCCCTAAGATGTATAACTCCCCCTTTGTATGAGAAGCTTTGAAATCATTTGGATTTTCTCATCTTGAAGGATTCTTTGTACCTTAAAAGATTAAGACAAGGAAATACACAAGCATAAAGTATAACATACTTCTCCCCCTTTGACATTATCAAAAAGAAGGGAAAGATGCATAAAAATGGACAAAATACATATAATAATATTGAAAGCTTAACCATAGCCATATTGCTTCATGATGCTTTTCCTCATCCTTTGATAAATACACATAGTAGTTATCTTCATCAAAACATAATGTTGAAGATGCTTGACTCTTTTAGAAAGAATGAAAAATTCTAATGTGAATGCTCCCCCTATATTTGATAACTCCCTCTTGATCAAAATTCTCCCTTGAATCATAGAGAATTTGCATCTTTCTTTGGGCTACAATAGTTAGATACAAGGATACACACACACACACACACACACACACACACACACACACACACACACACACACACACACACACACACACACACACACACACACACACACACACACACACACACACACACATATATATATATATATATATATATATATATATATATATATATATATATATATATATATATATATATATTGTAAGTGCCCTGGCTGGAGAGTTGGCCTCATTTGTAAAACAAATAAGAAAGCAAGTTTACCCAGATCCCCTCTGTTGTTTTAATATGTGGTGTTGAAGAAGTTCAACATCTGGACCAACATGTTATGTAAGATGTCACAACATCAGCATGTGACATCGCGCCTGAAACTAATTCAACATCTAGGAAAACATGTTAGATGTAATGTCATGACATCTGACTTGACATCACGACAACATAATTGATAATTCAGTTACAGTTCTGGTACTTAAATACTCTGAGAATATATGTGGCGTTTCTTGTGGAGAATCTGAAGATCAATCAAGAATCAATCAGAATATTTGAAGAAAATACTGTTTCTAAATATGGAGATATTTTAGGAACTAGAAGATTGAAGACCTTGATTATAGGAGAAGTTTGCTGCTGAGTTGTAACAGCAAGGAGAAAAACTTGCTGAGTTAGGTAATAGGTTATAAATAGCAGATTGTAACCTAGGGTTTAACACACACAATGTAACATTAGAAGGTGTTTTTGTTAGGTAAACCTGTCGGTCTGTGGCAAGGTTACCATGTATGTAACTCGAAACCTGTAGGTAAGAGTTTGAGTGTTCTTGGATGAAGCTGTGAAGCAAGTCTAAGTATTTCTGCATTACTTCATATTCATTGTAATGTAGGAAACCAAGTGGGAAGGCACTGCTTCTTGAGTAGGAGTAAGACTTCTGTTGTTGCGACAATAGGAATGGAAACTGGTAGGTTTCTATCTAGGAGTTCCTAGGTATAGGTTGCACTGGGTAAATGATTAAGTGAAGGATGGGAACTTGTGAAGTTTAGTCCTGAATTAATATTGCTAATAGTGGATCTTCTTCCTGGCTTGGTATGCCCCCAGAGTAGGTGTATTACACCGAACTGGGTCAACAACTGATTTGTGTTTTTACCTTCAATACTTTATAATTCTGTCTGTTATACAACAAGGTAAAACTGTAATGTTGTAACAGATGATGTCTCATAACATGTTAAGACATCATGCTGATATCTGTGCAGAAGAAACAGAACAGCAAAGACTGTTTGCTCTCTGCAGATCGTGTGCCACAGACGAACAGAACTAGACTCATCGATGTTCTATCCTCTGCACCTTCAAAATAAGATCTGGCACAGCTTGGTTAAACTGAGCCTATGTTACTCTTCAGCATTGAATCATTGAAATTGGGTATCTACCTTGCAGTGTATTTATTATGTCATATCAGATGCTTAGACATTGAGTATAACATCTGAAGACTGGCATATACCAGAATTTTCATATATATATATATATATATATATATATATATATATATATATATATATATATATATATATATATATATATATATATATATATATATATATATATATATATATATATATATATATATATATATATATATATATATATATATATATATATATATATCTTCTCCCCCTTTTTCATTAAAAAAAGGATGGGAAAAGCCTTATAATACATAAAGAAATTATTGAAAGTAAAAACAATGTATACCAATGAGTTTCACCTCAAGAGTGACTTCATAAATCATTCATCTTTTAAGAATATGATGTTGAAGCCTTTGTCACAAAGTTGACTTGTACTTAGAAGTTGTCTTTTGTTCTTCAACATGAAGTACATCTTCAATGGATATGAAAGTTAGTGTATCAACTTTGCCAATGCCAAGAATTCTTCCTTTAAGGTATTTCCCATATGTGAAATAATCCTTGGACTTGAACTAGATTTGAAAGTTAGTGTATGTCTCCCGTCATATGCTTTGAACAACCACTATCAAGATACCAAAGAATGCATGTGGTCTTCAAGCACACCTAGAAAACAAATTAAGTTTGATTTGGTGCCCAATGTGCTTTGGGTCCATCATAGTTAGTTCCCTTCTTAACCCACACATAATGCCCACTTGCTACACTAAAGTTTCAAGCAAGCAATAGGTGTATGGCCAACAATACCACAATAAAAATAAGTAGGTTCAAATTTACTTCTATATCTAGAAGGGTAAGATTTCTTCTTAACAAATATTTTATTTTTAGGATATTGATGAACTACTTTAGGTTTGTTCAGTTTCTCTTTAGATGATTGATCACTAGCCTTAACAAAGATAGTTTTATTAGAACTTGGTTTTGAAAACTTTGAATATCCAAGTCCACTTTTATCATTGGAATATCTTTGTTGGCTAAAAACACCTTCCAATCCAATTTGACATTTTTCATATCTTTCAATAACTCTTTTTAATTGGACAATTTGGAAAGAGAGTGATTCACAATTTTTGCATACAAAATTTTGCTTTTGCTCACTAAATTTTTGTTTTTTTTTTTATCTTTGAGGTCCTTTTCCATAGACTCACATAATTCTTCTAAAGATGAAATTTGTTTCTTTTGAGATGAAATAGTTTTGTACAGAATTTTGCATTCATTTAATAGTTCATCTATAGCACCTTGTGCATCACTATCAAAAAGAGAAAATTCATTACTAACCTCGTCATCTTCACTATCGGAATGGTGTGAGGCCATCAATGCAAGATTAACACGTTGATTGTTTTCAGAATCAGAAGATGAACTTTCCCATGCTATATATTCTTTCTTTGAATTCTTATCTTTATTTATCTTGAAATATTTCTTCTTCTTTTCAAGTGTAGGACATTCACTTTTAACATGTCCCTTTTCTCCACATTCAAAGCATATAACCTTCCTTGTTGGTGCTTCCCTTTTTCTTTCTTTTCGTAGAACCTTTTCAATATTCCTGATGAGATCATCATCTTCACTACTAGTGGATTCATCCTCTTGATTGCTATTATGATTTTTTATACTTGTATTTAAAGCAATGTCTTTTGAATATTTTACTTAGATTTCATGCTTTTTCAAGTCTTTCAAGTTCCGTCTCATATTCTTGAAGTTTTCCGAACAAAGTGGCGGAAGTCATTGTGGATAGATTCCTCTTCTCGAATATTGTTGTTACTTTTGGTTGCCATTCCCTGGATAAAGATCTAAGCACTTTAAGATTAAGTTCATCATTATTTAAAGTCTTACCGAGTGCTTTAATGATTTTTCAAGTGTACAAATCTTTTCTGCAAGTCAAGGATTGATTCTCGGGGCTGCATTCTGAATAGTTTGTATTCTTGACTCAAAGTATTTAATCTCGATCTTTTAACTTCAGCGGTTCCTTCATGAGTTTCTACAAAGTATCCCATATTTCTTTCTCTATTTTGCATGCCGAGACACTGAAGAATTTATCCATGCTAAGTGCACCTTGAAGAAGATTTATTGCCTTTTTTATCATAGATAACCTTCTTCTTATCATATTCGTCCCATGCAGCTTTAGGCTTTGATGAGCCAACACCAATGATTACCATTATAGGAATAAATGGACCATTCTCGACGGCATCCCATATTTCTTCTCCTTGTTCTTATAGATGTGTCTTCATGCGTATTTTCCAGAAGTCAAAATATTCACCACAAAATAGAGGAGGCTTGTTGTTACTACCACCATCTCTGAAAATGGGATTTGGATTTATGGAAGCCATTCTGGATCTTTTAGGAACAGGTTACCTATAACCTGCTATGATGCCAATTGTAAGTATAAGAGTGCGCCTAAAGGGGGGGGGGGGGGGTGAATTAGGTACTTTAAAACTTTTCTGGTTTTAGTGATGATGGATATTATTTTTCTGGTTTAGTGGATGAGTTTACAAATGTGTTTTGTTCTTTTCTGGTTTATGAATAGTGATGAAAGCGGTAAATATGGAAAAGTAAAGAACACAAAGATGTATCCTGGTTCCCCTCACATTCCAAGAGTACTCCAGTCCCCTTTCAACATAAAAGAGATTTCCTTATTGTTAGATCTCTAGACAAGACACTCTAGTCCTTCTATACAAGACTCTAACCAATAAAACCACCAAGAACAATGCTCTTGGATTTTCACTATGTCAACAATGAGAACAATCCTCTAAAAGTGACTTTACTTGTATCCAACAATCTTGTAAAAACAAGATTTATAAAACCACTTAAACTTATTTCCAACAATCCTAAAAAATAAGCAAGTATATACCAATATTTGATTTGAGTGAGTTTGAGTAGAAATGATCATTTTGAGTGATTTAATCAATGAATTGATCTTCTCTTCCAATGATAATAGTATACAATGACTCAAGATATGTAATGCTCAAAGTTTTCTGGTTAACAATATGTGAAAGTATGCAGAAAACTTGTGTATGAAAATGTATAGCAGCTTGAGTTTATTTTTTGAAAATTCAGAAAATATGATTAGAAGAGGTACTTAAAATGATTTTGAAAATGAGTATTTATATGTTCATAGCACCCTTTTTAAAAATCATAAAGTTATGCAAATGAATCATGAACAATTGTTAATTGTGATCGGTGGATCTGGAACTGATTGTTTAAAGCTTGTTCGCGAAATGTCGCGGTAAGCAAGAGTCGCCACCGTCTTTTATTTTCTCCAACATGGACAGGACAAAAGCACAGCAAAATTCCTTATGAGATAATTTCTCGGTTCGGGAGGTAGATTTATAGAAAGGGAAGGTGTTAGCACCCTTTCTATCCATGGTGATCCATGGGCTCTTAGATACTTGCTCATTGTGTTTTCAAAAGTGTTTGCTTTTCAAAGTGTGAGTGGGTTTGAAAAAGTTTCGTTTAAGATTTCAGAATAACTCTTGTATCAGTCCTCAAGAGTGTTTGAAAAATTGTTTTGAAAGCTTTTTGAAAAGTGTCGGTGTGAAAAGAGTTTTAATTTGTTTTTTAGAGAGCAAGTATCTATGAGTCATCCACCTACCCTAAGGAATTAGGCCGTGTAAATGTCCTTAAGGTAGTGCCATCCCACCATTGAGAGGTAGGTAGCACCACCGTTGGAGGTGTTCGGGTCAATTCGTTTGTAGGGACAGTGTGGTCACCAGAGCAACAATAGGACACCTTAGAAGCTACCCTTATGCCATTGATCCTTTTTAATTCCGAGGCAACTGGATCATGTCATGGACATAAGGACTTACTAAAACGTCCTATACTCGACGACCACGTTTCGAGGGCAAGGCAACAGTGAGGCGTACCCTAAGAGTGGTGTGTGAATCTGTGTGTTATTTCAGTTATGTTTTATCTTGTACATGTATCATGGTGATCTACGCTTGTTTTTAATTTAAGCCATACATTCTTTCATGCAATTATAATTTAAAAGTGCGAAAATTAAAGTGCAGAAAGTAAAATCCTACGCTATTACAAGGCGCGGGTCTATACATCGCCAAATTAACAAAGACCCGTTTTTAATAAAATGCGGAAAGTAAAACCTAGTTACTATTACATGGCTTGAACAATTACATAATATTCACAAAGGAAAATAAGAATAAATGCGCGAAAGAATTAAAGTTGAACGTTCGAGGGCGTTGGACCCTTTTGAAATTAAAATGAAATTAAAAACTAATTATTATTTAATTAAGAAAAGAAATGTTTTTTAGGTTTTTGGTATTTAATGGAATAAGAAAAGAATTTAAAGTTAGAAGGAAACTCTAGTTCTAAATATTTTTAATTATTAAAGAAAAGGTTAAAGTTTAAAACCTAATTTACACTAATTAATTATTTTACATATTTATTTACAAAATTATTTGATAATTAATAATAATAACAATGAGAAAATTATTTATAAAAGAAAAAAAAGATGATGATGTTAAAAAAAACCTAGTTTCTACATATTTTAATTTATTAAGAAAAAATTAAAGTTTTAAAAACCTAAATTACACTAAGTTAATTATTTGACATTTATTTACAAAAATATTTAATAAATAAATTAATTGACATATTTTAGTTTCTGATATTTTATTATGAAAATTATTTTATGGAATTAAAGAAAACAATTAAAAAACAATTAAAAGAATAAAAAGGAAAATCAAAATAAAAAAAATAAAATGATGCAAACCATGGGGGTATCAGGCCCCAAAAGGAGGTTTATTGAAGCATTTTGGCCCATTAGACAAAAAGCCTTGTTTGACTTTCTGGCATCACGTGCGTGTTCATTGACTCCTGAGTACCGTGGTCTGCATTCTTTGGCCATTGGATTGGGTTTCATGGCCATTTGTGTTCTAGATGTTGGCCATTTGTGTTCTGGCCTCATCATGCATAAGTTGTTCTACTTTGACCATTTGGCTTTTGGCTTTAACGTTCCTTAATGAACCTGCATGAGATCCTGTCTAAATCTGCAGTGTTGAATCTCATGAACACATTAAATAAAATCATAAAATGCAAATAAAGGCAATATATGAAGAAATTTAATGTTTAGGCACAATATGGCATGTATGAATGATTATACCCTTTTGATCATGGAGATCAAATCAATCTTACTCTTACTGGAAAATTAGTGACCTGAATGCTTTTATGCCCTTTGGATCATGGAGATCAAACCAGCCTTATCCTTACTGAAGAAGTAGTGAGATGTTGGTTTGTAACTGTGATGGCGTGTTTGTAGTGAGAGAGAGATTTGTAATAAGGATTTCAAGGTTTTAGGGTTCTTGAAAGAATTTGATATTCTAACAGTGTTGTGGCAAGGTTTTTTCTCTCTTTTCCTCCTCTCTGGTTTGTGTGAAAAGAAGGTGATTATATAATGGAAATTAGGGTAAAGAAAATGGGCTTTGAATGTGCAATTGGGCCTCCAATATTCACTTGAGTTTGTCACTTTCCAGGCTAAATCGCAGGGAATTAAGTGCAATTTTTGAAGTTGAAATGTGAAAACAAAATGTAGCCGACATCGATAACTAACTCCTGTCCGAAAATCGGCTCAATCGGATAAACGGTGAATTAGTTATGAATTTTTGAAGTTTCAGCTCAGACAAACTTATTTTGGGCTCTAGTGTCGACTCTGACACGTTCTTCAATAAAAAACTGGTATTGATCGGAGCATAATCCGGTCTCGACTTTTGAAGCAAAGTTGTAGATCTACGAGTCAGGGACCTTGTATAAAAATATGAGCCCAATCCGATAAAAATTGACCGAGTTATGAATTTTCGAAGTTTCGGCCCAAATGAAATAATATTCAGCATTCAGGATTTTCGGTGTGTCACGCACTCTGAGCAAAAAACGAAGGTCTTTTGAATACCGTTTGAACTTAATACCTTCTGTGAAAATGTAGCCAACTCAATTTTTGAAATTTTGGCGCCGGAACCAGCTCGATACGATGAAAATCGACCAAGTTATGATTTTCTGAACATGACGCAAATAAACTTCTGTCACAAATTTTCTGTATGAAAATACTTGATAAATCCACATTTTTGAAGACCTTCTTATCGAAATTGGCTTCCAGCCGTGAGAGATGAAAACGTAGATAATGTCAAGACGGAATTTTGGCCACCGGAACGGGTTCAATACGAGCCACGATCTTCAAGTTGTGAATTTTTTAGCGCGTAAAAACTGCACTTTCAGCACACTTTTTCACCATATTTCTCCGAGAAAACTCACACATTCGGATACCTTCTTTAAAGAATTGACTCTTGAGCCGAACCTGAATTTGAGAATACGTTATCAGAGATATCTTGGCGAAAGAATACCTGAATATGACTCGCCGGGTTGGACTTGTGAATTTTTCTTGAAATGTTTTGAGAAATATGGGAGGGCAAATTTTGGGGTACAACAGTTGCCCCTGTTCAATCTTCTTAAACCTGAGGATATAGATTGGCTTGCATGCCTTTCGTGATCCGAAGGTGGAAGATGATTGAACACTAAAGTGCCCAGAAATTTGCACTCGCATGGTGTAGTATCAACAATGTGATGTAGGGGGAATGGGCTTATAGATGCCATTTGGAAGTGATGGATAGGGGGATGAGCTTATAGATGCCATCTGGAGCTGTGACGGAGCTTTGTCGGGAATGGGCTTATGGATGCCATTTGGAGACTGTTGGTATGTGGATGGGCTTATAGATGCCATCGAGAGGTTGTCGATCGCGTAAGAGATTCCTTAGCGAGAACTTGCGTACCTGAGAAAGAAAGATAATTACCTGGCCTGTTACAGGGGTTGATCTTCAAACTCTTCGTGTAGATGTGCCCTGGCTGGATACAGGTATCGAATCTTTAAACTCTTCAGACGTGCCCTGGCAAGATACAGGAATCGAGTCCAGAGAATATAGTCGTCAACAGATACACCCTGGCAAGATACAGGAATCGGATCTTCGAACTCTTCAGACGTGCCCTGGCAAGATACAGGAATCGAGTCTGGTAATGTTAGTCGTCAATAGATACACCCTGGCAAGATACGGGAATCGGATCTTCGAACTCTTCAGACGTGCCCTGGCCGGATACAGGAATCGAGTCTGGAACTTCAAAAGGTTTTTGTTGATAATGATGTGGTGAATGAATCCGGGACGGTTACTACCTCAACGGGACGATGAGAGAACCTTGGACGATTACTACCTCAACGGGACGATGAGAGAACCTTGGATGATTACTACCTCAACGGGACGATGAGAGAACCTTTGGGCGATTACTACCTCAACGGGACGATGAGAGAACCTTGGACGATTACTACCTCAACGGGACGATGAGAGAACCTTTGGGCGATTACTACCTCAACGGGACGATGAGAGAACCTTGGACGATTACTACCTCAACGGGACGATGAGAGAACCTTTGGGTGATTACTACCTCAACGGGACGATGAGAGAACCTTGGACGATTACTACCTCAACGGGACGATGAGAGAACCTTTGGGCGATTACTACCTCAACGGGACGATGAGAGAATCTTGGGAGATTACTACCTCAATGGGACGATGAGAGAACCTTGGGCGATTACTACCTCAACGGGACGATGAGAGAACCTTGGGCGATTACTACCTCAACGGGACGATGAGAGAACCTTTGGGCGATTTCTACCTCAACGGGACGATGAGAGAACCTTGGGCGATTACTACCTCAACGGGACGATGAGAGAACCTTGGGCGATTACTACCTCAACGGGACGATGAGAGAACCTTGGGCGATTACTACCTCAACGGAACGATGAGAGAACCTTGGGCGATTACTACCTCAATGGGACGATGAGAGAACCTTTGGGCGATTTCTACCTCAACGGGACGATGAGAGAACCTTGGGCGATTACTACCTCAACGGGACGATGAGAGAACCTTGGACGATTACTACCTCAACGGGAAGATGAGAGAACCTTTGGGCGATTTCTACCTCAACGGGATGATGAGAGAACCTTGGGCGATTACTACCTCAACGGGACGATGAGAGAACCTTGGGCGATTACTACCTCAACGGGACGATGAGAGAACCTTGGGCGATTACTACCTCAACGGGACAATGAGAGAACCTTGGGCGATTACTACCTCAACGGGACGATGAGAGAACCTTGGGCGATTACTACCTCAACGGGATGATGAGAGAATCTTAGGCGACTACAACCTCAACAGAATGATGAGGGAATCTTAGGCGACTACAACCTCAGCAGAATGATGAAGGAATCTTGGACGTCTTCTACTTCAAAAGGTAAAGACTTTTATCTGTTGATCGTTCTTTCCTGAAAAAGTAACGAGTTAGTTGTATGCAATGTCATAATGTATGACATGCATGATGTCATGATGTTCTCAAAAATAAATGAGATTGGGGTGATATGATTCGTGTATGCATGTATCATAATGTATGACAATGTGATGTTTATGAATGTATTTTCGTCTAGGAAAATAAATCCTTGACGAATGCCGGGAGCTGAATCATGGGCTGATGTTGAAGAGAGTTCTTCATTTTCGCTGGGGATGATGGTTGCAAGAATACCGGTAGGAGAATATGACTCCGTTGGGGAATAAACTTGGCGAATAGAATACTCTGCGGGGAATGCTCTGTGGGAAGAGATGTACTTTGCTGAGGTTTGATGACAACTCCGTTGGGGATACAATTGATGTGCTCTGTTGGAAGATGAACTCCGCTGGGGATAGGAAGACTTCGCCGGGGACGATCTTTCCGTGGCAATTAGCTGAGGATAACCCAGTTATATCCTGGTGGGGAAATAACCTTTGAATAAATCTGGGGGAGCGTTCGTGCTTTTCAGGGGTAACAAGCTTCCAGAATCTACTGGGGATAAGCTTTAAGACCTGTCGGGGAGATTGATTCCACTTTCCTGGGGGAACTTTTGGGCTAGACTCTCCTGGGGGAATTAAGGTATCTTGGTTACATTCTTCAGCCAAACTTACCTTGGTACCTTGGTGGACAGAGCAACTAGATCGCTTAGACAACTCGTTATTGCCCCAGTTTCAGTGGGAGAAGGCACCTGTGGGGGTAATTGACAAATCTTCTGGTAGACAGGTGACGAGATGCCAGGACATAGTCGTACGCTTTGATCCCTATTTTTTGCCTGGACCGCCCTTTCGGGTTTTCAGTCCACCGGGATACCCTTTTTTGCCCAAGCCGCCTTTTCAGGTTTTCGAATTGCTGGGTGTACAGATTTTTTTCATTTTTATCCCTTATTTTTGCCCGAACCCTTTTGGTTCGTCGGGAAGCCCTTATTTTTGCCTAGGTGTGTCAACCTAGCGGGTCTTTGATTTTGCGTAGTATTTTTTCGACTATGTCCGTGCTCTCAAAGTGCAGGGAGTTGTCACTGTCAGTAGTATTGTGTTGCCGTACCACTAGAAGATGTCTGATCAGGCAAGATTCGTTGTCGGAATGCCCCAGGTGATCCAGATGGAGATTTGCCCCAAGCTGGTTGGCCTTTTGAGAGATTCTCCGAATCTTGACTGGACTTCCCTAGATGATGGACACTGATCATGCCATGCCCCTTGATTGGAAGTGTTTCTTCCACTGGAGGTTACTCTTTTGTTGAGAAGACCTTCGTTCATCGGATATTCGTTGCACAAAGTTCTCTGTTGTTCAAACAAATAATCATATGCAAACAATGTTATCTTAAGAATGCAAAGCTTATGTCTGTCTTGAAATTTTTGAAAAAGCATTTTTCAATAAAATCAAGTGAGTTTTTTTTGTAAACCGTGATGTCAACTCGTTATTTTACCGCAAGCCTTAAGGAGTCAGGATACCTTTGTAACAGTATGCTTTCGAACTAACCCATGCTTCAGCTAGGACTTTTAAGGGTTATAACATGGCCAGGTTCACGGTTTAAGAAACAAAGGGTAAAGGCTCAAATTTTATTTGTACCCACCCGCTCTTCGTAATGTTCTTCAAACCTAAACTCAGTTGATCGTGCGTTTGACCTTGTTTGGGTCTTTGTCCTGATATTCCAATGATGGTTCGGATGTTGACAATTCATTTGAATAGGCAGTCACTTTTGTCAAGGGTTTGTAAGACCTATTTCTTTTTTCTTTTTGATTTTGTTATCCCTGTTTTTTGCCTGAACTGTTTCTTTTTTGGAATTACAGTCAGCGGGATGCCCCAGTTTTGTAAGTCTCCTTCATAGGTTTTGACTTGAAGGGCTTTTATTTTTTCTTTGAGATAATGATTGTCTGTCTTTATGATTGTTCGGAACCATCACTGTCTTTCTTTGTTTTGTAAGGAACTCTTTGGTGTCATTTGTTATGCACTTGGATCAACTGAGAGAACTACCCTGCCCCAGGTTACGATTAAGGGTTTTAAATTTCGAAAAGAAAAACTCCTACTTCTTTGGCTCAAAGGGGTTGACGAGGGATTATCTTCCTTATAACTCCAGTGTTTAGGAATTGAAACAATGCCTGTACCTCATCAGCGGGGTCTGTTCAAAAGCATACTGTAAAGATAGCGGTATCGTTTTCGTCATCCTCCCTCAAGAGGCTTAGAATTATTAATTGAGAGTTGACATAAAAAAAAAATGAAAGCAGTTTGAGTATAGCGAATGCGAATATATTGCTTCAAAACAGACATATGCGATGCATTAATGAAATAACAACGTTTAACATGAATAAATGTTTGAATAATCAAAAGAAAATTTCAACTTGAAATTTCTAATAAACAAAAGTCTTCTCATCTCAGGGCTTGTTACTTCAAATGGTGAACCCTGTAAGGATGGTAGAAGCACTCGGCCTGACCCACTTGAGTGAAATCCACTACTCCTTCATTAATCAGATCCTGGACCTTGTTCTTTAGAGCCCAGCAGTCGGCAGTGTCATGTCCAGGACTATCAGAGTGGTATGCACACCTTTTGTTGGGATGATAGTTAGGAGCAGATGTGTTGGGGTTCCGGGGAGGAGCCCTTAGTGTAATCAGATTTAACCTCAGCAGGTGTTGTAGAGCTTGAAACAACGGCATGTCGAGCTGGGTGAATTTCCTCTTGGCCCTTCTTGGCTTACTCTGATCAACCTGTTGCCCTGGGCGAGGTTGATGTTGGGCTTGTGAAGTGGTAGCAATTTGGAGAGTTCTATTCTTCACCATACCAGATTCTTGTCCTCTTGGAAGCTGATCAAAGACCTGGTCCCTGACTTGGACTGGTTGCCTCATGTTAGATCTATCTTGGTGGAGTTGACTGATCATGGTCCTCAACTCTTCTTGCTCCCGAGCTAAACCTTGGATGAGGGCCCTTTGCCCCAGCATCTGGGTTTTCATTGTATCTACCTCAGCTTGTAGGCGTTTCAGCCGTTCTTCCTTGTCATCATCGGGGCTTTGCTTGGCCAAATTCCCCATAAGGAGTGTCCTCAACTCTTCTTGCCCCTTGGATAGGCTTAGGAAGATCTCCCTGAACTGAGTCTCTTGAGCATGAAGACCCTGGTTATCTGATTGGGAAACCATTGCTGTAATAAACAGCGAAGAAGGTCAGTGACCTGTAACAAGGATACCTGTAACGCAATGATATGTATGATATGCATGCGATGTTTTCAAGGATCTCGCGGGATAAACAAGAAGAATTGTTAGAACTTGAATTTTGTAGCTTGATGGAAGGAACTTCATGTTGACGAGGGTCCTTCTTCAAGAGTCAAGGCTCACCATATCCAGTGGGTCATAGCCCCTGACACCCTTGGCTAGAGGAAAATAAATCCCCTTTGCCCCTTGCTAGACATGTTGGTTCATCATGACCTGCATCACAAGCCCTTGAGATCCTTGAAATGGGTTAGTCTTTATGTGGGATGTATGCAATGGTATGATGTTATGCTATGCATGGAGTAATGTAGGTGAACCCTGTAATGAGTCCCAATTAAGGACTATAAACAAACCTGCACGAAACTCAAGTGTCAGATAACAAGCATGCAAATAGTCAAGTTGGAAGGCACATAAGTCACACAAGACAAGCCCTTAGAGTTTAGGCCAGCATGGGGTCTAGGTATTACCCTCTTTCAGTTTGTTGGTTAAGACCTGTCCTATCAGAAGTAACCGGGTTCTAGAGGATCCCAATATCACTGACTACCCTCAATCGGTCATAACTCCAGCATCACAATCTTTTCTTGCGGCCAGAACCATCACGAGAGTTTAGCCTCAATGGGCGTAGCATACTGCTACTGTTCTATTGGCCAAGTTGGGTCATTTAAGGTTCTAAGGTCGGTTGGTGCTTAATGACTCCTCAGAAGACCCATATTCTCCTCGTTGCGACACAAGGGATATCGGTACAGACCAAGGTGCCACACCAACGTAGCCACTGCTTCACCCATGTCGGTCTACGCCGGACATGTCCCTCACAGCTTATGCTACCTAAAAGGGTATTCCCCAGATCCGGGTTAGGATCCATGAAACTCTGATGCAATGCCCACAAATATAAAAGCAATCAAAGCAAGCAATTGAAAACATAAGTATGATCTAATCCTAAGGTACACCTCACTTATAAGTACATTCCCCAGCAGAGTCGCCGGTTCTGTGATCGGTGGATCTGGAACTGACTGTTTAAAGCTGGTTCGTGAAATGTCGCGGTAAGCAAGAGTCGCCACCGTCTTTTATTTTCTCCAACATGGACAAGACAAAAGCACAGCAAAATTCCTTATGAGATAATTTCTCGGTTCGGGAGGTAGATTTATAGAAAGGGAAGGTGTTAGCACCCTTTCTATCCATGGTGATCCATGGGCTCTTAGATACTTGCTCATTGTGTTTTCAAAAGTGTTTGCTTTTCAAAGTGTGAGTGGGTTTGAAAAAGTTTCGTTTAAGATTTCGGAATAACTCTTGTATCAGTCCTCAAGAGTGTTTGAAAAATTGTTTTGAAAGCTTTTTGAAAGTGTCGGTGTGAAAAGAGTTTTAATTTGTTTTTTAGAGAGCAAGTATCTATGAGTCATCCACCTACCCTAAGGAATTAGGCTGTGTAAATGTCCTTAAGGTAGTGCCATCCCACCATTGAGAGGTAGGTAGCACCACCGTTGGAGGTGTTCGGGTCAATTCGTTTGTAGGGACAGTGTGGTCACCAGAGCAACAGTAGGACACCTTAGAAGCTACCCTTATGCCATTGATCCTTTTTAATTCCGAGGCAACTGGATCATGTCATGGACATAAGGACTTACTAAAACGTCCTATACTCGACGACCACGTTTCGAGGGCAAGGCAACAGTGAGGCGTACCCTAAGAGTGGTGTGTGAATCTGTGTGTTATTTCAGTTATGTTTTATCTTGTACATGTATCATGGTGATCTGCGCTTGTTTTTAATTTAGGCCATACATTCTTTCATGCAATTATAATTTAAAAGTGCGGAAATTAAAGTGCGGAAAGTAAAATCCTACGCTATTACAAGGCGCTGGTCTATACATCGCCAAATTAACAAAGACTCGTTTTTAATAAAATGCGGAAAGTAAAACCTAGTTACTATTACATGGCTTGAACAATTACATAATATTCACAAAGGAAAATAAGAATAAATGCGCGAAAGAATTAAAGTTGAACGTTCGAGGGCGTTGGACCCTTTTGAAATTAAATTGAAATTAAAAACTAATTATTATTTAATTAAGAAAAGAAATGTTTTTTAGGTTTTTGGTATTTAATGGAATAAGAAAAGAATTTAAAGTTAGAAGGAAACCCTAGTTCTAAATATTTTTAATTATTAAAGAAAAGGTTAAAGTTTAAAACCTAATTTACACTAATTAATTATTTTACATATCTATTTACAAAATTATTTGATAATTAATAATAATAACAATGAGAAAATTATTTATAAAAGAAAAAAAAGATGACGATGTTAAAAAAAACCTAGTTTCTACATATTTTAATTTATTAAGAAAAAATTAAAGTTTTAAAAACTTAAATTACACTAAGTTAATTATTTGACATTTATTTACAAAAATATTTAATAAATAAATTAATTGACATATTTTAGTTTCTGATATTTTATTATGAAAATTATTTTATGGAATTAAAGAAAACAATTAAAAGAATAAAAAGGAAAATCAAAATAAAAAAAATAAAATGATGCAAACCATGGGGGTATCAGGCCCCAAAAGGAGGTTTATTGAAGCATTTTGGACCATTAGACAAAAAGTCTTGTTTGACTTTCTGGCATCACGTGCGTGTTCATTGACTCTTGAGTACCGTGGTCTGTATTCTTTGGCCATTGGATTGGGTTTCATGGCCATTTGAGTTCTAGTTGTTGGCCATTTGTGTTCTGGCCTCATCATGCATAAGTTGTTCTACTTTGGCCATTTGGCTTTTGACTTTTGGCTATTTGGCTTTTGGCTTTAACGTTCCTTAATGAACCTGCATGAGATCCTGTCTAAATCTGCAGTGTTGAATCTCATGAACACATTAAATAAAATCATAAAATGCAAATAAAGGCAATATATGAAGAAATTTAATGTTTAGGCACAATATGGCATGTATGAATGATTATACCCTTTTGATCATGGAGATCAAATCAATCTTACCCTTACTGGAAAATTAGTGACCTGAATGCTTTTATGCCCTTTGGATCATGGAGATCAAACCAGCCTTATCCTTACTGAAGAAGTAGTGAGATGTTGGTTTGTAACTGTGATGGCTTGTTTGTAGTGAGAGAGAGATTTGTAATAAGGATTTCAAGGTTTTAGGGTTCTTGAAAGAATTTGATATTCTAACAGTGTTGTGGCAAGGTTTTTTCTCTCTTTTCCTCCTCTCTGGTTTGTGTGAAAAGAAGGTGATTATATAATGGAAATTAGGGTAAACAAAATGGGCTTTGAATGTGCAATTGGGCCTCCAATATTCACTTGAGTTCGTCACTTTCCAGGCTAAATCGCAGGGACTTAAGTGCAATTTTTTAAGTTGAAATGTGAAAATAAAATGTAGCCGACATCGATAACTAACTTCTGTCCGAAAATCGGCTCAATCGGATAAACAGTGAATTAGTTATGAATTTTTGAAGTTTCAGCTCAGACAAACTTATTTTGGGCTCCAGTGTCGACTCTGACACGTTCTTCAATAAAAAACTGGTATTGATCGGAGCATAATCCGGTCTCGACTTTTGAAGCAAAGTTGTAGATCTACGAGTCAGGGACCTTGTATAAAAATATGAGCCCAATCCGATAAAAATTGACCGAGTTATGAATTTTCGAAGTTTCGGCCCAGATGAAATAATATTCAGCATTCAGGATTTTCGGTGTGTCACGCACTCTGAGCAAACAACGAAGGCCTTTTGAATACTGTTTGAACTCAATACCTTCTGTGAAAATGTAGCCAACTCAATTTGTGAAATTTTGGCGCCGGAACCAGCTCGATACGATGAAAATCGACCAAGTTATGATTTTCTGAACATGACGCAAATAAACTTCTGTCACAAATTTTCTGTATGAAAATACTTGATAAATCCACATTTTTGAAGACCTTCTGATCGAAATTGGCTTCCAGCCATGAGAGATGAAAACGTAGATAATGTCAAGACAGAATTTTGGCCACCGGAACGGGTTCAATACGAGCCACGATCTTCAAGTTATGAATTTTTTAGCGCGTAAAAACTGCACTTTCAGCACACTTTTTCACCATATTTCTTCGAGAAAACTCACACATTCGGATACCTTCTTTAAAGAATTGACTCTTGAGCCGAACCTGAATTTGAAAATACGTTATCAGAGATATCTTGGCGAAAGAATACCTGAATATGACGCGCCGGGTTGGACTTGTGAATTTTTCTTGAAATGTTTTGAGAAATATGGGAGGGCAAATTTTGGGGTACAACAGTTGCCCCTGTTCAATCTTCTTAAACCTGAGGATATAGATTGGCTTGCGTGCCTTTCGTGATCCGAAGGTGGAAGATGATTGAATACTAAAGTGCCCAGAAATTTGTACTCGCATGGTGTAGTATCAGCAATGTGATGTAGGGGGAATGGGCTTATAGATGCCATTTGGAAGTGATGGATAGGGGGATGAGCTTATAGATGCCATCTGGAGCTGTGACGGAGCTTTGTCGGGAATGGGCTTATGGATTCCATTTGGAGACTGTTGGTATGTGGATGGGCTTATAGATGCCATCGAGAGGTTGTCGATCGCGTAAGAGATTCTTTAGCGAGAACTTGCGTACCTGAGAAAGAAAGATAATTACCTGGCCTGTTACAGGGGTTGATCTTCAAACTCTTCGTGTAGATGTGCCCTGGCTGGATACAGGTATCAAATCTTTAAACTCTTCAGACGTGCCCTGGCAAGATACAGGAATCGAGTCCGGAGAATATAGTCGTCAACAGATACACCCTGGCAAGATACAGGAATCGGATCTTCGAACTCTTCAGACGTGCCCTGGCAAGATACAGGAATCGAGTCTGGTAATGTTAGTCGTCAATAGATACACTCTGGCAAGATACAGGAATCGGATCTTCGAACTCTTCAGACGTGCCCTGGCCGGATACAGGAATCGAGTCTGGAACTTCAAAAGGTTTTTGTTGATAATGATGTGGTAAATGAATCCGGGACGGTTACTACCTCAACGGGACGATGAGAGAACCTTGGACGATTACTACCTCAACGGGAAGATGAGAGAACCTTGGATGATTACTACCTCAACGGGACAATGAGATAACCTTTGGGCGATTACTACCTCAACGGGACGATGAGAGAACCTTGGACGATTACTACCTCAACGGGACGATGAGAGAACCTTTGGGCGATTACTACCTCAACGGGACGATGAGAGAACCTTGGACGATTACTACCTCAACGGGACGATGAGAGAACCTTTGGGTGATTACTACCTCAACGGGACGATGAGAGAACCTTGGACGATTACTACCTCAACGGGACGATGAGAGAACCTTTGGGCGATTACTACCTCAACGGGACGATGAGAGAACCTTG
Organism: Vicia faba; assembly: GCA_948472305.1. NCBI lineage: Eukaryota > Viridiplantae > Streptophyta > Magnoliopsida > Fabales > Fabaceae > Vicia > Vicia faba. The sequence goes on along the minus strand of OX451737.1, from coordinate 76,314,379 downwards.
GGCGATTACTACCTCACTGGGACGATGAGAGAACCTTGGGCGATTACTACCTCAACGGGACGATGAGAGAACCTTGGGCGATTACTACCTCAACGGGACGACGAGAGAACCTTTGGGCGATTTCTACCTCAACGGGACGATGAGAGAACCTTGGGCGATTACTACCTCAACGGGACGATGAGAGAACCTTGGGAGATTACTACCTCAACGGGACGATGAGAGAACCTTGGGCGATTACTACCTCAACGGGACGATGAGAGAACCTTGGGCGATTACTACCTCAATGGGACGATGAGAGAACCTTTGGGCGATTTCTACCTCAACGGGACGATGAGAGAACCTTGGGCGATTACTACCTCAACGGGACGATGAGAGAACCTTGGGCGATTACTACCTCAACGGGACAATGAGAGAACCTTTGGGCGATTTCTACCTCAACGGGATGATGAGAGAACCTTGGGCGATTACTACCTCAACGGGACGATGAGAGAACCTTGGGCGATTACTACCTCAACGGGATGATGAGAGAACCTTGGGCGATTACTACCTCAACGGGACAATGAGAGAACCTTGGGCGATTACTACCTCAACGGGACGATGAGAGAACCTTGGGCGATTACTACCTCAACGGGATGATGAGAGAATCTCAGGCGACTACAACCTCAGCAGAATGATGAGGGAATCTCAGGCGACTACAACCTCAGCAGAATGATGAAGGAATCTTGGACGTCTTCTACTTCAAAAGGTAAAGACTTTTATCTGTTGATCGTTCTTTCCTGAAAAAGTAACGAGTTAGTTGTATGCAATGTCATAATGTATGACATGCATGATGTCATGATGTTCTCAAAAATAAATGAGATTGGGGTGATATGATTCGTGTATGCATGTATCATAATGTATGACAATGTGATGTTTATGAATGTATTTTCGTCTAGGAAAATAAATCCTTGACGAATGCCGGGAGCTGAATCCTGGGCTGATGTTGAAGAGAGTTCTTCGTTTTCGCTGGGGATGATGGTTGCAAGAATACCGGTAGGAGAAGATGACTCCGTTGGGGAATAAACTTGGCGAATAGAATACTCTGCGGGGAATGCTCTGTGGGAAGAGATGTACTTTGCTGAGGTTTGATGATAACTCTGCTGGGGATACAATTGATGTGCTTTGTTGGAAGATGAACTCCGCTGGGGATAGGAAGACTTCACCGGGGACGATCTTTCCGTGGCAATTAGCTGAGGATAACCCAGTTATATCCTGGTGGGGAAATAACCTTTGAATAAATCTGGGGGAGCGTTCGTGCTTTGCAGGGGTAACAAGCTTCCAGAATCTACTGGGGATAAGCTTTAAGACCTGTCGGGGAGATTGATTCCACTTTCTTGGGGGAACTTTTGGGCTAGACTCTCCTGGGGGAATTAAGGTATCTTGGTTACATTCTTCAGCCAAACTTACCTTGGTACCTTGGTGGACAGAGCAACTAGATCGCTTAGACAACTCGTTATTGCCCCAGTTTCAGTGGGAGAAGGCACCTGTGGGGGTAATTGACAAATCTTCTGGTAGACAGGTGACGAGATGCCAGGACATAGTCGTACGCTTTGATCCCTAATTTTTGCCTGGACCGTCCTTTCGGGTTTTCAGTCCACCGGGATACCCTTTTTTGCCCAAGCCGCCTTTTCAGGTTTTCGACTTGCCGGGTGTACAAATTTTTTTCATTTTTATCCCTTATTTTTGCCCGAACCCTTTTGGTTCGTCGGGAAGCCCTTATTTTTGCCTAGGTGTGTCAACCTAGCGGGTCTTTGATTTTGCGTAGTATTTTTTCGACTATGTCCGTGCTCTCAAAGTGCAGGGAGTTGTCACTGTCAGTAGTATTATGTTGCCGTACCACTGGAAGATGTCTGATCAGGCAAGATTCGTTGTCGGAATGCCCCAGGTGATCCAGATGGAGATTTGCCCCAAGCTGGTTGGCCTTTTGAGAGATTCTCCGAATCTTGACTGGACTTCCCCAGATGATGGACACTGATCATGCCATGCCCCTTGATTGGAAGTGTTTCTTCCATTGGAGGTGACTCTTTTGTTGAGAAGACCTTCGTTCATCGGATATTCGTTGCACAAAGTTCTCTGCTGTTCAAACAAATAATCATATGCAAACAATGTTATCTTAAGAATGCAAAGCTTATGTCTGTCTTGAAATTTTTTAAAAAGCATTTTTCAATAAAATCAAGTGAGTTTTTTTTTGTAAACCGTGATGTCAACTCGTTATTTTACCGCAAGCCTTAAGGAGTCAGGATACCTTTGTAACAGTATGCTTTCGAACTAACCCATGCTTCAGCTAGGACTTTTAAGGGTTATAATGTGGCCAGGTTCACGGTTTAAGAAACAAAGGGTAAAGGCTCAAATTTTATTTGTACCCACCCGCTCTTCGTAATGTTCTTCAAACCTAAACTCAGCTGATCATGCGTTTGACCTTGTTTGGGTCTTTGTCCTGATATTCCAATGATGGTTCGGATGTTGACAATTCATTTGAATAGGCAGTCACTTTTGTCAAGGGTTTGTAAGACCTCTTTCTTTTTTCTTTTTGATTTTGTTATCCCTGTTTTTTGCCTGAACTGTTTCTTTTTTGGAATTACAGTCAGCGGGATGCCCCAGTTTTGTAAGTCTCCTTCATAGGTTTTGACTTGAAGGGCTTTTATTTTTTCTTTGAGATAATGACTGTCTGTCTTTATGATTGTTCGGAACCATCACTGTCTTTCTTTGTTTTGTAAGGACCTCTTTGGTGTCATTTGTTATGCACTTGGATCAACTGAGAGAACTACCCTGCCCCAGGTTATGATTAAGGGTTTTAAATTTCGAAAAGAAAAACTCCTACTTCTTTGGCTCAAAGGGGTTGACGAGGGATTATCTTCCTTATAACTCCAGTGTTTAGGAATTGAAACAATGCCTGTACCTCATCAGCGGGGTCTGTTCAAAAGCATACTGTAAAGATAGCGGTATCATTTTCGTCATCCTCCCTCAAGAGGCTTAGAATTATTAATTGAGAGTTGACATAAAAAAAAATGAAAGAAGTTTGAGTATAGCGAATGCGAATATATTGCTTCAAAACAGACATATGCGATGCATTAATGAAATAACAACGTTTAACATGAATAAATGTTTGAATAATCAAAAGAAAATTACAACTTGAAATTTCTAATAAACAAAAGTCTTCTCATCTCAGGGCTTGTTACTTCAAATGGTGAACCCTGTAAGGATGGTAGAAGCACTCGGTCTGACCCACTTGAGTGAAATCCACTACTCCTTCATTAATCAGATCCTGGACCTTGTTCTTTAGAGCCCAGCAGTCGGCAGTGTCATGTCCAGGACTATCAGAGTGGTATGCACACCTTTTGTTGGGATGATAGTTAGGAGCAGATGTGTTGGGGTTCCGGGGAGGAGCCCTTAGTGTAATCAGATTTAACCTCAGCAGGTGTTGTAGAGCTTGAAACAACGGCATGTCGAGCTGGGTGAATTGCCTCTTGGCCCTGCTTGGCTTACTCTGATCAACCTGTTGCCCTGGGCGAGGTTGATGTTGGGCTTGTGAAGTGGTAGCAATTTGGAGAGTTCTATTCTTCACCATACCAGATTCTTGTCCTCTTGGAAGCTGATCAAAGACCTGGTCCCTGACTTGGACTGGTTGCCTCATGTTAGATTTGTCTTGGTGGAGTTGACTGATCATGGTCCTCAACTCTTCTTGCTCCCGAGCTAAACCTTGGATGAGGGCCCTTTGCCCCAGCATCTGGGTTTTCATGTGTAAAGCTGTTGTTTTTCAAAATTGTTCAGCATGCAACCGATTGCACCCTTTATGTAAATCGATTGCACGAGGTTTCAACAACTAGAAATTCAAATATTTTGAGTGTGCAATCGATTGCACAAGAGTGTAAATCGATTGCATGTGAAGTCAGTAGCAAAAATTGATTGAGTGCAATCGATTGCACAAACATACAAATCGATTACACTTAGAAACAGTATTAAAAGATTTGAAAAATTGGAGCATGCAATCGATTGCACTAATATGTAAATCGATTGCACTCAAGTGAAAAATGATTTTTAGTTTAGAAAAACTCGAGTAAGGATTTGGAAAATATAAAATATTTCTTTTGACCATTGAGCATCTATGTCTTAAGTTCAAAGTAAGTATTATCATTATACCTGAAATTTTGCTAAGTGCTTGAACTGAAGACTTTATGCACAGATGCTTTTAGCTTGATCAATAATATTTGTCTTCTTTGTCAATCATGGTTTGTCTTCATCAAAACAAAAGTGCATTTGAGAAGCCTGATTTTACATCACTTGTTCCCTCTGATTATACTCCATCTACAAAGTCAGAAGCAATGTGATAAAAGTGCTTAACCACTCTACATTGCTGGTACAAAAACATTGAAACTTGATTTTTCTCATTTTTCTTCAAAATCAAGCAACCTAGCCATAACCCTATAACTCAGAAATATTTTGTGCAAAAGTCCTCTAACCTTTTTCATATAACTATACAAGTCTATTTCAAGCCAATACACGATTTCAAGCATCCTCAAACTCTCCCAAACACCCTTGTTGCACAGAACTGCCCAAACTTGACAGTTTGAGACAAAACTCCCCATCTCCATTTCCACTCGTGCGTTTTGATTCTTAATCATCCAAACACCTTACATAGATCATACACAAGTGATCCAAGTCCCTGTTTCAAGACTGTAACCCCTCCATCACTATCCACCATTTCTAAAACTAAAGCTTGCAACTTGACTTGAGTTGGAAGTTTCAGCCATCCTCAAAGCAAAGTAGGAGTTGGAATACATTCAAGGAGGTCTAGGCAAGCTACAGAAATCATCAGGCCATCTCAAAGGTTGCTCAAACTCCAAAACACGACTCCAGCTGCAAGAGGTAAATTTTTAAACTTCTATCTCTTCATACAAGCATAGTTTGATTCTGATTTGTGAAGATAAAATGTAGATATCATTTCCATGAAATTGTACATGTCCATAGATTTCATTTATATTGGTTGAGCTTAGAGAATTTTAGGTTTGAATCTCTGAAAAAAGTTAGGTCAAAATTTGGTACTTTTAGAAATTCTCATTCATCTTTGATTTATAGCTTATGATATTTATATGGTTGGATTCGTATATAAAAATGGAGCAACTTTCATGTTTGCATCTTTCATTTTTGTTGAGAAATGAGCAAGTTACAGGAACCATGGCTAGAGGTTGAAGATGAAGTCATTTTCAGGACTTGACTTGTGTTATGTATTTATCATTTCACTTATGTTAACAAATGTACAGCCACCCCAGTGGCAAAGGTAGCGCGTGTATGGTAAGGGTCATGGGTTCAAGACCCAACACTATCTTTTGTTTTGTTTTTTCAGCATTTTCCTTCTTTTTTGCCAACAACTAGCGCGTTGGGCCTCCAATCATTAGGCTTTGTCATTTTTGCTGACTTCTAACCCCCCTGCCTGCTTTCACACCCATGGCCCAAACTTTTTTCTAATTTATTTCTTTTTTCTTATTTTATTTTCATCTCATTTTTCTTTATTATTTTTATTACTATTATTATTATTATTATTATTATTATTATTATTATTATTATTATTATTATTATTATTATTATTATTGTTGTTGTTGTTATTAATAAAAAAAATATTTTATTTGTTTATTTACATATTTAAAAATGCTTTTTATTTTATTTTCTTTACAAAGACAAAAGAAAAAAATATTTTCTTAACAAATTTAATTTCTTTTTCTTAATAAATTAATAATTAGAGTTAGGTTTAATTCTTTTTTCTTTTTTTATTTAAAATTAATTTAGAACTTAAGTTTCTTTTAATTAATTAATTACCATATTATTTTCATTAAACTTAAAACCTTTTTTTCATAAAAAATCCTAAAAATTGCTTTCTAACTTAATTTCTTTTCTTAATTAGTTTAGGTTTAATTTTCTTAATTTAATTAATAATTTTCTTTTAGATAATTAGGCTAAAATCCTTTCATTAAAATCTAAACAAACATCATTTCCTTTTCATTTACATCTTTTCACTTTATATCATTTATTCAATTCTTATACATTATTCAATATGGTTGTAATAGATAATTAGGTTTAATTTTCTTGCAATCTCCATTTGTAAATTTGTATACCCCCTCCCCTAATGATGTAATAGCATAGTAATTTTAATTTCTGCAATTTATCGCTTTCATATAATTGTTAGTAATTAGGGTTTGTATGGCAAGACTAAAATCAACAATTAGCAAACCCTAATCAAAGATAAGTAATGCATGTAAATCAAACACACTTACACACTTGCATCCTTAGGGTAATTCCACTTGTTGCCTTATAAAAATGGCCATGTTATGCATGTGGGAGGTCTTAGCCAAAACAAATCAAAATATAAGATCACAGTCCCTTGATGACGCTATAAATATTGCCTTTCAAAATGATCTTAGTCCCTCAAAGAGAAATGCTAAGACATCTTACAACATTGCTATCATGACTATATGATGACCCATGCCCGTTTCTTTACATCCAAAGATAAGGCTTCTTACCAAATCAATGGTAAGATAGGAATATCAAAGGAAGGAAGAAATGAACAAATACTTTTGAGTAGGTAGATTGTTCCTAGTTACTTGCTCACTTTCAAACAAACATCCTTGCTTATTTTCAAAACAAACACCAAACACTTTCAAATCAAACACTTTCAAAACATTTTCCAAACATGAGATATTTTCAAAAGTCCAACACTTTGTATACGTTCTTACGAACGAGAACTATTACAAAGTTTGCCTAAACGAAGGCACCTTTTCAAAATACTTTCAAAAACCACCACAAAGCACATTTTCAAACAAAAGCAAGTGATCTAGCAAGAAACTAAGAGCCCATAGATAACTATGGATGAAAAGTGTGCTAATACCTTCCCTTTTCATAATCTACCCCCCGAACTCAAGAAATAATCTCAAAGGTATTTCCTGTTCTTTTCAGCCTTTCCTTTTGGATAAAATAAAAGTCGGTGGCGACTCTTGCTAACCGCAACATTTGCGATCAAACGCAAAACATCCCAAGTCAGTTCTTCCACCGTATCATAGAATCTTCTGTAGGTAGTTAATGATAGGAAAAGTCAACATAACGATTCAGATGCCTCTTATACATTGTCTTTCCTATAAGGATTGTATGATCCACTATGTGCTTTAAATAGTTGAGATCTTTCCAAAAATCATTCAAGACTCCAGTGATATAAGGTAGAGGAAACATCATGACTAACTAGCATAGAGATATGCGTCAGTGAAACATTACCTATTATAAGAAAGAAATTTAAAGCATCTATTTCAAAGGGAGATGGCGTCCCATCAAATGTATTCACATCCCCAAATCTAATGGCTGAACATAGGTACATATTACAAACCTTTACCCTACAAAGCGAAAACAAGGGTTTGGGGGGAAACCATCTCGGACTGCCCACAAGGCCCAGAGGATAAAGGCTTAATAACGAAACAAAAGAGACAAATTTGAAAAATATATAGTCTATTTTTCCTCTTCGAGCATACAATTCCACATGCGAAACCCTTGTGGGGCCATCCAAATCAATCTGACGACTGGCCATAATTCACGCTGCACTCCGAGAGTTACCAACAATGTCTTCTATTTATAAGGGAAAACACAAAATCTCTGGTATTTAAGTTCATTCTCATTCATACATTATTTTCACTCTCATACTGACTTAAGCGTTGAAGTATTAACCTTGCAGGTCAACCCTCTATCCACCGTATCAAAACCACAAAACCTCCACTCA